>JAODXP020000033.1:31670116-31707088 GCA_027497455.2 Sardinella longiceps | reverse complement strand
AGGCATAGCCTATGGCCAATCGGAGGAATGAACAAGATCTAAACACCAATTCAAAAGAGCAATTATGTTCGGCGAAGCCCGCCCTAAACACACAAATTCCCTATGGCTTGCTGCTAGACGTACAGGCTGAGCAAATTTATTTGCCGCCGCTAGTACGTCTAGATTTCTAGGCTACTTCAAAGCAACATTTTCATTAGTGCTAATATGGAATGTGAAAATATGATGGCAGCAGTAAATGTCCATCAGTTAGGACATTTGTGTCACCTTGAAAAAAAAGTCTTTGACTGTCCTTCTCTGCAACATCCACTGTGGCAAAGGTGTTGTCTTTTCGGCAACAGTGAAGAAGGGATCACAAGGTTCTGGCAATGAAAAAAACATTTTCAAAAGAATGACACTGGGCATTTCTCCTCTAGGCTCTAATAATTCACAACATATACTGACGGAGTACAGCGCAAAGTTGAACTAAATTCTTTTTTCTAATAAAGGCATATGCACAATGATTTTAACCAGAGCTGGAATGGGAGTTAAAATTGAAATTGAATTTCCATATCTAAACCACAAACACACATTGCACATACTATATCATGTCAAAACCTTACCTCAAAACATGGATGCGGTGGGAGTCAGACTTCAGTGTTATTTTTTGTCCAGGAAAGCTGACCCTGTTGGTGTAAAGCACAAATAATCCATAATCAGCACAATGACAGAATCATCCATAACAAATGGCTTTGGTAAGGTGTTATAACATAGTTTAATGTCCATTTAAAATTCTGTAGTGCATTGGTGAAGAGGATTTACCTGAAAAAGGGTGTACAGTCTGTTAAGTATGCCCTTTATTTGTGCATGTGCTACTGGACCCTCAGCTTCTGTGTTGTGTTGTACAATAAATGAGACTCCCAGGTGGTGGATGAAGCAAGGTTAGGCCTGTTGCTCCTGCACAATGGGTCACTGGGAATAAAAGCAGTGAGTATCAGAGGTAGTGGAAACTGCTACAACTGCTAAAACTCTTCCTGTTCAATTACTTAAATTGCAGCGTTCAAACTTTACTATTCTACTTTGGGCTACATTACTCACATGGAGTGTTTGTCACGAAGATAAACTAAATAAATTCCATAAGGAGAAAAATGTATCGAACAAATATAATGTAGGTGTGGATGTGAGTTAATGCACTGAGAGAAATACTTTATATCTCTTCTCTATTTCTTAATTGAATTCTCAAAGGTGATCATATCCACAAATTTCCTGAGGCCATTACTGGGGATACCAGAGACACTTAGGACTTTGGGATACAGATGTATGACATCCGGTCAATCAGCTACAGTGGTTGTCAAACTGGGGTACGAGTACCCCTGGGGGTACTTGGATGGGTTCTAGGGGGTACACAAAACTAATCTGTGAATGGGTTTTCAGTTCTCACCAGCATAAAAATAATAGAGAAAGATCTAAAAACTATCCCCTATACCCCCTTATGCTATTAAATTGCATGTATGTGCTAACATTTTGTTAATTCAGCAATAAATAAGCAAAAACTTCAAGGTGTTTTTGGTGCGGGGGGTACTCGGTAGGACCAGAGTGTCTCAAGGGGTACGCCACGGAGCTACGAAGTTTCTGACCGCTTCATGCAATGAGCCCACAGAAACGTAACAGCGTCGCATCAGAGTATTTGTCAAGAAATATAATTATCCTCCTCCTGATTGCATGTCCAAATGCGCTCACTAAACATCATAATATGTTAATATATGGCTTACAAGAGGCATTGGGAATTAAATAGCGCTTTATGCTTCATCCCACTGCCTCGGTAATAATCCAGAAAGAGATACGTGACGTGGTTATTGGTTCAATGGTCCGTTAGCTGACGAAGTTTAAAAATAACTGTAGCAAACATTTAGATTCACCAACGGAAATGTACCTTTGTGCCCTAGAATAGATATTAGTTGAAAAAGACCATGACTTGCAATCGTTTTTTAAGGTAATGGAGGCTCAAATCCCGCTAGCAAACATTAGCTAAATTAGCTCAGATCCCGCTAGCAAACATTAGCCTAAATAGCTAAATCAATGCAGGTTATGTGATTAGCGTTAGCTTACAAGCTAATGTGTATGGCTAACGCTATGTCCTGATTTATAAGAGTTCATGGTTCATGAGAATCGTTCAACAATCACAAGTTTTAACATACATGTACTGTAAGGCTAAATAAAAGCACATAAATATTTTGCCAATGTCATACCTTTCTACAAAGTTGTCATCTCCGTAGGGTTGTTAGCAGTTGCTAATGGCGTAGCTAAGGCTGTTGGCTACTTCAACACCATACACGAACAGCAACTGTAAATAATCCACAATGTTGGCGATTTCTTGATTTATTCAAACGAACTCAATAAAAAAAGACAATGAAGTTGAGATTTCTGACCCACTACAAATCTGATTTGATACCTCCATAATATGTCGACGGGAATGAAAGTAGTGAGTGTCGGGGAGTCCATGTCTTGCTAATTTGCACCTGTTCAAGGTCAAACGAAAATACAAAACGAAACATAAACATCAATACAATAGAAAACATACCACAATTGCTATTTATAAGTGACCTTATCCACAATAAATAATATGGAAATTACTTGGTGGAACTAATACAGTGTAAATATGACGTTTGTTGAATTTTAAAAGGGACCCTGCACTTGTCTAAACCTATCTGCTGCAGTGAAGCTCTACCTCCTGCTAACCCACATTGCAGGTCTAACACAGTCTACGATGTAGCCTAAAAGTCCTGACTAATCTATGCAGGATGCAAAAAAAATACAAAAACTATTTATTGACTCCGTTACACAGGGTTAATTTTAAAGTGATCCGGCCTGCTTAGTTAAATTACGTCTGTAGCCTTGAAATTAGCGAGCTATCGTTAATTATCCAGCATAGCCTGGTGGCTAATTCAAATTACATCTGACCTTCTCTGGTAGAACTAACGGTCGGCTAGCCTACATTACTATCCCTACTGAAATGATTTCTGTTATCGAACAAACAACAAAAATTGTTGACATATACACAATACACCTCTATATTATGCAATCTTAAGACATTTAATGACAATAGTCCTTCAGATACTTACTTTTAAGGTTGCTGATGAAGCCAGAAAACCACAGCTTCTGTCTGCCATGTTTTTTTCTGAGAAATTTCAGTTGGAAGCACATGCAGCTTTTAGAATTACTGTAATTCCACAGTAGTATGTACAATATCATGCATGCTTTAGATAAATAGTGTAGTTTAAAAGTATTGAACTGTATCCAAGAAATACAGTTGCTTACTGTTGGAATTTCGGTGTTTTTTAACAGCAATTTTTTGCAGTGTAGGCACGCGTGCCGCAAGTGGCACGCCAAGGAATTTCCAGTGGCACGCGGACATTGCACTACCCTAATAATTTAATAGCCTACATTAAAAATGTTCAGACATATACTGAAATGTCATTTAGCCTACCTTAAAAATGACTACGCAGCAATAGCGCCCCCTCCCCATATTTATTTTTCACACGAGTGCCCCCTTTATGCATTGCTTAGATGGCAAAGAAGCCGACAGGTCGGGCCTTCCACTCCTCCTAGACTGCAGAATATTTGTTCATTTCTCAGAAGGATTGTGCTGTGTGCACTTTGTGTTTTGAAAGTGTTGTGTGTCGAACATACAATGTTAGACGTCATTACGAGACAAAGCACGAAAAGACTTTCAAAAGATCAGGCAGATAGGAACGATACGATATTTCAGACACACAAGGGAATTTAGGCTACTTCCAACCACATTGACACATATCTGCGAATACATGCGCCAGCTTCAGTCAGAGTTCGCAGAGCGCTTTGAGGACTTCTTGATGACGGACATGAAATTGATTTGGCTCATGAAATTGATTTGGGCACATATGGAAATGCAGATGATTGAGTTGAAGAGCTCAACATTTTGGGTGAGCAAGTTGACAGAGCTACGTGTTCAATTAACTTAGAACACATCGCAGGGTCAACATCGCCTACGCCTGCTGGGCATCTTTACCGAAAAGTTCAACTGTCTTCGCAATATGGCACTTACCCTGATATAGCTCGCCCATAATACGAATGTTCATCAGCAGTAGGCATATTATGGTCAGGCTATGTCAGGCTATATCGCACTGGCTTTTAATGTCAGTGTTCGGATCAACCTATCTGCGTGAACAGATACACATGAAGTAACGTTATGTCCTTTGCCCCTCCCGAAGTCGTCTGACAGCGGAAGCATGCGTCCAACTTAAAGAGACCAATTACCAACCGCACATTTGAGGGGAAGACCAGGGATCACATTGACTAACAAACATTTATTTTCTAAAAGGCAGGCCTATTTCAAATTGGCATGTTATTGTTTATTGTTGCCTATTATGTTTTTTGTTTTTTTTTTCAATCTGTGTTATTCATCAGTTCCATTTTCAGTAGGCTCTGTGAATAACTGCTACTACTACTGTCAGATTTTGGATGTTAGGTCTACTTTGAATTTGTTGCCTATATAGTTGTTATCTAGTGGGAAGAGAGGGAGAGGGAAACATGGGTGTTCTAAATCCTTGAAGTCTGTGAGGATAAAACAGTGCAATTACATTTGCTAAATGCATTAAATGTCCATATCCATCTAAATCTGTCGCCAGTATTTAATTTCACATAGTTAACGACACCGACTGGCACACTAACTAATATGAAAATTTCTAAATGGCACACCATGGCAAAAAGGTTGCCGACCCCTGGGCTTAGATAAATATTGTTCAGCATTATCCATAGCAGGACATTTCCATATTTGGAGAAGAAGGCACTGTGTACTATTCGTTATAGCTGATGAGCTGTTGCTATTGATGTGTTTCATGTCTGAGTCATATGACTGAATTATGCCTGAGCAACTGTTTCAAGTGCTACATTTGTGTTCGTTTGCATATTTATTTTGAGTTGTGGACACGAATAAAAGTAAAGTGTGTTTGTTCATGGGAACATCTGCTAGCAAGTAAGAGCAGGAGGTTGTGTGCCTGTCTGTCTTGACTTTAAAGGTGTGGTCAGTGACTTCTGGTTTGTAAACACAAGACTTCATAACATAAGATAATATCTTCTAATGACTCGCTAGCTCTTCATTCTCTAGGGTCACTATTAAAACAATCCCAGTATTTTTATAGTACACAGGCTCTGAAAACTGAAAAAAAGCTCCTTTGGAATCATCTCTGCTAAATTAAACAATTGGCCCCATTAGCTTTAACTAAGAGTAACTGACTGTACCTTTAAATAAAAGTTTTGTTACATTTTTTTGTGGCTGCCCGACTGTCTAACCTTTTTTTATGTGTCTGTCACAGAATAGCGGCGAACGAGCCGTCGTTTATGTCATCGCAGTTAAAAATATTAGACCAACGACACAAACAGAAGCTAAATCTCAAAGCCCTTGATGCTGTTGTCCTATTTGGCCCTCCCACAAGTAAGTTACAGTATATGTCTTTCTGTTGCATGCGTTGGCTTGTTTATTTGTTTGTTTGTGAGGTTCACATGCACAAGCATGTATTTGTGTGTGTGTCTCTGTGTGTGTGTGTGTGTGTGTGTGTGTGTGTGTGTGTGTGTGTGTGTGTGTGTGTGTGTATGTGTATGTGGGGGTGTGCACGCATGTGTGTGTGTGTATGCGTGCATATGTGTTGGTGTGTGTGTGTGTGTGCGCGCACGTGTGTGTGTGTGTGTGTGTGTGTGTGTGTGTGTGTGTGTGTGTGTGTGTGCATGCACATCTTGCATAGAGGACACTTACACTTTTAGAGCTGTGCACTTTTAGGCAGGCGCATCATGTGACGCATAGTGACGATCAAGCGTGTCACATGACGGGACTTTATTGCTACTTCTGCATAATGTTACACCCTCATATCCACATGCACACACCCTACAACTCTGTCATTAAACCAAAAGAGGGTTCAACTAAAGATCCTAAATACTGATCTCCTTTACTCTCTCTAGTCACAGTTAAAGAAACTGTGTTTAAACTTTAAAAAGTTAAAACTTGGAATCACGTGATGTCGATGGCGATACAACCCTAAAAGGGAGCTCCGCTGACCATTCGTTAAATCTTCGATCATCCTTCTCTACCAAAACAATTTCAACAAATTTATAACTTTAGTTGTGCATAATGTCACTCCATGCGAGATTTGCGCGAGAAAGGGACCATGAAAGCTCCCCAGAAAAGAAGAAATTCAAAGACTCAAGCACCATCTCAAAAGAAGAGCTAAATGCAGCTGTCCTAGCTAGCGTAAAACTAGCACTAGCTGAACAAAAAGAAGAAATGGATAAAACTGTGTCTACTGCGGTAAGAAGTGCAATTGACGATTTACTACTTCCACAACTTAATGCCATCCGAATTGAACTGGACAATACTAAAGACTCGATTGGTTTAATCCAAAAGGAACTCAGTCAACAGGATAGCTGTGTGGCTAAACTGCAGTCTCGTTGTGATATGATTCAGGCAGCAGCACGAGCTGATAGAGGTGAAGTCAATAGCATGGCTAGGAAAGTGGAGGAATTGAATGACAAACTCTCAGAATTAGAAGATAGAAGCAGACGATCAAACATCCGCTTAGTTGGGTTAAAGGAAGGAGAAGAAGGTGACGATGCGATAGCCTTTCTAAAGGCTCGCCTCCCCGAGTGGATTCCGACATTAAGAGACCGAGAGATTGCTATTGAGAGAGCCCACAGAGTGTACGCCAGAGTTCAGAACAGCAATCGCCCAAGAACCGTCATCTTCAAGCTACTCAACTATGTTGATCGACAAGCTATCCTGAAAGGAGCTAGGGCGGCCTACCCAGTTAAACACCACCAAGAGAACATCCTCTTTTTCCCGGATTACAGTGTGGAAACGACTAAACGAAGAAAAGAGATGGCTGAGGCGAGGAAGAAGATGGAAAACCTGGGGCTACAACCTTTTCTACTCTACCCAGCGACACTCAAAGTAACCTACAATGGTCGTCAACTTCTTCTCAACTCCCCCACAGAGGCTGCCCGCTTTCTACAGGACCACTTCTCCCCGCTGCCCGAAAGAAGCAACCCCATGGAGACTGCCCCATCCGCTTCACACACCTCTGTTCCCGACTCCTAGACATCGCGACCCAACTTCGGGCTGAGTTTTGGTAACAAAATGAGACTGGGGAAATGTTGTAATTAAAAATATATTGCCGTGTGGGAGTGATGTTTGTGTACTACTTATCTGATTGATAGACTTTACCGGCCCAGCCGCGGATGAGCCCATGCACCACTAACCTTGCAACGCAGCGGACAGTTCATGGGCAATAATATTCTGTTTTGACTATAATTTCTGCATAACATAATACATAATAGGCTAGGCCTATTCGAGGCTACCAGTTTTTGAAGTTTTTTTTTTTAAAAATAGATCTAGCCTCATGCTTGTTTTGGTAACTAGAAAATATTAACGATAGCGAATGGCCAGGTGTGCCGCTATGGAGATGTCACGTTATCTAAGTAACATTATTTTTGATTGCAAACCAGGGGGATTCACAGTTAACCCCTGCGGTTTGTTAGTTCTTTTGTTTGTTTGTTATTCACTACTGTTGTTTATAGGGAAAGTGTTGCTCATTTGTATTCTCTCAGTTTTAAGTTTGAACACAGACATTGACACACATTTGCTGCATTTAACGCAGATCTTGCTGTACAGCCTTAACCTTAGATCTCTCATGCACATTACATTCAACTTACTCATTATCAATGACAAACTGTAACATTATCTCCTGGAATGTTAATGGCCTTAATTCTCCGATCAAACGAACAAAATGCCTAGAATACCTGCACCGTAAGAAAGCTGATATAGTCCTTATTCAAGAGTCTCATCTGAAGTCATGCGATATTCATCGGTTTCAAAATAAGCATTATAAAGTGGCAACAGCTTCTAGCGCTGTCTCTAAAGTATGTGGAGTTCTGATTTTAATCCGCAGAAAACTCTCATTCAATATAGAAACGACTGGGGGAGATTCTGACGGTCGTATGACTTATTTGCTGGGCTCATGGAACAATGTCAAATTGGCTCTGGTTTCTTTATACGCTCCTAACGAATTAGACTCTGTTTTTCTTCCGAAAATAACAGAAATGATATTAAACTTTCTGAGTTATAAACTCATAATTGGGGCCGACATGAACGCAGTCTGTGACCCCTGTTTAGATCAATCTCATGCGTCAGCAGTGGAGCGCAGCTCCAGAAGCCTGAATACATTCATATCTGACTTAAACCTGACCGATATCTGGCGCTTTGCGAACGACAAGCAAAGAAACTACCGTTCTTTTGTCAAGACACGACAGACTACACGTTCTTTTCGTCAAGACATAAGACGTTTTCCCGAATAGATTACCTTCTTCTATCCGATACGATCATTCAAGACATTGAAACGGTTGATATATTACCAATGCTACTGTCTGACCACTCTCCTGTATTCTGCAACTTGACGCTTCGCTCTGCTCCTCCTTGCCCTAAACGTTGGCGTTTTAATACATCGCTACTCCAAAGTGAACATTTTATTTTACAGATTAAAAGCAATTTACCCCTATTTATCGAAATGAATCAACACTCTACCAACCCACAGATACTATGGGAAACAATTAAATGTTTTATTAGAGGCAACTGTATTTCATATGCATCATTTAGAAATAAATCAAGAATTAAGTCATCTGAAGATCTTGAGATGAAAATAGCCTCTTTAGAAAGTGAATTAAAACAGACATTTACCCAACAGAATGCTAAAGCACTAAATGTATTAAAATCAGAATATCATGCATTACAACTAGAGAAGGCAGAGTTTATTATTCACCGTACAAAATCAAACTACTATTTCAATGGTGAGCGGCCAAGTAGACTTCTTGCTTTGAGACTTAAACATGATGAGGCTATGTCTACTATAACTGCTATCAAAAAAGACAATATTCTGATTACTAAACCAAAAGATGTAAACAATGTCTTTAAAGATTACTACATTAATCTCTACAGCTCAGAAACCACTGCTGACCAAATGAAATGCAAACAATTTTTAGCAGAACTAAACCTCCCTAAGTTACAGCAATCACAAATCCAAGCTTTAGATGCACCGATAACCTTAGAGGAGTTAAAGTCAGCATTGGATTCTATGCAGAAGGGCAAGTCTCCGGGCCTAGATGGCCTTCCACCCGAACTTTATTCTGAGCTCTGGGATATTATTGGCCCCCATATTTTAAACTCATTCAATTATGCAATTGAAAATGGCTTCCTACACAGGGATCAAAACACAGCTTTAATATCACTTCTTCTGAAGAAAGAAAAAGATCCACATGCGTGCAGTAGCTTTCGTCCCATCTCACTTATTTCCACTGATGCAAAGCTGTACGCAAAGGTTCTCTCTAAACGTCTTGAGACAGTTACAGATGAACTTATTCACTACGACCAAACTGGATTTGTGTGTGGTAGACTAGCCTCTGATAATATTAGGCGCCTACTTAATATAATTGATGTCTCATCCTCACTCAAAGAATCCTGTGCTGTTTTCTCTCTTGATGCGGAAAAAGCCTTCGACCGTGTCGAATGGACTTACTTATGGTCAGTTCTTGAACAATTTGGATTTGGTAGTCAGTTCATACGCATGATACAAATACTATATAATCAATCTACTGCAACAGTCTCTACAGGGCAACAACGCTCTGCTCCCTTTAGGCTTCAAAGAGGTACCAGGCAGGGGTGTCCTCTCTCCCCACTTCTTTTTGCTTTGTTCCTTGAGCCCTTAGCCCAGACCATCAGACTGGATACCATCCTCTCCCCAATCTCAATCAAAGGTGTAAATCACCATATATCTCTGTATGCAGATGATATTGCCCTTTATGTGTCAAACCTGTCAGAATCATTACCAAGGTGTCTCCAGATCTTTGACGACTTCAGTAAAATAAGTGGATACAAAATAAACTGGTCCAAATCAGTCCTAATGCCCCTTAATGATGCTGGGAAAAGGACTTGTACTCCACCTAACATACCTGTTGTCTCAGAATTCACATATTTGGGCATAAAAATATCTATGTCACTTCAACACATTGTAAAACAGAACTATACACAAATCTTTGACAACATTAAGCATGACTTGCAGAGATGGGCTCCATTACATTTAACAATACAAGGCCGAATTGCCACTGTTAAAATGAATATCCTTCCTAGAGTAAACTTCATTTTCTCTATGCTGCCACTCTCTCCTCCACAAACTTTCTTCCCTGAGCTGAAGCGACTTGTTTCCTCATTTATCTGGAACAATAAACGCCCAAGAATCAAGTTGTCTGCTTTACAGCAACCTAAAGATAAAGGGGGCCTTTCCCTCCCAAATTTTAAACTATATTTTTGGGCGTTCCAATTAAAATCCTTGAGAGTGTGGATGGACACTGACTCTAAAGTGATGTGGCGAAGCCTGGAGGAACAGTCTATTCATCCTCACCGTCTAGAACACGTTTTGTTTACTGGAACCCCTAAGGGTCAGTCTAAAACTAAGTATAACTGTATTGTTCTCAACTTACTGAACATATGGCACGACATTGAAAATTACATGGGTAGCTCTCCAAGACTCACTAAATTATCTCCTATATGGGACAATTACAATCTCCTAACTGGAAACAAACCTTTCACGTGTAAATCATGGTTAGACAAGGGTGTCATTCTTCTGAAAGACATCTTTAATGAGAATGGCCTCAGAACATTCCAGGATTTAAAACAAAACTACACATTACCAGGGTCATCTTATTTCTTATATCTCAGATTGAGATCTGCACTTCGAGCTTATGGTGTTCCTTGGGGGGAAACATCCCTCCTCACCCAATGTTGAAATGGCTACTCCCAAACCTAGATAGGTCCATCTCACCTATATACAAGGACTTACTGGCTCATACTTACAAACCACCCTCTGTTAGTCTGATATGGGACAGAGAGCTATCTAGACATGGGTCCACCCCTGACTGGACATGGATATGGGAGGGCATCCCTACAGTGTCCAAGAACCCTGCACATCAGCTAATTCTCTTTAAATTAGTTCACAGAGCATACACCACACCATACCTACTACACAAAATGGGAAGAATTCCGAGCCCCTTATGCACACACTGCACATCTGATCAGTTGGGCACATACATTCACATGTTCTGGGAGTGTCCTACAATATCAAGGTTTTGGGACTTTGTTTCACGGACTATATCAGACATTACACACACAGAATGCCCCAAAACACCTTGTTTATGTTTGCTGAATGATGACTCTTCTTTAGACCTAAACATTGTCCAGCGTCGATCCCTGTGTGCTGGATTGACAGCTGCCAAAAAAACCATCCTGAAACACTGGTTTGAACCTCAACTCCCCATGATCTCTAACTGGCTTTCTGACTTTAAGAATATTGCACTATTAGAACGCTCCACAGCAAGAACAAATAAAGCCAAACCTCACACCATTACCTCTTGGACCATTGTAATAGAGGAAATCTCTGAAAAAATGTCTGTATTTTGATTTTTACTTTTTAGTTTACATTTGACTTTATTGTCTGTAATTTTACACAGCTTGTTTTTGTTTTGATATTATGAGCTCACTTTCCCTGTTGTATATAGTTTTCTTTTGATCCTTCAGATCTTTATCATTTCTGCTCAATAAAAATTGTTTATCACAAAAAAATTTTTTTTTACCCTATTCAGCTACAACCGAATTCCAAAAAAGTTGGGACACTTTATAAATTGTTCATAAAAATCGAATCCAATCATTTACAAATTTCATAAACCTATATATTGTTCACAATAGAATATAGATAACATGGCAAATGTTGAAAGTGAGACTTTTTTAAATGTTATGCTGAATATTGGCTCATTTTGGATTTTATGAGAGCTACACATCCCAAAATAGTTGGGACGGGTAACAATAAGAGGCCAGAAAAGTAAAATTTTCACGAGGGACAGCTTGAGGACCCAATTGCAACTTATTTGGTCAATTGGCAACATGATTTGGTATGAAAAGAGCCTCCGAGAGTGGCATTGACTCTCAGAAGTCAAGATGGGCAGAGGATCACCAGTTCCCCAAATGGTGCAGCAAGAAGTAGTGGTCCGAGATCACAAAGGAGTTTCTCAGACAAAAATTGCAAAGAGTTTGAAGATATAATCATCTACAGTGCATATCATCATCGAAAGATTCAGAGAATCTGGAACAATCTCTGTGCATGAGGGTCAAGGCCAGAAAACCATACTGGATGCCCATGATCATTGGGTCCTTAGATGGCACTGCATCACATACAGGAATGCTAATGTAATGGATATCACAAACTGGCCTTAGGACTACTTCCAGAAAACATTGTCAGTGAACACAATCCACTGTATCATTCGCTAGCCAGCTAAACTCTATAGTCCAAAAGAAGCCATTCTAAACAGTCCAGAAGCGCAGGCGTTTTCTCTGGGCCAAGGCTCATTTAAAATGGACTGTGACAAAGTGGAAAACTGTTCTGTGGTCAGACGAATCAAAATTCAAAGTTCTTTTCAGAAAACTGGGATGCCATACCATCCGGACAAGGACAACCCAAGTTGTTATTGCTTATTGTTAGCGCTCATTTCAGAAGGCTGCATCTCTGATGGTATGGAGATGCATGAGTGTGTGTGGCATGGCCAGCTTACGCATCTGGAAAGGCACCATCAAGTCTGCAGTCCAGATCTTTCACCCATAGAAAGCTTTTGGTGCATCACACATAGGAATACATGACAAAGAAGACCTAAGACAGTTGAGCATCTAGAAGCCTGTATTAGACAAGAATGGGACAACATTCTCTCCATTCTCTCCACAACTTCTCTCCACAGTCCCCAGACGTTTGCAGACTGTTTTAAAAGGAAGAGTGGATGCCACACAGTGGTAAATTTTTGGGATGTGTAGATGCCATGAAATTGAAAATAAACTTATTTTCCCCTTAAAATGATACATTTCCTCAGTTTCAACATTTGATATGTGATCGATGTTGTATTCTGAGTAAAATATTGAAATTTGAAACTTCCACGTCACTGCATTCTGTTTTTATTCACAATTTGTAAAGTGTCCCAACTATTTTGGAATTCGGTTGTATAATGTAAGTCTATGGAGGGGCTTATAATGGGCATAAGTGGGTGATAACACACACAAAGCTGCAATACTATCATTTATTTTTCATTGTTATATTACTATTTATCTTGTTACAGGTTAAAATCCACCGTTCACAATTGTTTTGTATCGTTTTGGAGGGTTTTTCCAGACGTCACGTCCATAACGTCACATCCATAACGCCATGTCTCCCAATGAAAACCAACTTTTTTTACATTTACATTGGAAATTAAGTCTTTCTCTGTCTTTACTGATGTGTCCTGTTTGGTATGAAGGTAGTAATATTTACATTTCTCTAGAAATTTCACACACTTCACAGCAAAAACTACGCTCTCTCAAAAGTTTGTCCGTTTTTCGTCACGTCCATAACGCAAATTGAAAGGCTCATATTCTTATGATGCAAATCATGATATTATTTTTTTCTGTTTGCCTGTATTCAACCATGGAGTTTGCAGAAGAATATGAAAAAAATTGTGAAATACTGCTAGGTTTGCAGAGGTTATCTGGCCTTTTGTTCATCAATAATGCATATATATATGGGCAATTCCAGCGTTATGGACGTGACACTTTCATGCATTATTGATGAACAAATTGCCACATAACCTCCGCAAAACTAGCAGTATTTCACAATTTTGTTCATATTCTTATGCAAACTCCATGGCTGAATATAGACAAACACAAAAAATTTATATCATGATTTACGAAAAACGGACAAACTTTTGAGAGAGCGTAGTTTTTGCTGTGAAGTGTGTGAAATTTTTAGAGAAATTTAAATATTACTGCATTCATACCAATCAGGACACCTAAGTAAAGACAGAGAAAGACTTAATTTCAAATGTAAATGTAAAAAAAGTTGGTTTTCATTGGAAGAAATGGCGTTATGGATGTGACGTTATGGACGTGACATCTGGAAAAACCCTCCAAAACGATACAAAACAATTGTGAACGGTGGATTTTAACCTGTAACGACAGAAATAGTAATACAACAATAAAAAATAACTGATAGCATTGCAGCTTTGTGTGTGTTATCACCCACTTATGCCCATTATAAGCCCCTCCATAGACTTACATTATAGCTGAATAGGGTAAAAATTTTAACAAACAGATATCCTTTCGAAACTTGCTCAGTTGAATATTTACATTGAGACGATACTTTTTTGTATTGGAAGTTTTCTGAAAGAATTTGTATGTCCATGTAGGAGAGACTTAAATTTTTAAGGTGAGGTTTACTTTTTCGTGGAATTGCCCATATATATATATATATATATATGTGTGTGTGTGTGTGTGTGTGTGTGTGTGTTAACATTTCTTGTATAGAAAAATGACAATAAAGCTACATCTTATGGAGTTTATTTTGTGTCTTAATTATTCAAGCAAAGAAAAAGTTGAAGTTGTTTATCAAAATGGGACTACTTTTCAAGCTAGATCCTTTGTAGACACTGTGGGACTACTACTTATTTTAATACTGTTGCAAAACACAAGGAACTGGTGCCGAGGATGTCATCCTGCTAAATAGTAAGGCTCTGTTGTGCTGAGTAGACGCTGTTGGGATAGGCGGGTGGCTGATCTCTCAAACTCCTTTTGCATGAGTGATGTTGTTGCTCTCGATGGGCGGGCTTTGGCGTGGGAGGGCGGGGTCAGGTACAAACCACCAATAGTAATCCACGCTTACATCACACTCAGTTCAACTTGGCAACCAAGCGCAAGTTTAGATTCGTAAGCAAAACTTTTGGATTCGTAACTGAAGCTTTTTCAACTTGCAAAAGATTTTTTTTTGGCTTGAACAATTAAGACACAAAATAAACTCCATTCATCTGATCTGAATCTCACACACACACACACACACACACACACACACACACACACACACACACACACACACACACACACACACACACACACACAATCCATAATCTCTCTCTCACACATACACACACAATCACACCAAAGCCTATACACACACGCACAAATATAAAACATAAACAAAACACACATAAACACACACACAAATTAAGGAGCTTAGTCTCGCCCAAGGCCCTTTGCCATAGCAACAAGATGAGTGACAGATGGCATATTTGGAAACATATCACAGGTAGGACAGAACACACCAAATTCAGATGCAGTCAGAGCTCTGTGTAATCAGGCCTCTCCACCACACCATGCAAACTAGATAGGTAGCCTACGGGCCCATATGCCTTAGATCGTTTCCAGGTCTAGTAGTGACTGTGTCGCTACTCCCTCCTTTCCTTCCCTCCTCCTCCTCCACCTCCCGCAGCATCAGTCAAAGCGCCCCTTACAGTCATTTCTCTGTAATGACTGCTCCCTCACATGCCTCTCTTCCCCTACCTGTTTCATTCCCACAGCCCTACTGCACACAAAATATATTTCCACACACACACACACACACACACACACACACACACACACACACACACACACACGAATAATATCAGTGACTCACATTTCATTGGTCCTGGTTTCATCCTGCACTCTCCTCCATGATCATACCTTAAGAAGGACAAGAGAAAATGTAAATTGTAAAAAAAATGTAAATCCATAATTAATGGTAATAATAACCAAAATTGCAATAAAGCAGCAATGTGGTACATATTGTGGGTTTTGCTGCATTGTCTTTCGGAAGTTTTATATATATCTGCTCTTACAATGGAGGTATTTGGTTTTTTTGTGTTGTCTTTCGGAAGCTTTATATCACAGTATCTCTTACAATGGAGGTATTTGCTATGAATTAAACTAGACAACCAGATCTATCCATTGGTATCTTTGCTAACATACTTGCTAGAGAATGAGAGGGTTATTCTCACATTCAGGCAAGGAAAATATCTTTATCTAGTGTTATAGGCTAAACTTGGCAAAATAGACCTATAATTTGCAGAGATAAGTTGTTGTTTTCTATCATCCAATTGCAAAAATTCCATTTAGGTGTGTGCTGAGCTTGATGGCTCAACTGTCATGGGCTTGATGAGACAGCGTTCAGTGTTAGTCTGCCTGTAGCTCATTCAATAGACACTTGTGTTCAGACTAAATGTGTGCTCTAATGTGTCCAGTCAAGTCTAGATGAATATAAGAGAAGGAGACTGGACAGGACACGTGATTGGCTGAGCTGATAATAAGCTAATAATGTGTGATGTGATGATCCATTTAACCAACTAATTGTTCAGAGAATTGTTCTATTCCCTTCAGTGAGTGTGAATGTACTGTGAGCTTTCCTAACTATTTGTAGTGGAGACTCGGATCTGTTGTTGTTCCTGACCCAAGACCCAAGGTGTGACCCAAACCCAGATCATTGACCCATTTTACCCAAACAGGTTAACTATGGTCCTGTTATGTGAGCCATGCCTGCTGGAAAGACACAGGACTGGACAGGACATGTGGTTGGATGAGCTGATGATAAGCTAATAATGTGTGATGTGATGATCAATTTCACCAACTTATTTTTCACAATTGATCTCAGTTTACCCAGGTAAGGTACAGTAAATTGGGGTCCTGTTCTGTGACCTGTTCTTTCTGGAAGGATGCAGGACTGGACAGGTTGGTGTAATAATGTGCAATAATTACTGTACTGGGGGTTAAACATAACTGCTGTTATGCTTCTTGTGTTTCATTGCTCCATGTGCTGACGAAGGTGTTCATGGATTTAAGGTATTTATGCATTTCTTTCTTTATCTACTAACTGTTCACTGTCTACTAACTCCTTCTCCCTTCAGTGGAAGCTGTCTGAAAAGACAAGAGTGGTCTTATGGATTCTACAACTTGCTGTGAATAAACTGTTCAAGAGCCTTATATGAATTTTGAGACTTTCTTTAACTTCCAGTACTTAAAGAGTCATAACATGTTCATAAATACAAGTATATGGGACAACACCATATGGACACATGAGAATATCCATACAGAAGGGTCTCAAACTGAATGAATGTACAGTTCTACTAGAATCTCATCAAACCCAGATAAACACCCATCACTCACCTAAAAGTCTCTAGATGACAGTTGGGATCCTTCAGTCTGTCTGTGAGCTCTCTGACACCTGAATCTCCAGGGTGGTTGTAGCTGAGATCCAACTCTTTCAGGTAGGAGGGGTTTGATTTGAGGGCAGAGGCCAAGAGAGAACAGCCATCATGTGTGATGAGACAAGCAGACAGCCTGAAATAGAATGTCAAAGGGACGGCTGTACTATTAATACTCAAAAACAGAAAGGCAGAACGGAAGAGAGAGAGAGAGAGAGAGAGAGAGAGAGAGAGAGAGAGAGATTTAAGAGTGTACAGAAAGCTTAAAAAAGCCTTTAAACATGGAAAAAACCTATGGGCCTATATGTGTGTGTGTGCGCGCATATATTCACAAACAACTTCAGCATCATGCATCATGCATAAGGACAAGTTCCAGTCAGGAGTCTAGTGACAGTATAATGAGAGTCAAACACACAAACCTTAAAATTTGCAGCTTACAGTTGGGGCTACTTAGTCCTGCAGAGAGGAGCTGAACTCCAGAATCCTTTAGGTCACAGTTTGTCATGTCCAGTTCTGTCAGGGAGGCCAAGGACTGAAGAGCAGAGGCTACCATCTTGCTGGATTCCTCTGGTAGGAAACAAGAATCAAGTCTGCATAGAGTGGGAGATAGAGAGAAAGAGAAATAGAACATTGCATTACATAAGCTATGTTGTTTCCTCTTCCAAACACCTGTGATGAAAAAGTTATCTGATCATGACATACACACACATTCAAGACATTTACTGTTTGCACATGTACAGTACTACAACAATTAATACATTTACGATCACTAGGTCTGTCTTAGACTAAATCATGACCAAAAGTCTTCTTCTCAGTTTATAGCAAAAAAGTCTACAGTAGGAGTCAATAATGCTCCACATGTCAATTGAGAGTAGAGCATTAATGGTGTCATTGAGTGGTTAGGAGACCATGTGAAGCATTGTAACATCAGTGTGAAAAATAGATATACAACAGAATAATAATAATTGTAATAATTGTGAGACACAGGTGATCACAACATTATCACAGAAAAATATGACTTCTAGCATGTTTTATTGTGGTTTGTAGGTCAAACCCCACTGACTGTTGGGGAAGTAGTACATCACTCACAATATATCAAAAATAATGCTAGAACCTGCTAGAAGATGTATATTTATATCAGCGTATCAGTGAAAACTACAGTGCTCCCGTTCTGGAGATGGGAAGATCCATGAGCAGTATTTTTACAGCTGTATGTCAGTGTGGAAAGTAAATATACAACAGAACACTGTTGACCACAACATTCCATACAAACACCCAGGGTTGGGACTAAGGCATTAAAAAGGAACACATCACTGTAGTTTCATTACATTTTGCAGGAACAAAAGAACATTTACTGACATTTTCAAAAGTAACTTCATTACAGGTACTACCTAAAAAAAGCAATTTGCAATCTCTAAACAGTCAGCACCCAGTATTAATGACCTCAGTGTCTCCAGTTTGCAGTTTGGACTGTGTAGAGCAGAGAACAGCTTTTCTCCTGACTTCTTCAGATCATTCCGACTCAGGTCCAGGTTTCTTAAGGGGGAGTTAGCCAACTGCAGAGCTGAGGCCACAATCTCCCAGGACTTCTCTGTTAGATTACAGCCAGCAAGTCTACAAGAGAGACAAAAGTTTATAAGAAGCTAAAGTGTCATGGTTGAATGCCCAATACAGTACTGAATGTGCCAGACCCAAAACACACAACACTACTTAGTGGGGTAGGAGAAGAGTTACATATGGCTCAAAATCAGGCACAGTGAATACTGTACTTCAATACTGATCAATGTGATCAGAGTGCCAATGAGCATAAATTTGATTTACTTAGTTGAGACAGGAGAACATTACAATCAGAACTTCTGTCAAATACATGAGCTTTGTTTCTTTCATTGAGCATCATGCTGCATCAACCCATGTGAGATAATGTTCACTATCAGGCTTGGGCTTGGGTATCCACTTGTTACATATACCCGGAATACTGCTGACTAAACACCCCAGTATGCCTGCATTTACATTTTGGGGTTCAGGCTATATCAGTGGTCCCCAAACTTTTTTTGACCGGGTTGCTCTGCTTGGCTCTTTCAGAGGGCTGTATGAGTGAATAATACTCCACAAGTCAATTAAGAGTAAAGCATCAATGGTGTCATTGAGTGGTTAACACTATTTTTAAAGAGCAGCATTTTTACAGTTGTACGTCAGTGTGCAAAATAAATATACAACAGAACACTGTTGATCACAACATTCCATACAAAGACCCAGGGTAAAAAATCAATTTGCAATCTCTCAACAGCCAGCACCCAGTATTAATGACCTCAGTCTCTCCAGTTTGCAGTTTGGACTGTGTAGAGTGGAGAACAGCTTTTCTCCTGGCTTCTGCAGGTCATTCCAACTCAGGTCCAGGTTTCTTAAGGGGGAGTTAGCCAACTGCAGAGCTGAGGCCACAATCTCCCAGGACTTCTCTGTTAGATTACAGCCAGCAAGTCTACAAGAGAGACAAAAGTTTATAAGAAGCTAAAGTGTCATGGTTGAATGCCCAATACAGTACTGAATGTGCCAGACCCAAAACACACAACACTACTTAGTGGGGTAGGAGAAGAGTTACATATGGCTCAAAATCAGGCACAGTGAATACTGTACTTCAATACTGATCAATGTGATCAGAGTGCCAATGAGCATAAATTTGATTTACTTAGTTGAGACAGGAGAACATTACAATCAGAACTTCTGTCAAATACATGAGCTTTGTTTCTTTCATTGAGCATCATGCTGCATCAACCCATGTGAGATAATGTTCACTATCAGGCTTGGGCTTGGGTATCCACTTGTTACATATACCCGGAATACTGCTGACTAAACACCCCAGTATGCCTGCATTTACATTTTGGGGTTCAGGCTATATCAGTGGTCCCCAAACTTTTTTGACCGGGTTGCTCTGCTTGGCTCTTTCAGAGGGCTGTATGAGTGAATAATACTCCACAAGTCAATTAAGAGTAAAGCATCAATGGTGTCATTGAGTGGTTAACACTATTTTTAAAGAGCAGCATTTTTACAGTTGTACTTCAGTGTGGAAAATAAATATACAACAGAACAGTGTTGACCACAACATTCCATACAAACACCCAAGGTTGGGACTAATGCATCAAAGGAACACATCACTGTAGTTTCATTATATTTTGCAGGAACAAACTAACATTTACTGACATTTTCAAAAGTAACTTCATTACAGTTACTACCTAAAAAAGCAATTTGCAATCTCTAAACAGTCAGCACCCAGTATTAATGACCTCAGTGTCTCCAGCTTGCAGTTTGGACTGTGTAGAGCGGAGAACAGCTTTTCTCCTGACTTCTCCAGGTCATTCCGACTCAGGTCCAGCTTTCTTAAGGGGGAGTTAGCCAACTGCAGAGCTGAGGCCAAAATCTCCCAGGACTTCTCTGTTAGATTACAACCAGCAAGTCTGCAAGAGAGACAAAAAAGTATAAAAAGTTAATGTGTCATGTTTGAATGTGCAGGAGGAAAGAGAGGGAAAGACTATAACTGCCCCACATACAGTATATGCCACACCCAAGCACAGTCAACAGTGTAACAAAACAACTGAACAATGTAATTTCATCAGAGGTTCCAATTAGCATCAATTTGATTTATTTGGTTGAGACAGAAGAACAAAAGATAGGAAAACACTATAACTGCCCCACGTATAATACTGTATGTACCAGACACAAAACAGAAAACACACAACACTACTTAGTGGGGTAAGAGAAGAGTTGTATGGGCTCAAAATCAGGCACAGTGAATACTGTACTTAAATACTCATCAGTCTGATTACAGAGTTCTAATGAGCATAAATTTGATTGATCTAGAGACATCTACATTCAATACTTCTGTCAGACAAATTATCTTTGTTTCTTTCATTATCATGCTGCATCAACCCATGTGAGATAATGTTCACTATCAGGCTTGGGTGGTATCCACTTTTTACATACCCCGGAATACACATGACTAAATACCCCGGTATGCTGGTATTTACGTTTTGGGGTTTAGGCTATATCTGTGGTCCTCAAACTTACTGTATACTGTATGTAATATGTTTTTATGACATAATTTACAGACAGCAACAAGACTCAACATAAAATTTACAAAATATCTGGCAAACAGTGGAACTGTGCAAGTACAACTGTGTAGTGTGTGCAGTAATGGAAGTATATGGTGATACTCACACAGCCTTTCTGCAGCATCTCACAGCTGGCATCAGTCTCCTCCGTCTCTCATCTGATGTTCTGTATTTCTTCAAGTCAAACTCATCCAGCACCTCCTCTGACATCAGAAGCATGAGGGCCAGTGCTGAACAGTGGGCAGGTGACAATTCATCTGAGAAACCACCTGCAGACTTCAGGTATTTCTGAACTTCCTCATGTAGAGAATGATCATTCATTTCATACAAGCAGAGGAAAAGATTGATGTATCTATCAGGAGACGGATCCTCACTCTTGAGTTCCTTGATATATTGACATGTTTTCTTGATGCTCTCTGAGCTGCTGTGTGTACGCATCAGCAAGCCTTGTAAAAGGGTCTGATTACACTCCACTGAGATGCCTACAAGGAAACGTAAGAAAAGGTCCAAGTGTCCATTTTTGCTGTCCAAAGCCTTTTCTATGGCTCCAGTCAATAGATAACTCAACTCATCTCTGTAATAGCCTCTATTCTTACTGCTATTGAACGTTTGCAATACCTCCTTGTTTTTATTCTGGTAGCAAACAAACAGATGCAATGCAGCAAGAAACTCCTGGATGCTCAGATGCACAAAGCAGTAGACCTTCTTGTGGTGAAACACACATTCCTCTCTGAAAATCTCAGTGCACATGCCAGAGTACACTGAAGCTTCACTGACACCAATGCCACACTCTGTCAGGTCTTCCTCATAGAACATGAGATTGCCATTCTCCAGGTTCTTGAAAGCCAGTTCTGCCAGTTTCAACAGGACACCCTTATGTGATTCTAATAGTCTCTGTCTATCCGTCTCATTTTCCTCTTGATACTTTTGGCTCTTCCTGGTGGTCTGGATGAGCAGAAAGTGGATGAACATCTCAGTCAGAGTTTTAGGGGCTACCTTCCCTTTATCCCTTTGCCAGTATCTGTTGAAGGACAGTGGCTGAAATCCAACAGAAGACTGGAATGTGACACATTATGAAGAGACTACGGGATGCTTTAATGTGTGAGATGATTCTGTTGGCTTGATTCTGGTCACTGATCCTCTTCCTGAAGTACTCTTCTTTTTGTGGATCATTGAAACCTCGTACCTCTGTCACCTGACTGATGCACTCAGAAGGGATCTGATTGGCTGCTGCTGGACGGGAGGTTATCCAGATAAGAGCAGAGGGAAGCAGAGTTCCTTGAATGAGGCTCGTCATCAGCACATCCACTGATGATGTTTGCATCACATCAGACAACTTCTTGTTCCATTTGAAATTCAGTGGAAGTCGACTCTCATCCAGACCATCAAAGATGAACACAATGTGACAATCTTTGTATTCACCATTCTTTAGCTTCTTAAACTCAGGATGGAAGTCCACCAGTAGCTTGTGAAGACTGTACTGGTCATGTCTGATCAAATTCAGCTCACGGAATGGAAGCACAAACATGAAATCTACATCCTGGTTAGATCTCTCCTCAGCCCAGTCTAGGATGAACTTCTGCACTGAGACGGTTTTTCCAATGCCAGCAATCCCCTTAGTCATGACAGTTCTGGTACATCTCATCTGCCCTGGTAAGGGCTTGAAAATATCATTGCAGTTGATTGCTGTGTCCTCTGTAGTTTGTGGTCTGGATGCTGATTCTACCTGTCGAACTTCATGTTCTTTATTCACCCCTTCACTCTCTCCCTCTGTGATGTAGAGCTCTGTGTAGATCTTGTTCAAGAGTGTCTGAGTCTCTGATCTTATGAGGCCTTCACATATGTTCTCAAACCTCCTCTTCATACTGGATTTATGAGTCATCAGTACTTTGGGGACTAGAAAACAAACAAATAAGAAAGATCAGTGTCAGGTTTCTGCCCAAGGTATTGGATTAGATTAAGAATAAATTAAAAAAGGCATTGTAAGTATTTTTGTTTCATTTTTTTTTTCTTGGGCCTGAGCCCTGCTCTGAAATGAATACTGAATATTAAACATGATCATTCAGCTCTTTTGGCTAGGACTTTAACAGGAGTCTATTGAGTGTGATCCTGAAGTGCTTATCCCTGTAGTACAAGTAGTACAAGTTTTTAAAAGTTTGCTGAGATTTGAACACATTCATATTTTTAGTCTCGAGTCAGTGAGCCTGGAGCACTCGCAGCACTTATTTAATATATCTGATGAAAACTTTAAAACTCACTTGATAGTTTGTCCACTTTGACTGGAGGCTGGGGAAGGGGGTCAGTTTCATTTGTCTCTCCACACTGGGGACAGCTGTAGCCTCTTCTTAGACCAGACTGGCTCCAGTAACTGCTGATGCACTGCCTGCCAAAACTGCATCCGCAGGACATGGTGACTGGATCCCTCAGTAGCTGCTTACACACACCACACCTGGACTTATCCTTATTCTTCACATATCTGAAGAAACATTACACCAACATACAAATGATTACATGTATTATGTATAATGCAAAGAGACACAAACACACACACACACACACACTAGAGCATGGAAACCCGACCGAAGTCCGACGGAACCCGACAGAAACCGACGGGTTCGGTCAAACTCAAACAAATTTTCGGGGTCGGGTCGAACTCGGACAATGATAGGATGAATAGCCTACAAGATTTTTTTTTTTTTTTTTAATGGTAGGCATATTATAGAAGCAAATTACAAAACAAAATGAATCTTATCCCATCTAATTTAGGAAATCTTAAATGCACATCTAAGTGCGTTTATTCCCGTTACTATAGCAGCCAACCAGAAACGCACATGTCTGCATAGGCTCCAGGCAGCAGAGCCATTTGTTTACACTCTGGGCTACAGACATGCAGACATTCGTGTGGATGTATGGAGAATAAACATCAACGAGATGGCTAATTCTGGTAGAGAAAGGAGGGGGAGAGAAAAGGAGATGGAGCAACGTTAATGAAAGGTGAGCTAGCGGATAAAATTGAACTTTACCGTCTTGTAGGCTACAACTAAATTAGCGTTAGCCTTGGGCTACTTTGGGCTATTTAAATACGCTCATGTTAGTGTGCGCGCGCGCTGATAGCTCCCTGAATTGAGTGATAAAACCGGACTTTCCACACGGGCAATGTGTGTCATTAGCGACGCAATGAAAATAGTGTGATTCGGTGTTCGGTCGGATTCGGACACAAGTATGCTAATACGTAACGGGCTCGGTTCGGATTTGATCACTGCTCTGTCGGACTCGGGTCGAACTCGGACAAAAGAAATCGGCCTGATCCACACTCTAACACACACACACACATACACACTTCTCAAGTTCAGTCAATTTACAGGTTAGATTATCTCTACTCTCAATTATATTCCTTTTCACTTTCTTAGTATTTTACTTACATATATTTTTACGTACTGAGGTGTGTCAAAACTTTGATATTAGAATAAATGGCAAGCATCACCATTTTCAACGGGACGGTGGGAAGAAATGCATGTATTATACATATATTATACTGTATATAATTTCTCTGGCCATACACATGCTCTAACACACAAACTTCTCAAGTTCACTCAATTTATATTTTCTTTTACCATTAGAATAAATGGCAAGCGTCATCATTTTTGCCTCCTTGCTTTCTGTTTGTGTCAACCCTTTGTTACAGGATGCACTCCCTCTAGTGTTCATCACTGTTATGTTGGTACATGTATGTTGCCCACTGTACTGCAATGCTGGACACAACATGAATAGTCAAGTATACCAGCACCTCTGTGTTCTCGTTACTGCAACACCCTTATGACCCTCCACTCCTTTACATTATTTAAAAAGGTAAAAATGACATTTCAGCCAGTCTATGTCACATACTTTACAGTTCAGACAGTTTAGTGCTTGTATCATTACAGTTGTATCACACTGGCTGGTGTAGTAGAGTTTGAAATGTTATGTTTTAATGTGTCAGTGTATGTGAGTGTCTGTCCTTTGTTATCTGTAACATGTCAAGGACACATAAAACAACTTGTGTTCCCATGTCCCATTCACTACAAAAAAAATTCCCTATGGGGACAATAAAGGACTCTATATCTATATCTAAAAGTAAAACTGACCTCTCTCTACAGACCCATAGCTGAAAAGAAAAATGTATCTGCCCTGAATATTGTTTTCTTTTCTGGCAATGCTGACTTAGGAGGCAAAATGTAAACTTATTTGTTTCCACCTGTATCTTCCTACCCCATACTCTGTATGTGCGCATGTGAGTGAGTGTGTGTGTGTGTGTGTGTGTGTGTGTGTGTGTGTGTGTGTGTGTGTGTGTGAATGCAGAACAATAGGTTGAACTTTCCAATCTCTCTCTCTCTCTCTCTCTCTCTCTCTCTCTCTCTCTCTCTCTCTCTCTGTCTCCCACTTTCTTGGAAAACACAGACACAGAACACACACACACACACACACACACACACACAAACATTGTTGTATACAAAAATGCAACTGATGTCTTACTTTGGATGAAACTGTGGATCTCGGCTGAAATGATAAGGGGGATCCATGGACCGTTCACTCTTCATAGACACACCACTGGGCATTGGTCTGGGTCTCCGTTGTCTTTGTGTGCAAGAACAGAACATACAAAATAATAGGTTGAGCTTCCAGTACCTCTCTCTCTCTCTCTCTCTCTCTCTCTCTAGAAATACAATTGTTTGGGTACACACACCCACACACTCACACTCACACTCTCTCTCACACACACACACACACACACACACACACACACACACACACACACACACACACACACACACACACACACAAACGCAATGCGTGTCTTACTTTAAATCAGACTGTGCTGGATCTCTGTTGAAACGATAAGGGGGATCCATGGACCGTGTCACTCTTCATAGACACACCACTGGGCACTGGAGACACTGGTATGAGTCCCCATCGCCTTTTGTGTATAAGAACAGAACATACAAAATAAAACGCTTTCCAACCTCTCTCTCTCTCTCTGACTCTCTCTGAGACACACACACACACACACACACACACACACACACACACAAACGCAACTGGTGTCTTACTTTAGGTGAAACAGTGTTGGATCTCTGTTGAAATGATAAGGGGGATCCATGGACCGTTCACTCTTCATAGACACACCACTGAGTACTGGAGACACTGGTCTAGGTCTCCGTCGTCTTTGTGTGAAAGGACAGAACATACAAAATAAAACGCTTTCCAACATCTCTCTCTCTCTCTCTCTATCAGACACACACACACACACACACACACACACACACACACACACACACACAAAACGCAACTGGTGTCTTACTTTGGGTCAGATTGTGCTGGATCTCTGTTGAAATGATAAGGGAGATCCATGGACCGGTCACTCTTCATAGACACACCACTGGGCACTGGAGACACTGGTCTGGGTGTCAGACATCTTTAGAACAGAACATACAAAATAGGGGTGGGACATGATTTTCGAATGTGTGTTCAAATATCGAATAGTTAAATCGAATACTGTTTTAGCCATAACATCATAAAAATAACAAACACCGTTCTTAAACAAGACGTTTCCTAACCAATGTATCATGCAACAGGTAATTTAGCCTGAAGGTGCCGCTAACAATAAACCTGTACAGCGGTAGAGTAGCAGGTCTACAAAATAACAGCCAACGAACAGAAATACCCCCGTTTGCCAAAGTTAACGAGTGCTTACTTGAGCGTGCCTGCGACCTCAGTGCCATATTGCAGCCGTCCAGGCAGTTCATTCAGGCCGTTTCAGTTGCGCATAGACGTTTATTTTCTGAACTTTAATTTAAGATAGGAATGTTGAATAGAAAGTCAAAGTCTAATTAAGAAGTAGGCCTACTATGCTCATGAAGCTGAAAAACTTTTTTTTGTTAGTGCTGATGTACGTTAAACAACGGTGTTTGATAAAGTAGACACTTTGAAAGTTTACAATGCTTCTTCATTTTTTCCATCGTGTGCGTGCGGCGAGTGGGGGCGGGGGCGATTTTTGGATAATATTCGAATACTTGTCATCGATTTTCGACTGGCATTTTTACCCAAAATTCCCATCCCTAATACAAAATAATAAGCTGAGCTTCCAATACCCCTCTCTCTCTCTCTATCTAGAAACACAATTGTTTAGGTACACGCACCCACACATATGGTGTGAAAACGCAAGTTCCTTGTCTTATTAAACCTATCAAAATGTTTAAAACATGTTCACAAACCCTCCCCATTTGCCAATCAGAAGCTCTGTTTACAGCCTTGTGGTAGGCGATTGGTCCAGCTACTATCCTGTCAGATTAGCAGTGCTGAAGTCTATGCTGTGGTCAAATGCTAGCTTTTTTTCATCCAAAATATCTCCTCAGAAAGTTTGTATTAGATAATTATCAGACCATTTCTTATGACGGTGTGTGTTAAGCTTGTGTGTGTGTTTAGTGTGTGTTTAGCTAGTGTGTGGGATGATGGCGGCAAAAGAATGTAAGATCGCTAAAGCTTTAAACTCCGTGGACGCCTCCAATTTGTGCTCTGCTGCTGGCCAGCAAGACTGGATAGAGCTAGTAAATGAGTTCTTTGCCTCGAGTGATGTGTCATCTGATGAAAGAGAAAGCGATGATGACAGTGACTTTGACACATTACCGACTCTGGAGCCCGTTACCGATACTGACGACGACGACAACAACAGCGAGGACTTTGCAAGCTGTCTGTCACCGACGTATGCGAGGTGGAGAGAGTAATGTCTTCCAGTGAAGCAGTATGTGTGGGTACTGTAAATGAAAACCAAGACGATGAGCTCACAAAAATCCGTGCCTTTTCTTGTAAGGGATGTAAGCTAAACAACGGGCAAGAGTGCATTAAATCTTTCCAGGAGGACTTCGTTTTCGACCTTCGACTGTCCATGGCATCACTTACGGAATACGAGAAAGATCTTATAATTCTTGGTAAAATAAGCTGCCACTTCCAGAATGAAGCTTTCACTTGTGCTACGAAGAAGGTCCCAAAACAGCGTCATCATCAAAGGACAGACTATTACATCAATGGAAAAAGGATCTGTCGTGAGACATTCAAGTTCCTACATTGGTAAGTAGGCATTTAAAAACATTGCGCTTAGTGTCTGATCAGTGATAGTTTTTCTTATGAAATAGGCCTAAGCTTCTTTATTTTACTGACAGTGGTTATTATGTTCCCGTTTAATTTCAGCATCAGCCAGAATAAATTAACAGCTTTGTTGAAGCACTACAAGGAATCACAATGCCACCATCTACAAATCAGCAAACCTGACTGAGGCAGAGAAATCCAGCCGATGCAAGAAACAGGAAGATCACCTGACAAAAGTCACATTAGAACGTTCACTCTATCAATATATGGTCCAGAAAGCCAGGGAAACGGTGAAAAACCATGCCATTCATGAACTTTGCCCTTGTGATCCGTGTTCTCAAGACTTCACAATGCGTTATTCCTTTGATTATGGACAGCAGGTCCATTATCCCTCTAACCCTCTTCAGCCTGGCCCCATGTACTTTTTGACACCCCGCAAGTGTGGCTTGTTTGGCATTAACTGTGAAGCACTTCCAAAGCAAGTCAACTACCTCATTGATGAAAGTGCATGCATCACAAAAGGAGCTAATGCTGTGGTTTCATTCCTTGATCACTTTTTCAGTCAGTACGGCATGGGTGAAAAGCATGTTCAGCTACATTGTGATAATTGCCTAGGACAGAACAAAAACAACACCATGCTTCAGTACCTGCTATGGAGGGTGCTTCATGGCTTGCATGAAACTGTTACTTTAAATTTTCTCATCGCAGGTCACACAGAATTCGCACCAGATTGGGCTTTCGGACTGCTAAAACAAACATACCGCAGGAAGATGGTTTCATGTCTGAGTGACATTGCAGATGCTGTTACAAGTAGCACACAGACAGGAGTGAACATCGCACAGCTAGTCGGAGGAGAACATGGGTAAGTCTTGGTGAATAAGCGTGACTGGCAGTCATTCCTCAAGCCGTTCTTCCGACCTCACCCCGGCATAACCCAACACCATTTCAGGTGTGTAAATTACAGCAATAATGTGTTTATAGCTCTCTGATAAAGTGTTTGTGTAAGGATGTGTAAGGATGATGCTTTACTCACGCCAATCTCATCTCAATCTTTTGTAACAGAATGAGCATAGACAATCCTGGGTGTTTTACAGGGATTATGCCAATTCCGAGGAACATGGAATATGCCTGCTCAAAAATGATGCACCACCGGTGCACCGACCTCCTGCTGTCAAGCCTCCTGGTTTGGATTTAAAACTATTTGTACCAACATATTCGTGAGTTTTGCACTGACAATACAAAGGACATTTACATGCCCAAAACCAGCTGGGGAGGTGGGCTCTTTCATTGTGAAAGAAGCTAAGAAGCGTAGAGTTGAAATATGATTCCAACTGTGTGTCTCTGTCTCTCTCTACACACACTCTCTCTCTAACTCATCGACTCACTCCCATTCTCCATCTCTCGCTCGCTCTCTCTCTCTCTATATATATATATACTGTACATACATACAGACTCACTCACACATACATACACTGATCTCTCTCTCTCTCCTCACTCACTCAGTCAGTCAGTCACTGACTTTCGCAGTCACAAACTCCCTCTCTCAGACTCATTCACTGACCCTTTCTCTGACTCACTCACTGACCCCCACAAACTCACCCTCTCATTCACTCTCACTAGCACTCTCACTCACAGCTGCATCATTAAATAACTTGCTGGCTGTCTCACAAACTCAATCTCTCCGTAGCTCGCTCGCTTCACTCACTAACTCCCTCACACACACACTCACACACGTCAAACACACACATACACACTCTCTCTTACTCTGAACATATTGTACATCCTGACATTTTGCACCCTCCTAGAGGATTTAAAGAAAAAATGTAGTCTCTACTCTCTCTCCAACTCGTCGACTCACTTTCAGTCTCCATCTCTCTTGCTACTCTCTCTCTCTCTCTCTCTGTAGACACATACAAACTCACTCACTCCCTCACTCACTGATTTACTAACTCACACACTCTCACTCACTAACTGATTCTTTCACTCACTGACTCTCACACTCACAAACTCACTCTCTCTGACTCACTCACCCTCTCACCCACAAACTCACTCTCACTCACACAATGTCTCACATCATTAACTGTCTTACAAACTAAATATCTCCGTCACTTGCTCGCTCACTACTGTACCTCTCTCTCTCTCTCTCTCTCTCTCTCTCTCTCACACACACACACACACACACACACACACACACACACACACACACACACCAAACACTGTGGATGCTAGCACACACGCACACACACACACTCTCTCTCTCTCTCTCTCCCACTCACTGAAAACATTTTGCCACTCTCCCAAGGGATTTATGTAAAGCGAAAATAGAAAATGTATGTCTGTACAATGTTCAGAAAAAAGTTGAATGTTCCTGTTACACATCCAGACTGAGCGCAAACTGCCTAAAATGTACTCTATGTATCCCTGTATGTGAAGAATTTTATGAGCTTGTGTTTTTTACAGTTCTTTTTAATATATTTGTGTTCTGTCTTTTGTGGTTTTGGACATGAGTTTGTCAAATATACAGAATTGAATGGAAAGAATTGAATCTGTAAACAAAAACAAAAAAAACACAAAAAAAAAACGCTTATTTAATATTTAGTATTTATTCAATAAATATGTTGAAATAATTGATGTTTCAGTCTGATTTAATAGTTTTCCCTATGTGTTTAAATGCCTTTACTAAGATTTTGTGTTAAAAACATTAGGCACATCTCCAAATGGTAAGGATTACTAAAGATGTCAACAAAAAACGGGTGAAAAACTTTAACTGCGATTTTCTCAGTTTTTTAGTTGGAAAAAGGTCCTGCCATACCATAATTCAAACTTGGCAACAGTTCAAGATAGAGCTTTGACCAATATGTCATTTTAAAGCTTATTTTCTGCCCTTTCCAGTGATATCAAAATCTCAATTTTGAATTTTGTGTCATTGTGACTCATTTTGCCAGATCAGGTCACATTTATTGAACTGCTGTTGTGAATGAACGCTACGTTTACGTTTATTGAATTGCTGTTGTGAATGAAACATTACGTTTAATGATCTGCACATTGTGAAAAGTATTGAGCTAGCCTACATCATTTGTTTACCGAATTACTGTGAAAGAACTAAGTAGGCCTAACGTTACATTTATTGAATTGTATCCGCCTCTGGCTGTATTTTCATTTGTTTAAACCAGCTACGGTGGTCACGCTCGTTTTGCGAAGGGGCGCACTAAAGCTCCAACTTTTTATTTTATTTTCAAACGTTAGCCTGCTTTACTGAACTTAATTCATTGAATACTGAATTGGATTGTTTGCATTTATGCCTTTTTGCCTTGATGGATTAGTGATTTAATGGAGTTGAATTCACTGCATTTATGTATTTGTGCCTTGATGGATTATTGTGATATGGTTGGAATTTAATTGAATATGGACTGATTTATTTAGGTCATCCTACACGGGCTACACACAACATAATGGACTTTTCGTATGCATTACATTGCGCACACTGCACACACAGTCAACGACACTCACTGCATCCAACCCATCTTCAAGACTGAAAAAAACTTGTATTGTGCTAGTGTTGATGATATCCCAGCTGAACCCCCTACGATGTCTGTTGCTTTTGTTCAATTAATTTTCACTTTTGTCTATATCTAAATGGGTTCAGTAAACTTTTTTGTTATAATTCATTGAATTATGAATCCTTTGTACGTGACTTGACTTGACAGTAGTCAGAACCGTTACAACACACAGTTGTGCATAAAAACATACAAAATTATAGGTTGAGTTTTCCAACACACTCCTTTTCTCACAATGTCTTACAATTAGAAACAAGACGAGAGCTAATTGCATGGATTAAAGCAAAACGTGTTAATTTGACTGAAACTTCTATGGACAAGCAGGGGAGGGGGTATGGGGGTGTCTCAGTAGTGATCAGGGGGAGGGGCACATCACACAGAATTGGGGGGGACTTATTTTTCCCAGGACAATCTATACAATCAGATTTTGATGGTGTCTAATGTGATACTGATTGCAATAACAATAATAAGGTTTTATGTCTTGTATGACAGACAGAGAAACAGTTTCACTATGGAAAGGAAATTATTTTGTGGTGGGAGGAATCGAGTTTGGAAGTGATGCTTTCAGGCCTAGTGCAAAAATGCAACATGTAAGGCCTGTTATTCCTGACCTGACAACAAGTTTTTATACTCAGTATTAGGCTAATACTTTTTTATTGGATGTACACTGCTGTTTTTGTCTCACTAAACTGCTGTTTTTGTCCTCTAAATGAAAATAGTTGGCTTTGTCATTGTCATGTGTCATTTGAGATTCTAACAAATACATAACCACACACATGGTACAATGAAAACCTACTGTTAAATATCTATAATACAGGCTTATTATAAAACTAAAGATAAATAGCCTTTATTTGTGAAGCTGAATTTCCTTCATAGAATTTTACTACTCAAATCAAGGGTTTGATCATAGTTTTAGCTTTTAAAAAGCTATAACAATGAAACAATGAAATGCTATGACAAATCAACATGGGGAGAGAGGGTGTGTCTGTCTATTTTGCATAAGTCGTAGAAAGGATTGGCCTAAGGTCCGCTATGACCTGAGATCATGCCCATTTACTGTATGGTGATAATAACTATTGTTCATTAAATGGATCAAGTGTCATTAGGCTACCAAGTTAGCTGTTACAGTAGGATAATATAGCTGGGGTTGGAAACAAATCATTTTATTTTCCTAAATAAATTATGCACTCTATTCATTTTGCTCACCTGAAAACCCTGTGCTTGCGCTGGCACATAGCAGCGGAAAAGCAAAAGTGGATCTGCTTTGCGCTCATGCAAACATTGCCTACTTTTCACAGTCATCACAATTTCTTCAAGTTTAGGAAACTAGTTTTTGTCTTTACTTCTGACCTAAGAACGTCATGATGTGTTGACAGGTGACAGTTCATTCAGTTTGATTCTTTGATTTCTTTTCTTTGTCCATTTCATCATTTGCGATGAGACGCAATCAACGGAAATCCATCATACTGATGGAGAACTTTAATCACTTCAAATAATCGGCGAGTCTCAAATAGCCTGTCTCTTTTACTCGCCTGGTGTGGCTACAGGTTTGGGGTTGAAGGCCGGTCTCTAGGCCTGGTCTGTTTTTTAGTTTCGGGTGGTATTTAATTTTCCAAGCTCGTCTGTTTAAGCCAGTATGGTGTAGATTGCGCACCATTCTCCCTTAGGCCTACAATTCAACCATCCAGTCCATAACTTGCACACACGCGAGCATGATGGCAGGTGAAAGGAACACAAATGAGGGACTTGCACCACAATCTCTTCCTCAGACAGTAATTAAAATAATTGTTTTCAGGAAGAGTATGAAGTTTTCAGTAAGCCTATGAATAACTTTCAGTGCATTAACAGTAAACATTTTAGCCATCTCCTTGCACATTAGGCAATGCAATGTATACCGACACTTGTTAAACAACGCATAAGGTCCCAATAATTATTTCACAGCACGTAAAGTCGCAATCACCCGTTAAGTCTAGCCTATCCTAGTGAAAATGATATGCCTGATTCAATCGTGAACAAAGATGCCATCTCCTCAAGGAAAAGAAATCTGCGAAGGGAATTTAAAGATGCATAGCCTAGAGAAAGAGAAAGTCATGCAATTTGCGCACACAGGATTGCCCGTCAACCAGGTCCATGAACGGTGTCTGCGCAGCAGGTTTGAACCCATGTTTACTGAAGGATTATTCCATAGCATACAACTTCGTTTTTTATTTGTCATTAGTTTTTCATAAGGCCATAAATTCCTGTAGCCTATAGTATTGGTTGTTGTTTTGTGAGAGGAGAGGAGAGGAGAGGAGAGGTAATAGGTGTGTCATTAACTTTGGGATGTTGTCCTTTCTTTCTTGTTGATGTGTTTCGAGCAACAAGTTCATAGGCTTGATGGTAACGTGCATTGTCACATCGTAATCTAAGAGATAGTAGGCTAATTCTAACATGATCTGTCCCACACTCAACGAAAATCTCAACATTAAATTAAAGGCCTGTTTCATATAGACGCCTGTCTCAAATACAAGCCGGTGCATTTTGGCGATTTGGGAAAATAAAAGCCTGGGCTATAATTTGGAGTTTTACGGTAAATGTATAGACTTTGAATAGGTAAAAGTGGCAATAACTCACTTTGGATTAGACTGTGCATGTCCTGTGCTGATCCCCTGATGTCCATCAGTAGTGTGATTCTCACTCTTCATGGCCACATGTCTGGATGCAGTAAATGCTGCTCTGCCTGTCTGATGTCCACCAGCAGCATCCTCACCCTCACCTTGAGGGAAATCCATTTTTATCACTCAACCTAAAAGATAGAAAGAGAAAGAGGGGGAGAGGAAGAGGGACGGGGTGAGTCTTCCTCATTGAAGAGGTGAGAAAATTGTCTCAGATGAAAGGTTGTGTGTAAAGGGTTTATTTTCACCAGCTGTATGAGCCAATTAGATCAACAGATCTGTTTCATGTTGGCAAAGGCAACCATCAAAAAATTAAATAAGAAAAAACATAATGGAAAATCGTATGAACTTGAACATCAAAATGACACTAATTAGCAGTCTGTCAAGCTGCTCCATATTATGTGTTGCTCTGATAGTGCTTTATAGTGAAGATTTTTTATTTTTTTTTTTGCCTTTCACTATCCCTTTAAAATACACAATCTTTGCCCAGGCTGAATTGTTTGTCTGGTGTGAAATGGATGCCTGATTACTAACTGCAGTGTCATTATTTGACCAGTAGAGGGAACTACAGGCTACAGGAAATCCAATCCAGCCTGAAAGCAGCCAACATCAGGTAGTCAAGGCGAGGACATTACAAAGTATCCGTCATTATTTTTTTTAAATGCTTATTTACTTCAATTTGTTAAATGAATAACTAAACATCGCACAAGGAAAAGCTACCAGGCTTGATCATAACCTCGTACATAATGCACATAAAAATCACGCACATCCGTCGTCATAAGAAGGGGGGACAAATGTTTTGCTATGTGTTGCGAACTTTCTTCTGAACACGGCCTACATTTTTCCACCCGATTCCTTAACAGATTCATAGCCAGCAAATAAAAAAATAGCCTGTTACCGTTACAGGTAGCCTACATTTCAGACTAGAAGGCTATAAGCTACATTCAACAGTGCAAAGTTTTTGGAAAGAAAAACACAGGCCTCGGTCTCGGCCTCGGCCAATGGCAGTAAACTTAATCAGGCCCAGTTCGTGAACACTGTTGGCAAACTGTGTCCGTCTAGTTTATCAGGAAATCGACATGAATTGCCATTGTCAATAGCTACCGTGTATTTAACTCGATATGTTTACTTACCTCGACCATAACGTCAGAAATGTAAAATGTTCGAGTCGCAACCGTTCCCTTGTCAGCCGTCTTTTAGACTCCTCGATGTTAGGCGAGGTTTACTTTCGTTTTCAATTGTGCGCATCACGCAGCAGACGTATTGACGTCATGCGCTGCGCTCCCCCAACTTTGTCACCAACATTCTCCTGTTGCTGTCGGTCTTGCGCTTTGACTCTATCCTTCAACTAATATAGCGTAGTTATATTTTAATTGTCAATGGCGAAAATGATAGGGAATATTTCTACAAGAGTTGTGAGCATGGGTTGTGCTTTGACAACCTGATATCTGACAGGACAAACATGCTGGACTTGAAATTGTACTGTGTGTTGTAGGTTATCTATCTAAAGAGTGTCATACTTTGACATCCCAGTAACATGATATCAGTCAGGACAAACATGGCCTTGAAGTAATAGCCTATTGTTTTGCAGGCTGTCATTGACTCTATCCCTCATCTAATATAGCCCGTGGGTTTCAGATATCCCAACCTAGAGAAACTCACCTCGAAAACAGAGATAGACTAAACATACAATAGGCTATACAGGTATCCCAATCAGTCTTTCTACTTTATTCCATTCAATTACACAATATATTTACAGTCCATACTCCAGGGCTGACTGGAGACTGTGTGTGTATGTGTGTGCGTGTGTGTGTGAGAGTGAGTGAGAGACTGAGTGAGTGAGTGAGTGTGTGTGTGTGATGCTGCCTTACCCATGGGCCTCAGGGTCAGGGCCCGGTTGCACAAAACACCTTAAGTTAAGATTTTCCCTTAAATTTAAGGGTTTTTCCTTATCTTGGCTAAGAATTCCTTAAACTGTTGCACAAAGCACCTTAGCAAAGAAATTAAGGGAAGAAATCTAAGGGAACTTCAACTTTCCCCTAACTTTGTATTTGGCTGAGTTATCAATAAATAAAGGAAAATAAAATACCAACTTTCTACTTAACACACAATCCTTCTCTTGCATTTCGACTACTATTCTGGCCTACACTTATCACATCAAACGGGTTATTTGTGTGGTTTACATTGTAGCAAAAAAGCCAACACATTCTGGCACAGATCGGTTAGCAAGACTGCTGCTGACATACTGCATTGGTGCACTGATCAGACAAGAGGTAATATTTATCCAAGTAGCAAACTTTTTTCAGTACACATGAGGCTACTTAATGAAATGGGATTACTTCAGCAAGTATTCTTAAAGTAAGAAGTTCAGAAAGTTTTTTATGTGTTTGATTGCGGTTGCTG
>JAODXP020000033.1:31660116-31665116 GCA_027497455.2 Sardinella longiceps | reverse complement strand
TTTTTTTTTTTTTTTCAATCTTCAATTTTCAGTAGGCTCTGTGAATAACTGCTACTTCTACTGTCAGATTTTGGATGTTAGGCCTACTTTGTGAATTTGTTGCCTATATGGTTGTTATCTAGTGGGAAGACAGAGAGAGGGGAAATGGCTGTTCCAAATCCTTGAAGTCTGTAAGGATAAAACAGTGCAATTACATTTGCTAAATGCATTAAATGTCCATATCCATCTCAATCTAGAATCTATTTCGGACTCGACGATTATTTGAAGTTTTACGGTACAAGTATGTGTGTGTGTGTGTGTGTGTGTGTTGTATACTGTATGTGTGTGTATGTGTGTGTGTTTTTGTGTGTGTATACTGTGTATGTGTGTGTGTGTGTGTGTGTGTGTGTGTGTTTGTGTGTGAGAGAGAGTGTGTATGTGTGTATACTGTGTGTGTGTGTGTGTGTGTGTGTGCGTGCGTGAAAGTGTAATTTGTGTGTGTGTGTTTGTGATGATACTGTATATGTGTGTGTTTGTGTGTGTATACTGTATATGTATGTGTGTGTTTGTGTGAGTGTGTTTCTGTGAGTGTGTGTGTGTGTTTTTGTGTGTGTATGTATGTGTGTGTGTGTGTGTGTGTGAGTGTGTAGTGTATGTGTGTGTGTGTGTGTGTGTGTGTGTGTGTGTGTGTGTGTGTGCGTGTGTATGTGTGTTTGAGTGTGTGTGTGTGTGTGTGCGTGTGTGTGTGTTTGAGTGTGTGTGTGTGTGTGTGTGTGTGTGTGTGTGCGTGTGTGTGTATTTACTAACCCAATACTGAAGGCTGGAAGAGGGCTTCAGGGCAGCGGAACCTCTCGTTGCCGACGGTGATGACCTTTCCATCGGGCAGCTTGAAGTTCTTGTCCAGTGCAGGAGTGGGCTTGGCCATCTCCTTAGTGGGGTCCAGAGCCACGTAGCAAAGTTTCTCTTTGGCATCACATGCCACCTAGTGTTAGACATTAGTTAGTACAGGTACACACACACACACACACACACACACACACACACACACACACACACACACACACACACACTTGTTCAGTGCAGGTGTGGGCTTGGCCATCTCCTTATTAGGGTCCAGAGCTACGTAGCATAGCTTCTCTTTGGCCTCACATGCCACCTGGGGGTAGACATTAGTTACTACACGTGTACACACACACACACACACACACACACACACACACACACACACACTCTCTTGTCCAGTGCAGCTTCTCTTTGGCATCACACGCCACCTTAAAGGAAAGCACTGGAGTGAATTCAAGCATAGCCCTGTTGAAAGAGCTTGCTAAATGCACCAGTTAGTGAGTGGAACAAAATAATTTAGAACCGCATAGACCGAACGCAGAAACGACCAAGCACTTTACACTGAATCAATGGGTTGATTCAATGACTATTCGGAACCGAAAGTAAAATCTCAAGTGCCGTTTACTCAATGTAATGTGTTTCACGTTCGCGTTAGGTCTATGCTGTTCGAAATTCTTTCATTCGATGCGAGATATATTACTGTTAGAAGGCTCGTGCAGCAGGTCTATGCTTAAACGTACTCCGGACTTAAACTTTAAGGCAAAGGTCAGGGAATACTGACCAAGATAAAGCATCATAATACAATGGGCTTACAACCGAATTCCAAAATAGTTGGGACACTTTACAAATTGTGAATAAAAACAGAATGCAGTGACGTGGAAGTTTCAAATTTCAATATTTTACTCAGAATACAACATCGATCACATATCAAATGTTGAAACTGAGGAAATGTATCATTCTAAGGGGAAAATAAGTCGATTTTCAATTTCATGGCATCTACACATTCCAAAATAGTTGGGACATGGCCACATTTACCACTGTGTGGCATCCGCTCTTCCTTTTAAAACAGTCTGCAAACATCTGGGGACTGTGGAGAGAAGTTGTGGAGAGAATGTTGTCCCAATCTTGTCTAATACAGGCTTCTAGTTGCCCAACTGTCTTAGGTCCTCTTTGTCATGTATTCCTATGTATGATGCACCAAAAGCTTTCTATGGGTGAAAGATCTGGACTGCAGACTTAATGGTGCCTTTCCAGATGCGTAAGCTGGCCATGCCACACACACTCATGCATCTCCATACCATCAGAGATGCAGCCTTCTGAAATGAGCGCTAACAATAAGCAATAACAAATTGGGTTGTCCTTGTCCGGATGGTATGGCATCCCAGTTTTCTGAAAAGAACTTTGAATTTTGATTCGTCTGACCACAGAACAGTTTTCCACTTTGTCACAGTCCATTTTAAATGAACCTTGGCCCAGAGAAAACGCCTGTACTTCTGGATCATGTTTAGGAATGGCTTCTTTTTCGACCTATAGAGTTTTAGCTGGCTATGGCGAATGATACAGTGGATTGTGTTCATTGACAATGTTTTCTGGAAGTAGTCCTAAGGCCAGTTTGTGATATGCATTACATTAGCATTCCTGGATGTGATGCAGTGCCATCTAAGGACCCAATGATCATGGGCATCCAGTATGGTTTACTGGCCTTGACCCTTATGCCAGGGTATCTGCACATTTTTCAAGTACAAATTTAAAGACTTTTAAGACCTTTTCAAGACCTCTAAATGGAAAAATTAAGACCAGGGGCGTAACTACTCACTTTGGGGGGGTATGCGACAACAATTTTTGCGCCCCGATCACTCAAGAAACAACAACAGTACCACTGAAATAACATAAAATAAAATTCTGAATCATAAGATGACCTTCAAAGTTGTTATATTGTGAACACCACATTTAACACAACAACAATGAAGGCAGCACTTGTCAACTAATGAGGAATATGGGATGCTTTTGTGTAGAGAAGTGGCAGGGGGGTTTGGGGGTTTTGGAAAAATTTGTTTCCATTTCCTGCAATCTGGTGCATTTTAACAAGTTGCTAGATAGCTTCTCATAGCAATTAATCAAATGAATTATCTAATGCATTGCACATTATTTGAATCCTCCATGAGGTCATATAGCAGCCTGGCTGAGTTGTATTCGGCAGTCGGTTGTAATATTTCTTACAACTGAACCAAAATTTATTTCATTTTAGACTTTACTGTTGAATTCTCAGTTTGATGTGATGCAAATAGTCTTTTATTCTTTTGGACCCTTTAGGATAATAATGAGGAACATGCCTCGGACAATCTTTCTTTGCAATTTGCTAAATTCCCTGATATTCATTCTAAATAGTTTAATTGAAAGTGTGTCTAAACCCTTGGAGGAAATGGGCTACAATAGTACAGTAGCCTACCTTGTGTTTCTGAATCAGTAGCCTAATTAGCACAGGGTATTTTTTGACCAACATATCAGTCATGGGATGCCTGTCTGAAATGACCACTTCAGCCTAAAATTGGAGGCTAAAAACAGCTGTTATTGGTATGTATAGTGGTGTTATTGCTACCTGTTTGGATGCAGCTTATTTGATATGGCTCATCATGCATACAGAACTGTTTCCACAATAGCCTACAGTACTTCAAAATCATTAATTCATCTGTAGGATAAACCGTTCACAGCAACTAGTGACCACCATAGATGAGTTGCTCTTGTGATGTTCTTTCAAGCGATATATGTATGGCATTTGAGAGAGAAAGACTCTCCGAGTTATCAAATAGAAAAAAAAACTGATAGATTTGGAACTCATAACGCACGCGACCACATCGATGCGTTCGCTGTTTTTATATCGCGAAGGGTCGGGTGGTGGGTAGAGGTAGGGGCAATTTTAAGGTTAGGCTACCTGCTGTCATTCATGCACAATAATCTTTGACATATGATCTCACGTGCTTTCATCTTTGTCTTGAGCTCTTTCTCTGCCATTACGATCCCGTTGACGTTAACGTAGGCTACTGACTGAACTGAAGTTTGCCTCGACTCATCAAACAGAGTTAAAAGCCCGCCCATAATGAAAGCGGATTGGTTTACAGGCACGCACACACACACCGTTCCGTCAGGCACCGCTTCTCTCTCTGCCCGTCTCGCTCACTCTCTATGCGCGCATATTAAGATGCGCGATGTAGAGGTAAATGTTTCACGTGCATGATCTGGCTTGCTAGCTCTAGATTCCGGGAGATATTATTCAATTCACTGCCCCCAAAAGGTACGCTGGTCACTTTTTAAATTACGGTCAAAAATAACCAGATGGAGGTTTCATTCGTTCGGTCACATAAATTTAATACCTTCTTCTGGAAAATTCCAGTCATTCCGAGCAATTTAAGACATTTTTAGGCCTTAAAAACCGATTATTGCATTTAAGACTTTTTAAGACTTTTTAAGGACCCGCGGGGACCCTGTTATGCACAGAGATTGTTCCAGATTCTCTGAATCTTTGGATGATGATATGCACTGTAGATTATTATACCTTCAAACACTTTGCAATTTTTGTCTGAGAAACTCCTTTGTGATCTCGGACCACTACTTCTTGCTGCACCATTTGGGGAACTGGTGATCCTCTGCCCATCTTGAGAGTCAATGCCACTCTCGAAGGCTCTTTTCATACCAAATCATGTTGCCAATTGACCAAATAAGTTGCAATTGGGTCCTCAAGCTGTCCCTCATATGAAAATCTTATTGCTACCTGTCCCAACTATTTTGGGATGTGTAGCTGTCATAAAATCCAAAATGAGCCAATATTCGGCATAACATTTCAAAAAGTCTCACTTTCAACATTTGCCATGTTATGTATATTGTATTGTGAACAATATATAGGTTTATGAGATTTGTAAATGATTGGATTGCATTTTTATTAACAATTTATAAAGTGTCCCAACTTTTTTGGAATTCGGTTGTATTTCACACCTAAACATCAAGTCTGAAAGAAGCATTACATCACAATAAGAAAAAGATTCTTTAAAGTTCTATCAGCCAATGAGAGTCTACAAAAAAAAAAAAAACATACGCCACCTCATGGGTCAAAGAGCATCCCCGCTCGCTCAGAAGCTTCACCAGGTACTCGGTCAAATCGGAGCCGGCCAGGTCTAGGCGCT
>JAODXP020000033.1:31647616-31655116 GCA_027497455.2 Sardinella longiceps | reverse complement strand
GGGTTGGGTTATAGGGCATCCCATACAGTCTGTAAGTGTGACTTCAGCCTTCACTGCAACAGATAAGTGACAAATATACAAGAAATACACAACTTACTTGTACTTGTTTGAGACAAGCCAATTTACCAGCATCAACACATTGACTGTTACATAATACAATGTGGCAACAACACTATCATTCATAGCTGAGTAACTCTGGCAACAACACTAACATTCACAGCTGAGTAACTCTGGCAACAATACTAACATTCATACCTGAGTAACTCTGGCAACAATCACTAACAATTCATACCTGAGTAACTCTGGCAACAACACTAACATTCATACCTGAGTAACTCTGGCAACAACACTAACATTCATACCTGAGTAACTCTGGCAACAATACTAACATTCATACCTGAGTAACTCTGGCAACAATACTAACATTCATACCTGAGTAACTCTGGCAACAACACTAACATTCATACCTGAGTTACTCTGGCAACAACACTAACATTCATACCTGAGTAACTCTGGCAACAACACTAACATTCATAGCTGAGTAACTCTGGCAACAACACTAACATTCATACCTGAGTAACTCTGGCAACAATACTACATTCATAGCTGAGTAACTCTGGCAACAACACTAACATTCATACCTGAGTAACTCTGGCAACAATACTAACATTCATACCTGAGTAACTCTGGCAACAACACTAACATTCATAGCTGAGTAACTCTGGCAACAATACTACATTCATACCTGAGTAACTCTGGCAACAATACTAACATTCATACCTGAGTAACTCTGGCAACAATACTAACATTCATACCTGAGTAACTCTGGCAACAACACTAACATTCATAGCTGAGTAACTCTGGCAACAATACTAACATTTATACCTGAGTTACTATGGCAACAATACTAGCATTTATAGACAGAGTGAATCTGGCAACAACACTAACATTCATACCTGAGTAACTCTGGCAACAGTGCTAACATTCATACCTGAGTAACTCTGGCAGCAATACTTACATTCATACCGAGAACTCTGTAACTACTACATTCATGCTGGTAACTCTGCCAACAACACTAACATTCATAGCTAAGGGAAAGGCTAAGGGAAAGGCTGACATAAGAGAGTGAATCTGGCAACAATACTAACGTAATACACACACACACACACACACACAGAGAGAGAGAGAGAGAGAGAGAGAGAGAGAGAGAGAGAGAGAGAGAGAGTTAACCAACTTACCTTCTCCAAAAGTCAGGAATCCTGGGTGGAAATGATTCCTAAACCAGTTAAACCAAAACAATGAAGAAATAACTGATAGATCACTCTCCAAGAGACACAGAAGACAAAAATAGACCTCGAGTTGATGTTCAATGTTCCCTTCAAATTTTATACCCTAAGGAAGGCACACCTTCCAACATTTCCTATCACCTAATAAGGGCAAAATTACTTCCCACACTATATCCTTTAAAAGGTTTATAACCCATAGGTCACTCTCTTATGGTCCTTGCAAATTACACTCGATGTCCAAACTAAGGCACACTTTCAAACATTGCTGACCACCTTATCAGGACGAAATTATAAAACATTGCAAACGCATTACACACACGCATACCTTTCAACCACCTTATCAGGTAAAGATTGCAAAACCTTACAAACGCATGATATTGTAGACCATGGGTTTTCAAAAGGGGGTCCGTGATGACATTCCAAGGGGTCTGTGACATGGGTTCCAGTTACAACTTAGCATGATTGAACTTAATATTTGAAAACTTGATTTGAGAAATAAGCACAGCTAAGCACTCCAAATGCAGAGTAATAATGAACTCTCTGCATACTTTGGTAAATGTGGTGATTGCTGGCTAAAATGTGTTTTTGTATATAATGTCTTGCAATCTCTTTGTTTACAACACCTCCCTCCTCCCCTGGGGTGGGCCACCGATGACTTTTAGTCATAATGGTGGTCCCTGGTAGCCTGACATAGCCCTCCCATTATACGAATGTTCATACGCATCATGGTCTGGGCACGGTCCTCTGGGGCGTGTTTACATCGGTAGAGAGTCTACCGGCTAATAAGCGAAGCTGATTAGACGAGCTGTCCAATCGTTTCAAACCAAAAGTGAATGCCCTCTCCACCCCGCAGTATAATCGCGTCAAGTTAAAGAACCTCCAGACCATGAATACGGATGAACAGCAGTATTATGGTCGAGCTATGTCAGACTAGGTCCCTGGGCCTGAACCAGTTGAAAACCCCTGCTGTAGACATAGGCATGCTTTTCGACCACCTTATCAGAATAAGATTGTAAAACCTTACAAACACGTGATACTGTACACACAGGCATGCCTGTCGTCATTCTTCCTATGACATCAGCCTGCTTATCTGGTCAATCTTACACCGGTAAACAACATTTATAAAACCTTCCAAACAAGTGAGACGGTCATTATTCTTCCTACGACATCAGCCTGCTTATCTGGTCAATCTTACACCAGTAAACAACATTTGTAAAACCTTCCAAATGTGTTACAAGGTCGTCATTCTTCCTATTACATCAGCCTGCTTATCTGGTCAATCTTACACCGGTAAACAAAATCACACACCACAAATGATTAAGTCTTCACATGTAGGTTACACAGTATATATGGGATAAGCGCTTCACCTCTTTAGGTTGACATTTTCCAGATTCTACACTTCTAAATTAAACTTGTGATCATCAAATCGTTTTTGTTGCTGTTTTACATTTTAAGACACATTTATCTGCATCTAAGCAAAAGTAAATCCATACCTGTTCAATGCAACAGCACTGTTTCAATCAAAGAGTATAGGAGAGACGAGACCAGTGGGTGTATGTATCACGCGCACATACACTCACACACACACACACTCTGACACACACACACACACACACACACACACACACACACACACACACACACACACACACACTTACACTCTCTCACACACATACACACACACACACACACACACCTCAGAGGCAGGAAGGAATGACCTGAATGAGGTCATTTATGGGATGGTTGTTTGTTTTGTTGTTGCTGTCAAACACACACACACACACACACACACACACACACACACACACACACTCACTGAGAGTGCTGATCAAAGGACCTTTCAGCAGTTGTTATCAAGCATATACACACTCACGCGCGCGCACGCACACACACACACACACACACAATGTCAGTGCTGTTCATTTACAACTACTGGATCAAAGGTTGATTGTAGGTGTGTACTGTATGTCTGTATGACATCATGTAAGGTTAAGTTAGTTCAAGTTGAAAGCATTCAGTGAAATTAGTTTATCGGTATGCCCCACTTTTCCCCAATGATCCCAGCCAATGGACAATTTGAAAATAATATTTTAGCTCACTGAATCTACCTCACATTTGCCCTTCTGTTTTAGCTTATGCTGCAGGCCAATATTTTACCCACTGAATCAACCTTACATCGGTCTTTTACTCATAACAATATCCAAACGATACTCTAGCCTGTCCATGTTCAGGAATGCAGGATGTTAATGTTAAGCAGCCTTGTGTTGGGGAGCACCGCCTTTTGGGGGATAGGTGAGTGTGGTTTTGGGGGTGCTATGTGTGTTTTGGGAGATAGTTGAGTGTGGTTTTGGGGGTGCTATGTGTGTTTTTGGGAGATAGGTGAGTGTGGTTTTGGGGGTGCTATGTGTGTTTTTGGGAGATAGGTGAGTGTGGTTTTGGGGGTGCTATGTGTGTTTTGGGAGATAGGTGAGTGTGGTTTTGGGGGTGCTATGTGTGTTTTTGGGGGATAGGTGAGTGTGGTTTTGGGGGTGCTATGTGTGTTTTGGGAGATAGTTGAGTGTGGTTTTGGGGGTGCTATGTGTGTTTTTGGGGGATAGGTGAGTGTGGTTTTGGGGGTGCTATGTGTGTTTTTGGGGGTTAGGTGAGTGTGGTTTTGGGGGTGCTATGTGTGTTTTTGGGAGATAGGTGAGTGTGGTTTTGGGGGTGCTATGTGTGTTTTTGGGAGATAGGTGAGTGTGGTTTTGGGGGTGCTATGTGTGTTTTGGGGAGATAGGTGAGTGTGGTTTTGGGGGTGCAAAGTGTGTTTTGGGGGGGATTTTGGCGCTCTCTTGAGCCGGCAATAAACTGGAGACAGATGTATGGGTTTAAAAATGTCTCAGTACTATTTCTAAATGCACAGAAGGTTATCTACAAATAAGTAATGGTTTGCAAATGTGTTCAAATATATACAAATGCAAATTTCATATTTGTAACTTGTTAGTTTGTCTTCACAAATGATGTACAGTATTTGAAAATATGAAAAAATGTATTTGGAAAAGAAAAATTGACATTTGTAAAACTGGAAATTATATTTTGTAAATTGTATTTCTGCATTTGTGGATCCGCAATTACAGGTACGGATTACAGGTACCCAATCAAACGTACGCATTCATTATTTCCCTATGACCTATTTTTGAGACATTTTTTCCACGCTGAATCCGCAGACAGAGATCCACAAACAAATGCCTACTGATTCACAAATACATACATAATACAATAGCCATCCTCTAGGTGGCAGTGTCGTTCCGTTCATTACGGCTCTGATTCACTAGGCAAAGCTGTCTGAATACTTTTGCTTATTATAGGGGATAGGGCTGGGCGATATGGCTGAAATCTCTATCACGATATAGGCTCAGTATATTGGTCGATATCGATAATTATTGAATTTTTATAATGACGGGGGGTTTTTTTTTAGGTTTATATTTTATTTTTAATATAGAGTTATTACATTAAATGGCAGCACTGTCATGTATAAATATGGTAAAATATAGTGTTTGAGCACAATGTTGTTTCGGGGTTGAAGTTTGCTTAAAAGTAGCCTATTATTTTAGGGTTCTTTTAAACTCCTGAAGTAGCCCATTTTCTCCCTTAAATAAAACTAGTAGTCAAAAAATAATAATTTAAGAGGAGAAGTCTAATGTCTCTCCCACAATGAAATATAAGGTGAATAAATAGGCCTACCAATACATAAAGGAAATTAATATTTTAACTAAAATATGTTATGTTATTCTTCTATTACATAGGCCAATCAGAGAGGGGCTTTGTATGGTTTACATTGTAGCCTATGAGGCTACTGTTCTGAAGCAGACTCGTTAGCATAATGTGACTTCAAAACGAAGTTTGTGTGGGTACACTAGTATGCCTTTCACTTCACACAAGGCTACTTGATAACATGGATTACTTCAGTGAGTTTGATTAAGGTAAGATTGCAAAATCATTCAGCTTTAATGTGGTCAGTAGGTTGCTGACCATACTAGGTAGTTTGAGCTTTGTCTGTTGTATGTTTACCTTGCTAGCGTTGTGCGCTAACATCGTTAAAATCTGTCCCTGCAGCCAGTAACGTCATGTGCACCGTTAGCTGTCAGCTGTCGTACTTTACAAGTTCATATATGTGAACGGTGTTGTTCATCAGGCCTTTCTGACTTTTCAAGCAAATTACTCACAGTTATTAATTACGCTTGCCCTGCACTACTAAATCAGAACATGAATCAGCTGAAAGTATCTTTGACTAGTTTCAGGCTACATGAAAAGCAAAGCCTGAGCTGCAGCAGCTAACTAGTAAACAATCAGTCAGTGCGTGCCCTTTCTGGTAGAGCGCTGCCAATGAGTGCAGCGCTCCTGTTGTAAATGCGGACAGAGTGGAGCTAGAATCCGCCCGGGGGAAAAAAATTCTATCGAAAGTTCTATCGAGCGCAGTTTCTATTGCTATAGAGTATGTGTCTATCGCGATTCATATCGCTATCGTTTTATCGCCCAGCCCTAATAGGGGATTAAATGATTTTAACCGTAGATTGGGGAAAAATGGCATTGTTATGGAATGTTTGTGGCATGTGCCTATCATAGTGCGAGTGTAGTGACAAAGTATATCGAAAGGGAAAAAAGTTTGTTGACTATATTCTTAAACCTTAGTTAAGAGAACTGTACAACATTTATATTACAAATATAAATATAGCTTTATTACACTGCACCTACCTCCAGCAAAGGGAACACATCTCTACTAGGGTAAATGTTGTGTGCAAAGACACAGGTATGTACTGCAGCTGCAAAATAACCACCAGGAGGCTCCCAAAACTACATCAATATTCATAGCACATCTATTTTGTAGAAATTCAAAAAGGGTAATTTCTGACTCTGTTACACAAGCGTTTACCTAGTCTGTCAAACACAATTTTAACTTTGGGTTAGCATAGGCACTGGAATGTAATGTTGCCAAAAAGTTGCTATCTGGCAAAGCTAAGAATATAGTAAAATTGGGGTTTCCTAGACTGGGAAAATTCATCACTGAGATCAATATGTTTTTACCCACATATGTAACTCCAGGTAAATAATCAATTTCATGTGGAATTTCCATGTAAAATTATAACATTTGCGGGTAGCTAAGGAAGCTGCCACATGCAGAGCCCTAGGATCTCTCCCGGCCTGGGACTGTGAAATAAGTACGTTGTTACGATATGCTAGCCTGACATGCCAGACATGAATGTATAGTCTGGCGATGAGTGATAGACCCCCGGGTAAAACTGCTAAAACTAATTAGTGCAACTAGCAACTAACAAGTGATTTAAACAATTCTAAGCCCAATAACTCCCTGTCCAGATATAAGGTTGTGATTGGCTAAACACCACAATATCTGAATACAACCTAGAGCGGAAAGACACAATCGAGGTCTGAGCTATGGCTCGTCCCTAGACGTACTCGCTGAGCAAGTTCAATTTGCTACCACTAGAGTGTATCTAGAGTTCCAGGCTAACAGTGTTCAGTTTTGGGACTTAAAAAAATTGTCCAACATGATCTAACATAGAGTGACAGAAGAGTCATGCCAGAGTCCAAAACTTGCATAGAGGGGCTCATCAGTGAATGTGGTATAGAATGTATGCAAGTGTGTGAGAGTGTGTGTGTCAGAAGAGATGCTGTAGAAGGACAGAGTTCCAGCCTCAGTGTCCACATACACCCCTCCTCTCCTGGAGCCTGAGAGGGGAGCAGCTAATTCTGTTTTGATTTTATTGTGCCAAACAACACGACTGTTTCCATGTTTTAGACACCATGATTTGTGACTGAACCCAAGTCCACAGTCGTCCCAGTCTCCTTTCCTAGTGATACTTTCATAGGCTACCCCTATGTCTGCCCACTGGCCTGTCCACTCATACTCCCAGTAGCAACGTCCAGGCAGAGGCTCTCTGCTCAGGACCTGAGGATACACATCAAATCTGCATGCATGAGCAAGATAGAGCTGCTTCTCATTCACCCATGTCACCTTCCTGTTCCCCTCAGAGAGGACAAGACGTCTGTGTGCCGTGTATGGGTCCAGTGTGAGTTCACAGGCATCTAAAGACAAAACACACAATTATGACTGCCTGCAGTCACTACTCCACTTGTTAAGATAAAATAAATAAATAAATATGATATTTGCACAGAATGTTTTTGTTTGTTTGTTTTGGCAATGAACATTCTAACAGCT
>JAODXP020000033.1:31629110-31647516 GCA_027497455.2 Sardinella longiceps | reverse complement strand
ACGTTCAGTTGTGTGCTAAGGTTAAGAGCCTCTCATTATCCGTTCTCTACAGCACCTAAAGGAAAATCTGGTGTGAATGAATCCATAGTAGACTAATCCAATGTCACCAATTATTGTCTGTAGGCCAAAGAACCTGACAATCTGATGCAACATACTGTAGGCAAATACAAAGTCATCATCTGACCTCAACTTAATGTGTGTCTTACAGAAATGCAGTCAATTTATTGTGCCCCATTCTGTTAGCTCAGGTTCAGCATTGTAGTTGCATCTTACTTTTGTTCTTTACCAGTCAACAGCACTATGCATTATTATACTACATGGCTATAGACTGATGCACACTGGATTTTTTGTTTACAACACAGAACAGAAGTTATTATTAAATATTGTGGCAAGTATAATATGCGCATTATTATCCCGATCGCATGTGTAAACCTGCTCACGGTGCGGAAGCATGGCGCTCAGACAAATTTTAATTTGCTCAGTCCTGAAAAAAATTAGAGGGAACATTGGTTGGTGGTGTAAAGGGGGTTTACTGTTGATTGAAGGGGTGGGGAGGACAGTCTGCCATGTGTATGTGGTAAGGGGGGGTGGTGGTATAGGGGTTCGTGGCAGTGTGCTGTGTGGAGTGGAGTAGAGTTGTATTAACATATGAAAACAAATTAGCTTCCTGAGAGACCAACCTTAAAGTCTGCAGTTTACACTTGTGGCTACTTAGTCCTGCAGAGAGAAGCTGAACTCCAGAATCCTTCAGATCATTGTGACTGAAGTCTAGTTCTGTTAGGGAGACCAATGACTGCAGTGCAGAGGCTACATCATCACAGGATTCCTCAGATAGCTTACAATCAGCAAGTCTTCATTGAGAGAAAGGGAAAGGGACAGAAAGTAGGTTACTATATAGTAGGGTCATAAACCTCACTTCCGTGACCATCTTCTGGCTAATATGTTTTGACAACTGATTTGGCTTCTATACACCATTTCTAAAAAAATTAACCCCCATGTCCCTCGCAAAAATGTCGGCATTTTTTTCTAGAGGACCGAATCCAAAATGGCTGCAGGCATCATCATGAAAAAGTATGAAAGAGCACCTACAATTATGTATGAATACACTTTTTGTGGTACATAGACCCTTAGAATTGTGATTCTGACATCATTTTGAGATTCTGACATCATCTTGGCCCTGAAATCCAAGATGGCCACCATCTGATAATATATAAATTTACTTTTTAACCAAAGCACCTAGAATGATGCATGAAGACATTTTTTTGATGCAAACTGAGCATAAGGATTATGATTTTGACATTAAGACATCATTTTGACCCCCTAAACCAAGATGGCCACCATCTGGGCAAGAATATGACTAGGGCATTCTATCTCTCTAGACTCTGAATCTCCGCTACTCTGCATACAATAATTTTCATCATATTCGTTCTCATCTTCCTCGCTGTCTTCAGCTGGTCTTGATGCAAGTAAATGAATTGGAAGAATAGGTTTTGTATATCAGACAGAGCAACCATACAGGGCCATATCCATCCAGAAGCACACCTTACACATGGTCAGACTATGTCTCTAAGGTAGTATCCGTCATTCTTGCCTGCCATGGTCGTGCTGATCGCAGAGAATCAAGCTATCATGTACCTGTTGTCATTGATGCTGCTGATACTGATGCCTATATTGCAGCAGTGCTAATCTCAAAGCAAGTCACAGAATTCCCCTCTAAGAACAGCCTCCTGGATTCCAACCGACCTGGCTTCAAAAGCGGTCACTATACAGAAACAACACTTCTCTCAGTAATGGAAGCCCTAAAAGAAGCCAGAGAAGCTGGTCAATCCTCCGTTCTCATCCAACTTGAATTATCAACAGCATTAGATACTGTCAACCATGGGATTCTTCTTAACAACTTCAGAAGCATGGGCATTGATGGCAAAGCACACTCCTGATCTGAATCCTATCTAACTGGACGATCAATCATTCAACACGTCATGGCTAGGGCAAACATTGGTGAAACACCACCTCAACACAAGAGTACCCCAAGGCTTGGTACTGGGGCCCCTCCTCTTTGCCTTGTATGCAACATCATGAGGCCCAGTCATCCACTTTTATGGCTTCTCCTTCCACTGCTATGCAAATGATACCTAGTTATATCCTTTTTTCATGGATGAAAGAACCATCTCCAACAAAACCTCTCCAAAACTGAACTGCTGGCCCTACCAGCCAAGAAAACATACATCACAACATAAGCATTAAGACTGACTCCCTATCTGTTCGTCCTACCAACAGGAACCATTCAAGTTTACAAGACAAGTAATTTATGCTGATCACAAGAGTAGCACCATGGCTGAAGCTTGTTCAGTGAATTGGAAGAACATGAAAAAGAAATCATCATTTATCCATTTTGAAGATAGCTTATGGCAACACTGCCTCCGTGCCTACTACTAGGCATATCTAGTACACCATCCTTCCCTGAAGCACCATCCCATGTCAATCAGCCACAGACGGAATGGTTGAATTGGATGGTGTCACAAAATCAAATCAGGGCACAACACAGGAGACAAGGAAGCACAGGACTAGGAACGAAAGACAGGAAGCAATGATGATGTCAAAATCATAATTCTTATGCTCTATTTGCCTCAAAAAATGTCATGCATCATTGTAGGTGCTTTGGTTAATAAATGAAATAAATTTATATAAAACCAAGCACAAAAAGTAAGGAAACCTGAATTTAGCACATTATATCTCCCCTTTAGTAAAACCAATCAGTAAAGTGTTTTTATATCATCTTCATCGTTGATTCGTCACCTTTACAATGAGGTATAGTTTGTAAGCATCGGGCAATCATGGAGTGCACAACATAGCCAAATGTGTGAGTAGTGCCAACCAAAAATGTGCCAAAATGGCCACTAATGGTTTCTGCTAGTCATCTTGTTTTGGGCTTCACTGGTGTGCCTAAATTAACGCCTGAGCATGGGTTCTGCAAATGTTGGATTTGTGGTTTTTCTAAGCAGCAACACTGGTGGAAAGATGCCACGTTTGTTCCTTCAGGATAGAGCCTGTGCAATAGGGCAACTGGAGGTTGGTGTCCCAGCATATAGAGTCTTAAGAAGACAACACCTCCAGAAGACCTGTTCCTCACTTTTGCTGCACTAAGGAACTGTAGGTTTACTGCTGAGACTGAGACTTATAAGATTTGCTCAACTGTACCAAAACCTGCCCTCACTACAGACTGTGAGGAACATTATGGATCTACCACACGCTACTGAGAGCCCTGACACTGTGTAAAGTGTATAGCCAACATGTTTTTTTTGTTCTTGTCCTCAGTTTTGTGGGAAAGTGCAATCTCCAATGCTCCAAGCAAAGGCTATACCAACAGAACAGTATAACAGGTCATTTTGGCACATTTTTGGTTGGCACTGCTCACACGTTTGGCTGCGGTGCTCATTCCATGATTGCCCGATCCTTGCAAGCTACACCTCATTGTAAAGGAGACAGATCAACGATGACAATGATTTATAACACTTTATGGACTGGTCTTACAAAAGAGGAGATATAATGGGCCAAAGTTAAGTTTCCTTACTTTTTGTGCTCGGTTTATTAGCAAATGGCGGCTATCTGGGATTTCAGGGCTAAGATGATGTTGAAATCTCAAAATGATGTCAGAATCACAATTCTAAGGGTCAATTTACCACAAATAATGTATTCATACATAATTGTAGGTGCTCTGGTAAAAACAATACTTCTTTCATACTTTTTCATGATGATGCAGCCTGCAACCATTTTGGATTCGGCCCTCTAGAAAAAAATGCAGACATTTTTGCGAGGGACATGGGGGCTAAATTATTTATAAATGGTGTATAGAAGCCAAATCAGTTGTCAATCAGTTGCTCTTACATCAAGAAAATGAGATAAATAACTGGTCTCATTACAGGCAGAATTTCTTCCCGTCCTGTTCCCTCATGATTCCAGCTCTCATATTATAGACCCAACTGTAAGCCAGCTCTACCACTCACACACACACACACACACACACACACACACACACACACACACACAGGCAATCACTTAACTACTTCTACATCCCTGACCTCAATGTCTCCAGTTTGCAGTTTGGACTCTGTAGAGCAGAGAACATCTTCTCTATTGGTGGGTCACTGTGACTCAGGTCTAGTTCTCTTAAGGGGGAGTCTGCACACTGTAGAACTGATGACATTATATCCCAGGACTTCTCAGTAAGATTACAGCCAGCAATCCTGCAATTAAAGATAGAAAGAAAAAGTTAACCCCGGAAAATATGCAGCATAATATTTGAAACACAGACTATGTACCAAAGTACTGTAACTTTTGCTAGAACAGAATAGGCCATGAATGGAACTACAGGCTCCACAGTCTACACTATATATGAAAGTTATCACAAACTTTAACTTTTCTGTTTGTCCTGCCACATGTTGAAAATGGCAATGCAAAATTAAGACCATCAGTTCTGTGCAACAGAAACAAAATTTTATATAATTACACAGTAAAGACAGCTATCCTGTGCTTGATTTTTGTTCAGAAACTGTAAGTAATACACATGAATCTTCTAAGAAAATAGTGTGTGTGTGAAATACAAGATGCATAGATGCATTACCAAATAAGTCTGTAATTCAATTTACAAAACCTGATCACAAAAGTACTGACCTCAGTGTTTCTAGTTTACAAGTTGAACTCTGTAAAACAGAGAGCAGCTTTTCTCCTGACTTTTGAAGATCATTGCGACTCAGATCCAGCACTCGTAATGGAGAATTTGAAGACAACAGAGCTGAGGTCACAATTTCCATCGACTTCTCTGTAAGTTTGCAACAGGCAAGTCTGCAGTAAAGGCACAAGAGGACCAAGATATTTCATGTAATATACTCACACTGGAAGACTACAACAACACTGGAAACAAATTTCACTATTAAATGATGCTATTAAATGATTCACTATTCAACGACTGCCAGTCTCCCTTCATATACATGTCAGCCAATAGGAAAAGAAGAATACAATAGTCTTGTATTAATATAATTTTAATAGTATTGTATATATGCTGCAGAGTATGTGTAAAATGTTGAATTGAACTCACATAGCCTTTCTGCAGCATCTTACGACTGGAACCAGCCTCCTGCGACCTTCTGGTGAGGTGTTGTATTTGTTGAGGTCAAACTCATCCAGCACCTCATCAGACATCAGAAGCACATGAGCTAAGGCCGAGCAATGGACCAGTGAGAGCTGTTTCCTTGATCCTTTTGCCTTCAGGAAGGCTTGGATTTCATCATGGACAGAAGAGTCGTGCATTTCAACCAGGCAGTGGAACAGATTGATGCACCTCTCAGGGGAGATATTCTGTCTCTGCATCACTTTCAGATTCTTGATTGTTTTCTTCATACTCTCTGGACTGCTGTGTGTGTGTGTCAGGAGGCCAAGCAAAAGTCGCTGATTTGAATCGAGCGAAATGCCATGAAGGAAGCGAACAAACAAATCAAGGTGTCCATTCTTGCTTTCTAAAGCTTTATTTACTGCATTCTTCAGCATGTCATCTAGAGGCAGATCTGGCAAAGACTTTGACTTTCTGCTGAGAAATGGTTGCAGAACTCCTAAGTTCTTAGTCAAATAGGAGGCAAATAAATGAAGTGCAGCAAGGAACTCCTGGATGCTGAGATGGACAAAGCAGTAGACCTTCTTGTGCTGAAGTACACATTCCTCTCTGAATATCTCTGTGCACATGCCAGAGTACACTGAGGCTTCACTGACATCAATGCCACACTCTCTCAGGTCTTCCTCATAGAACATGAGATTGCCATTCTCCAGGTTCTTGAAAGCCAGCTCTGCCAGTTTCAATATGACACTCTTATGTGACTCCAGGAGACTCAGTCTGTCTGTCTCACTTTCCTCTTCGTACTTCTGGTTCTTCCTGGTGGTCTGGATGAGCAGGAAGTGGATGAACATCTCAGTTAAAGTTTTGGGGGCTTCCATTCCATCATCCTGTGCCAGTAACTGCTGAAGGACAGTGGCTGAAATCCAACAAAAGACTGGCATATGACACATAATGAAGAGACTACGCGTTGCTTTAATGTGTGAGATGATTCTGTTGGCTTGATTCTGGTTATCTATCCTCTTTCTGAAATACTCTGCCTTTTGTGGGTCACTGAACCCTCGTACTTCTGTTACCTGACCTATGCACTGTGAAGGAACCTGATTGGCTGCTGCAGGTCGAGAGGTTATCCAGACGAGAGCAGAGGGAAGCAGAGTTCCCTGAATAAGGCTTGTCATCAGCACATCAACTGATGATGTCTCTGAAACATGGGACAACTTCTGATTTTTTTCAAAATTCAGTGCAAGTCGACTCTCATCCAGACCATCAAAGATGAACACAATACGGCACTCTGTGTATTTACAGTTCTGTAGCTCCCAAAGCTCAGGGTGAAAGTCAAGCAGTAGCCTGTGAAAATTGTACTGATCATCTCTGACCAGATTCAGCTCACGAAACGGAAGCACAAACATGAAATCTACATCCTGGTTTGCTCTCTCTTCTGCCCAGTCAAGGATGAACTTCTGCACTGAGACAGTTTTTCCAATGCCAGCGATCCCCTTTGTCATGACAGTTCTGATGCGTCTCTCCTGTCCAGGTAAGGGTTTGAAGATGTCATTGCAGTTGATTGCTATGTCTTCTGTCATTTGAGGTCTGGATGCCGATTCTACCTGCCAAACTTCATGTTCATTATTCACACCTTCACTCTCTCCCTCTGTGATGTAGAGCTCTGTGTAGATCTTGTTCAGGAGTGTCTGAGTCCCTGATCTTATGAGGCCCTCACATATGTTCTCAAACCTGTTCTTCATATGGGCTTTATGGGTCATTATCACTTTGTCCAGGATTGGGTCATCTGGTTTGGATTGAAACAGACTGGTGAGAATTGTTTAGTTACTTTTCAATTTCGACTCACAACTTTATAAAATACTATTATTGTTACTATTATCAGGGTTCGTACACCTTTTTCAATATGAAATTCAAGCACTTTTCAAGCTAATTCATGGTCAATTTTCAAACTTTCCCAGCACCTATATTTCACTAGCCTCGCGAACGCCAAACTAAAATCACAAGTGATATTTAGTCTGGAGACCCATCTATTGCTTTTCTCGTAGCGGAAGCGTCGTTTACCGTTGTCCAGAGCCGTTTATTGGGCGCTTCTATCATAGCGTTTGTACATAGCTCAGAGCCAATACCAGGGCCACCACGTGACGTAAAATGCAATCGAGGGCCGTGCTAGTCCCTTTTTGTTCTGTGATTGGATACTGAAAGCAGGCAAGAAAATTGGCCATGGTCACCATACTGCTAATATTTCACGCATATCTGGCGAGTTTGTCGAGTTTGTTTATAGTGATGGAGCTAAATAGGCAACTGATCACATGTTTGCCAAAGATCAGAGGGCAAGAAACTGACTATCACCCTGACGCGCAGGCACCACCTCAAGTGTGCTTTGCTTGATGTAGCTGCTTACAGATACTGGCGAAGCACACTGTACTACAGAGCATGGGGCCACAACTTTGCAATGAGCAACACTAATTTTTACAGATCATTCTGTCACCTAAAAGCAAAACAAGACTAGATACTACAAAAGAAATTAATCATACAGCCTTGTCATACAGTCCATAGTTAATCTTTTTTCTGCCTAATACAATGTAGCCAACACATCCTAGGTCAATTAATCCTATAAATTTATACAACTTCTGCAAGAAGTGGATGGATACAGAGACTAAATACTTTTTTACCACAAATAGCCCATGCCCTAAGAAAACTCAAATTAGTAGGCTATATCAAAATCTCCAAATTGAAATTAGCCTATAGGTGCACTGTTATCATAGGCTATATCTGCCACTGGCACTGAATGTCTTTTGTCAAAGCTACAGTGCTCTGAACACTTTCCATTAGAAACACTGTGCTGTATAAGTTGGCACACTGTGCTGTATAAGTTGGCTACACTAGGCTACATGTTTGAAAATTGTTAAGGGTAGTTTCTGTTACAGACATGCTATTGTTGATTAGCGCAAATAGGCTACGGACGCATTATCTCAGCCAATGCTGATCTAGCGATCTCAATTTATATTCATATAAATATAAACAGCCTGCATTTGGTTGTATACATATATGATTCTTATGTACTAGCCTACATTAATGATGAAAAAGGAGTGCTAGTGGCACTTTGAAAATTACTCTCCATGTCAAGTTGTTCACTTACCACTAACATTCAGTAATGTTGACATGCACCATCACAAGCCTACTCGCAACTTTAGAAGGGGCGTGTTCATGGTCACTCGTGCTCTGATCAAAACCAAAAAATGGAGCACTTTTCATATACGTTCATCATTTTATTCGATCTACAACGCGAACGACTATTAAGCGAACATTTGTGCAGAGCAAATGGATTTACAATTTCAAGCATTATCAAGGATTGTGGCAAAAACCAAGCACATTCCAAACCTTGAAAACACCACATTAAAATCCAAGCATTTTCAAGGTTTTTAAGCACCCGTACGAACCCTGTATTATTATCAAATAATTTATTTGGGCTTGAAGATACTTTTGAGAAACAGTTAAATCCATTGCGATCCTTCAAAATCTAAAGTTTTTCTTATCCCACTTAATGTGAAATGCCTGAGAACCTTTTCCCTGCTTATATGATATGATTTTTAAAATATGTATGCATTATCCCAAAACCTGAAAACAGGCCAGCAATGGAATCTCACCTGTTAGTTTGGTTCTTTTAAGTGGAGCATGCTCAGTGTGGATGTCTCTACTGCCCTCAGAAACAGCCTGCTGAGGTAGAGCAGCCTGTGGAGAGATGATCTGTGCCATGTGTGTGTGTGGGTACAGAGGGGGCTGGATGTGGGGGTTCTGCTCGATGTCTGCGTGTGTAGATGGAGGAACTTGTGCTGGGGCTGGAGATGGTCTCAGAGGAAGTTGGAGCCTTTCACTGGGTGGGTATAACTGAGGCTGTGCCATGGTTGTAGGTGGGTATTGATGAGGTTGTGCCAGTGTTGCATGTTGTTGGTATTGGTGTGGTTGTTCCTTGGTTGTAGGTTGGTATGGGTGAGGTTGTGCCTGTGTTGTGTAAGGATGTACTATAGTTGTAACTGGATATAACTGTGGTTGTGCCATGGCTATATCAGGGTTTAGAATGGGTTCCGTTCTGGGTCTCTTTCTGCACTGGGGACAGCTGTAGTCTCCTGATGGACCAGAGTGGCTCCAGTAGCGGTTGATGCACTGCCTGCAGAAACTGTGCCCACAGAAGGTGATGACTGGATCCCTCAGTAGTTGCTCACACACTCCACATCTGGACCAGAGGTGGACACAAATACATTAAAAAAATATTTCATCTCTAATTTCAAATACACGCTCACAAATTTTAACAAACAAAATACGAAATACAGGTCTGAGAAATGTAATTTGTAATTTGGAAATACAGAAAATACATGACGTCATTTAGTAAGCCTATGAGAAACGTTTTTCTAATTGCTTATATTTTTATGTTGTTTGGAATGACACAATGCTCATATCTTAGAAATAAATAATCACAAATTTTATTGGCAACTGTAAATCAATGAGCGTAAACCTTTACGCAACTTTGAAGCTCCGCTGAACTGCAGCGCCTCTCAGTAGGCTAAACATGCAATGCTCTCTGCATAAGTGCAGCATTGACAAGTAAAGCAAAATATCAATGTTCCCACACAAGATATGTTCGGTTCTTTACGTCCGCGTGGATAGGCCTGAGGTCCGCTATGACCTCAACGCTGAAATCATGCCCGTTTATTGTATGGTGATAAGTATTCTTCATTAAATGGATCACGTGTCATTAGGCTACCATAAATTTGCTGTTACAGTAGGCTAATATAGCTGGGTTTGGAAACAGACTTGAATATCACTTTCTTTTTCTAAATAAATTAGTGCCGTCAAGCAATTAAAATATTTAATCGCGATTAATAGCATTAATGCCATAGTTAACTCATAATTAATCACGATTAATCACAATTTTTTTTCTATTCTAAATGTCCCTTGATTTTTTTTGACCCATTTTTATTTATTTATTTTCATTTTAATGATGTTGGATTGGTGGGGGTGAAGACCATTTGAAAATAAAAGAAAACCCAGTTACAGCATGATTTTTGCTATCAGAAATTATTAACATGTTCAAGTAGTTTGTATGTTTTTGTATGTAGCTAGTTCACAAGTTTACAAAGCAAAAAAAAAAAAAAAAACAGAAAACAAAAACTGGATGGTGGCCCTTTAAATTATCCTAACTTATATTTTAAAGAGGCTCAATGAAAATATACATGAGCAAACCTACATTGCATGATCATACCTTTAAAAATCAATTTTCAATTCAATTTCAATTTTGAAACTGATATTCACCGACCGTATTCAGTTCAAGAGAGGATAAGTGAAAAGATTAATCATTTAGCTAACTAACAACCTACCTATCAAACATGCGAGTGAACGCCAACGATTGCGTCAGTAAAATATTTGTTTTCACTGACATTGGTAGACGCGATCTACACCTGTGTGTGAGTGCTTGTGTGTAGGCATGAGTAGGCAGTAGGCCTACTTCAAGTAGCCTAATACAAACACAGGACATACTGAAACGTCGGAAGGTACTGAAATTGCAGAGATATTTTTTTCATATTCCGTATTTAGACAATGGCGGGCCAAATGCGCTAACCGTGTGTTAAAATAACTGACGCCGTTAAAATAATTGACAGCGTTAAAATAGGTTGCCGTTATCGCCGTTATTAACGCGTTAAACTGACAGCACTAAAATAAATTAATGCGCTCCATTTATCTTGCTCACCAGAAAACCAACTTGCGTTGGTTCATAGGAGCGGTAGAGCAAAGTGAACTGCTCTGCGCTCACGCAAAACACTGCCTACTTTCCAAGAGATCAAAATTTCTTTTAAGTTTAGCCAACTAAGTTACTTCTACAAATAACTGACATAAGAACATCATGTTGCATTTTATAATGGCCTACAGGCGACAGTTCATACAGCTGGATTTTTTCCACTTTGTTCATTTCATGATGAGACGCAATTGACGGAAATCATTTGATGAGACGAAATTGATCTGTCATACTGACAGAGAACTTTAATCCATGTATGCTCCCCCAAATTATAATCTTGTGGGAACCCTTCCCTCATCTTTAACCATTAGTTCATTTCCTTTTTCCATTTCCATTTTCTTTTAAAAAATCTTTATGTTCTGTAATGCTGATAGCTTACTTTTTCCAAGACTGCGGAGGTCCGTTGCTGAAAAGTGGGGGGTCATCCATAGACCGGTCACTCTTCATAGACACACCACTGGGCACTGGAGACACTGGTCTGTGTGTCTGTGGTCTGGTTGGACAGACAGACAAAACAAAGAGATTATTGTAGGCAGCAGAACTACACCTTAACTATTGAAGAAATTACCAAGTAATTATGATGGAAGAAGAGTGAAAGTCATGTGGACACACACACACACACACACACACACACACACACACACACACACACTCAAACAAGCACACGCGCACACACGCACACAAACATACACACACACACATACAGCAGGTGGTTAATCTTTATGTTCTGTAATGCTGATAGCTTACTTTTTCCAAGACTGCGGAGGTCCGTTGCTGAAAAGTGGGGGGTCATCCATAGACCGGTCACTCTTCATAGACACACCACTGGGCACTGGAGACACTGGTCTGTGTGTCTGTGGTCTGGTTAGACAGGGGGATAGCAAAGATTATTGTAGGTAGCATAATACAAATAATGAAAAAAATTCCAAGCAATTACAGTGAAGAGTGTAGGTCACGCGCACACACACACACACACACACACACACACACACACACACACACACACACACACACACACACACACAAACACATACACACACTCAAACACATACACACACACACACACAAAGCCGTGGTCCATCTCTATGTTCTGTAACGCTAATATCTTACTTTGTCCAAGACTGTGGAGGTCCGTTGCTCATCCATAGATCCATAGACCGGTCACTCTTCATAGACACACCACTGGGCACTAGAGACACTGGTCTCTGTGTCTGTGGTCTGATTAGACAGAGTGACAATACAAAGAGATTAGAGTAGGCAGCATAACTACACCTTAAAGTGATATTCCACCAGTTTGGGAAATATGCTCATTTTCCACCTTCCCTCGAGTTTGAACAGTTGAGTCGTATCTTTCTCCAGTCCATCCAGCAGTTCTCTGCATCTCGCCATAGGATTTTTAGCTGTAGCTTAGCATAGATCATTGAATCAGATTAGACCATTAGCATCTCTCATATCGTCTATCCTACAGCTCTCCTACTGTCTTGTTCAAAAGTGACCATGAATTCTGAGAGTTTTGCTGACTCTTCTGTAGTTGCAAAGTGTACTAAGATCAAGAATATATGATTTTCTGGCCTGGTATGGCATGGAACTAGTCTCATTCAACAAAGGGACCATTTTCTTGTCATATCAGCCCAGAAAATCAACAACTTTCATTTTGGGTTGGTGTTAGGACAAGTTGCAACTACAGAAGAGTCAGGTTTTAATTTGGGACAATTCTTTGTCACTTTCCCAAGGCTATAGGAGTGGGCTGCTGGGGGTAATTGAAATGGGCTGCCGGGGGTTTGCTGGCCGTTCAACCTGCAGAGCACTGGCAGGTCTTGGCATAACTGGGGCTGTCAAGAGGAGAGCCTTGAGCTCCATCACTGAAGCCGCAGAAAAAGCCACCCGGTGGCTTTGGATAAAGAGGGCAAGCCCGTGGAGTAGTGCTGCTGGGATGCAATCCGGGACCTGATCAATCCCGGATGGGTCACCTGCGTGTGAGGGGGTCTGATGTTGAAAGACCCGAAACCCCCAATGACCCCAGGAACATCACTGATGATGCATCCCAGCGCATCCTATAGATGTGTCTAAAACCCCGGAGAGATGCTAACGGTCTAATTTGCTAAAAGGAGCTAAAAGTCCTACTGTCATACTAAGAGAATGGCTGGATGAACTGCAGAAAGGTAAAACTCAGTTGTTTAACTCAAGGAGAGGTGGAAAATAAGGGTATTTCCCCAAATGGTGGAACATCACTTTAACTATTGAAGAAATTAGCAAGCAATTATAATAGAAGAGTGGAAGTCATGTGGATACACGCATACACACACACACACACACACACGCAAACACACACACCCTCACAAACATACACACACACACACACACACACACACACACACACACACACAGACACACACACACAGCAGGTGGTCCATCTTTATGTTCTGTAATGCTGATAGCTTACTTTTTCCAAGACTGTGGAGGTCCGTTGCTGAAAAGTGGGGGGTCATCCATAGACCGGTCACTCTTCATAGACACACCACTGGGCACTGGAGACACTGGTCTGTGTGTCTGTGGTCTGGTTAGACAGGGGGATAGCAACAATTATTGTAGGTAGCATAATTGCACACAAATTTTAAAGAAAGTACCAAGCAATTGTAGTGAAAAGAGTTAAAGTCATGCACACACACACACACACACACACACACACACACACATAGCAGCTGGTCCATCTTCATGTTCTGTAATGCTGATAGCTCACTTTTTCCAAGACTGTGGAGGTCCCTTGCTGAAAAGTGGGGGGTCATCCATAGACCGGTCACTCTTCATAGACACACCACTGGGCACTGGAGACACTGGTTTGTGTGTCTGTGGTCTGGGCACACATCGACAACACCAAGATATTAGGTTGCCTTAATTCATATAATTAACAGATTAAGTATCCACTTGAACATCCAGTGGAACAGTGGATTTTATAGACACACCATTAGGAACTGCTCTGTTGGTCTCACGATAGACAAGGAGCAGAAACACAGGACTGTATTCTATAATCTTTGCTGAGATCAGGTAGCCAAATTGCACATAAAAGTTTAACAGATTAATCGCATGAACATAGAAGAGAGAATATCATGTGCATGCATGCATGCGCGCACGCACACACACACACACACACACACACACACACACACACTCATGCCTTAGATCCCACAATCTCAAGTCGAGTGCACTAGCTATTTGACTGAAAAGACCAGGCTGTCAGTAGCTTGTGGTGGCACGGGCGATTTTAGGTGGAAGACATCTGCTCTGCTGTAGGGCAAGTTAGTGAGTTAGTGAGTGAGTGGTCACATGTTTTAAAAGGGTCTATTGTTGAACTATACAGTAATTTGCAGTCATGGCATTGTAATGCCTGCCTGGGTTATGCAGGACATATTGTCTGTCTATGTATCTGGTGCAGATAAGTGAAAAAAAGTTTCATCTTATTCTTGGCTGAGACACAGAATCCTAAAATTGCTCTAGGGATAACAAGATAGGCCTATGTATGTAGTTGAATTATATACCTGGATTCATATTGTAAATTGATGGAGAGTGGAACAAAAAGAGAAATTGAGATGTAAATTAATGAATTAAAAATATTCTTGTTACGACCCCCTGTGCCCCCTTCAGGCCTGGCACGGGAAATGCTTAGGCCAAGCTCTCCTGGCTGGACTAATTGGCTAATTGGGCACACCATCAGTAATCAATAATTCTATTAGGCCTACAGTGTATATTCCTTAACAGTTTCCAATATTAACAAATAATCAGATTCAAGTGAGCACTACCCAATACAGAGAGGAGCGGAGCAAGCAGTGGATCATGAGGCTCTGTAATGAGCCATTTGGCATACAGCTCTTCGGGTGACATTAGAAAATGTGGTAACACTTTCTCTGAACCCAGTACTCATAGAGCATTATAAATGCATTCATAAAGGCTTTTAATGCATTCATAAAGGCTTATAGCTACTGACATTAGAATTCATAACTGCTTATATGTTCTCATGACTATACTCATAAAGCAATATGATGTCATCAGATAAGCCTTTAAAACTTGAAGTGCCACAAAGCATAATAATGCTTCAATTTGTTAAATTCTGTTTATATGTCGGATTGCTCATGCCACATAATGATGAGGTACAAGTGCTCAGTACACACCCTAAGTAAAGCAAGGTGAGCAAATAATTACTCATGAAAATGAAAAAGGCACCATTATATTTTCCTAGTATCAAAAGGCCAGAGAAGGTTATAATGTTTTTTTTGACAGTTCAAGTCCTAAAGGCTTATAAGATACCATTATAATCCCTTACGAGTACAGTCATAGAGAACATATAAGCAGTCATGAATTCTAATGTCAGTAGCGAAAAGTCTTATAAGCCTTGATGAATGCATTTATAATGCTCTATGAATACTGGGTTCAAAGAAAGTGAATTAAATCCTAGCTCGGTGGTAAATCCTCACAGCTTCAAGAAGCGTGGGCTTTTAACTCAGTGGTTAGGTATTCACCTCCCATGCCATGGCAGAGCTATAGTTGACAGAATGGCAGGTTTGAGACCTGTGAACCATACTTGGCTACATTTGGCTGCACTTTGATATGGATGCACGGTCATCTGAAATCTAATCACTTACTGAGGATCAGACTTGTCCATTGGATATTATGACACTGTGCTGAGGTTGAGAATTTTATCCAGGTTCTTCAGTCTCCATAAAGCTGAGGATTATTGGCCTGCAAAACACTCACATAGAAATATTACTGTCATTATGTTGCCCACTTGAACTCACCAAATATTGTTGAGTAGTCACTTTTACCTCTGCTTTCAGTAATAGGCTACCTTATTCTAGGCTACTGATATAGGCCCGCCAAGGCTAACGTTAAGTTGTCATTTCGTTTAGGGAGACTGAGTCAGTAGGCTACAGAGCAAACAAATGCACTAAAGGAACCACTCCAGACAGGCACATAAGACAAAAAAAAAAAAAAAAAAAAAAAAACGCTTGATGACTTTGTCCGAAGGTTATCTGACAATCGGTGGCTGATGAATACTAGCGTTAGTCTAATGTGTGAAGAATTAGTCATTTTCCCATATCTTATGGACGTGACCAGTGGATATCCACCGCAGGGCAGCCCGGAAGAGCAGCAGGTGCAGCAGAGCCTCATAACCGGTAAGGCTAGCACGAGGAACTTCCTGGGACCAAGTTATGTGGCGAGATAGATCTAGGCCTAGGCCTGAACATTTGCAAAGTTATTAGAGTTAGACTTTTTGTTTTAAAACGAAACATAGGCCTATATTAGGCTTATTATAAGTTGAACTCTATGGCCTCCGCTCCGATAGCATAACAGGCTACTTTCCAACAAACAGCAGGCTAGCGCAGGCCTAACGTTGGCTAACGTTATTTGTGATTCATAACGATCATAACGAACCAAATCACAACGTTTTCAAGCCAATTGTAGGATAAATTAGGTAACGTTAGGTTTAACCCAATAATAAGAGTACTTACAGTGGTGTTTTCAGCCTAGCATGCAACCACGGCATAAAAATTCCACGACTTCGCCTGCTTTGTTCGACAGAGTTTTGATCATGATCTTACTTTCGATTTCAAGAGACAATTTTTAATAGGGGAGACGAAGCACTATTTCTTCCGGTGGTATTGCAACTAGAGGGCGCGCGCAAATAAGTGAAGAATGAACTGGGATCTATGCAGCTGAACCCACAAATGCTGTATTTCTTACAATTTTTTCTTTTCACAGAATGAGAAACGTAATGGTTATATGTATTAATACATTTCGTTTTTGATTGAAATCTATGTCGAAGTCGCTTAAAATAAAATGCAATTTGTGATAATTTATCCATAAATATGTGAAAATTATACATAGCCTTACACCTCACCCATTGATTTTCCACTGACTCGCGATCGCCCCTAGCGGATTTGCAGTTGGAATTGCAGGTTGCCATGACTCGCCGTAAACAGGTTCTGATTTCAATAACCACGGTGTGGCGCAGACTATAGACAGAGAACTTTTAATAGGGGAGAATTAGCACTCCAGTGGTATTGCGCCTAGATGGCGCGCGCGAGTCAGTGAAGAATGAATTGGGTTCTATGCAGCTGCACCCTGAAATGCTGCATTTCTTTAGATACAATTTTTTCTTGAATAAATGCATTCATGCATGCGGTTCAGAGTAATTTGATTTAATTCTCAGTCCACACATAATATTTTTAGCATTTTTTGTTCATTTGTAAAATCCCTTCCAAAGTGTCTGTCACGTGACACAGCAAGTCTTTCCCTATGGCCATTCACCAGAATAGAGTAGCAGAATGCTAGTGAGTCAGGGGAAAAACAGCTCAAAGATGAAAAACGTAATGGTCATATGTATTAAATATATTTCATTTTGATTGAAATCCATGTCAAAGTTGCTTAAAATAAAATGCAATCTGTGATATGTTGTCCCTAAATATGTGAAAATTATACATTTAGCCCTATACCTCATAGGTGCCCATTGATTTTCCACTCAGTTTCCACTGACTCGCGATCGCCCCCTTGCGGATTTGCAATTGGAATTGCAGGTTGAATGGCGTTAATAGGAGTGCCATGGCTCGCCGTAAACGGGCTCTGCTATAGAGAAGCTCAGTCAAGCAGCAGCAGGAGAGGAATAACCAGAAAAACAGTGATCTGCTTCTATCTAGTGGTCATTTCTTTTAGTAACGGACGCTGGTCAAATTGTCATGTTCTGTGGCATGTTCATTCATTTTGAGCACCTGATATGATATTTTTTATTATTTACCTGTTCAAAAATCATCAGAACAAAAAAAACTTCAGGAGTGATACAGGAGGCCTAGATGATTCCTGACAATTCATCTGATCAGACAGGTAGACGGTGAAGTGTTGTTGTATCTAAAGTCATGTATGATCAAAATAGCCTATGCTGTCCCTGTTTAAAATAAATAAACGTCAATTAACAGACCCCTCTCTCCCTCTTTTTTTATAATATACTAATTTCCAAAATGTTTGCATGTCTTTTTTATACACACACACACACACACACACACACACACACACACACACACACACACACACACACACACACACACACACACACAATTATCATGATTTGGCTGGTATGGGCTATGGACAGGAAAATGTGTCTTATGTTATATTGTTTGTTGTTATGTTACTGATATCTTTTACTGCTGCGCTGTAGTCGGCTTGTAAAATAAAAAGAAGGGGCTGATGAGCGCCCATGGTGGGATCACTTGTAGGCGCTACAGAGAGCATAGGCCTCAGAGTCGGCCCCGAGTCATACTCAACATATGCGGTCGCTTAGGGCCCCCACACCATCAGGGCCCCCCAAGACCACAGCACATGATATTCAATTCAACTCTTTATTGCAGACTCAGGGTGATCATGCACTCACATTTTGTGTTCGCACAAACAAAGAAAAATGTATAGAGGTGCTGTAGAGAACGGACAATGAGAGGCTCTTAACCTTAGCAATACGTAACTGA
>JAODXP020000033.1:31507184-31629010 GCA_027497455.2 Sardinella longiceps | reverse complement strand
AGATGAGGCCTTTCTGACCAGAAGGAGTATCCAAAATTGAGTCAATTACTGTATCAGGTGGGGTATTAGGGAAAACTGAGCTAGTCGTCCTAACAAAGTTGCGAATCTGGAAATAACGAAAAAGATGTGACTGTGGTAAGTTGTATCGTTCACTGAGTTTGGTGAAACTATCAAAAGATCCATCAGTGTAGAGGTCTCTTAAATTTATTAGGCCTGACCTTTGCCAAGTTGTAAAGGCAGCATCCACACTGGGCGGAGGGAAATGGTGGTTGTTACAAATGGGGCTATGATTAGATGTTCCTTTGAGCCCAAAGGTAAGTCTAAATTGTGACCAAATCTTTAAAGTGGTAATCACAATAGGGTTGTTTGTATATTGTGTTGGCTGAATGGGTAACTTAGATGTGAGTAAAGCCAAAAGTGACGTTGAGAGACATGATCTGGCCTCAATATCACACCAATCTAGTGTTGGTTCCTGAACCCAGAGAATAATTTTTTGTATGTTGGCTGCCCAATAATAATTTCTTAAATTTGGGAGCGCTAGCCCCCAACCAATCTATCTCTTTGTAAAAACCCACGTCTGATCCTGGGGATCCCATTACCCCATATAAAGGCAGAGATCAGTTTGTCAACTGTGCTAAAATATGATTTTGGTAGAAAGACTGGTAGACACTGAAAAAGGTACAAAAAACGTGGAAGTACATTCATTTTTATGCAATTGATCCTACCCGCAACTGTTAAATGCAAACCCTTCCACCTTTCTAAATCTAGTTTAATCTGCTCCATTAATGGTGGAAAATTGGTCTTGTAGAGGGTTGACAAATGACTGCAGATATTTACTCCTAAGTATCTAAAGCTAGTTCCAGACATTTTGAAAGGAAAGTCTCCATCAGTAATTTGAGTGGCTGGGTTATTTACTACAAAGCATTCACTTTTAGTGTAATTCAGCTTATAACCTGAAAAGGTCCCAAATCTATCTAATAGTTCAATAATGCGGGGGATAGTGGGTAATGGGTCAGAAACAAACAATAATAAATCATCAGCGTACAGTGAAAGTATATGTTTGGAGCCACCTCTAGTAATCCCCTGATTATAGTTGCATGATTTAAGTGCTATAGATAGCGGCTCAATCGCTATTGCAAATAATAGGGGACTCAGAGGGCACCCCTGACGGGTTGACCTGGAGAGTGTGAAGAGTTGAGATCTCAATCCATTTGTAATTACTGAAGCTTTGGGTGAGTTATATAATAACTTTATCCAAGATATGTACTTGGAGCCCATACAGAATCTGCTAAGTACATCAAATAAGTACTCCCACTCCACCCTGTCAAATGCTTTTTCAGCATCTAATGAGACCACCACTTCTGATGTCTCAACAGGGGCTGCAGATAGAAGAACATTTAGAAGTCTACGAATATTTGAGAAAGAATGTCGATTTTTCATAAATCCTGTCTGGTCAGACGATATAATGTCTGGCAGAACAGGTTCCAATCTTGTGGCAAGTATTTTAGCCAAAATCTTATAGTCACTGTTCAAAAGTGAGATCGGTCTGAACGAACCACATTCTGTACTGTCTTTGTTCGGTTTTAATAATAAAGTTATAGAGGCCTCTGTCAGGGTTTGAGGTAAGGTTCCCTGATCCAAAGAATCATTAAACATATTAAGCAGTAGAGGACTTAATTTATCAATGAACTTTTTATAAAACTCTATAGGATACCCATCAGGGCCGGGGGATTTGCTGCTTTGCATTAATTTAATTGCACCTATAATTTCATCAATTGTCAGAGGCTGATCCATATTGTTTGCTTTGTCAGGAGCAATGGATGGGAAATCCAAATCATCAAGAAATTTCTCCCTGTAAGCTTCTGTATTAGAAGCCTCAGAAGTGTATAGTTTAGAGTAGTAATCTTTAAAGGTGTCATTAATTACCGATGGGACTACTGTAAGTTCCCCTGAGGAAGTTTTGATTTGTCTAATTTGTTGAGAGGCTGCTCTACTCTTGAGCTGGTGAGCTAAAAGTCGCCCTGCCTTCTCACCATGTTCATACAAAAACCCCCTTGAGTGCATTAGTATCTTTTCTGTCTCACGAGTCGTAAGGAGATTATACTCCATCTGGAGATTTTGTCTCTCCTTTACCAGCTCTGGGGATGATGACACTGATAGCTTTGTATCCAAATGTTTTATATTTTCCAATAACTGCTCTTGTTTTAGTCTTTTACATTTATTCAAACGTGCAGAATATGATATAATATCACCCCGTATGACCACTTTTAATGTTTCCCAAAGTAAAGAAGGAGATATGGTATCTGAATTGTTATTTATGAGAAAATTGTCAATTGCTTCTGAAATCATGAGGGCAAATGCGTTATCATTAAGCAATGTACAATTTAGCCTCCAGGGGGGCGTGTTTTCTGTAAGTGCTTAAAGGAGAGATCAAGGAGCAGAGGTGCATGATCAGAAATAACTATGGCTGAGTATTCTATGTGGCTGACAGCAGGAAGGAACCCACTGTCAATGAAAAAGTAATCTATTCGTGAAAAGCTTTGATGAACGTGGGAGTAAAATGAAAATTGTTTTTTGTCAGGGTAGAGGAAACGCCAAGGGTCCACGCTTCCTATTTGGCTCATGAAAGATGCAAAGGCTTTAGCCATTTTAGATGGCGGGCATCGTCTGGAGGAGGACCTGTCTAATAGTGGGTCTACTGCGCAGTTAAGGTCACCTCCCAAAATTAGCTGATGACCACTCAAATCTGGGAGAGATGATATCACCTTTGTGACAAATGCCTCATCATCCCAGTTGGGTGCATACAAGTTAGCAAGAGTGACAGCTTGATTATTAAGAGAGCCTGTAACTATGATGAACCGACCTTGGTTGTCAGCTATTATGTTAGATGGTGTGAACTGAACTTTTTTATGGAGGACAATAGCTGCACCCCTTGCTTTACTACTGAAATTAGAGTGGAAACATTGGCCAACCCATGACGCCTTAAGTCTATGATGATCTTTAGTGATGAGGTGAGTCTCCTGCAAGAAGGCTATGTCTGTTTTTAATCGTTTTAAATGGGACAAAATTCTGCCCCTTTTGACAGGGCTATTTAGTCCTTTGACATTCCAGGATACTAATCTCAAATTTGCTCCTTTATCTATTATTATGTTAGCCATATGTAATGGACAGAGGTATGTAAAACTGCCTTAGTGGGAAAAAATGAGGATGATGGGGACATAAATAAAACAAAATAACAAAAACATACATGTAACACAGTGCAAGTAGTGTTGACACGCCCACCCACCCCCTCCCCGTTACACACACACCAACCCCCCACCCATTTCTCTCCCCAAGAAAAAAACCATAAACTCTCAGAACGGAGAGTGTAAAACGTTAATGCAAAATCTAACGTTAACATTCCTAAGCATGTTCTCAGAACTAGAACTAGCAGCAGGATCATCCAAAAAACATCACTTCTATATGGCATGAACCACTTCTCTCCTACTTGAGTGGGGCTCCTAAAAGCAAAAGTTCTAGCATGTTGAAAGTGCCCACGGCCGCCTATACTGAAATAAGCACTAAAACTAAATAAGGTCAGGAGGGAGGCAATGCCGCTCAGTGTGGTTTAATAAAAGTCCAGGTAGTAATAATTGTCCATTTGCATTCATAAAGAGTAAACAAGATGGGAAACATATAGTAAAGAATAACTCAGGTAGCTAATCGTAAATCCCCCTCTCAAAAAGGGTAGGCTACTCACAAATGTCAGTCAGTTAAACAGCAGAAAATTCCGGTTTGCTGGTTGTAGGCTATCAAAACGTCTTGGGTCGGTCGGTCTCTGCATCTTATTAGCCTAGATGTTCTGATCGTAAAAGTCTTGGGCTTTTTGTGGCGAATCGAAGTAATAATCCTGGTCTTTGAATGTGACGTGAAGACGGGCTGGATGCAGTAGGCGAAACTTTATTCCTTTCAGATACAGGGAGTTTTTAATGCCGTTGAATGACGCTCGCTGTCGGGCCAGATCAGCACTGATGTCCGGGTAAACTCTCAGTTCGGAATCGCGGTAAGACATCGTATGTTTCCTGGCCCATCTCAGGACTTTCTCTTTGTCTTGAAAACGGAGGAATTTGACGATAAAGGCTCTTGGCTTCCCTGTGTTGGTGTCTCCTGATCTGCGGAGGGAGCGGTGAGCTCTCTCTATCTCAGGTGGGCTACTGAAGACTTCGGAGCCAGTGACAGTCATCAGCAAATCTGATACAAACTTCGCTGGGTCTTGGCCCTTTTCACTCCCTTCTGGCACGTTGATTATTCTTAAATTGGAACGCCTGGACCTGTTTTCAAGATCATCGACTTTGTCCTGAAGTTTTCCACACTGTGATTGAAGCGTCTTAACCGCAGCCTCCATCTCGGTGAGTTTTCCAAAATTTTCTCCTGCCAGGACTTCTGTTTGAGTGAGACGGCCATTAAAGGATGCTACCTGTTGCCCCAGCGAATCCACCGATGATTTAAGGGATTCTGTTGATTCTCGAATCAGAGATGCTACATCAGCCTTGAAACTTTCTCGCTGGTCATTGAGCAGAGTCTCGAGGTCACTTTTGGTAATCCAGTCCTCCTCAGCATTGCTAGCGGAGTTAGCGTCTTTAGCCATTTTAGCCAACTTAGCCGAAATGTTAGTACGTTTCTTGTTGGCTTTGTGCATGAGACCTATATCCCTTGACACTAATGCGTAGAATAAGTATATATGTCCAACTTTAGGCTTGCCGAAACAAAAAAAATGATAGATAAGGTCGTATAGATTAATAAAATGTAAAGTTCAGTCGGAGCCCTCCTCTCACACGTCTGCTCACTAACTCGTCATACCGGAAGCCAATCCTTTCTTTTCTAAGATGGCATTATGGAAAAGGTATATTGATGACGCAGTTATGATATGGAAAGGTACTATTAATGAGCTGAATAATTTCCTTGAGTATGTTAACTCGAGTACTTACTACCTTACTTTTACTATGGAGCATGACGTAAAGTCTCTGAACTTTTTGGACTTGACTATTTTAAAAGATGTGAACAATACGCTACAAACTACTGTCTACAGAAAACCACTGAGCAGAAATACTCTCCTTCAAGCTGACAGCAACCACCCTCCTCATCTGATTAGAAATATCCCCACTGGACAATTTCTTAGAGTGAGGAGAAACTGTAGCTCTACTCCCGATTTTATGCTAAAGGCGTCCCAACTGTCTCAGCGCTTCCTAGAGAGGGGATACGCGTAAGACGTTGTAGAAACGGCATGGGACAAAGCATTGAATATTGACCGCCCCTCCCTTTTGACTAAAAAATCCACTCGAAAAGATAAACCTAGGCTGTGTTTTTCCACACGTTATTCGCCTGCAGCAGGTAGAATTAAACAAATATTTAAAAGGCACTGGCACATTCTTCAGAGTGACCAGTCTCTCCAAGAGATCTGTACGCAGCCACCGAGGTTTGCTTTTAGACGTGCGCGTAATATCCGTGACAGACTAGTTCATTCCGACATGAAGGTCTCACACCCTACCACTTGGCTTTCCAATCCACCTATTGGCTTTTACAAGTGTGGTCATTGTGCGCACTGTTCTAATTCCACTAATGCTAAAACTTTTTCTCATCCAATGACGGGCAAATAATTTCCGATTAATTCTTTTATTAACTGCAACAGTACCCACGTGATTTACCTCCTGAAGTGTCCATGCGGCCTTGTGTACATTGGTCAGACAAAACGTCAACTAAAAATAAGAATTTCCGACACACAAAACAGCTATACGCACCAAGAATGCAACATATGCTATGGCCAGACACTACATGGAGGCAAATCATGGCTCCCCTGCCTCTTTGAAGTTCTGGGGCATAGACAAAATTTCTATAACCCCTAGAGGTGGCAATATTGTCAATAAATTACTATGCAGAGAGGCATTTTGGATTTACACGTTGAATACACTGGAACCTAATGGCCTAAATGGAGAACTGAATATGTCTTGTTTTCTATAGTCTAACCTGCATCTGGCCCCTCTTTCTTCAATGGCTTCCTTTGCTGTTTTATGACGCACCACTCTGGTGTTTCAGAATTGTAATGTTACTCTTTTGATTTTTTCCTGTTGGTTGAAATATATAATGTAATTTTTTTTTCCTTTCTTTCTTTTCTTCTCTTGTCTGTTTGGTTCTATTTTGATTTTGCTGTTATTTGAGTGCAGCCTTTGTCAGTGGCACCCTTGGGTGATTCGGTCACCGCCCCTTACGTACCTGTCAGGTGTTCTGTGAAAGTTAATTTAAGCACCACCTACCCAGGTTTGCCATATTGACTCTGAAGAAGACGTGACAACGTTGAAACGTTAGTCTTGGCACTTGCCCAATAAAACAGTTATTTTTCCACATCTGAAGATGCTCCGGTGATTCTCTTCCTTTCCTACTATTACCAGTCCTTTCCCGTGACGCATCAGATTGTGAAGTACAGGAGCGCGGAGGATATCTCCCTTTTCTATTGTAAAGAATAAACCTGCATGTTGGTAAATCCTGAGCTGACGGCGTATCTGATTGTAAGACCAGAAAATACCATCACTGCTAGCACCTGAGAATTTTGGTTGAATTTGTATGTTACTGTAAACAAACTTGACATGGAAATTTTAAATTACCTGATACCAGTAAAATTGAATTGAATGTGATATTTTATTGAGAGTGTGATTTATTGATACTACCGGTCTCCTAAATTCCTAGACAAAGACAAATCGATCAGCAATCGTCTCACAGGTCACAGGTACAGCCCTTTCTCTCTCTCTCTTAATTTCCAGAATAAGTGATCTCAATGTTGTTTTCCACCGTTCATTGTGTATAGCGATGATTGTAAGCAAGTACATGTAATTCCGGTTATGGCCACCGGAGGCCAGTTTGGTCTATTGATAAATGCTGCATTTCCTCTTATGACAACTTTACTTATATGAGATTCCTTGCGTGTTTATGTGTTATTTTAAATTTTCTCTTTTACCCTACCTGATGGAATGCAAAATAAGTTCTGTAATAGGACATATAGGGATATGAATAATTCACTTGAAAAAACAAGTTATGGCATTAAAATATTCTATTCTGGTAATTTAAAAATGTTGGAATAAAATTGGATTTTTAGATAATGCCTCAGGTTTTCATATATTACTCAAATATTATTACTAATAATAATATTTTGTGGTTTTAGCCATTTCCATGTAAGACTATTTTGTACTTATATTTTCACAAAAGTAAATCAACATAGGCCTAAATAACAGTAGTTTACATTGAATAGGCTAAAATAGGCCTGTTGTATAGAGTAGCCTAGGCGCATCTACTGTAATTTACAAGGCAGACCGCTGGCCTCCAGTCCTCTGAAAGAGCCAAGCAGAGCGATCCGGCCCTCTTCAGAAAAAGTTTGGGGACGACAGATGGGACAGAGTTATCAATGCCTTTGTCCTTTATAGTATGACACGCCTCTCGGCACCTCTTGTTCACAAAAATATGATACAAATTCTCAGATTTAGCGATCACACTTCTCATTCGGCGTCTCTCGTAAAACATTATACATCTAGTCTACATTAGCCTAATCTACTATAAAATACAAATAATCCACAGTAATTAGTGTCTTGATTTGTTGAAATGAATACAATAAAACATTCAGGAGTTAATCGCGTCATCTGTCATACAACATTATACAAGTAGCCTACTTTGGCCTAGTCTACCATCAGCTGCAAGTAATCCACTGTAATCAGAAGTTTCTGGATTTATTGAAATGAATACAATAAAACATACGGTTTAGAAACACATGAAAAACGATGGTGTTCAGAGTGGTGATTCACTGTAGGCTAGTTGTAGCTATTACATCACACCACATAGGAGTTAGATTCCTCCTAGTGGCTGTAGTTATAATAACATTATATTGCAGTTCACGTGAGCCCTTGCTTCACAGAAAACAAGATGACACCACCCATTCTTAAGTAGACTGTAGAGCATGGTCCAGCAATGTGTTAAAAATGGCTAAATGTCACCTCAATGAAAAACACAAACCTTAATTTCTGCAATTTGCAGTGGAGACTAGACAGTCCCTTAGAGAGAAGCTGAACTCCAGAATCTCCCAAATCATTGTCACTCAGGTCCAGTTCTATCAGGGAGTTTGGTGACTGTAGAACACTGGCTACAATCTCACATGATTTATCACTGAGTTTACAGCCAGATAGTCTGCATAAGAAAATATTAAACAGAAAGGTCTTCATCAGATTATGTTGACATACAGTACACAGTATGGTTTCAGCATGTAATGCCAAAAAACTCAACTCAAGCCAGGACTACAATTATATATACTGTATATATGTTCTTACTTATTTATTTGAAAAAAAAAAAAAAAAAAAAAAAACATACTGAAGAGCGCTGACTTCACGATGAGGGTCCTCAAGTGTTGCGATGATCAGCTTCTGTGCTGAATTTCCAGGGTGATTGTTGGTCAGATCATGGTTTCTCACATGAGAAGGATTTAACATTAGTGCAAGAGCCAGGTTAACATAACCTTCATCTGAGATACCACAATTATGGAGTCTGAGAGAGAGAGACAAAGTCAGAATATAGAGAGGGGAGAGCAAGAGTTGTGTTAAAGTCATCAAACTGTTGATTGTTATAGTAGCTATAAAGAAATTTAAGGTGACAATTCAACCAGCCTTATAAAGTAACAAGGTAACCAACCTTAACGTCTGCAATTTGCAATGAGGACTAGACAGTCCTTTGGAGAGAAGATGAACTCCGGAATCTCCAAGACCATTGTGACTCAGATCCAGCTCTATTAGGGAGTTTGGTGACTGTAGAGCACTGGCTACAATCTCAGAAAACGTATGACTCATTTTAGAACCAGCTAGTCTGTATCGGAACATAAAATGCAACAAAAAAGCAGAAACAGTCTTAAGCTGTGAAAAGACCAATTGATTTATTTTATGATTAAAATGCTTTGATTGATTGAGCCAAACTTAAGAGTTGATGCAAAGCCTGTTGACTGAACTTTCTACAGGTAGCACATCACTAGCTCCCACTGAATTAGGAGATAAGCATCATCCAGCCTTTATTTCCTTACTCTCCTAACTGGGCATTATCATTTTCCATACTACAACAGAACAGAGTAAAACTAGAGAATGAAAATGCAAACTGCAGTTGCTTGTATAATATTTGCAACAAATTTAGAAGACTGGAAGCATAATTGGACAGTTTGAATGGTTGAGCAATTAAGTAGTTGAGAAGTTTGAACCACATGACTTCGCTTAAGTTGACTATTATAAATTAGCAGATGTTAATTAACATACTATCTATGCTAATTGTCATGTTAATCATACTAACATGATAACCACATGACCAAGCGGAGTTGACTAGCGCCAATTAACAAAATGTTCATTAGCATAAGACACAAGACCACAAGACTTACCTGAGTTGAATAGCATCAATTAACATACATGTTAATTAACATGCTAACTATGTTAACTAACATGTTAATTATGCTAACATGATGACCACAAGACTTAGCTGAGTTGAAGACCATCAATTAGCATTGCTGGCATGGTTGAACAGTTGAAAATAGTTAAGTTATTTTCCATCAATTATAGTGCAGGATTTTATTTCGAAACAGTTGCGGACAGGGACCAGTTGGGAGGACGCATAGTTGAACTGGATTATGTGGTCTTTAAGAGAGAGAATGTAGTCATAAAGTTTAAAAAAATGACAGTTGGAGCAGCTGGCCAAATCATCTGACACTGATTGGTTATCACCTGGTGACATTTCCATATCCCAAGATGATCAGCTAAGGTCCTATTGTGATGTCACACACTCTAGAAGCTCTAATCGATATCTAATTAGGTGTCCTCACATTCTAGAATTTTACTAGAATATTGGGGTCCAGCGCCATCTTGAGGGTAGAGCGGGGGAAGAGCGCTACGAATTTCCCCAGGTCAAATGAGCTATGACCAACGTCCGGGAATATTTAATACATTTAATGTCAAACTCCGGCGTTGAAGCAGTCAAAGCTCTTTATAGATCATGTATACCAGTCAAACTTTCGTTCAAAATGAAAATTACGAAAGTAACTGCTTTTTAAGATCTGCCACGATTACTTTTAGTAGAATGGATTCTAACTAGCCTACATAGTTAAATGTTGCCCTCTGCATCCAAATCGCTGTTTTTAAAATACTCAAAAGGCTCAACACAGCATGATACATCAGTCACAACATTATTATAGACCCTACACGTAGAATTGAGTATTTAAAACATCCGTAGTGTACGCATATGTTTGTTTCAAAGACTGTTTGTGAACTATGCAATTCATAGTACTAACATGCTAGTTGCTAATACTAACGTCAGGCTTATCCAGCAACTAGCTTGTTACTACTGATGAATTGTAGTGCTGTAAATGTTAACTGCCTAGAGGATTATAACCAAATTGTTTGGGAGAGGGTACGAGAATTAGTGTCAAATGAGTTTGATGGAAAGCGCCTGGTGAAGGCTAATGTGAAGCAATAGTAGGCTACGTTAAAAGAAAAAGACGTGGGGTAACCTACCCAGGGGCTAGCATCATTCCTCTCCCAGTATTGGGCCACTGCGATCACTTGTGCCAGTTCGTAGTGCCTGCTCCCACATATCTGAGAAAGTTAGGCTATGCACTGCCAAATATTACTAAATCTTTAGGCAGTCAACATTAGAGCTTAGATCGGGCCCAAAAAATTGAGCCCGACCCTACCGAAGACCGATCATTTTCTGCCCAAGCCCGGCCCGACCCGAGACAGAACGTGTGATAATGAGCCCGAGACCGATTTAAACCCCTACATGTTAAATAGCCCTAACAATGGCCTACTTTTGTAACTGCATGTTCAACAACAATTCCGGATTGATTTACAGACTTTTGTTCAGCATATTCTTGAAGCATATTGCCTGTTAAGACTTCATGTCTGTGTTGAGGTCCACGCTCTTTCTATCATACCTTGTGCTGACACACAGCTCTACGCACCTCTCATTCACTGAGATTAGATAGGCTAGGCTACTCATTCATTCAATAGACTGTCATGCTGGCAAATCCACTAATTTTTTTTTTAATAACCAGAAGTTTTCTGGCAATAGATAGAGGTTATAATGCGTTGTGCGCTGCAACGTTTACCTCTATTGTATTCAGAAACACCGTAATTTCTCCAAATGTATCCACTTTCACTTTCGGTTCCCACACGAAAGAAGCACGATTTTACTGACAAAACAAACTTGATGTTTCCTTATGCTTTCCACTGGACTGGGTTAATTTTATTTTATTTTTCCCCCATCACATTAGAAGCTTTAGGCTATATTACGTTATAGGTCTGATGTAGCCGACAGAGCGCAGCTGACAGGTGCTGCCTGGTCGCTGCGCAGAGCTGTCCAAACATATTTTTTTCTATTAATCACTTTAGGCTTAGATAACATTTTTTGCTGAGTTACTTAACCATAATACATACAACTTTATTGGGTGTCACACCATATAGCGCCATAGGCTAAATAAATAAATAAAAAAAAACATATATAAAGCATAGCCTATTTATGGAACATTGATCATGAGCCCGGCCCGGCCAGAGCCCGATAGAGTGACGGCAAATGTCAGCCCGAGCCCGGCCCAAGTTCGGGTAGGGCTCGGGCAGAGAATCTAAACTCTAGTCAACATGCTTACAACGTTTACTCCCAGTCGACATTCACACACTTAGCGTTACTATTTCTCCATAGTAAGCAGTCAGTGCGAGTTGCTACTAACGTCAGGTGGTTAATCTGGTAAGTGCACAGTTCATAAACACTCTTTGAAAAACACATATGCGTACACCAAGCATGCTTTTAATGCTCGATTCCACATGTAGGGGCTCTGATAATGTTGTGACCGAGGTATCATGCTGTGTCGAGACTTTTAAATGTTTTACAAATAGCGATTTGAATGCAGGGGGCTACATTTGCACTATGTAGCTAAACATTACCTCATTGACGCTTAAAGTTAATCGCGGCAGATCTTAAAAAGCAGTTACTTTCGTAATTTTCATTTTGAACGAAAGTTTGACTGGTATACATGATCTATAAAGAGCTTTGACTGCTTCAACGCCAGAGTTTGACATTAAATGTATTAAATATTGCCGGGCGTTAGATTATTGATCATAGCTCATTTGGCCTGGGGGAAATTCGTAGCGCTCTTCCCCCGCTCTACCCTCAAGATGGCGCTGGACCGCAATATTTTATCAAAATTCTAGAATGTGAGGACACCTAATACTGTTATGTCATAACTCATAACAAAGCTATAGACCCTTTTTGGAGCTACGTCACAATTCCATGAGTTGAGTTTTGGAGGCAGAAAATCGTCTGTTCTGATAGACATGGCTGTAAATTTGACAACTTTCCCCATCTTTGAAAATATAGCTTGTCATCATAATATAACTCAAGAATCTATTTCTTTACACGATATGATTCACAAACAACAAAATATATGTCCACCAACATGATTGAACGAGTACCCAAAGTTCAGAGACTGAAAGTAGCACAGGTGGCTATCTGCCTCCTGGATAACGTAGTGATGCCTAATGCCACCGTGGCGACCTCTCTCGATTTAAACCACTTGTCAAAGCAAACAAACTTACATACGACAGTCTCCACATATTTAACTGAACACAGGGATTTTCTATCACTCTAACACTACGCCTAAAAGCCAAACTTTACCACCGAATAACCCGCTAGCTTGTTAGCTGACGGTAGATCGCCTACCTTGTTAAGTGACGTTAATAACGTTAGTCGTTTTCCCATAGGATTAAGCGCATTTCTCTTGAAGTGCACCTTAACTCACACAATTTGTAAACACTGTTAAGGCATACAGGATCGCTACTGTAGTTGGATATTATTTAGTATACATCTGATAGATTACGCCCAAATTATAAAATGTAGGATTAGCTGTTGAGAAAGCATTAAAAGACAGCGCTGAAAACGGTCACTTTTGTATTGGTTCTGATAGCTTCTGGAGGCTTTCTGCCTCCAGTTGCAGTTTATAGAATGTTAGAACACGGAATGTTTACAAACACAGAAAGGGTCTATTACAACAAGCAAGATGCTAGGAGGAAATTAGTTGGCTCCAGCAGATGTTCTCTTCAATCAGTTCAAATAAATATCTCAAGTGGAACAAAGTGAGCAGAACAGTTCGCTAACAGGAACAATACAGCTTAAATATTAGCAAGTTGTTCATTAAAATTTATTGAAAATTACCTTTAACTGCATGTTGTCCTATAACGCCTAGGCCTATTTATAAGTGTGCACAGCAGCATCAGAATGGGAAAGAACAGAGCAGTATTCAATATTTGATAGCTTAGTTGAGTTGTTGCGGATCACTTGGTTTAGGAAACAGATTGGGTCATAGATAGTTTGACCTTCATGGCATACTTGGATATTTTGCACTGTAATTCTACTATGCACAAAGGAAATTCTAACACAAACCTTAATGTGTGCAGTTTTGCAGTGGGGACTAGAGCAGTCCCTTAGAGAGAAGCTGAACTCCGTGAAACTCTCAGGTCATTGTGACTCGGAGTCCAACTCTAGTGAGGCAGTTTGGTAGGTGACTGTAGAACACTGGCTACAATCTCACAGGACATATCATCAAGTTCACAGCCAGCGAAACTGTATAGACAGAACAACAGTACAACAACAGTAACAGATGAAATCACTGTGAAATGCCTTGTCCAAACTATACATTCCTAGAAATTATTACACTATGGTACGAATCAGAAACTCACTGTGCTTTTTGCAGCACCTCACTGCTGGAATTAGCCTCCTATGTCCTTCATCTGAAGTGTTATATTTCTTCAGATTAAATTCATCTAGTACATCCTCAGACATCAGAAGCATGTGGGCCAGTGCTGAACAGTGGGCAGGAGTTAAGTGACCTTTCAAGTCATTAGGTGACTCCAGATAAGCTTTGATTTCTTGAAGCATGGAATGATCATTCATTTCAAACAAACAATGGAAAAGATTGATACATCGATCAGGGGGAGACCATCTCTATTGAGCTCCTTGATATACCGACATATTTCCTTAATGTCATCTGTGGTGCTGTATGAGTGGTTCAGCAGACTTCTCAAAAGCCTCCTTATTGCTCTCCAAACACATGCCCATAAAGAACCGAAGGAAAAGATCAAGGTGACCATTCTTGCTGTATAAAGTTTTGTCCACCATCTTCTTTAGAAGCACACATTGTGATATATTCCAGGTAACTCCACAAAGAGATTTTAGCAATTTCAGATCATTTTTCAAATATGAGATGAATGCATGTAGTGCTGCCAGAAACTCCTGGATGCTCAAATGGACAAAGCAGTAAACCTTTCTCTGTTGAAAAACAGATTCTTCCGTGAAGATTTCAGTGCACATGCCAGAGTACACTGATGCTTCACTGATATCAATGCCACATTCTCTCAAGTCTTCCTCATAAAATATCAGATTCCCTTTGTCTAGATTCTTAAAGGCCATTTCTGCAAGCTTCAAAATTATTTCCTGTTGAGCTTGTAAGAGCTTATTCCCATCTGGTACATGTATTTTACCATATTTCTGATTCTTTCTGGTGGTCTGGATGAGCAGAAAGTGTATGAACATCTCAGTCAGAGTTTTGGGGATTTCCTGGGTGTTGTCCTGTTCCAGCATCTGCTGAAGTACAGTGGCTGCAATCCAACAGAAGACTGGAATGTGGCACATGATGTGGAGACTCCTGGATGCCTTAATGTGTGAGATGATTTTCTTGGCCAGACTCTCATCACTAATTCTCTTCCTAAAATATTCTTCCTTTTGTGGGTCATTAAATCCTCGTATTTCTGTAACTCGATCAAAATAATGGGTAGGGATTTGACCGGCTGCTGCTGGTCTCGAGGTTATCCATATAAATGCTGAAGGAAGCAAGATCCCTTGAATGAGACTGGTCATCAGAATATCCACTGGCAATGTTTGTTTTAAATCAGGCATTATTTTCTGTTGGAAATTTAAATCTAATCGGTTCTCATCCAATCCATCAAAGATTAACACAACCTGACAAGATTTGTATTCTTCACCATTATTCAGATCCTTAAGCTCAGGGTGAAAGTCAAGGAGGAGCTGGTGAAGACTATACTGATCTTTTCTGAGCAAATTCAGTGCACGGAAAGGAAGGGGGAACATAAAGTCTATATCCTGATTGGCAACTCCATCTACCCAGTCAAGAATGAACTTCTGCACTGAGACTGTTTTTCCAATGCCAGCCACACCTTTTGTCATTACAGTTCTGATGTGTTTCTGCTGTCCAGCTAAAGGCTCGAATATGTCGTTACAATTGATTGATGTGTTGTCTGTGGTCTGTATTCTGGATGCTGACTCGACTTGCCAAATTTCATGATCCATATTGACCCTTTCATTCTCTCCCTCTGTGATGTAGAGCTCTGTGTAGATCTCATTGAGCAGTGTCTCAGCTCCTGGTTTCATGATGCCTTCGGATATGATCTCAAAACTCCTCTTCAGATTGGCTTTATGATTCTTTATAACTCTCCTCAAGACCTCATTGGTGACTTAATAAAAAGAAATACATTCATACATTTCAATACTTGTACACTGTAGTTCATTGTTGAATATCCCTACACATTGTCATACACAGTAAAACATTGCTCATTCTATTTCATTCATAAACATTGACAATTTAAAAACACAAATGTTTTCATAACCTATCATTGTCCTACTTCTTTTCGAGATAGTGTACTTACCTGGGTGATTGTTGTGTCCACAAGTGGTGGAGTGATTAAGTACCTCTTCATCCATGGCCTGATCATCTCTAAACTCACAACAAGCACAAGTTTGAATAAGTAGCGTGTCTATGTAACGGATGCCAACTAGCTCGGCTAGCTGGCGGCAGTACGTGTAAATCCTCACAACCCAATTCCTTGGGCGTTTCTAACTGCCGAGTTACTGTGCGTTCAGACTGACACCGATAAATTGTCAAGAGTCGCCGAAGACTCCCAAGAAACATCGCTTAAGCACAGCAATGACAACGCCGAATTTGCCCATGACGTTAGCTTTCAAACATTCAATCCTGCTTCTCTACAGGCATCTCCCCAGTAAATCGACATTCTGATTGGTAATCGCCCAACCGCATCATAGCTCCTTACATAAAGTTAACCGAAGTTTAACTTGATTTTATCGCCCAAGTCGCCCAAGTTTCGTCGCCCAAGTATGCCGCTTTTGTCGCCCAAATCGCCGGCCCCAATACAAAGTCAATTACTTCCGTCGCCCATGTCGCCTGAATCGGTCTCGGTCTGAACGCACAGTTAGAAGCCTGGGCTTTTAGCTCAGTGGTTAGAGCGTTCGACTCCCATGCCGGGGGTTTGTAGCTTCCAAGGTGGTGGGTTCCAAACCTGTGTGCGGTGCGGACCGCCATCGGCTACATTGGTGCCGTGCATGGAAGAGAGTAAGGATTTGGGGGGTGAGTGTAATGGATGCCACCCAGCTCGGCAGTATGTGTAAATCCTCATAACCCAATTCCTTGAGCGTTTCTAACAGCTGACATAGAAGCCTGGGCTTTTAGCTCTGTGGTTAGAGCGTCCAACTCCTATGCCGGGAGACCCGTTCAAGACCCGTGTGCGATGCGGACCGCCACCGGCTACATCTACAGTGACACTGAAGCGTAAAACACCAGAGCAAACTTTTTTGCTGCTTAAGAACATGTATAAGAACCAGCATATATATTTTTAAAGTGATATTCCACCATTTTGGGAAATATGCTCATTTTCCTCCTCCCCTTGAGTTAAAACGGTAGAGTCAGATATTTCTCCAGTCCATCCAGCCTTTCTCTGTGTATGACAGTAGGACTTTTAGCTGTAGCTTAGCATAGATCATTGATTCAGATTAGACCACTGGCATCTCTCAAATTATCTCTCCTACAGGTCTCCTCCTGTCTTGTTCGAAAGTGACTATGAATTCTGATAGTTTTGCTGACTCTTCTGTAGTTGTTAAGTGTAGTTGTGAAAGTGATATTCTAGCCCGCTATGGAATAGAACTACTCTCATTCAACAAATGGAGGGACTATTTTCTTGTCATATCAACCCAGAAAATCAACAACTTTTATTTTGTGTTGGTTTTAGGACAAGTTGCAACTACAGAAGAGTAAGGTTTTAATTTGGGCCAATCTCAGAATTCTTAGTCACTTTCACAACACAAGGAGAAATGCTAACAGTCTAATTTGATTTAATGAGCTATGCTAATCTGGAGCTAAAGTCCTACTGTTATACGACTGAGTTAACTAAGGAAAGGAACAACTTGAGGAAAGGTGGAAAATAAGGGTATATCCCCAAATGGTTTAATATCACTAAATGAAAGTTTCTAAATAAAAAAAGATTCCTTAAGATAATGATGAAATACCAGTTCATGAATTGTGAATTGGTGAGGCCCAATGTAGAGGTCTGCGCGGTACTAGATTTTCTGTCCCGCTCCTGCCCACTCCCGCAGCAGTCCACCCGCGCCCGCCCGCACCCTTAATGAAAATAATTTTTTCTCCCGCTCCCACCCGCACCTATAGAATCACGTCCTGCTCCCGCCCGCAAAAATACCGCAAGCATAAGCGGTGGAGCAGAGGGAGTGGTTGCTCCTGGCCCATGGCTAACTGGGATGGCCAAATCTATCTTGCTGAATTGTTGTAATTGATGATGATGCTTATTTGTTAATTTTATTTGTTATTAATTAGCCTGCAACAGGCATTCTTCCTCTAACGCTACACTGTTAGATTTTAAAAGCGAAACTGATGCTACAGCCAATAACCTATGGGTTTGCTGAAGTAGGCTAGTCTTCATGCATTTATTACAGAAAATCAAGTGACATAGCAATTATGCCTGTGTGCAAATTTAGAGACATTACGGTGAGAAGTCCCCCCGAAAAGTTTATCCACATGACTTTTTTTCTTTAAAGTTCTTCCGCCGCAAAGCCCTGTCAGAATCATCAGAGCCCCTCAGAATTAACTGCTCATTTCAAATGATAGGATGAGGACCCACCTAGGCAACAAATAGTTTGGTTTGGTGAAGAAGATGTTTCATTATCGAAGTAGCATGTCAGAAATTAATAATACATAGCCTATGGGAAGTATTTCAAAGAGACGGTGCTCATGGCGTGAGCATTTGTAAAGGGTATCCTCACGGCCAGCACGCACCTGTCTGCGTGGTGTGCGCTGTATGAAAGCAAGAGAAATTGGATGGGAAAGAAGTTCATTCACCTAGCAGAGACCATGGTTTTTAATTGTTACTCAAAACATGTCTGTTCACACGATTGGGTGATTGCCGTCTTTAGCCTATATAGTGCCGCGAACCATCTGCTTTTACCGCACCCGCGAAAGTCTCTCTCTACTCCCGCCCGCGACCGCAAGCGGAGCTCACAAATCGTCCCGCGCCGCATACTTTTGCGTTGGGTCCCGCGGGTCCTGTGGGATTCCCGCGGGAGTGCAGGGCTCTAGCCCAATGTCTAGCCTGGCGATGCCATCCTATGTACCTCTGCTAAACATTTTATCTCCGTACATAGTCTGGTCCAAGCCCCCCTAGTCTGGTCCAAGCCCCCCGGTTACTCTACGGTTTAGCCAATCAGCACACAGTTTAGAGCAATGTCTCAATTTTTTGTAGTCCTACAGGATAGGAACGCATTTGTTATCCCCCCCCCCCCCACACACACACACACTTTCGAATTACATTCACAAAATTGGTACATTAGCATCCATGATCTTGAGGATTTATTGCCAGTACAATGTCAAAATAGATCAGAACTTGCGAGAGATCTGTTAAAATAGATCAGAACTTGCGAGAGATCTGTTAATACTGAAAGCGAAAGTTGTAGGCGTGAGAGCCAGGCGAGAGAATACGTCATATCCAAACAGAAAACTATTTCAATTGCGTGGGGCCAGACTGTATGACATGGTCAACAGTCACTTTCGCCCAGGCTACCCAATGTCACACAGATAGCTAGCCTGACAGGCCATCTCTGTACAGAAGATTTTCTGTACTTGAGTCTGGAAGGGCTGGATTGGGTAGAGGGCGGGCGCAGCCGTTGTCTGTCAAGTCACCTCTGCACGCGATTAGCCTAGAAATCTAGACGCCCCTAGCTAGCCTAGTGCTCGCTATTATTATTATTTTTTAGCTCGCTAATAACTTGTAGTATCATAATTATTGTCATTGCCTGATCTAATAAAGTTAATCTGCAACAAAAACGAACAGCAACAACTTACTCCATTAGGCTTGAAATGATGACAACCAGTTGGAGAATATCAGGGATACATGCAAAAAACTCTCAATAACTCCATAAAACGATAGCGACTCAGTTTATAAGTTCCATTCCACAAATTTTGAATTTGCTTCAGCGTAACAAAAAGACGGAGATCTCTGCAACTCTCTTTCGTCACTTCTCCCTTACCCCTCAGGACGATTTGATTGGTCTGATACAAGTTAGATCTGGGCGCTTTCTTCTCTGCCGAGCCTGGATAGACTCCTGTAGTGGCCAAATGAATTTGCTGCCGCTAGGGGGTCTAGATTTCAAGGCTAACAGATAGCGTGATTTGATCATCCGCTTTCGCATTGTTTCAATTCGTGCAAAGCGTCTGAAACATCTGCACTGATAATTGTTTGCTCTCTAGAGGGCGCTATACACTATGCTATGTTTTGAAACATTCTGCTAAAATTGTTATCTTAACTCGAGGATAGTGATGTCCGGGCACAATATTGTGGCTTCAGTTTCTCACTCTGTTCACTGAATTTGGCACACACGGATCTGTGTCAGTGGAAACTAAACTGTAGCCTACTGTCCCTGACCGACTGGAGGAACGAAATTAATTTGTGGAGCCAGCAGGCGGCGTTCGCCTGGCTATCAAACAGATGCACAAACACACACACACATTAACTTATTTGGGTTTAGGGTGTGCAAGCGTGGTGATCCACTGCTAAATATCAGTGTCTAAGAGAAACACACACAGGTAGACACACATTCATACTCACACAAAAACACTGTCACAAACACACACGACACAGACAAACTGACACAAACTAATTAACTCACTTGGGTATAGAGTGTGCAGGTTGACTACTGAAGTTGGGAGGATCAGTCATGGACCTGTCACTCTTCATAGACACACAGCTGGGCACTGGAGATGGAGGTCTGTGTGTGTCTGGTCTGTCAATACAATAACAGAAAATAATCAACCCTACAGTTAGGTCCTCATTGGATGGATACAGCAAAGCGCACAGGCAGACACACACACTAGGGTTGGTAATGAGTAATCAATGATCAATTATTTGTTTGTTAAGAATTGTTTGACTACAAATCAAACCTTATGGCCACACCAATTTAATTTGTTGGTTCTCAGATTTTTTCAGGAAAAATATGGAGCGAGCGAAACAAAATAAAATAAAATAAATGCCTTGAAGGTAAATTAGTTTTTCTTTTTGCTCCTCCAATATTCTAATAATTGCAAACCCTGGCCTAGCAGGATCCTCCTCCACAGGCTTCAGTTTCTTCATGTCTCTCGCTGAAGTGGAAGGGCGATTTGTTTGGTTTTTGCAACATGCAGTATTCAGTATTGTAGCCATCAACCACAGTGTTTTTTTTCATGTCTGTGGAAATTCGAATTCGATTTTATTTTTATTTCATTTTTCTTTTTTTCAAGCGGCAATTCCGAGAACCATCAAATTGGTGTAGCCTAATGAAATTTTGCGCGTTAAAGGGCAACTTCAGTCATTTTCAACAAGAGCTCTATTGCTCAAGCTACTTGAGATTAGCCAATACTGAAGACATTTTGGTCCAACCATATAGGTTTCCTTGAACAGAGAATAATCACTTACAACTAGCCCAATGGGGCAGATTTTTAAACTGTGTTTTCAGCATCTAAACATGCTCCAAATATCACCCCAAAAGCTATGTAACATCATCAGACACATTACAATACACCACTGTAGTGTTTATGACTACAAATGTCTGTCAAAGTGGTTAAAATAGAGTTTTTATGCAGTGTTTACAAAACCGTTTTGTAAACAAACAATGTTTGGCTGCTTGCATAAACACATAGTTTTAACACTCTCAGCCATTTGTAATCATATACAATACAGTTCTGTGTTGTAAGGTGTGTGTTGATACTTCATAGTTTTTGTGGTGACATTTGGTGTATGTTAAGATGTTAAAAATACAGTTCAAAATTCTGCCCCATTGGGCTAGTTGTAAGTGATTATTCTCTGTTCAAGGAAACCTAAAAAGGTTGGACCAAAATGTCTTGAGTCTTCAGTATTGGCTAATCTCAAGTAGCTTGAGCAATAGAGCTCTTGTTGAAAATGACTGAAGTTGCCCTTTAGCAGCTAACAATGAAGAGAGATGAAGCAGATGAGGAGAAGGCTAGCAGCGTGGGACCATTTCTCAAGAAAATGTTCTGAATGTCACCGGCGGCTCTTGGCACGCATTAACTTTGCCCCTTCAGAGACACCATAGTTTTAGCCTGGGTCTGACACGCCCCCATGTAGCATTCCTGTGGCTATTCATTCATTGTTATCGAGTGCATCTCCTATAAAACAGTGCCCACCGGCAGGCCGTGTTAAGAGCTCTGGCGTCCATAATCCCTGGTTGGTCTCTACCATATTCACCAAGAAGGTATGTGTTGCTGCTATCGCTTACGTTTAGTGTGAGGATGACCTCCGGTTAACGTTAACTTATTTGCAAACAGGTGTTCAGCAGCCTAACCTAGCCTAGCCTAACGCTTCCGGGTAGTGTGCAGGATAAACTACCGAAGGTATTTGTACTGCTTGTTTTCAATTATAGTGTGTAATAAAATATTATCTGTGCAGCAGACTAATGCGTATGTGAAACCTTTGCTTTTAACCAAGGTTTGGGTTTGGAGGATTCCGAAGGCATCCTCGCTGCTAGTGTGTTGCTGCCCATGGACTTTGTCAACGTTCCGGTAGTATACGGTAACCAAGTGTCATGATTTTAAACAATGTAGCCTACGTGGCTTATGTATAACTACACTTCTGTGGTAATGCCTTGCAGTTGTTATGGTGGTACTTTTGTAATGGTATTACTGACAGTGTTTTTGTCTGTTTATATCAGCTGTTACGGAGACTGTCTTGTGTGACTACGGCGCTAGATGCCATTATTTAGGTCACTGGGCCTATGGTACATGGAGGTAACAAGAACAATGTTTGTGTTGATTTTATATGTTTTCATTTGTTAATGTGTTTTATTCGCCAGGCACCTGACTAATTGATTGCTGTGTTTTATCAGGTTGACTTGCCACTGCTGTTTTGCCTTTATTAATTAGTATTGCCTTAACCTTTTGTTTTTCTGCATTTTTGGTTTGTTTGGTTGATTTGCTGTGCCTGCCACTTAAACTCTGCCCAGGCGTATGTTTTTGTCTTGTTTGTCCATTTTATGTTCTTGGTCTCCTCGTGGTTACACTGCGACGCTGGCCTGTGGGGAAGTACGGACTGCCTTTTGTAGTTTGCTGTTGTGGTAACTATTTAGACATATTGTTAAGTTAAGCTTATATATTCTTACATCTAGGTTTAACCAACTTTCCTTATCTTCTCTGACAGTTCAGCTGTTCAACGGGGCAGGTCGCCGGATCTGAGTCCTCCTCTTCGCGCACTTCACAAAGTACTTGTAGTGGTAAACGAGCACCTCACCATTTGCTGTGATCACTTATTTTTGCAGTATTATACTTGTGTGTGCGTGCGTGTGTGTTTGTGTGGATAGGCACCAGTACCAAGAGCACGTGTGGTGTGTCGGCCTCACTCTTCCAGGACAGGTAACCTACCCCCCCCCCCCCTCCATTCCATAACTGCTTTATTTAATATAGCATTAATTGGTATCCAGTGTTATGGTGGTAGCCCTTACTTCCCCTATGTGCCGTATGAGTGTTTCTCACCCCTGCGAACAAAGTGCCTCCGTATAAAATAAATCAAATAAACAGAAAAGTGTGATTAAATCATTTTTATTTTTACATATCTTTATTAATAAACATTCTTTATTTTGACTGAAACTTCACGTCTCTGTATTTACTAGCGTATCTGTGTTGCCTTCTTGTCATTGGGTTTTCAGAGATAACTAACTGAAATCAATACATCTTGAGGTGAAAGGCCCCAGGTGGCGTAGTCTTTAGCCAAGACCCTTAAATTCACCCTCTGGGTCACAAAAAGTTCAGTGCAATTACTGTGCCACTGACAAGAAACAAGAAAAACACTATCTGCTGACGCACGCAGTTTCCTACAGATGCCAACATCTTGCCAAGGCTAAAGCCACGCCATGCTCAATTTTTCTTTCTTGTTTCAAAAAATAGCAATTATCCTATTAGGCCGACGATATGCTGCTGCATTGATAATTTGAAAAAATTGTTCTTATGTTATTTAACGTAGCCTACTTTTCTACTGTATTTAGAGTAGCCTCATATTTGTATAATAGTTGGCTCTGCGTCAAAAAGCATGAACGTGTGACCACTGAAATATGCCTGAGTGCCTCAGCCCACACACAGGCAGACACACACATATGAATAAACACAAATACATACGACACACAGACAAACTGACACACACACACACACTCACTAACTCACTTAGTTGTCTCGGAGAAACACACACAGACAGACGCACACAGACATACACCAACAAAAGCAGAAACAAAACACACACGACACAGACAAAGTGTCACAAACTAATTAACTCACTTGGGTTTAGAGTGTGCAGGTTGACTACTGAAGTTGGGAGGATCAGGCAGGGACCTGTCACTCTTCATAGACACACGGCTGGGCACTGGAGATGGAGGTCTGTGTGTCTCTGGTCTGGTAATAAAATAAGATAATCAGCGCAACATTTAGGTCCTCATTGGATGGACACAGCAAAGCACACACACACACACACACACACACACACACACTCTCACACACACACACACACACACACAAACACACACACGCATACTCTCACACTCACTTGGGTTTAGATTGTGGAGGCTCACTACTGAAGTTGGGAGGATCAGGCAGGGACCTGTGACTCTTCATAGACACACAGCTGGGCACTGGAGATGGAGGTGTGGGTGTCTCTGATCTGGTGATAAAATAGAGTAAGATAATCAGAACAACATTTAGATCCTCATTGGATGAGCAACTCACTCACCTCACTCACTCACTCAGGTTTAGAGTGTGTAGATTCACTACTGAAGTTGGGAGGATCAGTCATGGATATGTCACTCTTCATAGACACACAGCTGGGCACTGGAGATGGAGGTCTGTGTGTCTCCGATCTGGTGATAGAATAAGACAATCAGCGCAACATTTAGGTCCTCATTTCATAGATAAAACACATACACTGACTGATAAGTGAGGACCCCCCCCCCTCAAAAAAAATCTGAAAAAGTCAGAAAAATACTGCAAAAACATCACAACCTTTAGGACACATACACACACACACACACACACACACACACACACACACACACACACACACACACACACACACACAGTGCTGGGTGGTATACCGGTTCGTACCGACAGCCGTTTTTTATGTCTGTCATGATATGAATTTTTCATAAACCGGCAACACCGGTTTAAATAGCCCAAAACACTTCCGGAACGCAGGTGTGGTAAATTGTGTCACAGGGGACGTTTTCCATTGTTGCACCGCCTAAAATGCATCAAAGAGTGAGAGAATGGAGAGTGAGAGCAGAGACGGTTTATCAAACAAAACACAAAGCTTCCTCATGAATAAAAGTTTTTATAGTTATTTATAGAGAGAAATTACATCTTTACTTTCATTATCTTTAGTCAGTCTAACTTTAGTTCCTCGGCGACGTGGACTGAGCCTGTGGTTACCTTAGCAACGGTAAACAAATTGAGAACCTACTTTTTAACTTTCGTGTACCTTGCTGATTTGGCGTGTTTGCAGAAATAGACTGTGTCGGGTCTGCTGCTGCGTAACTTGTAACCTAGAAAGCATTAAATGTATAGATAGGCAACAGAAACATACAACTTGTATGCTATGTTTATAATGTCTATGGATATTAGTGGGACTGTGCTTTAGAATTGTCAAGATTCCATATGTCCTTGCGATTAAAATTCTGACATGCCAAACTTTTTATCGTGGGGTTTTTGATCGCCGCAGACAAAACAATCGTAGGTCGCAGACGTGTCACATTAAAGGACCTAATTTTTTTTAATATAAAAGCATTTTTTTTTGCAACTACCATGGCATCTGATTCCTTCACTTTAGTCCCATCCTCTGAGTAGGCTACTGACAGAAGTCTGGAGATAACCTATGAGACTCCTTTCTACATTAGAATATAATTCCATATCTTGCATTGACGGAAAGCATTGTAGTAATAAGAAACTGTACATGTAAATTAATTTATAGATGTATTACGATAAATTTAAATTAATTTTCACTGCTTCATGATGGCTAATGCATGTGATTCCCTCTCATAGTGCCCTTTGAAAAAGGTCGCACTTCATGGGACCACTTAGGGGAAGAAAAAGAAAAAAAAAGAAAAACTGTTAAATACCGTGAACCGGACTAAATCTGGAAAAAAACATGATGTTGAATTTTGATCAAACCGCCCAGCTCTACACACTCACACACACACATTGTTACAAGCCCTAATCAAGGACTGCATAGCATGAAGGTCACAAAGCTTGGTAGTGCGACAAAGATTTATTACAATTTAAGATAAATTCAACTGAGGACATGACGGATACTGAAGAAAAAGTAAAAAGTGAAAGGAAATCCTCAGGCTTCCAACCTTGAGGTAAAAGGGTCTTGTCTGCTCCCGACAAACAGAGAAAGAAGTGAGTGTCTAAAAGTATTAACTACATAAGCTATACTTACGGAAGCTGAACTTAAAAGAGGCAGAAAGTAATCGTCAAAGTATAACCAATAATAATGAAAGTATTTACAGAAAAAGGATTTAAAGTTAACAAATCAAAACTAAACTAAAGTGTTCCAGCGTGTCTGCCTGTGGGAAGACCAAAGGCGAGAGGGATGCCTAGAATCTCCAACATCAACAGCGTGGGCTATAACAGTAGTACGAAGTGGAACATCTTTGTAGGAAGAGATTTGGGTAACCAAATCTCCACGGTTAGTCCGAAAGGTGTGAAAGAAAAGAATCCAAATTGGATAAAATTTCAGAATTCCTCAATTTACCAACCTCAGCTGAAGGACAACAAACATGGGGAGTCGTCCAACACACACACACACACACACACACACACACACGGGTGGAAATTGATAGGATTTAGGTCCATAATATATCCTATACTACTAGATGACCATAGCAGCTTATTAGAATGACGGAAACCATGTAGACTAGGGTTGGGTATCAATTGGGTTCTACTTGATATCAATGCCAAATTGCTACTTTTAAAATGGTTCCAGTGCTTGAACGGTATTTAAATCGGTACTAGAAGGAAAAAAATACCCCCAAAAAGCCAGGTGCTTGAACAGTACTTAAATCAGTAGCCCACCTGAAAAAAAAAGAAAAAACAACAACAAAAAAAAAACTATTGTCAACTATTATCAGTGGTATTCACAATACTAGTAATAAAAATACCTAATAATAACTGTATTGAGCTATTTACTTTGTTACCAGTGTTTGCAAAGTGCCGTGTTTTGAGTAACTGTGCTATCTGAAATTGTACTGAGTGGCTTGCCATAGTATTATGTCAAAACGGCTTGCCATAGAATTTCAGACAGCAAGTTCTCAGACAAACGGTATGCAGAAATGTTTTCCTCATTCACGATTTTCAATACACTCCAGTTATGATTTAATCAATAATTTGGATAAGTTCCTCTCATTCACGTGAATTTTTAAACATGTCATCTCCCATGTTAGAATGTTTTAAGACTGTTCAGATGTAGGCATTAGTGGTTACGTACACGCTTCAAAAATGCTTCTGGCAGTTCTGTAATATTGCTTTGCAAAAGTAGGCTATGTCTTTGTTAGTTTGTGATTTATAATTAAAATATCTAAATGAAAGGAAGCTTAGTCTGCAACCTATTAAGCAAGATAAAGTAATAGTTTCAAACTTCTATCCTCTGCATTTGAATAGTGTAGCCTATTTCAATAGTGCAGAGAATGCATAAAGTGGGCGTCTTGGCATGAAGAATGCTTTTACACATGCAAACTTCTCACTTTAGGGTGCTGAGGTAAAGCAGCAGAGTGCATTAAAACCACTACATGGATATAATTGGCACTGAAATGGAGCCCCGAAATCCACGTTGTCCGTCGGTCTGGTTACTACCGTTTGTCCATAGTAGTACCGCATTTCGGTACCCAACACTATGTAGAACTGTGTTATGTATTTCAATTTCAATTGTATTCTAAAAATCTGAAAAACATATTGATATGAAGAACTGATAATTTGACAGGAATTGAACTGAAGCATTTGATTCTCGGTTCTACTCAATTTCGTAACAACGTAACGTAACAAATTATTTACAAAGCGAGGGAGTTTTTCCTTGCCCCTGATTCTCATGGATGCTTCCCGTACTGTCTGTAAAGCGCCGCGAGACAATGTACTGTATTTGTGCGCTCTACAAATAAAATTGAATTGAGTTGAATTGAATTGAATTTCCACCCCTACACACAAACAAACAAACACACACACACACAAAAACTTACTTGTGTTTAGAGTGTGGTGGTCCAGAAGATGTGGGAGAATCGATCATGGACCAATGACGTTTCATAGAAGATGAAGGGGGATTTGTGTCTGACCTGAAAACAAAATAAATAATTAATACAGTATTTAATTTCTCAGAGTACACAGCCAGTGTTGGAAGGGGATAAGTCATTGGAAGGCATGGACTGGCCATAGGGCATACCGGTGGGCCGACGCATATTTTTTGGGGGCCGGGGCAGTCATAATTTCATTAAAAAATTGATGTTACATTTTTAATGTACTGGCGCACGCGACGGTATTTAAATCACAAATGCGGCCATTGGTAGAATTTCCTGAAGGACATCGGGCTAATCCAATGACATCTCTCAGCCCTCCTCAACCGGCCGACCCTCCCCTCACTTTGGCCCAAGTTATCGATTTCTGCCACTTGAGCTGAACGGAGCGGGAGAGAAGTGAAAATTTGTCTGCCGAAATGGACAACAGCCCGAGAAAAGTAATGGGGGCAACAACGTCTAAAAGTTAAAGCCACACAATATGCAAGAATAATAGTGATGTAGGCCTATGTTTGTGTGATGTGTGCTACGATGACAACACAGCAGCGGGTGCAGGTCTGTCAACATCAGAAGCAGCCTCGGAGTGCACAGACAGGCACACAGGGGCACACAGTTTCTAACATGGCTGTTCAACAATGTAATAGCCTAATAAAGAAGAGGGAGAACCAATTCGAGTAGATATGAAGGTGGAGGAGAGAGACTTGGGCCAGAGACAGATTGAGGAGTTCAGAATAGCTACTGTCAGCCAAGCCTGGTAAGAGACGTACCCGGAATTTTAGCAGAATGAAGACAAACGTTTCATACAGTAGGCTGGGCGGGCTGGTGTGTGTGCGCACCCGTGTGGCTCACAAGTGAATTGCGCTAATGACAGTTTCCTCACGCTCACTCACCACACATGCCTTCACTTATACAATTATGAAGAATTCTTTTTTCACATTTTGTAGGTTACACACACAAACGTTTCATAGTTATGCCACCCCTCGAGTAGCCTACGGGTGTGAGAGATGCGCAGGGTAGTTGTGTAAAAAAAAAAAAAAAAAAAAAGAACATCCACAATCTCGTCATAATCGCGTTGAACTTTGTGCTTAACGCATAACATTCGGTTTTAATGGCGCGGCTCACTACTAGTCTCTCTGTGATACACAGCAAAAGAGTAAACTGAATTTGCATGCTATTACAGTATATTTACTTATGCATTGCACCCCGCGAAGTCCATCACAGTAAGCAAAATGAGCTATTCTTGATAAACTACAGCTGATGAGGCCAGTGTCTCAAATTTGGTCTGATACAGTAGACCTATTACACCCCAAAATTAAAGCATCTGCCTTACATAGCAGTACTTTTAAAATTGGTCATAACCTACTGTAAAATCATTAGGCCAGGGTAAAAGTAAGTATACTTCTTCAAATGGTTCAGTGATAACATTTCAGGGTCATTTCATGTCATTTCACCCAATGCCTCCTGCTTGACCATCTCAGAATTTCCTGAAAAAATTCTAGTAAAAAGATAGCATTTTTAATAGTAAGAATCCAAAATATTACCTGCATATGGTCAATAGTTTTTTTTATAAAAAATAAATGACATGCTTTTTGGTCACCATAATCTAAGGCCATTTTTAAAACAGCAATATCTGGAAAACCATCTCACCTATAGCCTTCAAATTTTCTAATGTCAATATGTGGTAGTTATAGCCTCCATACATGTGTGAGTCGGCTGACCGAGCGGTCGTAGAGAGAAGCAGTTGATTCCAAAAAATGAGGGTAAAATGAGGAAGGTTCCTCGTTTATTTTTCACTCAGCCCAAAAAGAATGAAGAAAAAAAAAAAATAAAGAAAAAAAAACTTCAAATAAATTCAATTATTAATTAACTCCAAAACAGGAAAAACAAAACAAATGCTTTGTAAGCAAACAATCAATTATCAATCAAAATGTCAAATTCAACAAAACGCAAATCAAATGTGCCATTATAATAAAGGCTGAGTCTAAGGTGCTCTCAGTAGCTCACCCTGAGCAAGACTGAAGAGCCATGTTAAGCCCAGGCCTTTTCACTGACCTGGCCTAATCCATTTAACCCCAAAAATACCATTTCTGTTTTTTATACCTTTTTCCATTAATAAATACAATCAGCAATGTCAATAAATAACACTATTCATTATTTCATCAATACAATATTGCACATATCCCGCATAAATACAAAATACAGCTTTTACATTTCCCCACGGAAAACCCCCCTCTGTCTGTGCGTGTAATGGTATGGATGACGTCACGTTACGCAAGCAAAGCAGGGAAATACCCATTGCTCGCAGTACTCGGGTTCTCCATTCACTCAGCGAACGGGCTGCGAGAAGGCCGCTTGTCTTGGTAAGTTTGTTTGCAACAGGTTTTTAACATTGTAACATTGTGAGTGAGATTTAAAACATGAATGTCCATTAGCACGTAGCTTACACCCAGTTGGCCACGCTGAGCACAAGTCACTAAAGTTTCTGTTTTGCCATTTCACAGATACCGCTGCCATTCAATGAAGCGCTGTCTCCCGCAACTTCGGAGAACAATAGATACAACGCAAACGCACACGCACACAGAGTTCAATAATCAATAAACAAGTAAACTGTATAAAAGTTGTTGTGTCCGTATTTTGCCGGTGATGGACGTTAGCTCCGTCACAACATGGAATATCAGGATTGTAGCTCATGATATAGGCACTCAAACTTCTACCAAAGTATGGCTTGGCAATATGAAATGGCAACTTTGAAGAGTTGTCAAGACCCAAGTTTTGGATATAGAAGACCCATATTTTACAGGAAGTATCTCGCGTAACGGGTTAAACAATCTACAAAAAATGGTCACTCTAAGATGAATAGATCCACAGGTATTAAGCCTAAAATATGGGGAAAAACACATTTTTGCCCAACTCCAGAAGCCATATTCCAAAAAACTGAGTTAATGGATCAGGTCCATTTTTTGTTTTTGAAAGATCAAATCATTGTTAAACTTATATGAAAAAATTGGGAGGGTGTTTTGCCCCATTTCATCACAATTAATTTTCAAACATGGGCTATATGTTGGTGGGTGATTGTTTTTTCCTCTTGATTCCTAGGGGTGTGTCCACCCTATTTCAGAGCCATATTCCAAAAAAACTGAGTTAATGGACCAGGTCCAATTGTTTCAAACCAAAAGTGAATACCCTCCCCCCGCAGTATAATCGCGTAAGGTTAAAGAACCTCCAGACCATGAATACGGATGAACAGCAGTATTATGGTCGGGCTATGTCAGGCTAGTTATGCCCCATTTTGTCACAATTAATTTTCAAACATGGGGAATATGTTGGGGTTTTCCTCTTGATCCCTAGGGGTGTGTCCACCCAACTCCAGAGCCATATTGCAAACATTGACTTTTGTCTTATGACAATGTTTACCTTTACCACGTGTGACTATATTTACATTGCCATGTCAAAGTCAATCAACTTTATTTGAGACATGTTTTGGATACTCCTCCTTTGCTTTTACCTTGGATCTGCCGCCCTTCCCTACATGTTTCTGTTATCATTTCAAATACAGATGCTTCTATGTGAAGTAATATCTGCATGCTGCATCTGAAAGAAGTAAACTCAACCAAATGCAGCAGCAATACAATATTACATTGCACAACTCTGCAATTTTTTACTTTCCAGATTCAAATGTAAGACTTAGTTATCTTAAACATTTGCTTGCCTGGTTTAGACAGAAAAGATCTCAGACATAGCATTATTAAATTCATCCAGCCCAACCAAACAGACATGGCTTCTACATCATGGTGGTTGACAGAGACACACCCACAGATACAGCATGTGCGCAATCAAACCGTGATTACCCATATACCCCACCACCTTAACCAGTCGACTTACATTTATGATTTTTAAAATTTTATTTTCATGTTTGTGCTAGTAATTAGCCTTTTGAAGCTCTACAAGCAAAAAGAGTGAAGGTGTAGTCGTCCTGCGATTTTACTGATTTTATTTTTTGGTAGCATATTGGAAAAACCCTAGAGCCAACCTCATGTAGACAACATGCAAGATCATACAAATGGCTTTTGAATCTAATCTAATTTTGAATTAGTTCTTGGTCAACACTGAACTTTTAAGGAAGGATCATATTGTCATTGCAGTGCTATTAGCATTGCAGAAAATGATTAATGATTGTCTCTATGCCAAAGAATGGCATAAATTCGTGTAAAGAGCAGAAATGTAGAGATGAAGATTAGCATGGTGATTGTTAATCTCCTAAAACATCCTAAAACAGCCACCTGATGTCAGTCCATTTGTGCATGTCTTTTCACAGAATTCATTGGAGGTCATTATTTTGGGGTGACCTTGTCTGTCTCTAAATGCATTCCATGAACATGCATTATATGCATTCACAGACTACCGTCTCTCATATACATACACTGTACGCCTGTCCAAAAAAGAAAAATCTCACTCCAAGCTCAAAACTTGAGAGGCTTGAACAACAAATGAGAGTGGTAGCCTAGATATTCAGTAGCCTATGGGGGGAAATTATGGACCTAAAAGTGTGCAAATGGTCAACACAAGACATTACAGGACTTGTGGCAAAGGGTTCTGCACTTTATGTGATTGAAACAACACAATGTGTGCATATATCTTCTGGTTTGTTGCGTGCCACTATGACCAAAATCATGGTGGGCCGCTATGACCAAAAATGCCCGGGCCACTTTTTGGTCCCAGTCCAGCCCTGGTCATTGGTCAGGAAAAATCACAAGCCACACACACCAACAATGCAGTGCTGTGAAATCAGTGAAATGGACAAAGTCCCTAGGGATGCACATTGCAAACACCATCTCCCTTGTCACGAACGTACAACAATGCCTTCACATCCTTCGCAAGATGAGAAGAGCCAACCTCCCTCCTTCAGCACTCACCACCTTCTACAAAGGTGCCATTGAGAGAATCCTCAGCAGCATTCTCAGTCTGGTTTGGCAGCTGCCCTGTTGCTGACCAGAATGCTTTACAAAGGGTGGTGAGAACAGCAGAGAATACCACAAGACCAGCCCAAACATCCATTCAAGACCCATGGCATCCCACTGCCATAAAGGAGCCATTAACATCATCACAGACCCCACTCACCCTTCACACTAACCATTTATGCACCTACAATCTGGCACGCAGTACGCACTCCAGGACTACCGGACTCAGCTCAGGCCGTCTCACAGGCCGCCAGACTACTTAACTCACTCATGAAAAATCCAAGAATACATGCATACACATACTGTATGAGTTGGGGGAAATGCAACTTCGGTTATCAGTGGGTCATTCCATGTCAAATCACCCAATGGGTTAAACCCCACCCCCTCAGATATTGATGAAATTTGGTGTGTAGGATCATCACACCTGAACATTAAATTTCTGAAAATTTTAGCTCAATCGGACCAACGGACCAGGTCCAATTTTCAGATTTTTGCCAAAAATGGGCTGACCAACCCACATTGACATTACCCTAATTTGCTTATTTCTGGGTCAAATTCGATAATCTTGGTGTTGTTTGAAAGCTAAGACCCCCAGGAATCTGATTATGTGATTACTTTTTATGATTAGACCCATTTTGACCAAATGACCCTTTGACCTTTACTTTGGACCTAAATTTGACCTTGTGGACCATGTGACCCTCAAGTGACCCCTGGTCTAAAAGTCACCTCAACATGTTTCGTAGACAATATCAAAATATCAGAGGTATAATATTTTTCGTTTGTCAGCAATTTAAAAACAAAGTTTGGTTGAATGTGACAAAGGAATATTCCATGCTATCTGGCTACATTACATTCCAGTGTCTATGCTAAGCTAAACCTAAAAAAAGCTAAGTTTGGGGTTGGCAGACTAGGAAAATGCATGCACTTAAACAAAATTTAGTTGAATGTGATAAAATGGTCTTTAAAGGAGTATTCCACCTTTTTTTTAATCAAAATTGGTTATTCACTCTCTTACCTAGAGTCGCATATGTGGGTAAAAGCACTTTGGTTTCGGTGCATACATTTTCCTAGTCTGCCAAGCCCAAACTTAACTTTATTTTAGGTTTAGCTTAGCTTAGACACTGGAATGTAATGTAGCCAGATAGCATGGAATATTCCTTTAAAGACCATTTTATCACGTTCAACCAAACTTTGTTTTAAAATTGCTGACAAACGAAAGATATCATACCTCTGATTTTTTTGGTATTGTCTACAAAACATGTTGAGCTAACTTTTAGACCAGGGGTCGCTTGAAGGTCACATGATCCACAAGGTCAAATTCAGGTCCAAAGTAAAGGTCAAAGGGTCATTTAATCAACATGCGTCTAATCATAAAAAGTAATCATATAATCAGATTCCTGGGGGTCTTAGCTTTCAAATGACACCAAGATTATTGAATTTGACCCAGAAATAAGCAAATTAGGGTAATGTCAATGTGGGCTGGTCAGCCCATTTGTGGCGAAAATCTGAAAATTGGACCTGACGTATCTCAGAAACCGCTGGTCCGATTGAGCTCAAATTTTCAGATATTAAATGTTCAGGTGTGATGATCCATTACACCAAATATCACCAGTTTCTGAGAGGGTCAGGTTTAAAATCCACAAAATTTTGGGTGATTTGACATGGAATGACCCCAGTATAATTACGCAATAGACAGGGTTCCTACAGGTTTCTTCAAGTCAAATTCAAGACTTTTTAAGACCATTTTAAGACCATTTATGTAAAAAATTAAGACCTATTGCGCAACCTATTTCACAGACCCACGCCAAAAAAAAAATGGCGATCCACTCTTGCGGTCCTATACTTGCAGGAGCACTTGGTTGAAACACTCTGGCGATGGAAGGTGTTTGCTTTCACGCCCATGTTACCAATTACCAAGGTCGGGGATGAAAAAGGTGAACGGGAAATAGCAGTAGGCTATGTGGCAAACACCAACCAGCGCACCTAGGCTTTGCCTTAACATTGCAAATATCCGATTTTTCATTTGTAACTAGCGTGATTGTTTCTATGGTTTTCCAATGGAGGGGAAGAAACATGTACCTTCACCATGAAAAGCAATTACAAAAGAAAAATTGATGATACTTCATAAAACTCAACAAAGTACAGCATATAGCAATCCCTCTCAATACTCAATTTAACACATTATGACATCCTTGAACTCATGTGTGAGCTTGCTTTCTTCCACAGGTTTATGGATGGTGAGTCATAGACAAACTGTCAAGTATGACTGACAGTTCAGTGTCAGGGCCCAGGCCACTGTCAAATACAGCAAGGGCTGTACTAAAATACCCATCAAAAACAATATCAACTCCACTGCAAAAAAACAAAAAAAAAACAAGATTAGATAGGCTAACAGACTAGGTTTAAAACAAAAGCAATAGGTTACAGGTATAATTAATGGTCTCTGCATAAAGCACTGTACTGGCAAGTGGTATCAAAATAGCTCTATGAATAGCTATTAATAATGTAAATATAATTTAGAAAAAGTAAGGTGGAATTATCCTTCAAGAACCAACAAAGTTTCACCCCTTCAGCGCATGGACCGCACATGAACCTCGGTGCGTTGGCCCTGGATACCTGCGCAACTTATGACTTTCTGCTTTTCTAGTATTTTTTTCCCCGACATGCATCTCCGTTCGCGATTCAGTCAGGCCTTGCGCATGAACTTTCAGGCAAGAATGAACGGGTTTAGACAATTTTAGACGCTGAGGAATAAGTTTTAGGACGTTATGCGTTGTTTCCCGAAGTGTCGGAAAATTGCATCTAACGTTATGCGCAATGAGATCGTTAAAATACTTAGGCCTATCAATAATTCAAAGAAACTTAGTCCAACTTAAATCCTTATGCTTTTCGTGAAAATAATTAGGGTATTTTAATTAGTCTGGGGAAGAGAGATGCTTGCTTATTCTACAGGTCATCCCAAGCCTACCGGTCTATACTCGATTGGTTAGGCTACAGCTATCAGTCACAATGATAAATCAGCATATGCATGGTCAGTCTATTGTGCTAAAAATTATTGGTTAGTAGGCTATGGCCACAGCCTGCCTAAAATTCAAAAGGTCTACTAAAATTTTGAGCCTCGAAATTAAAATGTGGAGTTAACAGTCACATACCATCCAGCTGCAAGTTTCCCGACCCATCCTCGTTACGCTCACATGCTTGCTGCTTGTGTTTGTTTTGGTGCTGCAGTGACATGTTCGGACCCAAAGCAGCGTTGCGTTCTGAACTTTGGTTCCGCCAGCTATTTAGGCTACGTAACCTATTTAATCAAATGATGGTGGTTGACAAATTAAACTTTTGAGTGGACTGGTGCAATACGGAGAAGAATATGCCTACCTACTGCATAAAATTTATTACCTCACTCACGTCAGATGTAGCGCTACGCGCGTTCATCTGATATTCAGCGATAGGGGTCATTTCATGTCAATTCACCCAAATTCTGGAAAATTCCCTGCTTGACCATCTCAGAATTTACTGAAAAAATTCTACTAAAAAGATACCATTTTTAATAGTAATAATCCAAAACATTAGGTTCATAACCTCAATAGTTTTTTAATAAGAAATATTTCATTTGGAATGCATTTCGGGCATTTTTTGCATCATAGTCTAAAGGCTGTTTTTAAACAGCAATATCTGGAAAACTATCTCACCTATAGCCTTCAAATTTTCTACTGTCAATATATGGTAGTTATAGCCTCCAGACATGGAATATCAGGATTGTAGCTCAAGCATAACTTAGGACACAGGCGCTCAAACTTCTACCAAAGTATGGCTTGGCAAAATGAGATGGTAACTTTGAAGAGTTGTCAAGGCCCCAGTTTTGGACATAGAAGACTTATATTTTACAGAAAGTATATCTGGCAACAGGTCGAACACTCTACAAAACATGGTCACTCTATGTATTATGCCTCAAATATGGGGAAAAACACATTTGTGCCCAAATTCAGAGCCATATTCCAAAAACTGAGTTAATGGATCAGGTAATTTTTTTTTGTTTTTGAAAGATCAAATTGTTGTTAAACTTATATAAAAACAATTGGGAGGGTGTTTTGCCCCATTTTATCACAATTAATTTTCAAACATGGGCTATATGTGGGTGGGTGATTGTTTTTTCCTCTTGGTTCCTAGGGGTGCGTCCACCCAATTTTAGAGCCATATTCCAAGAAACTGAATTAATGGATCAGGTGCAATTGCTTGTTTTTGAAAGACGAAATTATTGTTAAACTTATATAAAAAATTGGGGAGGTGTTTTGCCCCATTTCGTCATAATCCATTTTCAAACATGGGCTATATGTGGTTGGGCGATGTGTTTTGGAGACTGCTGTATTTGTATCCAACCATTTACTAAATATGTGAAATGATCTGATAAAAGATTCACCTCTCCCTTGTTGAGTTCTTTATAGTCATGTTTTGACCTTTTTATTCTCCATTGAAGAACATACAAATTCATGTTTTTACCTTAATTTCGTTTAATAAAAGTGCTTGGTGTTTGATCAACATTTTCAGAGTCAACAGTAGATTTTATGCTCATTGTAGTTGCATTGCATTAATGAAAACAATGACTGAAATCTCTCTTGATTACTGACTCTTCATAATTTGAAGTGAAATGCGTTTTTTTTTTTTTTTTTTTTGGAAAGAATAGAATGAATTTAAACTTAAAATTACATTTAACTTCAAGAATGTTTTAGAAGATTAACAATCACCATGCTAATCTACATCTCTATATTTCTTCACTTTAAACAAATCTATGCCATTCTTAGGCATAGGGATGAGCATTATTCATTTTCTGCAATGTTAACAGCATTGCAGTGTGAACATGATCCTTCCTTAAAAGTTTAATGTTGACCAAGAACAAATTCAAACTTGAATGAGATTCAAAAGCCATTTGTATGATCTTCCATGTTGTCTACATGAGGGTGGCTCTAGCGTTTTTCCAATATGCTACCAAAAAATAAAATCAATAAAATCACAGGACGACTACACCTTCACTCTTTTTGCTTGTAGAGCTTCAAAAGGCTAATTACTAGCACAAACATGAAAATAAAATTTAAAAAATCATAAATGTAAGTCGACTGGTTATGGTGGTGGGGTATGGGTAATCACGGTTTGATTGCGCACATGCTGTATCTGTGGGTGTGTCTGTCAACCACCATGATGTAGAAGCCATGTCTGTTTGGTTGGGCTGGATGAATTTAATAGACTATGTTTGAAATCTTTTCTGTCTAAACCAGACAAGCAAATGTTTAAGATAACTAAGTCTTACATTTGAATCTGGAAAGTAAAAAAATACATAGTTGTGAAATTTAATACTGTATTGCTGCTGCATTTGGTTGAGTTTACTTCTTTCAGATGCAGCATGCAGATATTACTTCACATAGAAGCATCTGTATTTGAAATGATAACAGAAACATGTAGGGAAGGGCGGAAGATCCAAGGTAAAAGCAAAGGAGGAGTATCCAAAACATGTCTCAAATAAAGTTGATTGACTTTGACATGGCAATGTAAATATAGTCACATGTGGTAAAGGTAAACATTGTCATAAGACAAAAGTCAATGTTTGCAATATGGCTCTGGAGTTGGGTGGACACACCCCTAGGGATCAAGAGGAAAACCCCAACATATACCCCATGTTTGAAAATTAATTGTGACAAAATGGGGCATAACACCCTCTCAAATGTTTTATGTAAGTTTAACAATAGTTTGATCTTTCAAAGTAAAAAAAATGGACCTGGTCCATTAACTCAGTTTTTTGGAATATGGCTCTGAAATAGGGTGGACACACCCCTAGGAATCAAGAGGAAAAAACAATCACCCACCCACATATAGCACACGTTTAAAAATTAATTGTGATGAAATGGGGCAAAACACCCGCCCAATTTTTTCATATAAGTTTAACAATAATTTGATCTTTCAAAAATAAAAAAAATGGACCTGATCCATTAACTCAGTTTTTTGGAATATGGCTCTGGAGTTGGGCAAAAATGTATTTTTCCCCATATTTTAGGCCTAATACCTGTGGATCTATTCATCTTAGAGTGACCATTTTTTGTAGATTGTTTAACCCGTTACGTGAGATACTTCCTGTAAAATATGGGTCTTCTATCTCCAAAACTTGGGTCTTGACAACTCTTCAAAGTTGCCATTTCATATTGCCAAGCCATACTTTGGTAGAAGTTTGAGTGCCTATATCATGAGCTACAATCCTGATATTCCATGTATGGAGGCTATAACTACCACATATTGACAGTAGAAAATTTGAAGGCTATAGGTGAGATGGTTTTCCAGATATTGCTGTTTAAAAATGGCCTTAGATTATGGTGACCAAAAAGCATGTCATATGAAATATTTTTTATAAAAAAAACTATTGACCGTATTGTTTTGGAACCCAGAAATGGGAGATGGGAAACAGTGGCAGAATCAGACACTATCCATTTATTAAAGACTTCTACAGCTAGGCGTAGGCGCAGGCAGAGGCGGGTAGCAGCTCAAAGAGGTCTTATTTTTCAAGCTACTAAACATGCCGGATTTGACCCTGTGTCTGATATCATACCACCTGTCCAGCCTACTACCATGAGAGAATCAATGTCCCCAAACACTGACCAAGTGGTTCCCTTTGTCCCCGTTGACCCCAGTGAGGCCATTAATGCAACCACCATTAGAGTTGCAACATGCATACAGAAATTAACTGACATGTGCTTGGATGAATTAGATGAGGTTTAAATTCTTTATATTCAACTGTTTACTTTTTTAAATATGTTGAAATGGGCATAGTGGGGGCTAGGGATTAGAAGTTTATTGATTTTATCAAAGTGTACAATTTTGTTATTGATCTTGTATTTCCTTTTTATTTTTATTTGAATCAGTACTTAATCTAATCTTTAATTTATTACTTTATTCAAACATGGATGTACTTGGAATGTTTAATTTTAAATGTATTGATTTATATTAATTATAAATGTATCTGAAATGTTTTATTTCTTTAATTCATTGTTTTAGTTAGACATTGATGTAATTAGAATGTTCTTGGAGTTAGTATATCTAAAAGTAATGAATGGTGATTAATTAATGCAAGTATTAAGTAGGGTTAGTAGTATCCTTCCTGGTAGACATGTTTTAGGATATTAAAAGTCGTAAATCTGGGATGTCACTTGAAGGTCATCTGTGATTAAATCGAGCAGAGCGCTCATCCGGCAGTGTTTCGCAAGTGCCGGATGAGACTTGTGCAAGATTTGGATTAATAATTCACATGATTGCTCAAGACGGCATTAACAGAGAAATAAATTGGGGGTCTATGGCGACGGGTTGGTATATATACACCTGGTTTTGACGCTTCATCTGAGACGACCGCCGCGCCATCCCCTACTCCTCGTGTGTCAAGCTGGGACTTCTGCCGGATGCCGATTGCCTGCGACGAAGACTTGTTCTGAATTGCGCTTTCTACATTAGGAAGAAGTTTTAGCCGTTTGTCTGTAACTTCATTTATTTTCTAAATTGTAACAAGTGCCGTGCTTCTTGTATATTTATGAAGTACTGAACCAGTAAACTTACCAAAAAAGAGAAAAACCTTAAACTCGCTTCTCGTTTGGTTCATTACATCTCCAAAGAGGATTGGTAAGATAACTTTTCACATTTCAGTAAATGCCTTTAAGAGACAAATCTTTTAGACTGTTATGAGTGTTAGAAGTACCTGTGTTTTATAACCATTTAAAACCAAACCATTTATACGTAAGCTAAATTCTCCAACTCTAAACCTGTTTTATATTGGTCTAGATTAAATAGTCATAGAAGACTGATCACCTTCTATGCGCTACAACTTAAACTGAATTTACACCGGCGCGCGCCGTTGCGTGACGTCAAAATGACGTGGACCCCCTTGGCGCGCGACGCTTTTCAGGGGAATTTCGCGAGGTCGTGCGCACGACAGATTTTGTAACTCGCCGCGCGCCAGCCCTATGCGCCACTCAGCTGGGCCATTCATAAGCAACTACACCAAGATGCATGAGAGCTTATTTCACCCTCTTCTGCCAAGAAGCATTCATCACCCTGCTATCTGACACATAACCATATCTTCAGCTAATGCATGAACATCTGAAAGCATGGATGAAACGTTTTTAAGACCTTGATTGTTAAGCTAAATTTAACCCAGTCATCCGTCCGTCCTAACATCCCTCACAACGTTTTTACCAACTGAAACATGCCTACAATACTACCAGGGGTTGTATGCAAATACTCACCAGAAACTTGGAAATACTTATCATGGATGAAACGTTTTTAAAACCTTGATTGTTAAGCTAAATTTAGCCCGTCATCCGTCCGTCCTAACATCCCTCACAACGTTTTTACAAACTGAAACATGCCTACAATACTATCAGGGGTTGTATGCAAACACTCACCAGAAACTTGGAGATACTTATCATGTTTATTTAATCCATAAATTTTATCCACAACTAAGTACAGTCAAACAAAGCAAGCACAGGGTTAACTCACTGCCTGTAAGTTACTGTAGCCTATGCGATTTCGCTGTACAGCGCCATCTGCTGTTTGGGAGAATAATGCCAAAGCGGCGCTTCTGTCGAATTTGGTCGTGCGGCGGGTATAAAGAGTTCGTACGAACATGTGACGTCACCGATGGCGCGTGCACCAGCAGACACGGCGAGTATGTTGCCACCTTTAGGCTCAATAAGGTACTGCAGGTCTGAGTAACAGTATAGTTAAAGGAGAATTGGGTCTCCCACTCCCTCTGGTGGTGACTTAGGGAATTGTAATTGTAAGAGGTAAATAAAAGAGAGCCGGAGACTCTTAATAAAATAATAAAAAGCCGGGATTCTTACATTACACCCTGGGAGAGCAATTTAGTATGAAGCTAATATTTTGGATTCTTACTATTAAAAATGCTATCTTTTTACTAGAATTTTTTCAGGATATTTTGAGATGGTCAAGCAGGAGGCATTGGGTGAAATGACATGAAATGACCCATAGCCGAATTATTTCAGGAGCCAGAAATCCTTGAATCTAACTGGGCAAACGGCTTGTCCATCAATTTAATTGACGTACACTGCAGCCAACCACATCGAAACCAACCGATGACGCTCGTTACGTTTGTTGGATTGGTTGGATTCAAAACAGTTGCTTCTTCGCTACGTCACACCCTCTACAGCAGCCAGCGGCCCTGATTGGTCCGGTTAGAGAATAATGGCTTGAAATCTCTCTGATGGGCTTCAACATCAGATCGTTGCGCGGAAGTGCCTTACGAAAGTTACGTAGCGCATGATCTGACGTGAGTGAGGTAATAAAATTTAAGACCAAGACATCAAAATTCAAGACTTTTTCAAGTCTTTTAAGGTATTATTTCCAAATTTCGCAAATTCAATGCTTTTAAGACTTTTTAAGACCGTGCGGGAACCCTGAATAGAAATAAAATATGATGTGAAAATTATAATTGTGATAATTATATTATATACATTTATTCATTATACGATACAGTTGGTATCAAATGAGAATTGGGGATGTCGGTGTCACGTGAAAACGTGAGCTGGGCGTATGGGTAATGAGCCTTTTGGTGAGCCTTTGTGCTGGGTTAGCCCATGAAGTATTGCTTTCACAACATTACCTGCTGCCCCCGGGCTATGGAGATTCTTCAAGCCATTGGTGTTCACACCACAACACCTAGGCGCACACAGAACCTCAGATCACAGCGAGTGCATCCACGCTGATAACCCTATTAGCCCTCTACAAAATATACACTTTCCACAGGCAAACAGTAGGCTACACAGATATATAGCCTTGTGTGTTGATGCTCCTTTGCTATTGTGTTTCTGGGGGGAGTTGTGATATGATTGTGATAAGAATCAATATCGTTCAATAGAGCTTTAGGAGGGGGTGTGTCTTTCAGGTATTAGGCCACCGTTCAGCCACCATAACTATGGACAAGTTTACACCTTCACCATTGAGAATAAGTTGAAAACGATGGTTTGTTATAGTCTCTCTTTCATAAATTAACATCGGAAAATGGGGTCGTTGTCACAAGCTCTTTACCCAATAAAAAAGAAATGATTAACATTTGTATTTATGCATTTAGCAGACACTTTTATCAAAAGCGACATATTTCACAACTATTTATGATAACTGTGGTGACGTGAAGCCAGTAAGAAAGACTGTTACATCAAGCATTTCATACAGGATTCCAAAAGGAGAGCAGGTAGCGTGGCCTCACAAAATGCTGGGTAAATTGATGTCATAATCCAAAGCTCTATATGGAAAAATTAATCATGATAACTTTTTTTGACATACTGCCCAGCCCTACCTAGGCTATAAGCAAATTTTGTTGATATGTTGATATTGTGTAGACCTATTTCAAACAGCTGTAATTTTTTTTTTTTCAGATTTTTCAGAGAGGGTGACCGGTCCGTCACTGGTTGATTTCACACGGAATGACCCCTAAACCAAACCCCGGATAAACCCGATGCCATTGCTCTTTGGTCACAAGTCCACCATTTTTCACTGAAAACTCCATGTTGTAGTTTATTCGGACAGGACAGTGATGAGGGACTGAGAAACAGATGGACAAACTCAACCTCCTTTGCTCAGTGAAGAGTGAATGAAAAAAAAAAAAAAAAAAAACACTCACCGTCCATCACCATCTGTGGGCACAGTCTTGTTTCTGTCCCTCATGCCGGCCCCACTGCTGTGTGCCGCAGACTCTAGTCTCTGGTCACTCATCCTAGGAGCAGTGGAAGAGCATCACATGACCTGAACAGTAGAGAGAATATATTGCTTTTAGACACAGTGCACACCAGAAACAATTGGGTGATGTCCGATACAAACAGTGGTTAATCAAGAACAATTACCAACTATCTGGGTTGCCAACTGCTCTGTGAAATAGGGATTTGTCTCATGTCTGATGTTCCAGAATACATCCCTTTGTTATTTTTGCCAATATTTTGCCATGACATTAATAAGACTAATTAATTAATAACAGACAATTTTTTAAAAAAGAAATCCCTATGATGACATAACGTGGAACTTATACATCCCATTAAAATAACAGAAGCATTTGTCAAAATGTCAATATTGTATTTCATCCCAAACAATCCTATGAAAATTGTTTTGGAACATTAAAGGACACCACTATAACCACTTGGTGAGCTGCACATGTTTTAAAACTAAGATTCAAGGTTTTTTTAGGGCCATTATCGTGCATACATCAGGCAAGCCATTATGAAGCAGAAAAGGGGGATTCTAAATGAGCCAAATATCGAAGACAGGAGCAATCGTCAAAATGTTGGTGTCGATGATTCTATTTCATTCTCGACACTCCAGATAAGGGGTTAAACATGCTAAAATGTGAACTTCCCAGTCAATGAGAGTTTAAATGACGTGACGGACAACTCGAATGATGACAGAAGCAGTTTTCCTTCATTTCATTTCTCATTTCAAAATAAGGCAGCATAATCTTCATAGCAACTTCATAGTAGGCTACTTACATTGCTACACTGCTTTACGTTATCTCTCTGATCTTTTTCTTTCTCCCTGATCTTCATGTGTTCCTTATTCCCTCAATATTTGCGTAATTTCTCACTGAAACACGGAAAAACATCCGTATTTTAATAGCTCAACCGGCCTTAGTTTGTACAGGTCTAACGTTAGTGTAACAGCAAATAGGCCTAGACTTAAATTTCAGCCATTTTTCAGCTGCGCAGGAAGTGCATGGCTACTTGCATAATGCATGCATTGCCTACTTGCCGACATTTTGGGCTACATTTAACGGCCCTTTGGATTTCAATGTTAGTTTTGATATTTAGTAAATCCTAATCTAGGCTACTTTTATCGGAAGGCTACGAACACTATGAATATTGTTGCAACCGGAAACTCTCAGACTTGCCTTGACCGACCTGACTTGCCTAGGCTACCACTAACAGGCACAGCACAAAACATGCGGAACACAATCATCTGGATAAGGGGGAAACATCATGTAGCAAGCAGCAACATCATGCCATTCGGCGACGATGTGGTGAGTGGGCAAAATGGAATATAGCCTAATGAACGACTCCCGGACACGAATCTTTAGCTAACCAATGCCCCACCTTCCGGCTAGGCAACTTTCTCACTTGTTGGCGCCACATTTGTAGGCTGTTGACTAAATTTCAAAATAGGCAACCTCAATCCACCAGGCACATATTAATTGACAGTTTAACAAAGGTTACTCACGTCAAGAAGGACGCTACAAGAACCCCACATTTCAAGTTCAATAGTTCACTCCACACGCAACTGTCTTTCTAAAATGGCGAATAAACCTCTGATTTTACTTTCGATTTTATTTTGGTATTATTTGGTACCTACCACTGGAGGGCAGTGCATGCGAATGTGTTGCTCTTTCTTTCACAATCCTAGGCGCCCCGTCTTTACTTGACGGGCTGATATGAAGATGGATATGCAAAATTAAACTCTTCTGTAAACAACCAACAATGAAGCCAGGCATGCATCTTTCTGTCAAGCCTTGTGAGCCATAACATGTACATTAACGGGGCATAAATGGACTCTGACAGATTAATTTCAACTACAAGCCAAGTGCTACTAAACCACAGGCGATTTCTTCGTCAACAATAGGAGGTTTGCGAGCTGTGACAGGCCTGTTAGTCGCTAGCGATTACTAGTGGCAAAATTGGTATTACAATACAAATAAATAGGCATCAGGGCCGTGGCTAATTTTTAGCATGCTAATTTGGGTTGATATCTCAGCAGCTGAGTACATGGTCGTATTTTTTGTGTGATGACTGCATTTGTTTCTTCACATTCTCTTGTTGCATTTTGTTTATTTTTTCATATTTCAAACTTCAATTCTTACACAATACACCTTTAAGCTGTAATATGCTAATAAACCACCGTTAAATATTAAAAAAAATTAAAAAAAAAAAACCTGCTATGACAAGAAGTCAAATTTGAAACATTTTTGTGTTTAAAGGATTACAAATTACAATACTTATTATTCAAATTGCTTATATATATTAGAGAGAGAGAGAGAGAGAGAGAGAGAGAGAGAGAGAGAGAGAGAGGGAGAGAGAAATACACATATACGTGTGTGTGTGTGCGTGTGTGTGTGTGTTTTAGAGTTTTTAGAGGATAGTGTTCATGCAATGAGTCTGGTCATCATTGTTTTGCTGGCATGCACACATTGATGAGCATTGTAACCCTGATTTCTGGCATTTGTAGTGTCAACTCCTGCATTGGTTCTGACATGCACAGGCTATCAACTCAAGGCAACTGTCCAATATGGGACTCAATGCCATCAATATTGGCTGTAATCCTGACTCAAGTCTCCATCCCATTTCAGAGGGTGCTGGAAGCTCTGGTGTGGGCCATATCGTTATTTGATAGTACACTCTCACCGAATGGAAACAGAGTGCATCGCTTGTTGGGGGCATGGCCTCTGGTTTCCTCATCTTGGAGAACAGCAAATGTCGGGCTGCACCAACAGAGTCTGTTCTTTGAACATTGTAAATTCTGCAGACAAATGTTTCTGAAAATTTAATGTTTTTTCTATGAGTTCACCAATGTCCAAATTCTTCAGCAATGCATGGTGGTCTTTGAAGATCCTCCATGATTACCACTTGGTGTGATTAGCAATGTAAGAGGTGATGTCACACCCAGTTAATGCATTAAATGCTAGCAAGGATCCTGCTGAGAATTCTGATAGTTTGTTGAAAACATCAACGGGTATATACCGTCGGTTCTTAGATGTGCCTGACATTATCGAGAGGTGCTTACACTGCATACGCTGAAAGTGGGATACCAGAAACAGGAGAACATCATTGTCCCTGGAAGAAACAACAACTGTCTTAAACTGACAGTGGATGGCATGCAGCACCAATCTTGTGTCTGCTTCTTCATGTGTGGATTTCAGAGCTACCAAATCAGTGGTACTCCTTGATGACCTGACCTCACATTCCTCTCTGAAACCCCCTGCAACTACAATTTCTTTATCCTCAGGTGCCTGCAAACACAGTTCCTCTTGCCCATAGAAAGTGATTAATTTCCAGCGATTTTACAGCTTTAATAGCTCTTCATGTGAACGTACAGTTACTGCACCATGTTCTGGTTGTACCCTCGATTGTTTCTGGCATTAGATCCAGGTCGCAAAAAAAAGAGAGAACAGATCTTCACATAGTGTTCCTGGATCTCGCAAACGCCTTTGGACCAGACCCTCACAACCTCCTGTGGAACGCCTTTAACTACTTCAGAGTCCCAACAGCTCTCACAACCCTTGTTAAGGCCTACCTCCAGGACGTCCAACTCCAGAGTACACGGCAGCTTGGCAACACCTGAAAGTGGGAATTATGGCCAGCTGCACCATCCCTCCGCTGACCTTCACCCTGGCCATGGAGGTCATCATTCGGGCCTCTAGATGGACAGTAGTCGGACAGCTAATAAAACCTGGGCTGAGGCTGAGGCTGCCACCAGTCAGAGCCTACATGGATTACCTAACAACTCTCACCACGACCAAGGTTTGTAATGTACGGCTTTTAAAAAGCTCCTGGAAAACATTGAGCGGGCTTGCATGAAGATCAAGTCAAGCAAGTGCAAAAGCATCTTTACCATCAAAAGAAGCTGACAGACTACATTGGTGAGGAACCCATCCCAGCTGTCTCGGATAAGCCCGTGAAAAGGCTAGGTCATTGGTGTGATGCCTCCCTGAAGGATAAAGAGCACATAGCGCAGCTCAGAAAAGAAGTAGCCCACGACCTGGAGAACATCGACAGAACCTTGCTTCCTGGCAAGCTGTAGCTTTGGTGCATGCAGTATGGACTACTTCCACGTCTCCTATTGCCACTAACCTTCTATGAAGTGCCGCTGACAAAGTTGGATAAGCCGGAGAGGTTGGTCAGCTCATATGTAAGGAAGTGGCTTGGCTTTCCTAGGTGCCGTAGGAGTATTGGACTTTACGGCAAAGGGATTTTACAACTGCCCATTTCTAGTCTGACAGAGTACAAGTGTGCCAAAGTCAGACTGGAGATGATGCTACTGGAGTCGAGTGATCCAGTTGTAGCCCAAACTGCCCCCATCCTGGCCACTGGGAGGAAGTGGACCCCATCGGCTGCAACTGAGCACTCAAGCATACGCAAGGTCATTATGGGCTGAGTGCAGAAAGGGAGGAGTGGCCTTGGACTAGGGGCCAGCATACCAGTGTGGAGCAAGGCCTCTCCATTCCAGAGACGCAAGCTGGTGGTCCAAGAGGTACATCAGGCAGAGGAAGCTGGAAGATGCACCAAAGCTGTGGAACAGGCAAAGCAGGGGCAGTAGATGGCATGGGAAGGAGTGGAGAAGAGGAAGATCTCCTGGAAAGAGCTGTGGGAGATGGAGGCATTCAGGGCAAGCTTTACCATTAGAGTGACTTCTGTCCTGTCTTCGCCTGCAAACCTAAGCCAGTGGTATGCTGAAGACCCCACGTGCCCTCTTTGCCCAAGTCCAGCAATGAAGCACATCTTGATTGGATGCAAAGCTAGCCTCACCAAAGGCTGTTACTACTGGCAGCACAACCAGGTGTCAAGGTGTCTGGCAGCAGTGTTGGAAATTCTGCGGACATCTGTGAATGCCCTTCCTCCCCCTTCAGGCCAGTGGCAGCTAACAACATTCGTCCAGGAGGGCGAGGGCTAAGCCAATCGCATCACCATAACATCAGACAATGGTCAGCTGGGCACAGAACAGGACTTTAAGCTGCTGGCAGACTTGGATAAGAAACCATTTCCACCAGAAATCACAGCCACTAACCTGCGACCGGACCTTGTTCTGTGGTAAGCTGCTACCAAGCTCGTCTACATCATCAAGCTCACCGTGCCCTGGGAGAGCGCAGTGGAGAAGGCATATGAGGGGAAAAGGCTGAGGTATGCTGAACTGGCAAATGCTACAAGGCTACTCAGGGAAATGAGAGTGCGAGGGAAGGCCCATCGGCAGGCAGTCAAAGACCTCTCCACGGCAGCTGAAAAGGGAAGCCAGTGGCTGTGATTAAAGAGAAAAGACTCTGTCTGGGCCTTCAAGTGATGTGACTGAATGTTGGGATTCACTACTGAACCCTCTGGAGGTGTCATCAGCGAAACTTTCAGGAAGGAGGGCGCCCACTTGACAACCCAAAGGGTTGACCATCCCAGGGAGTCTCAGCGGTGCCTCAAGTTTAAATCAAGGGATAACAACATCAAGGCCTATACAACAGATCCGAGACCGGTCTGTATATTTACGAAACGAAAGTTATAGAAAACATTTTTCGATGACCGTTAGCATTATTAGCAAAATGCTAGCATTTTAAAAAGCTACCATCTTTGATCTATTGCTCAAGGAAATTTATAAGAAACTGTTATGTAAATCATGTCCATTTATCTATTTTTAATACAGTGCGGAAAATCTGAAATTTTGTTAGCGATATACAGTAACTGCAATAGGCTATGCCTGGTAAATCAGTAATTGAAAAACAAACAAACACACAAACAAACAAAAAAACAAGTAGGCTTACTATTAATGATATCATCTTAATACAGAGTACCCCTAAAACATTTTAATCACTTCTCTTGAGTGTATAAACATAAGTTCTAACATCTTAATAGAAAATATTAAATAACGATTAGCATAATTAGCATAATGCTAGCTTTTTGGATTTTATTTTGTAAATATCATCTTGTACCTTTGATCTAATGCTTAAGGAACATAATAAGAAACAAATATGTCATACATGTGTATTTATTTTAATGAAATAGCAGTGCTTGCTAAAACACAGTGCTAGAAATCGCTAAATTCGGCAGCCATTTTGTTTTTGCAAATTAGATGGTCAAAAACTCAAAATTCCGCTTGCGTACAGGGCTAGTTGGATTCAGCACACCTTAATTAAGTTAAATAGACCTGTACGCAACTTTTACTAAAAAATGCTTCTAGGATGCACATTTATCAAAAATGCCTCTAGACTATATAGCATTTTTTATGGTATGAATGGGGATGGCATCTGCAGGAAGCACACTGGCTTACTTCACCCCACCCACAGACATACACACACACAGTCGGCCATGATCAAAAGTCAACAAATCTGTAATGTTTATCCTATTAATATCAGGTGTCTGTGGAGGGTGAAACAATGTTGTGTGATTGGTGTGTGGGTGCTTTTTATACCCTAGAGAGGCAACAGCTGGGAGAGCTTGCCTGGAGGGGTCACAGCTGTAAACAGAATACCAGAGCCCGTTTACGGAGAGCCCCACCACTCTCTATTCACCCCCATTGTACCGGTTTTTGGCTGCAGTTCACCTAGGGGGCGATCGCGGGCGAGTCCAAAATACATGGGGCCCTATGGAGCTACATGGCTAAATGTACTGTTTATACCCATTAGACGTCGGGAACCGTCAGATTTGAATTTATTTTTTGCAAGTTGGACATAGATTAGCCATAAAAAGTGAATTAACAAACATCCACACCCTCTCAGTTTTTCACAACGTGAGCCTGTTTTGCCTGTGCCTCGCTAGCATTATGCTAACTGGCCAGTGAGTGAGGGCTGGTGAGTGAGAAATGAGGAGGAATGAGGAGACTGCATGTCGATGTTATAGCGAACGAAAGCACCTAAAAATTTTGTTCCACGATTATTTATACAATCTCTGCCCCCTGTATCGTAAACAGTATTGCAATTTTAAGACAAAAAATTATATTAAAAGAAATTTAGGAATTTGTGGTGCAGCTCCATTGAACCCAAGCCATTTTGGACTCGCCCGCGAGCGCCCCTAGGTGCAATACCACACCGGAAGTGTTCCGAGAGTGAAAATTCTCCCCTTATTAGAATTTCTCTGAGTATACTGACTAGCCCGCCACCTCTCTGCCCCCTGCTGGTCCTTTGTTGGATAGGAAGGAAGGGAGGGGGAGGTAGAACATTGTGTCCCAAAAGAAAGTAAACATTGGAGGAACGAACATGGGAGGGGTTGTTGCCTGACAACTGTAACTGTAGCCTGACAAAAAAAAACCGACCACATATTTGCAGTCTATCAGAAGAAATAATGGCTCTTGGCATTATCTTCAAACTTACACTCTTTTTGGTCCACTTGCACACAATGGTGTCTTCGTGCTGTTGGGGCTACTTGCTCCTGTCCTGACGTGAACTTTGCAACAATAAGATCTATTTCACTTCCTCTAGTTTGTGCATACGATGCAGATATTTTTTGTTGTGTTTATTCACCCTTCCAAGCAGGATCAATCCTGCAGCCAATAAACATTTGTAAAATTGAACACAGGTTAAATTCACACGTTAGCAAAACTTTAAAAGACACAGCCTTAGGCTTGCCATATTTGAACATGGTTCTTATCCCCTTTCCTGCCACCAGAGCCCTCTGCTGGCCAAAAAACACAGAGCCCCATGTTATGACATGACCCAGAGTGATCTCAAAACATTATTTCAGAGCAAAACAAACTTAGAGAAAATAAAAAAAAAGTCAAGAATGATACATGACCCCTTGGTATGGGTGACAAAGATTTTTTTCTTTATTTACAAAACAAGCGAAACTCACACCATTACTGAGAATCAAAATGGAGCCCCCGTCAAAAAAACGGCAACAACCCAAAAAAATCCATCAAAAACTCCAGGATGGAGGGAGAAAATAAAAATGAAACCTATTTTAAAAATGACAGAAAAATGCAGTAAATAAAAACACAATCTGGAGGAAATAAAATTAGAGGCCTGTCTGGGAAGGGGAGGGGGCCGGTGTTCCAGAGGGAAAACAAACTCCCAGGGAATGAAGAGGGGGTGGGGACGGGGAATATCTTCTGACTCAGATGAGGTCCGCCACTGCAAGACAAATTAAATACATAAAAATATTAAAAAACATAAAAAGTACACATTACTGCCAGCAAAAAATGAGCACACACACATAAGAATGACTAGCCTGGCCTATATACATAATTTCACTTGATTTTCAGATAAATAGATAGATTCTCAATAGCCGGGATTCAATAACACAATAAATAAGAATATTTTCAAATCAAGTGCAGTGAAGACACTGCTTGCCACGATATATTATGCTAGTTATGCAAGTTCAATTTTCTTTATTTCTAAAACAAACTTTTTGAGTTATTAGTTGTAGTCGAGATGTTCTCTTATACCACATGTGGCTGTTGTCTGTTGCACTAACAACAGAGACTGGAGGAGTCTCGTTAGGCCAAAATGGCTCCAGCAACGTCTATCTGGCGTCACCTCACACTCACCGTTCATGGGCATTTCGTCAATCTGTGTGGAATAGTACTGCTCAATGTCTCGCAGGATACGGATGTCGTCGTTCTTCACAAAGTTGATGGCCACACCCTTGCGGCCATAACGACCCGATCGGCCAATCCTGTGGAAGGACACAGAAGAGTGAAACACGGACCAACCAATAAATATTCACATCCCCCTGATAATTGGTGGTGCTTTCAATCCTGAATGCTTCACTGTAGCTACACTTCATATTAGATTAGATTAGATATTATACATCATCATATTAGATTAGACACTATATAATATATACATTATATAGTACGTGTAGGTGTGTGTGTGTGTGTGTGTGTGTGTGTGTGTGTGTGCAACTAGGATTTCAGGAGGGGTGTGTATGTGTACACTGTTGTGTGTGTACATGGGCATGTGTAAGTGTTTCATTAGTGTTAGTGTGTGTGTCCGTCCATCCTTCCAACTGTATTGTCGTGTTCTCAGGTGTGTGCATGTGTTTGTGTGTGTGTGTGTCTTACCTGTGGATGTACAACTCTCTGTTGTTGGGCAGGTCGTAGTTGATGATGAGGGAGACCTGTGGCACATCCAGACCTCTTGCCCACACGTCTGTGGAGATCAACACGCGGCTGCAGACACAGACACACAGACAGACAGTCACATCAGTGTTTTGTTAAAAATGATTAAAAGATAATGGGTGCCATTAATGAGGAGACAACATCATTACTTCCAAGACAAGAGCACAAATTCAGTCACATGATCACTTCAGGCTGTCTAAAGACCTCCAATGTTTGCCCAGATTGTGACTGAAGTTGCCCTTTAACTCCACTTAATTTCAGCTTGCAATAAGCACTTTTTTGGACTTGAGCAGCTCAGAGGATACCGCCCCAACTATGATGGTTGCAATCATTTCCCACTGCCAAAGGACTAATGCTGTATTCCAGGGAGCTAGGAGGTTTCAGGCCTCCAACTACGAAACATGCACTGGATGGCCACTTGAAGTGGGAGATTCTAGTTGGGAAGTGAGAGTACTTTGATGTACCCCGACTTCACCATGATGCAGTAGAATGACACAACTCACAGACAGAAACTTGTGACACAAACAGAAAGTCCATATAGAATGCAGCATAAGTTGCTAACTGGTTACCTGGCTCCGGAGCGGAACTCCTTCATGATGGACTCTCGCTCTTTCTGAGGCATGTCTCCGTGCATGGAGGACACTGTGAAATTGGCTTCCCTCATTTTTTCTGTTAGCCAATCGACCTGCATGAACATATTAACACACGCAAACACATACATTTAGGTCACTGAAGGCAGAGCTTACCAGTTGAAGATGTAATTTGCTGAATGTGGAGAGAACATTGCAATTGAGTACCCACCATATAACTAAGGCAAAAGATAAATGATTTGTGGAAAAGTCAGGATTTTAAGTATAACTAAAGCTACAAAGCAGAACCCCAGGCAATCAAACACACACATGACCTTGTTGGTATTGGAGAAGACAACTTCCTGAGTCTGTATGGATGTGTGTGTGTGTGTGTGTGTGTGTGTGTGTGTAAATACTGACCTTCCTCTTGGTGTTGCAGAAGATGACTGCCTGTGTGATGGTGAGAGTGTCGTAGAGATCGCACAGTGTGTCAAACTTCCACTCTTCCCGCTCCACGGCCACAAAGAACTGCTTGATGCCCTCCAGAGTCAACTCATCACTGTCAGCGCACACACACACACACACACACACACACAGACACAGAAAAGGCATCAATCTCATCCTAAAGCATTCACATTCTAGGTTTAGTATCTTTAATAAAATTAATAATGAAGTCATAAGTGGATAATTATGTAGATAGGCATAAGTCATTAATTTGTGAGTTTTGTGTGTGTGTGTGTGTGTTTACCGTTTGACCAGGATGCGAATAGGGTCTGTCATGAACTTGTTGGTCATCTCCAGGATTTCGTGGGGCAGGGTGGCGCTGATGAGGACCACTTGGGTGGCGGGGGGCAGGTAGCGATACACATCATAGATCTGCTCCTTGAAACCTTATACACAGACACAAACAATCAGAAAAGTCAATGTAGCGATACACGTCATAGAACTTCTCATTGAAACCTAATACACACACAAACAGAAAAGTCAATGTAGCTATACATCAGGGATGTGATTGGCCAAGGGCAAAAAAAAAGCAGGAAAATACCTTTCCAATGAGGGTCTACAAGTCACTAGTCTCTGATACTGACTAACATCCCACCACCCCCCGCATGCCCCCACCTTGACTGACTAGTTTTCTGTGAGAAACAATGAGAGAGAGGCTGTAGATGTATGAAGAGTCTGCATGCATGAAGAGTCTGCACACTAAAAATCCTTTTTCGTCTATTTTCTCCATGGCAAGATTACGTTTCGACAGTCATTGATTGCCAAAAACAAAGACGAAAAAGGAATTTTGTGAATCAGCCTTGTCTTGCACCTATATGGGATGTGCACAATCTTCAACCTTAACTAAACACTGAGAGAGAAACTCTCAGAGGAGACTTTGAGACATAAAATGAATACACAGGGGCCTGAAAAACACCTCTGTGTTTCAATGGGACTGCGAGTGTCTCTCAAAGTCGAAGAAGAATGCTTAGAACGCTACTTTTCCAAGTATTTGGTTGACAGAAGACTGTCAGTCTGTGAGTGCCTCTCAAAGTCGAGAAAGGATGCTTGGAACGCTACTTTGAATACAGAGTATTCTATGTCATTGTCACTAAGCACTGTTCCAATGTCAAGGTCACTTCTAACGTCTTTCGAGGACAGTCCTTCTCTGTGTGTCTCCCCTTTATTGAGCATCTCGTCAGCCTGTGTGTGTGTGTGTGTGTGTGTGTGTGTGTGTGTGTGTGTGTGTGTGTGTGTGTGTGTGTGTCTCACCTTTATTAAGCATTTCGTCAGCCTCGTCCAGCACCAGCATCTTGATGGCACGAGTCCTCAGACTCCTCCGCCTGATCATGTCTACAGAAGATGAAGATGGGGGTGGGGGGAGAATGCGAGTTCAATGGGTCATTCTCTTCTTTATTGAAAATAACATGGCAAAAGAGGAGAAATACAATATATCTGAATAAAACTATATGCACTGTAAAACCTGACAGTATAGTTCAATGAGTAAAATGAGCTGAGATTACTCAAAACTTGTCAAAAGTTGGTTAGACTCATATCAAATAATTTAGTTGAACTCAAAAGTGGTTAAACTCAGTTGTTTTGAGTACTGAAGCATCACAAACAGGCACCAGCCAATCAAATCACTGCATTCAAATCATCCAAGATGGCGGACATTTTTCCACAAACTTGTGTTTTTATCTTATCTTACTATATAGGGTTAATTTAACTCCATGTTTTAAAAGTTGATAACAAACAAAGTATGTTGTTTGAAAATGATGACTTTTTGTAGCTAAGGCTATGTTAGAGGTAATTTGCAAAGTGCCTCTCTCTGCTAGCTGAAGTTTGAGGTCTAGCTGAGGTTAGCTACAACTTGCTAGCGCATTTCAAAGGTTTTTACCGGGAACTTTGAAAAGGAGCCGTTAACAGAGGTGACTGTACTGCACCAAGGAAAGAAGTATTCATATATGCTGCTGCTTGAATGGTGAGTATTAACATAAAACTCTGAGAGCGATTGTGAAAAATGCCGTTTTCTCTTCCATCACAAAACAGGATCTTGTTATAAAAGAACACGTCATGGATTTTGCTAAATATTGCTAATACTTTTGCAGATAGGCATGCTATTGCCAACTCTGTTATTTTCAAAGGAGCTTGTGCTAACTTACAAACCAGACTTCTTCGAAATTACGATAGATATATACCCAAAATAATAACATTACACATGCAATGTTTGAATTAATGTGTCATATCTTTTTATATGTTGCCATGCGGCTAAGTTTTGTGGCAGTCATGTGGCTAACGTTTTACCTGGCTAACAGTATGAGAGGTTTATCATGCTACTGCTGAATTGAAATAATCCATTTTACTATTAGGAATTAATTTTCCATAATTCAGTAGTCTATCCCAGTTGTAGTTGTGGGCTATAAGGCAGCAAATTCTTGTTTTGTACCGTAATAGCTGTCCATAGCCTAATGTAAAATGTTATGGGCTTTTTATTTTTGATTGCTAAATATGATTACACAGTTAGTCACCCTTTTTCTCTCTCCCCATTGGCTTCCCTCATTTTTTCTGTTAGCCAGTCGACCTGCATGAACATTTTAACACACGCAAACACATACATTTAGGTCACTGAAGGCAGAGCTTACTAGTTGAAGATGTAATTTGCTGAATGTGGAGAGAACATTTCAATTGAGTACCCATCATATAACTAAGGCAAAAGAAATGATTTGTGGAAAAGTCAGGATTTTAAGTACAACTAAAACTATAAAATGGAACCCCATGCATTTAAACACAAACAGACAGAGTTGCAGTTGACCATTAAGGAATCAAAACATGTCTGCTACATCCCAAAATAACATTTCTATGAGTGTTTGTGTTTGAGTTTGTGTGGAAGTAGAATTATAAGTATAATTGCCTTCTTGGTATTGCAGAGGACAACTTCCTGACAACTCCTGAGTGTGTGTGTATAAATACTGACCTTCCTCTTGGTGTTGCAGAAGATGACTGCCTGTGTGATGGTGAGCGTGTCATAGAGGTCACACAGTGTGTCAAACTTCCACTCCTCGCGCTCCAGTCCACGGCCACAAAGAACTGCTTGATGCCCTCCAAAGTCAACTCATCACTGTCAGCGCGCATGCACACACGCACACACACAGACATGGAAAAGGCACCACCACGAACACATTCATTGTTGGTTAAGAGTCAGTTTCTGTAAGACTCATGCGGATTTCCATAGGGGCTGATACAAACCCTCTTCAGATCTCAATGAAAAAATTCTCATAGATACATATATGGGATAGATATTTAAAAATAACAATTTAAATGTTTTGGACCTTTCCTAAAAAAAACTAGGGACTTTTGAAATGACTCATGGCAAAGGTGGAAATTTGATGTTTTTCAAAATGCACAACTTTGCCTGTCCATATTTCAGTGGGCTTTTAAGACAGCACTCTGACATTTGGCAAAATCAGAGCATGGGTCCAACAGTTTTGAAACATATTTTTATGATGGTCACTAGGTCAACTTACAGCCATTAGGTGGCCATTGAAAACTCAACTTTTCAGTTTTGGAGCCTTGTTTTGGGGCCTCTCACTGCTTGTGCAAACAGGTAACCTTGCTCATTCATAAAGATATGAGCACATTGGGAGGTCCTGTTTTGAAATATAATTGGTTAAAGATTGCAACATTTTCAAGTACTGATAGAGAGGATGTTTCATTTGGCAAATATGAAATTGAAATTGAAATCAGACGACCATATCTTTGTTCGCCATCAGTAAAAAAGGTTGAAACAATTTTTATTATGTTGACATGTATCTAATCTATTTGTATTCTAAATATCCTGGAGGCATTTTGCTTTATTAACCATGAAATGCCATTTATTAACTGCATAAATTACATACATCGATAGGCCCTCTAAAAATACGTGAAATTGAAAACAGCACCATCAAGTGGACAAAGCTGAAAAAAACAAAACAAAACAAAAAAAAACGGCAGTATTGAAGCCATGTTGGAGACACCTGACAAACATACAAAGGCGTGCTTGAGTCTCCAAGAGTTTTGGTGGTATTATAGTTTGAAGTTTCCAAATATTTTTTGGAATAGGGAGTGGGTTCATTCGAAGTCATATTTTTCTTAGAAATATTTGAGATATTGAGGTATAATTTTGCACACCTTCCCTTGAGATGTGTGGCTACATAATTAAAAGTACACATTTAGGAAAGACATTCATCTATTTTGGGCCAAATTGCTATGACAAATATTTTTTTGAGTCAGAATAGGTGCCAAAAAGTCACTCACAAGTAGACCAAATTGAATGGCATACACTCTGCATAGTCTTTTCATCATGTGTATTTATTTTTATTGTGATCTAGTAAAACACACAGTGCTCTGTAAAATGCAATGTCTAACCCTAAAGAACTGCCAGTGTATAATGTCCAGGAAAAAGTGAGAAATTACATGACTTGCTCATAAACCCTGATTCTAAATAATGAGGAAGAACCGCCAGCATTATCAGCCATGTACTGAGATCAGATGAATTTTGAATTTTCCCACAGATTGGTAAGAATAGATGTGTGGCAAGACAATAACGACTTCTAACTGCCAAGTGCTTATGTTCAACAACAGGGTTGTTGCTGTTTTCAATTGGACAAGAATGGAGGGTTCTGTTGTTCAAATATTAAGCAAAGTTGATGTCTGAACACTATGTCTCACTCTAAGCAACTCAATAAGGGTTACCTTGATGCCACTGGTGGTTATGGGTAATTGACATTTTGAGTCACCATTACAGAGAAGTGTAGTTCTACACACATGGTCAGACTCACCCTTCACTGTAGGGTGTGCCTGTAATTGTGTGACAGTACAGACAAAATTCTCGTGTACTTGACTTTTACCATGGCTATAACTCGGGCTCCTCTTAATCTTGCCAAAAGCACTCCTTATAGTAGGAAAGAACACTTCTGCACAAGTGTTCTCAGTCCAATGTGATGTTCAAGAAAAATTTGATCTAAATTCACCATCATTAGATCTGAAGAGGGATGTGTTGTCCTCATGTTCTGAGTCTTGAAATAGATTCTGTGAGCAATGTGCAAGCTGAATAGTTAGATTGACTGAGGGGTGTATTCAACTTTTTTTGTTTCAAAAAAAGTGATACATTTACAGTCAATTGATTTGATATTGGTCAATTACCTTTAGTAATGCCCCAAAGGAGACCATTCCCAAGAATAATAGGTTTAGCAAACAGTTATAAAGACACACAAGTGATTTTATAAAAACGCACAAGTGTCTTTTCATATTTCAAGTCAAAATTTTGGATTTAAAGACTACATCTTCAAAGAATAAAAGTATACGCAGCATCGATTGAGTGTTGATAGCACAACATGTAAAGAAACAGCCTAGCACACTTGTAAACTGATAAGCTGGTGGTTCTATACTTGACTGTCCTCTTACTCCCCTGAGCAAGACACTTAATGTTGATACTTTTGTATTGTTTGCAATATATTTGAGTGGTAGCCTTCTTTATCTAATCAAGTAATGTTGCCTAATAATTTGCTTACTCAAAGCAATAAATAAATAATGTGATGCTTGGGAATTGAACCCTGGTCTGCTGATTGGTAGTCTGTGACATAACCACTGTGCCACCACATCTACAGTCTGATAGTGGCTCAAACAGGGTTAGAGCTTTGGCGTCTCTGGTTAGTCAGCACAACCCTCCATAGAAGTTATCATAGGTGCAAATCTGCTGTAAATAAAATTAATTTACTCGGTGATAGAACAAAAAGCCACCTAGATATTTGGACCACAGATAATATGAGTGCAGACGAACAAAGTAAGGCAAATTTCAACTGTTTTGAGTGATGGCGCACAGAGCTATGAGCATCTAAAATGGCACTTCATTTCATATTTCCCTAAAATAATTGCCTCTAGCTTAACATCACCAATTCATGCCCATATATTTTATTCAAATTCTAAAAGAGGAGGTTCCAAAGTGAATATATATAACAAACTAATAAGGTTTTCAGTGTCATATGAACTGTGAGAGGCACACGAAAATGGTATAAAAATGTAAAAGGTCCAATTTTGAAGAGGCCCTTAAGGACAGTGCCTTCAATATGCCACAGAAGCAACATCATTTCTCAAAAGTTAATTTCCCCGACATTTATGTGCCAAAATTTCAGGATGGTAAGATTAAGGCGCAATGAGATATTTGAAGGCAAAAAACAGAATTTTGAGTACCTCAAAATTATGCTGAAATTTTGGGAAGCCCTAACTTTTGCTAGGAACATTCTCAATGTTTAAAAATTCAGTTTTGTCCCTTTTAGGTATGTGTCTACTGGTATTCAAAATTTGAAGGGAATATGAAGAGGGTTTGTATCACCACCCGCATGAGTCTTACAGAAACTGACTCTTAAACTAGGTTAATCGTACTCACCAATGCAGAATTAATTCACTCATGCCGAGATGTAAGTAACAAGCTCACATTCTCTGAAGTTTATTCCATTAGTTCCTACACGGAACTATCTTTCTAAAATGGCGATGAGTTGACAAACGTTTTACTTTCGATTTCATTTCGGTGACTTATCTGTGTAGGCTACGATCTACCACTTGGGGGCAGTGTCTTTGTTACTCTTTTCTTGACATGAAATTTATCCTCGGCTCTCTGTATTTTCCTGATGAGCAGGAGCAGGATGCAGAATTTGAAACTCTCCTACACGGCCTCAATTTAACCTTACCTGAAACATTAACTCACCCTTACACCATTTCAAAACATTTTCACTTCGTCATGAGCAAAACAATCCAAAGATTCTATCCATGAAATATATGCCATCTGGAAAGTGCTTCCGTTCTGTGAGAGGCTTAGAAAGAGCTTCTTCGCCCAAACCATTCGGGCCTTAAGTACTTTATTTATGTATTTGTTTGTTTGTTTATCATAATTCTTATCCAGCACTGGGAGATGTAGTTGCAAATGACATAGTTCACTGTTTTTGTATGTGTATACATTTATGCATGTGACAAAAAAAAAAATGAATAAAAAAAAAAACAATTCTTGATTGATTCTTTATGCCATGAAATAGGACACATAAACACATTCAGTCTAGACACCATGATACTATTTCTCTGTCATCTACACAGTGTTGGGCAAGTTACTGCAAAAATGCAATGCGTTATTTATTATTTGTTACTGACATTCTAAAGTAGTCCCTTACATTACAATATTAGTGTTTTGAAAATGTAAGGCGTTACATTACTGTTGCATTACAATTAAGTTATTCTTCAGGCCCCCCGGTAGTCTATGACTTTCATTTGTTCTTTATCAATGTTGAGAATGACAAGCGGAGACTGTAAATTTCTACATTAAGTCCGGCACAGCAAGCGTTATACCCTTGCTGACCTCTCAGTGATTTTTGGCGAATTTGTATAAAGGAAAAAAACACCACTTCATTCCAAGTTAAAAATGCACTGTAACTTGAGTTACTGACAATTGTACTGAGGAAAATATAACCAGTTTTATTCTGTAATGCCTTATATTACCAAGTTACCACAAAAAGCAATGCATTACAGTAATTAGTTACTTTTGTAACTTGTTACTCCCAACACATCTATCACACAATCACACACACATGTGCATGCGCACAACCACAGCAAAAAATAACTATTGACTCCCACAGTAATCCAATCCCTTTGAATTTTAAGCTGGTGCATAGTTTGTTTAACAACAGCACAAGGTCACGGGAATGCCCCCCAAAAAGATTGCACTTCATGTCAGGGAGGATGCATTTCTCGCCATGACAAGAATTTGGCAGAATATATCCCTAGACAATATAATCTGGAACAAATGACTCATGAAAACTGAATGCATATCTTTTCTTCCAATGAATATTAGTTGTTTTACATTAATTGCCATTTGTAATAAAGGGATTTCTGCTGTAATAACACATAAAGATTATCCAAGCACTGGAAGTAGTGTGTAAAAATTTGTGTGATTGGCTTAGACCCCCCTTGACACAAGTATACACAGGGGTGGACTGGCAATATGGCACACAGGGCAAATGCCCAGTGGGCCGACACACTATTTGGGCCTGACATTCTCGCTGTAACTGTAATCATTTTCTAACAATCTGACTAGTATGGTGGGCTGGTCTTGTTCGAAATGCCAGGGCCGATTTTTTTGTCCCCGTCCGCCCCTGAATATACATGCCCTGATGAAGGCCAATATGGCCCATGTGTTTTTAAATTGCCATGTTAAATTAAAGGCTTTTTTATATTTCTTCAAATCTCAGAGTGCCTCTGCTTTTTCCTCTTCTTTTGGACTTACACTTCACCCGCTACAGAAGCACCTGTAGTCCAGTCAAAATAGCGCAAATCGACAAAAAAATTGCAACAGAAACGGTTCATGGTTTTTCTTGGTCCTAAGACCCCCCTGAATCACATACTAAAAGTCGACCGCCGTAGATGGAGTGGAACATGTATATTTTCTAAGTTAAAGGGCAAAATTGTGCCCAACAGTCTAAGTCAAATTGAGTTGAATAGGGTAAAATTTTAAATTAATAGATATCACTATGAAACTTCTTCAGTTGATTAGTTACATCATAACAAAGAAAAAATGTATTGGAAGTTTTTGGAGATGTTATGTTTATATATGCAAATTAGGCATTTATCTATAAAATGTACCATAATCTCCATAAAAAAAATACACAATCTAAAGACTTCAAATTAATAGATATCACTATGAAACTTCTCCTGTTGATTAGTTACATCATAGCAAAGACAAATGTATTGCAAACTTTTGGAGATATTACATTTATGTATGCAAATTAGGCATTTGTCCATAAAATGTACAATAATCTCAAAATACACAATCTAAAAATCGTGTAAGGCAGATGTTTCTGCCATATTCAATAGATAATATTAGGATAAGCCACACTGTCTCTGCAACCTTATCTCCCAATGTGTCTTCACTACACAACACAAAGAAATGCTATAAATTCATAGAATATTGTGTGTAATGTTCGGTCTCATTTTGATGGTCTAAGTCTTTAATGGTCTCAGTCTCATCAAGAAATAGGTTAGTCCTAATATGTTTATCAGGAATCTAGGATTTCTGGTCTCTTCGTTATAGCTTCCCCCAGAGACGTACTTCTGTAAGGTATGGTGTAGCCACAATATGACTGAACTGTTATAATGTATTTTTTTGACATTTGACTAATAGATGTTCAAACCAACACACAGATTGAACAATCCACAGTGTGCTTAGTAGGACAATACGCTATTTGATAGTCATTAGGTCTATGTCTATAGAGCAGGCACGGAAAACAGATCGAAGCTCGCACTCAATGTCCAAAAAAAGCTAAGAAAAAGCTCAAAACAAGAGATTCCCATTCAGGGTTTTTAACAGATGTTCTCACAGATGCCCAATTATTTAAAGTGCATATTTACAATCCACTGTGTGCTTAGGAAAACATTTGATAGTCATTAGGTCTAACACTATAGAGCAGGCACCACACTCAGACTTTGTCCATTATTGGTAAGCAAGACATTTGGCATGGTGGAATCTTAAGACTGTAAAAGTGATACATATCCTATAGTTATTGGAGTCAGGTCATTTATATTAATGGAGTCAGATTTGTCAAAGTTATTATTTCAACAGACTTTCGGCAGAGCACTGGAAATACAGAACATGTATGGTGAGACAAGGCCCCAGGTCATTTGTTTCCTCACAGCTTACAATCGGATGAAGCCACATAACAAATCTATTATTTCATTCTGGCCATAATGTTTTCAAATGTAATGAATGCAACTTCCCACTATTTCCTCATATGTCTTTCCTGTCGGGTAGTCGGTGAGGGGTGCCCCTCCATCCAAGACATACAACATATCTCCTTCTTGCACATGATCATGAGGCACAGCCTTCCATATTTCTTTTGACAGTTGGTGTTTGTTAGCTAGTAGAAACATTGTTCTGGTGGATAACCACATAGTTCACACTTGAAGACTTCAGCCAGCATGTCTCTGTGTAGCTGCAATCAAGTGAAACAAGTGCTGTGGGCCACATAATCCATTTCATTGATATGAACACCCCCAACACCTTATCACAGGTGATATTGCCCACAATGGAGTAAATGTTGATCATTCCAAAGAGATCAGGGAAAATATTTTAAAGAACATGAATGGGAGGCATGTGACAGAATATGTCTTCAAGAAAAAAGCACAAGCAGTCACCCTGGACTCAAAATCCACTCTAAAACTGAATAATGAAGTTGCCCACATTGACCCATAGCTCTTGTTTCAGACATTTTTGATTGCAGCTACACGAGGCTGTGCTTCATGATGGTTTGCCAGAAGGACATATGTTGTAGGCCTACAGTAGCCTATGTCTTGGATGGAGGGGCCCTCCTCCACCAACTACCCTGGGAGATAGGAAAGACATATGAGGAAAGAGTGGGAAGTTACAAGCGTTACATACGAAAACATTATGGCCAGAATGAAACAAAAGATTTTTTTTTTTTTTTTTGTGGCTTCATCTGATTTTTAGATTGTGTATTTTGTTATGGATGTTATGGTATATTTCATGCATAAATGCCTAATTTGCATATATAAATGTAATATCTCCAAAATTTTGCAATACATTTGTCTTTACTATGATGTAACTAATCAACTGGAGAAGATTCATATTGTCTATTTTATTATGGAGATTATGGTACATTTTATAGATAAATGCCTAATTTGCATATATAAACATAACATCTCCAAAAACTTCCAATACATTTTTTCTTTGTTATGATGCAACTAATCAACTGAAGAAGTTTCATAGTGATATCTATTAATTTAAAATTTTACCCTATTCAACTCAATTTGACCTAGACTGTTGGGCACAAGTTTGCCCTTTAACTTAGAAAATATACATGTTCCACTCCATCTACGGCGGTCGACTTTTAGTATGTGATTCAGGGGGTGTTAGGACCAAGAAAAACCATGAACCGTTTCTGTTGCAATTTTTTGGTCGATTTGCGCTATTTTGACTGGACTACTGAGTAACATTGTTTGCACAGCCTCCTAAGCGCTCTAAGCTCTTTAGTGTCTATACATTTTTGCAGGTTTTCACAAAAGGGTAGTACCTGCGAACAGATTTCTCTATGGAAGGACGGGAAAGAGCATTGTATTTGTAAATTTCACTTTTGATCCATTACCAATTTCCATGTTGCTAAAGGAAAATTTGCAGTCAGAGAGGGTTGAAGTGGAGCTCAGTGTTCCATAATCTTTGACATTTTGTCCATAAATAAGTGAAAATGATGCATTTAGCCTGAAGCTCAAAAGGAGCCCATTGTTTTCCCACTTACCCCTGATCACCCCCTAGTGGAACTGCAATCTGAACTGCAGGTTGGATGGAATTACAGTAATAGGAAGTGAAACATACAGCTTTTATTTGTCAGTGTTTGGAGACAGAGTTTATGAGTGTTCATTTGTCAGTGTTTAGGGACAGTATTTGAGTGTGTAATTGTGAGTGGTTGGAGACAGAGTTTGTGAGTGTTTATTTGCTGTGGTTGCAAGTCTGTTCTAACAAGTGAGATGAGCAGAGGAGGATTACAGGTTATGGAGTCTAGACTTTGGTCAGATTTCTCCCAATAAGGTGTCTTCAAAATAAGACCCAGTTTATGAAAGCACTAGCCTTACGTCTTTATTCACAATCATTTTTACTGCATCTATCTTGCATGTAACAAGCTTGGTAAAAGGCTTCATATTGGCTTCAAATGCTCACAAAATAAACACATAAATTAAGAAACATACACCATTCATACCTCACCGAAGGGCTGCCAGATCTGTAACTGCATTTGAGGCAATCAGATAATAAATGCTGTATGCAACATATACAGATATATGGGACATATATGCTGATGAATTGGCACACAAACTATTCTGCCGAAAACTGAAGTGGATACAATATCTAATCTGTAATCATGCATGTACAAGGGCCAAGACTTCACAACAACAAAACCAAAACTAGTGTTTGAATTTATTTTATTATTTAAAATTCTATTCAAGGTAGAGGATGATGATTACAACTTGTTGACTAATGTGTAATATCAATATAATCTTTATTAGATTAGATAAAAAAGAGTGCTGGAAACATTATGGACAAAAAATAATTAACCATTGTTACCACATGTAACAGTGAGTTTGTGCATATGCACTACAGCCATGCGTGTGTATGTGTATGCGTGTGACGATGGAGAGTGTGTGTTTTTTTGTGCCACTTGAGCATGTGTGTGTGGCCGCTGTTGGGAGTGTGTGTGGTGTCTAGCTGTGCAGTGTTGGATTATGTGTGTGTGGGCGCTGTTGGAGTGTGTGTGTGTGTGTGTGTGTGTGTGTGTGTATGAGCACTGCTGGAGTGTGTGTGTGTGTGTGTGGACGCACTGCTGGAGTATGTGTATGTGTATGCCATGTGAGTGCACTGCTGGAGTGTGTGTGTGGGCGCTGTTGGAGTGTATATGTGTGTGTGTGTGTGTGTGTGTGTGTGTGTGTGTGTGTGTGTGTGTGTGTGTGTGTGTGTCGGTGCACTGCTGGAGTGTTTCTGTGGGTGCCGTTTTACCAAGGGGTGGGGGGGGGGGTTAGAGAGAGAAAGGTTAGACACACACATGGACGTGGACATGAGGAGTTCATGTGATCTGGCACAGGGACACTGAAGAGCCCTCAGCAAACCCAAACCCTGGATAGAGGGGCTCAGTGAATGTGGAGTGGAACGTGTGCAGGTGAGTGAGTGTGTCAGAGGAGACGCTGTAGAAGGACAGAGTGCCGGCCGGCAAGTCCAGGTAAACTCCTACTCTTCTGGAGCCGGAGGAGATGGCAGGTATGGCAGTCTCTTTATTATTGTGCAAGGCAGTGTAACTAGAGTCCTTTTTACACCACAGTCTCCAGGACTGAGCATTATGTCCTGGCTTGATGTCATCATCCTTCCCTTTCCTCTTGATGCTTCTATAGGCCACATCTATACCAACCGCCTCCCCACTCCACTCAGCCTCCCAGTAGCAGCGTCCAGACAGACCCTCTCTACACAACACCAGACGCCACCAGTCAAATCTCTCTGGGTGGTCAGGATACGGCTGCCACTCACTCACACGTGTCGCCTTTCTGTTCCCCTCAGAGAGAGAGAGGAGTCTGTGTGCTGTGTTTGGGTCCAGTGTGAGTTTACAGGCATCTGCAGACAAAAGGAGAGGAGAGAAACATGCTCATCAGAATGGGGAGGGACAACTGACACACACACACACACACACTCACACACACACACACATATACACACACACTCCAGCAGTGCCCCCCGCAACACAGACACACACTCCAGCAGTGCTCTCTCTCTCTCTCTCACACACACACACACACACACACACACACACACACACACACACACACACACACACACATACAAACTACAGCAGTGCCCCCCCCCCCACACACATACACAGATACATGTACACACACACACACACACACACACATACAATCAAGTACATGAAGACTTACATTTCTGCGGTCCTGGTCTCAATCTGATTTCTCCACAGTGGTCAGACCTATGAGGCACACACACACACACACACACACACACACACAGAGTAAAAAGAGTAAATGCATTTGAATCAGAGAATGTAAATTTTGTCTTTCAATGAATCAAATAAATAGAGCAGTAATGATAAAGTAGAAAAGAACTGCAGTCACTGCAGCCTGATGGCAGCTTTTCTTCCAACTCCTACTTTAAATCATTATATTATAACTATAGCCTACATAGTAGAGGACTATTTAATTCTTTGTTCAATTTCATGGCATACTGAACACAGTAATAGTTATACTATGGAAAACAAAGTCACTTTTTTCGAAACCACCATGTCAGTCTGAGATGCTACAGCCATAGTTTCTCCTCAGAAGACACATTTGACTCTTCTTCTTTCTCTTCAGCGTATGCATTCTGTCTCACAAAGTGCTATCAATATTCTCCTTTAACATAGTGACCCATTATTTCTCTCTACTGGTAACTGTTATTATAACTCTGCTGTTTTATTTGTCTTAGATTGTGTAGAGTCTCTGAACATACTTAAGTGTCTCCAGTTTAGAGTGAGGATCCTGCAGTCTATCAGATAACATCTTCAGTCCTGATTCTCCAGGATGATTGTAGGTCAGATCCAGATCTTTTAAATGGGATGGGTTTGCAGCCAAAGCTGAAGCGATAAATACACAGCCCTCCTCTGAGATACCACAAAATGACAACCTGAGAGAGAGAGAGAGAGAGAGAGAGAGAGAGAGAGAGAGAGAGAGAGAGAGAGAGAGGGAGTTTAAGTAAAGAATAGAGGGAACACAGTACGGACCACAGTAGACATGCACAGATACAATCTTGATTTCTTTCCCACTTGGATAAAGTTTTATTTCATTGAGCGGTGGAGAGGAGGAGTCTACTTGCAATATCACATTAAGAGGGAGTGCTGTTGTGTTGAATATCAGCACTGGTGTTGTGGTGGTCTCAGTTACAATGAATTCATTTTGTGTTCCAAAGTATTGTTTCTATTGATTGATATTTATTGATTATGCACAGTGTATACAACGTTTCCATAGCCAAATGAGTTTTAACATGTATATCAACACTTATCAAATTACTTGGTAGAACATTATATAAACGATACCAACCTTAATGTCTGCAGTTTGCAGTGAGTACTAGACAGCCCTTTAGAGAGATCCTGAACTCCAGAATCTCCCAGGTCATTGCGACTCAGGTCCAGTTCTATCAGGGAGTTTGGTGACTGTAGAACACTGGCTACAAACTCACAGGATTTAGGACTTTTACAGCCAGCAAGTCTATAATGAAGAACACAAAGAGTAGTGATATTCAGTTTAAACATTTCAAAATAATAATAGTAATTGTATTCTACATTCTCAGTTGATTCAATGTGCAGTAATTAGAGGGTCTTGAGGGGGAACCGAGGAAAGGCCAGAGATGATGAACTCTCCGTCTCTATGGGGCAGGTGGTATAGTAGTACCAGGACAGTTAATCCTGAGGTCTCCTTCCATCAGAACTAACATAACATCATCACCTTTCAAACTCCATTAATTTTTCTATTGTATTCACTGTGACAAAGCATGGAGGCTGCATGTTAAATCCTCTGCTTTTCCTTCAATGTAACCCAACATAACAATGTAACATGTAACCCGACAAAACAGTCCAGTAATATACTATACAAGTAGTGATGATATGAAATTTCACCAACCTTAATGTCTGCAGTTTGCAGTGGGTACTAGACAGCCCTTTAGAGAGAATCTGAACTCCAGAATCTCCCAGGTCATTGTGACTCAGGTCCAGTTCTATCAGGGAGTTTGGTGACTGTAGAACACTGGTTACAAACTCACAGGATTTAGCACTGAGTTTACAGCCAGCTAGCCTGTATAGGAATTAAATAACAGACAGAATAGCATCAGCTCCCACAACAGATGACTACATGAGTATGGCATGACTTATGACTTTCAGAAAACTATTGTAGCCCTCCAGCGCAAAACCAATCGCTTGTCGCAAGCTTCGTTTCTGAGAAAATTCTAAAAATAGAATGCTTGCACCAAAAAAGTTGAATTTCACATTTCAGCATAATTTGACAGTATAGAGTCTACACTTTCTGATTGTAATTAAATTATGCCGAAATTCATACCTTAAATGGGTTAAAAATGTGTTTGTTGAGAAGGTGTATCCTTGAAGCAAGCAAACTGAAGCAAGGCAGGTGAACATTCGTCATATAGATTAGATTAGATTAGATTAGATTTTTTATTATCTTGTGTAATACACCAAAATGGTGCCCAGCCCACATGGGCTTATAAAACACAAACATACATATTTAAAGATGCGTACAGAGAAAAAGCATCCTAAATCAAACATAAAGTGTTCTCTTTCGCAAGAGCCAAGCATTCTGCACATATTGTGCTAACTGAAATACATGATGCTCAAACAGATACCATAACTTCTCATCATCATCCTTGTAAAACAAATCTGAACAGACATCACTGACCCTAACAAACAATCTCGCCCTTAAATTGTCGTACAGGGGACAATAAAACAAAAAATGCATTTCATTTTCAACTTCATTTAAATCACATAGGGAGCATTTTCGCTCCTCCTCTGGGACAGACTGGAATCGACCAGTTTCTAAAGCTAAAGGTAGGGTACCAGATCTAAGTTGAGCGCATACAGATCTCTGGGCTTTTGTTAAGTTACGCAACACATATGACTCTTGACCATAAACCTTCTTTATTGTTAAGTATGTTCGCAACTTTGGCTTACAAGCAATGTCCCTTGCCCATTTACTCTTATAAGCTTCAAAAAAAGTCCTTTTAACCTTATTGACATTACACCTTAGCTTATTTCTGTAGATGAACAGGAGATCAGCCTCCTCGTATAACCTCTCCATCTGCCTGGCCCAGGTGTATCTGTTGGACAGATCCCAAGTAAAAATGTATTTGGTTAGTCTTGAGTCTGACATATCAATAAGCCTATTCCACAGTCTAACCATATCTCCAATGTGTCTAATTTCACACGGTTCCCATCCCATATCTCCATATAGGGCCAATTTGGGAGTGTTTCTATGCACCCCCAGAAAATAACGCATGGCTCTGCCCTGAACTCGTTCACTATGTGGCTGATTAATATAGCCCCAGACCCCTGCAACGTAGTCTAGGACAGGACAGACACAGGACCTATACAATTCTGTATAGGTTTTATAACCCAGGTCACGGCAAACTTTAGCTTTATTTATGATGGCACCTAGTGCTCTACCTGCTGACTCAGACAGGACCTTTATCCCCTCATCAAAAGTTAAATGCTCATCTAAAATGAGTCCCAAATATTTATACTTTTTAGTCATAGACAATGTATTCAAACCAAAACTAAAGTTAAATGTTGTCACATTTTGACTCCGCTTTCTGAAATGAATAACTTCAGTTTTGCCACAGTTTATCTGTAACCTCATTTTGTTGCACCAGGAATGAACAATATTTATCAAAATTTGCAGATCAGGTTCACTTTCGGCAATAAGAACTATATCATCTGCATAAAGTAAAATGCAGACTTTTAGTTCACCTACACTCACCCCCAAATTCACCTCTTTAATCCTATTAACCAGGTCATTAATATATAATTACAATAGGATTATGAGAATATAATGCAATATAAGAAAAAATAATAATCTGAATGACAAGGGCTTTTCCATTTCTCCAAGTAACTTGCAGATTGTGTTGGGGTCCATAAAATTCCTCTAGATGGAGCTAATGTCAGGTGTAGAATCTGACGCTAGTTAGTCAGACGGGCTCTAAGATTGGCGCAGCTAGTAGGCATAACTGGAAGTTTAATAAGATGTTGAGTGTTAAGTAGTGCTATAAACGGCACAAGCCAAGTATTAACTGTCTGTTGATTATTCTGCTTCAAGGAAGTCACTCATATGAGGGGCATGACAACCATGAATTCCATACTGACAGCTGCATCCACACATAGCATCGTTGCGTAGCCTACTTCACAGCATTAACCATCCACTGGCTCTTACCTTCATGGTGAACTTGAAGTTATATCCATGTTATATCCATATTTCATGTAAAGTCCACAAATAGGGGTATTCCTGTCTTGGTTGCAAGTTAGATAAGTAGGCTAAATATCAGTTAATTGGTTTGGTTGGACTAGTAGCAGAATTCATTCAGCTGAGTTCACTGATGGCATAATGTTCAGAAGCCAAACTCGATCCCTTGCCACAATGCTAATAAACTTTAGCACTGTTTCTCTCCGCTTTTCAATTTTTCTGACTTGTAACATTGTAACACTTTGAACGCCCATCTGTGTCATTTGTTGGCCAATATTATTGATAGTGGTATCATTTGAAAGATTATTTTCTTGCCATTCACGTGAATGCAATAACTGAAATTTTAAAAAGATGCCAATGCGACTGGTTTTGCGCTGGAGAGTCTCAATTCTTATTGATTTCTGTTCATCATCTGGAAAAAGTATTCCACAGTATTTTTGTATAGCACATTGGAAACTGCCCAAAACATGTCTGTTATTACATTCTTAACCTGGAAGTTCAGTTAACTTATATACAGTATGTGAATGTATATGTAACTTTTCAATCCATGAAAGTTTGGGTTTTGTTTGAAAGTGGTAGGCACCTCATGGCGAAGTTCCTTCAATAGGAAAGATAAGAGCTTCTGTGATAATTCTCCTGGATGATTGTTGGTCACATGCAGGTCTTGGTGATCAAGAACATGATCTGTAATTTATATTGTGTCCGTGACCACATTGCCTTGGCGGAGGTCTGCACTCTCTGAACGCTTTTCTAGTTTAAATAAATGCTCTGCATCATGAACTGACTCACCATGCTTTTCTGCAACACCTCACAGCTGGGATTAGTCTCCTGCGTCCCTCATCTGATGTGTTGTATTTCTTCAGGTCAATCTCATCCAGCACCTCCTCAGACATCAGAAGCATCTGGGCCAGGGCAGAACAGTGAGAGGGTAGAAGCGTTACTTCTCCTTGGCCATGTGACTGTAGATATCTCTGAAGTTCCTCATTAACCGAGTGATCATTCATTTCCATCAGACAAAAGGAAAGATTAATGTATCTTTCCAAAGAAATATCATCTCCTTTATACGAGCCCTTATGGTGCTTGATGTATTGGATCATTTTTGTGATGGCAGAAGAGCTGTTAATTTTCTGTCGAAGCAGGCCTTGAAGGAGTTCTTGATTGGCTTCCAGTGAGATGCCGATGAGGAAGCGAAGGAAAAGGTCCAAATGTCCATTCTCACTATCTAGAGCTCTGTCAAGAACCCTCTTTGTCAGAGTAAAAACATCACATTGGGCTCTAAATGATTCTTCCAGGAAGTATTCCAGAGCCTTCACCTCATTTATGGATTTTCTGTCAGTTCTCATTTCACCCCGTCCTTTAGGCTGTAGGAGATTGGCTTTCACAGCCTCAATATTCCTGTTCAAAAAGGATTGAAACAAGAAAAGTGCGGCAGGAAACTCTTGAATGGTCAAATGCACAAAGCAAAAGACTTTGCTCTGGCAAAACAGTGATTCTTCTCTGAAGATTTCTGAAAGCACCCCAGAGTAAACTGAAGCTTCTTTGACATCAATCCCAAACTCATGAAGATCTTCCTCATAAAACAACAAGTGTCCTTTCTGGAGATGTGTGAATGCAAGTTCTGAAAGTTTGATTAGCATGTCCTTATTTGATCTAAGCATCTCCAGTCTTCCAGTCATCTTTCCTCCATCAAACTTCTTAGTTTTCATCTCTGTTTGAATTAGGAGGAATTGGATGAACATCTCAGTCAGAGTTTTAGGAATGTGTTGATTGCTGTACAAATTCTGCAGAACAGAGGTTGTAATCCAACAGAATACAGGGATGTGACACATAATGTACAGACTTCTGCATGATTTCAGATGAGAGATAATTTTGTTGGCTTCGGTCTCATTAGTGATTTTTTTCTTGAAGTACTCCTCTTTCTGGGAATCATTAAATCCACGTATGTCTGTCATCTGGTGCACAAACTCAGCAGGAATTTGATGAGCTGCTGCTGGTCGTGTGGTGATCCAGATGAGAGCAGAGGGAAGGAGATTTCCTTGGATGAGATTTGTCACAAGTGAGCCAACCGGTGCATTCTCGTTGTTGCAGTCATGTGCAAAGTTCAAGTTGAAACGACACTCATCTAAGCCATCAATGATAATAATTACCTTCAAGCTTTCAAACAACTTTAAATCTTTAAGATCTCTAAATTCTGGATGGAATTCTACTAAAAGTTCATGGAGACTGTGCTCTCTGTCTTTGATCAAATTCAGTCTTCTGAAGGGTAACACAAGTAAACAGTGCACATCCTGATTTGCTATTCCTTCTTCCCAGTCAAGAATGAACTTCTGTACGGAGACCGTTTTCCCAATTCCAGCGATACCTTTAGTTAAAACAATCCGAATGTCTCTCCTTCTCCCAGGTAAAGGCTTGAAGATGTCATTGCAGTTGATTGTTGTGTCCTCATATCCTGACTGCTTGAATGCTGACTCTATTAGCCAAACTTCATGTTCCCTATTCACATTTTCACTGTCTCCCTCTGTGATGTAGAGCTCTGTAAATATTCTGTTCAAGGGTGTAGCTGTGCCAGGATTGCTGCTGCCTTCACAAACCCACTCATACCTTTCCTTAAGGGCAGCTTTATGGATCTTCTGGAGACAATCAAAATCGTCATCTATTTCGAACAAGGACATACAACATCAGTACAATAACAACCAAACCGTGAGATTTTAAAGCATATTCATAAAAGAGAAGGGAGATCCGAGGCACTCTGCCATATAAAAGTCCTTTATTCAGAGTTGGACCAACGTGTTTCGGTCACGTACAACCTTCTTCAGGGCTTGAGATTTTAAAGCTTTCAGATCTCAATTAGAGATATAACATGATTACATAATGATTTTGGTATGGATCCTTTTTACCCCCTGAGGAACTAAATTCCTACCTTTTGATTTCCTTGTATCTGACATGTTTTTGCTCGGCAGGTATCTGTTTGTATTTGCATGTTGATCCAGAGCAGACTGGGTGCCATAAGCCCTACACACAATGAAAAGACAGGGTGAAATTTGTAAGCACATCTTTTTCTGTCTCTCTGTCTGCCTGTCTGACAGGGAAGTGGCGTAGCATTGTGCTCCACTGTTTCAACATGTTTCGAAACACCATCATCATCCCTGAACCAAATAAATACAGTGACCTGTCTAAATGACTACCGCCCAGTTGCACTTAAGTTAGGTTTTTAGTTCCGAGTTATGCATCTTAGGTAGATACGCAGTGCCCTCTGCGCCATAGCAGACCCTCCCCATACGTGCACCTCCAATATATTTTTTTTTTCCGTATCCGTATACATGTACAATGCCAACAGAGAGGGCAAGGGCTGTGATTGGTCCGCAACAACACTTTTCCAGTTTCTCACCACATCACATCATAACATCAACTTTTCCTCTTAAGCAGTCAAATATAATTTTGAGTAATGTTAATGACATGAAACTTGTCCATTGCAAATCTCTATTCATTCGCTTTTCAGGTCATCTGCAATTGATTTGGTGCCAGGTTCACCATACAGTATTATTGATGCTGAAATTCTGGGACACTTTTCAGGTAGTCTGAGTGATATAGCACCTACTGTATGTTCAGAGTGCAAGTGATGCAGGCAACACGGAAATAATTGACTTTGTATGGAGACGGACAGCAACATTCCTCTTGTACTGAGCAGGATTACCATTGTAACAAAACCTCATGAGTAGGGCGCATTTTTATTCAACGCACGTTACACACACTGACATTAGACTTGATGGATCTGGTTCTCTGCTAAAATTGGGTCTATCAGGCAAGGACAAATCACTCTGAAGCACAGCCCAGTTGTACAAGCCTGCTAAATGCACAAGTTAGCGAATGGAACAAAAAGAATTTGGAACAGCATAGACTGAACGTGAATGCAGAGGAGAACAAGGACTTTACACTGAGTCAAAGGAAACTCAGATTATGCAAAACCGAATGCAAGACCAGAGGTTCCTTTGGCTCAATAAAGTGCTTGTTCGCCATTGCATTCGCGTTCGGTCTATGATGTTCCAAATTCGTTCATTCTGTGCGCTATCTAGTGCTGTTAGAAGACTCGTGCAACAGGGCTATGCTTGAAATGACTCCAGAGCTACACTAAATGAGAGATGATAACTCACTTTACACCTGATGAGTCTCGTTCTCTGCTAAAATTGGGTCTATCAGACAAGGACAAATCACTCTTCAGAGAAACATTGCTGGACACTGGAGATGGAGGTCTGGGGGTCTGGTGGCTAGAGGAGTGTAGATAAAAAAACAAAGACATTCATTTCTCCACAAAATAAACAAGAAAATGAACAATTACTAAACAGTAAGTAAATTACCAAATGGTAACTGAAAGTGAGACAATATACAAATGCATCAAATGAGAGATGATAACTCACTTTACACCTGATGAGTCTTGTTCTCTGCTAATATTGGGTCTATCAGGCATGGACAAATCGCTCTCTCTCTCACACACACACACACACACACACACACACACACACACACACACACACACACACACACACACTCACACTCACTTAGTTTTAGAGTGTGTTGGTCCAACACTGAATGTTGGAGGGTAATGCATGGACTCTTCACTCTTGATGGACACACAGCTGGGCACGGGAGATGGAGGCCTGATACAAAACAGCAGACATTAATTTAATCAAAAGAAACACCAACACGGTTGCAAACACAGACACACACACAAACCCTCAGACACTCACTTGTGTTTAAAGTGTGAAGGTCCACTTCTGAAAAAAATCACTTAACGCATAACACACATACCCACGACCACACATACACACACACACACACACACACTCACTTAGTTTTAGAGTGTGTTGGTCCAACACTGAATGTTGGAGGATAATGCATGGACTCTTCACTTTTCATGGACACACAGCTGGGCACTGGAGATGGAGGCCTGATACAAAACAGCAAAGACATTAATTTCATCAAAAGAAATCACTATTACACACACACACACACACACATACATACACACACACTCATTTGGGTTTAAAGTGTGAAGGTCCAATGCTGAAGAAATAAATAAAAATCACTGCACGCACAAACACACATACAGTACACAAACCCACGACCACACGCACACACACTCACACACACACTCACTCACACACACACACACACACACACACACACACACACACACACACACACTCACTTAGTTTTAGTGTGTGTTGGTCCAACACTGATTGTTGGAGGATAATGCATGGACTCTTCACTCCTCATGGAAACACAGCTGGGCACTGGAGATGGAGGCCTGATACAAAACAGCATAGACATTAATTTCATAGAAAAAAAATTCAAAATCATTGCACGCAGGAACATCAAAAGAAATCACTATTACACACACATACACATACCCACGACCACAAACACACACACACACACACACACACACACTTAGTTTTAGTGAACACTGAATGTTGAAGGATAAGGCGAGGACCAATTTATATTGTTACCTGTTTTTTTGTGGCAGGCACTTAATTTAATGTATCTTGTGTACCTTAATACCTTGTGTGTGCGCATATACTAAATTATAGTCTAAATATGGTCTAAAAATCAAACTGCCTCAAAATCTTGAAATAACTATCTTGTTAGTGTTTGAATGGCTTTATATAACTTATTGGTACACATTTGGTTTATTTATAACACTTGGAATGGAAAACTTTTTCTTTTATTAGCAGTACTAAAAAAAAAAAAAAAAAAAAAAAAACCCGCACACGCTCCTTTGGGGTCAATTTGACCCCAGGCCGACAATGCCAATAAACAAAGACAGTTTCAAAGCTCAAATATTGCTTTTATGTCTTGAATACAGGCAGTATCTGATGGGGTCTATCAGACAAGGACAAATCACTCTTCAGAGAAACATTGCTGGACACTGGAGATGGAGGTCTGGGGGTCTGGTGGCTAGAGGAGTGTAGATAAAAAAACAAAGACATTCATTTCTCCACAAAATAAACAAGAAAATGAACAATTACTAAACAGTAAGTAAATTACCAAATGGTAACTGAAAGTGAGACAATATACAAATGCATCAAATGAGAGATGATAACTCACTTTACACCTGATGAGTCTTGTTCTCTGCTAATATTGGGTCTATCAGGCATGGACAAATCGCTCTCTCTCTCACACACACACACACACACACACACACACACACACACACACACACACACACACACTCACACTCACTTAGTTTTAGAGTGTGTTGGTCCAACACTGAATGTTGGAGGGTAATGCATGGACTCTTCACTCTTGATGGACACACAGCTGGGCACGGGAGATGGAGGCCTGATACAAAACAGCAGACATTAATTTAATCAAAAGAAACACCAACACGGTTGCAAACACAGACACACACACAAACCCTCAGACACTCACTTGTGTTTAAAGTGTGAAGGTCCACTTCTGAAAAAAATCACTTAACGCATAACACACATACCCACGACCACACATACACACACACACACACACACACACTCACTTAGTTTTAGAGTGTGTTGGTCCAACACTGAATGTTGGAGGATAATGCATGGACTCTTCACTTTTCATGGACACACAGCTGGGCACTGGAGATGGAGGCCTGATACAAAACAGCAAAGACATTAATTTCATCAAAAGAAATCACTATTACACACACACACACACACACATACATACACACACACTCATTTGGGTTTAAAGTGTGAAGGTCCAATGCTGAAGAAATAAATAAAAATCACTGCACGCACAAACACACATACAGTACACAAACCCACGACCACACGCACACACACTCACACACACACTCACTCACACACACACACACACACACACACACACACACACTCACTTAGTTTTAGTGTGTGTTGGTCCAACACTGATTGTTGGAGGATAATGCATGGACTCTTCACTCCTCATGGAAACACAGCTGGGCACTGGAGATGGAGGCCTGATACAAAACAGCATAGACATTAATTTCATAGAAAAAAAATTCAAAATCATTGCACGCAGGAACATCAAAAGAAATCACTATTACACACACATACACATACCCACGACCACAAACACACACACACACACACACACACACACTTAGTTTTAGTGAACACTGAATGTTGAAGGATAAGGCGAGGACCAATTTATATTGTTACCTGTTTTTTTTGTGGCAGGCACTTAATTTAATGTATCTTGTGTACCTTAATACCTTGTGTGTGCGCATATACTAAATTATAGTCTAAATATGGTCTAAAAATCAAACTGCCTCAAAATCTTGAAATAACTATCTTGTTAGTGTTTGAATGGCTTTATATAACTTATTGGTACACATTTGGTTTATTTATAACACTTGGAATGGAAAACTTTTTCTTTTATTAGCAGTACTATGAAAAAAAAAAACAAAAAAAAAAAACACACACGCTCCTTTGGGGTCAATTTGACCCCAGGCCGACAATGCCAATAAACAAAGACAGTTTCAAAGCTCAAATATTGCTTTTATGTCTTGAATACAGGCAGTATCTGATGGGGTCATTCTGACAACATTGGTAGCACTAGAGCAACTCAGTTAGCTAGGCAGCTAAATCAATCAGCTGGATCGTCCGTGTATACTTTTTTTGTACAGGACATTCAAAACATATTATTGTACAAATTTCATGCTTAGTCTACTGTCCACATCAAATGAGAAACATTCATGAAATATGAGGCCAAAATAAAAAAGTGAAACAAATAATTTAATGATGTTAAACATTGTTTTGGGGTCAAATTGACCCTAAGGATCGCAGGCGGGTTAAATACATCCAATAAACTGGACTCCCTGAGGTGATTGCTGCCATAGCTCCCATCCATTTAATAGTCCTTTAGGTTTCATCCCCATCACATCACCTCTTTAACACCAATCCATCAATACCAGCCCAGCTTGTTTTTCTCTTTCTGAAAGTGTTCATGGATATACTGGGTAGTTTCCATTATTTACTCTAAATCTATTAAATTTTCATCAAATAATGTTTCATGTAGTTCAGGAGAAGCCCGCAGGATGGTTGGCAACACAATTGGGGTTCTTCACGATCTTCACTTCCATCATTCCAGGACCAGGGCCAGCTACCAAGCCAAACGTGTGCACTTATCATGTCAAGAAGTCATAAGGGTGAACTAGTGAAATGGTAAATGGTCCGCATTCATTAATATTTTGTACTCAAATAAATTAACTTTATTTTTGTAGTGTTGCATACTGTACCTCACACAATCACACATACAATTTTGGTTATAAATATGCAATAGAATTGGAACTAGATGTGCCCATAATGTAGTGTTCCTCACCTTGTGTTTGAGGCCTGGGGTTTACTGCCAAGTCTCTCAAACATGGAGATCCTGTTCCTAACTGACACATGGCTTTGGTCTGGAGCTTGGTCCATTTTATGCTTGCTGAGAAACACACACACACACACACACACACACACACACACACACACACACACACACACACACACACACTGACAGCAGCTGTTTCTAGACATTGGTATAGAAACATCACCTATGACAGCAAGGATTTCAGATGAGACCACAATTTACCATGATGGCACACGTTCTTCCGGGTGGCAAAAGCCAAAAGTTGGCAATGAAACCAGTGCCGGTCTGTTTGCTACCTCGGTAGTACTTGGATGATAACGGGTTGTTGATTATGGATAGGCTACATCACATATCATAAATGGTGTATTTTCTGGTCACAAAATCTACGTGTTCAGAATGAATGGTCATCATTCTATATTTGTAACAAAATAAGTCATAAATGCCAAACTTATTGAATTAAGACAAGTTTTCCCTGCTCGATCTGTTAAGCTAACCTGGCATTGTGTGAAGCAAGCTAAACCAGCGCCCCTATGTTTATAACGGTTAGCCTAATTCAGTTGCTATGTGGGTAACATGTATACAGATCGTATAACACAACAGGTTTATTTTCTGGCTATAAAACCTATGTTTTTAGATTTAACAGTCAACAATTCTTATCTCGTTTTACAAAATAAAGGCAAATTTATTAATGTAGTAAGACAGGCTTTCCCTGTTGAATGTATTCACGTCAATGGGGGTACCGTTGCTTTCTGCCACCCGGAAGTATCTCGGCACCCCTCGTTTACATACATTATGAAATGACATATAGTGATGCACAGTGATCTTTTCCATGAGCAAAGTAAAAACAAAACCAGTGGCATTTTGCCAAGTAGGTTGTTAAAATCTCACCCTCTGTTAGGCTAACTGGTGGTGTTGTTGACACAGGTTCATCCATGTCATCCTTTTGAATAAAATAACAATTTACTTTTCAGTCTTCAACTTAGGTAAAAAAAAAAAAAAGTATGCACTACATTTGCATTGCTCAGTTAAAGCAGAGCCCGTTTACCGAGAGCTCCACCGTTTTTGGCTGCAGTTCACCTAGGGGGTGATTGCGGGCAAGTCCAAAATACCTGGGGGCCTATGGAGCTACATGCTAAATGTATTGTTTCTACCCATTAGACGTCAGGAACTGTCAGTGAATTTATTTTTGGCATGTTGGACATAGATTAGCTCTAAAAAGTGAATTAACAAACACCCATACCCTCTCAGTTTTTCACAACGTGAGCCTGTTTTGCCTGTGCCTCGCTAGCATTATGCTAACTGGCCAGTGAGTGAGGGCTGGTGAGGGAGAAATGAGGAGACTGCATGTCGATGTAATAGCGAACAAAAGCACCTACAAATTTTGCTCCACGATTATTTATACAATCTTTGTCCCCTTTATCCTAAACATTATTGCACTTTTTAGACATAGTCCCTAGGTCCAATACCACACCGGAAGTACTCCAAGAGTGAAAATTCTCCCCTTATTAAAATTTCTCTGGTTAAAGCAATAATCCGGATTGAATAAAGACATAGCCCTGCTGATTTACAGTGCAAAGTGCTATTAATAGCCACCACAATAACCTAATTTCATGCAACACAGACTGAGATAACAAAAACGCAGCTCACGGAAACATAACGGGGCATGTCAATACAAAACCAAAACAATCACAATAAATATTATAATTAATATGATAGTGTAAGCATGACCCTCTGATGCTGAGTTTGTTTCTTTCATTCTATGTTTCTTTCTCTGTTTGTTTTTACATGTGGAGAACACACTAAAAGTAAGTAAGGGAGGAGCCTCCAAACTTAACTGTAAAAACCTTTTGTTTTGGAAAAAAATAGGTACACTTTACCACTACATCTCTTCTAAATCAGGAAGCGCACACATCAAAAACCATACAGTCCATACAGTCTACTAAAAGGTTATTTTCACACTTTGTTCTTGAAATGTCATAGATCTAAGGTAATACATGTATCCTACTAAATAAGCATTTTCTGTAGTTTTGCCCTTCTGTTGCTGTATCATAGATGGTCTCTAGTGACCGGGTTTATAGTTTTATAGTTCTGCGTCTACAACTGCGGTATCAAAGGTGGCTTCAGTATTAGCGCTGTAAAAATAATTTTATTGTGGGCTGGGCAATTCTAGTGTAATGAGCAAACATACATAGTATTATTTTCCCTAGACCAGACATAATGAAACACCACTTGGGTTTTGGAAACTAGTGGAGCCTTGATTATTTCACAGACCGTTACTGTCATGTACGGTAGTAAATGTGCATGCGCACATTCTATAGTAATTACGGTAGTGAACACTAGGTGGGGATCTAACCGATAGATGCTAGATGTATGAGAGATGCAAGTTGTATGTGCTGCTGAAGTTTCAGTAAAGTTATACAAAGATATATTCGCCTCAGGAGTAAAGATGGCAAAGCAAGGCTTCATGAGTTAATGAGGCTTTCCAGCGCAAAGGCTCACCAAAAGGCTCATTACCCGAGAGCTCATGAGATCTTTCTCTCTAGTGTCACCTGCTGTCCAAAGGGAAATATAACAGCCTAAATTAGCCTCGTAGATGTAGGCTCTGGTTTGTGTAAATGTGGTCACGCTTCGCTAACCTTTTCTTGTTCAGCACTTTGGCTTGACTGCAGTTGTTTTTAGATGTTCTGTATAAATAAATGCATACTTAAACCAGTTGAAGCCTAAACCAATGAATGATTATAAAAGTGTGAGAGTGAGTGTGTGTATCTGGAAATAATATTATTTTAATGCTTATCAATCAAATTAAATGAACGCAAGACTTCTTATGAAACTAGTGTAAGTGCATGGAACAAACTGCAACAGACCAGTATACTAATATAATTTGCACTACTACTAGGCTACTACAATAATAATAATAATAATAATAATAATAATATATAATATCAGGGTAATTAATCAGAGAGCGTGTAGGCCTACATTTGTGTATGTGTGTGGATACATGTGGTTTTCTGTAAATAATAAATAAAGAATGTTTAATACTGTGTTGCGAAATAATCTGTTCATAATAAACACTGTAAACCTATGAATTAATCAAATACATACATCTGTATGTACATAATTAGTAAATAACTTAGCCTACTTGCACATACAGCATTAACAATAGTGATAAATTGCTGTTCAAAGCAAATAACACTGAGAACCTTCTGTAATGCTCTGCTATTGAGACTAATGTAAAAAAAAAAAAAAAAAAAAAAAAAACTGCTGTTACACAGCTTGGCCACAGGAGGGTGCTCTAAGACCACAAATGGGAACACTAAATAAACTCTGAAGCCTACAGAAACCGATGCCGCGAACAGCACGGTAAATTGCACTTCAGAGTGCTCAATAGAAGCTCGATTACGAGCATAAGATTTGGATAGAACTCCTCCGGCAAAAAAAAATAAATTTTACTTTCCCTTTTCAGCATATTTATTTTGTGTATACCATGTTTAATGAATTAAATAATGGGCTGAAAATACTGATAACACCATCTCTAGAAATATTTTGATTGAATTCTCAGCTCTGCCGTTTATGTCTCAAACATTCTATTCAGAGATTCCCGTAGGCTTTAGTTGTCATAAATACGGTCCACCAATCAATCTGACATTACATACAAAATGTGCAATCATTAGTATGAAATGTTGTCTAAGTATCTCTCATTTATTTGCTACGTTTGCAACATTTGCTGTAACAACCAGCATCACAAGCCAACGCACGCACAACCTGCCTCTCACAAACACCAAACGTCAACTCAATACGCAGGCGAGGATCTGACGCCTTTTCAGCGGGAGCAACACTCGAAATGAGCCACTGACGTGTACACAGAATGTGACGTCTCACATTTGGTTGGTCACGTGCTTTTTAAGGAAAGGAGACAGATCTCGAACGAGGTTCCATGAGGAACGCCCCCTTTTTGCTCGGAATCTCGTTCGTAGCCTCGCTTCAAAGGCCACATCATTACTCAGGAGTAATCTTTGACATGGTGTCAGAAGCGCAAGACTAGGAGAGTCATGGCAAAATTCACACCCCCGACGAACTTTCCATTCGATAAACCTGCAGAGTGGCCAGATTGGAAGCAGCGTTTTGTGAGATTCAGAGCTGCTACCAAACTTAACAAGGAAGATGGCGCGGTGCAGGTGAGCAGCCTGATATACGCTATGGGCAGCGAGGCAGAGAATGTTTACCGTTCGTTCGTGTTCAATGAAAATGCTCAGAGGGATAATTTTGATATCGTACTGGGAAAGTTTGACGAATACTTTGTGCCGCGGAGAAATGTGATTCATGAGAGGGCATGCTTTCACCAACGCATTCAAAGACCTGGAGAAAAAGCAGAGACTTTTATAAGGGCTTTATATGAACTTTCAGAACATTGTGATTTCGGTGCAATACGGGAGGAGAACATTCGCGACCGAATCGTTGTTGGAATTAGTGACAAGGAACTTTCACGAAAGCTACAGCTAATGAAGGACCTGACTTTAGCCGTTACCATAGAAACCGTGAGGCAGTCAGAGGAGGTCGCTTCACAGGTTAGCATGCAAGGAGAGGCTACTGGAGCTGTGCATGAAGTTAGTCACAAATTTAACAAGAATGCAAATTTCCGCGGAAAGAAAAAAGGGGGAATAAGAATGGAAATGATAAGTGTGGAAAGTGTGGGAAAATACGTCACAGCAAAGACGAAAATTGCCCAGCTCGTGAATCCACCTGCAACACATGCAACAAAGTTGGACATTGGAGCAGAGTGTGTAGGAATAAGAAAGCAGTGAGTGAAGTTACTGAGCAGCAGCAACCGCCGTCATATTTCCTGGGAGCAGTGAGCAAAGTCACAGATGGTTCATCAGAGCAATGGGCTGTCAAGTTACTGGTAGGCAACACTCCAGTTGAGTTCAAAATCGACACAGGGGCCGATGTGAACATCATCCAGGAGGAAACCTACCACTCACTCAAACCCAAAACACCACTGGAGCCTGCTGACATCCCGCTGGATAGCCCTGGTGGTGAGTTGCAGTGCATTGGGCAGTTCCAGAGCACTGTAGCCTATAAAGGAAAGACGCATCCATTCACAGCTTATGTTATTCGTGGGCGCACAGTCAGTAATCTTCTCAGCAGGCCGCTGTCTGTGAAGATGAACCTGGTGAGGAGAGTGGAGGAAACGGTGTGCAACAGAGGACACCTACAGGCATATGGTGAGCATGGAACATTAAAGACTGAACCTGTAAGAATACAGCTGAAAGACAATGCTCAGCCGTACGCCGTCCACACAGCTAGGCGTGTGCCACTTCCCATGCTGCAAAAGGTCCAAGAGGAACTCCAGAGAATGGAGCAAAATGGCATCATTGAGAGAGTGACACAGCCAACCGATTGGTGTGCACCCATGGTGCCAGTCTTGAAGAAGAGTACAGGTAAAGCGCGCATCTGTGTAGACCTCAAAAGACTGAACGAGGCTGTTAAAAGAGAACAGTACATCTTGCCGACCACTGATGAGATAATAGCTAAGCTAAGTGGGGCTACAGTCTTCTCGTCACTCGATGCGGCCAGTGGGTTTTTCCAAATACCACTCCACCCTGATAGCTGTAAGCTCACTACCTTTATTACGCCATTTGGCAGATTTAACTTCAAGAGACTCCCGTTTGGGATAACTAGTGCTCCCGAAATATTTCAGAGGAAGATGATGGAGACCATGCAGGGGCTTGAAGGGGTAGAAATATTCATGGACGACGTGCTAGTCTATGGGGCTACAGTGGACGAACATGACCGGCGGCTAGAGAGCGCCATGCAGCGCATTGAGACGGCTGGACTGAAGCTCAACCGTGAGAAGTGTGCCATCAGGCAAAATCAGCTGCGGTTCCTAGGTCATCTCATTGACAAGGATGGGATTAGGCCTGACCCGGACAAAGTCCGAGCTATACAGCAACTGCCACCGCCGACGAACGTACAGGATTTGAAGAGGATTCTGGGAATGGTGAATTATCTAGGAAGATATATCCCCAACCTGTCCACGGTGGGACAGCCGCTGTACGAGCTCCTGAAACACAAGAACATATGGACATGGGGTCATGCTCAAGAAGAAGCTTTCAAACACACAAAAGAGTTACTGACGACAGCACCAGTTCTGGCTTTCTACGACGTGGGCAAGCCTACAGCCGTGTCAGCAGACGCCAGTAGCTATGGACTGGGGGGTGTCCTCCTTCAGCTCCATGGGCTACAATGGAAACCTGTCGCGTATTGCTCCAGACGCCTCACCGAAGCTGAAACACGCTACGCCCAGATTGAAAAAGAATGTCTGGCGGGTGTGTGGGCGTGTGAGAAGTTTGACCGCTATCTCACTGGACTGGAGCGCTTTAAACTGATAACTGACCACAAACCCCTAGTGCCTCTCATTAACAGCCGTAGTCTGGACAACGTGCCGCTGCGGTGTCAGCGTCTTCTCATGAGACTGATGAGATTCAGCCCCATGGCAGAGTATGCTCCAGGGAAAACTCTGATCGTCGCAGACACCCTGTCCCGGAGTCCGCTGTCCAACACGTGTGAAGAGACGGACACTCAGAGTGATGTGGCATGCTATGTTGCTAGTGTAGTGGGGGGAATTCCTGCTAGCCAAAGCAAACTGGATGAAATCAAGATGGCTACTGCCTCCGACGCCGTTCTGCAGTTAGTCATCAAGTTCATACACACCGGATGGCCAGAGCACATCAGCAAAGTGCCTGTAAATATTAGAGAATATGTGCAAGTTAAAGGTGAGCTGTCAGAGCACAATGGCCTGGTCCTCAGGGGATGCAGAATTGTAGTTCCACAGCCAATGAGAAATGAGATTCTCCAGAAAATCCACGAAGGTCATCAAGGCCTGGCTAAATGTAGAGAAAGGGCGTGCTCATCAGTGTGGTGGCCTGGACTGTCTACAGAAATTAGCAAGCTTGTGACCTCATGCCAGGTGTGCCTTGAACTGAAAAGAACACAACAAAAAGAACCTCTCATTCCAACTCCACTTCCTGATCGTCCCTGGAAGAGAATCGCAATGGATCTGTGTGAGTACGACCACCAGAACTACCTGGTTATCTCAGACTATTACTCCAGATTTATAGAAATACTGCACATGCCCTCGACAACTAGTTCGTATGTCATACTCAAGCTGAAGGCTATATTTGCCAGGTTTGGCATTCCAAATGAGGTGGTGACAGATAACGGGCCGCAGTTTTCCAGCTCTGAGTTCCAGAACTTTGCGAGACAGCTTGACTTTTGGCACTGCACGTCCAGCCCACACCATTCACAGGGAAATGGACATGCTGAGAGAGCCGTCCAGACGGCCAAGAAGATCCTCAAGCAAGCTGACCCTGTGATGGCCCTAATGGTTTATAGGTCCACACCATGCTCTTCCACTGGCTACAGCCCTGCCGAGCTGTTAATGGGGAGAAAGATTAGGACAACGCTACCTACCTTGGAGAAGAATCTTCAACCGAAATGGCCAAGCAGATCAGCGGTGAGGGAGAGAGACGAGAGAGAGAAGGCTAAGCAAGCCTACTACTACAATCGCCGCCACGGAGCCCGACTCTTACCTGTCCTGCAGCCAGGTGATGCGGTGAGATCCAAGCTGGATCATGAGAAATCATGGTCTTCACCTGCAGTGGTAACCAGTGAAAGCATCACTCCAAGATCTTTCATGATAAAGACACAGCAGGGAGCTGAGCTTCGGCGGAATCGCCGTCATCTTCAACCTGAGCCGGTTCCCCAGTCTTCCTCAGCAGCGACCAGCGAGTCCACAGAGACTATCTCTGACACGTCAGAAACTGTTCCCACCTGTCAGAGTGAGGCTGCGCCAGCAAGCCCTGTGCCCGGCCAGACTGTGACCAGATCTGGACGGTTGTGCAAACCAGTCAACAGGCTTGACCTGTAGATTGAACTCATGGCCTTTGGGGGGGTTACACAAAAAAAAAGGGGGAAAAGAGAAGAAATGTGAAAAAAAAAGAAATGTGAGAAAAAAAGATGTGAAAAATGTTGTATTGAAATGGCATTAATGTTGAAAATGCTAGTTTAAGTTAAAAGAAAAGTTTATTTACCAGGTTTATACAAAGCTCAGGTGATTTATGTTAAGTATACATGCTCCATGCTATAGGGGGAGATGTCATTACACTACTGTGTTGAAGTAGGTTTGTGTTAAGGGGAAAATCCTATTTTAAGGGGGAGATGTCATGTACGGTAGTAAATGTGCATGCGCACATTCTATAGTAATTACGGTAGTGAACACTAGGTGGGGATCTAACCGATAGATGCTAGATGTATGAGAGATGCAAGTTGTATGTGCTGCTGAAGTTTCAGTAAAGTTATACAAAGATATATTCGCCTCAGGAGTAATCTTTGACAGTTACTAGGCCCCACTGTGTCGAACAGGACACAAATATGTCTTCTTCTACACATCTTTGACACTGCACACTCTCAACTAGACACCATAATGTCTTCTACATGCTTCAGTGAACACTCTACTGTGCACACTCAACTAGACACCATCATGTCTTCTACACATTTCCTGGACACTTTTTGTTTGTTTGTTTTTGTTTTTGGTTGCTTTTGAACAACTCACTTTGTGTCTTGTTGTGTCTTACTTACTTACTCGTTCTTGCTCTGTGTGTCAGCAATAAAGTACGGGAACTTCACCCTGTTAAACCGTGTCCAGGAGCATCACAATACTAGCCTAGAACTCTAGACGTACCCCTAGCGGTAGCAAATTTGAATTTGCGCAGAGGATACGTCTAGAGGCCACTGATAGAAACCCGTTGTATCCTTCCTCTGGCGGCGGATAACCAATCACAGCGCGGTATGTGTACAGGAAATCGTAAGACGGGCTTTGTACGATGACGACAGCCCTGCTCAAACCAGAGCAGAATCGTCTTTGGCTTTAGTTTTGGACGAATTGCACTTGTCATTTTCTTTGAAAGTGAAACAAGAAAGTGCACTGAAGTTTTCGTTTTGAAAAGATGTCTTTGCCGTGTTACCGATGGGCTACGGGAAAAGTTTGATAGTCCAGCTGGTACCACTGGCCGGAACGCTAGCCTATTACATGGAGAGGCAGTTTGAAAGGCAACGCAATCACCCGCCCCTCCATTGAGGTACAGTCTATCAGTGGTCTTCAGACTATACATTCTTATGATATAGTCTGGCGTGTCAGGCTAATTGATTATGTTTCAAAGGACAAATACCTAAATGTCTAGTAAATCCATTTTCTCATTCTGACTAGCATTCTACTCTATTCTAGCGCATGGATGACATGCTGTGTCCAAGGAAGGGATTTTACAAGCAAAACACATCATCATGAAAATGTTATTTGTGGACTGATAGTGAAATACATTTCTCCTGCATCACATATGAATGTAACTATAAGAGTGGAAAATTATATCTAAAGAAATGCAGCATTTAGGGAGGAAGCTCCAGAGAACCCCATTCATTCTTCACTCACACACACACACACACACACACACACACACACACACACACGCCGTCTCACTGCACCACCTCCAGGTGTATTGTTACTATAGATCACTAGCTCCATACATGAAACATGAAATTCAGGTCATGTGCTCTCCATTTTGACACAGGGCTTATTGTGTCTCTACAGATGTACACATGTAACAAAGTATTGACTCTGGTACACATACAGCACATATTTAATGTCAAGCTTAGCTTTATGATTATCGTAATGGTGTGTTTTTAATTCATGTTGGTGATGACAAGTGCAATACGTCCAAAACTAAAGCCAAAGACGATTCCGCTCTGGTTTGAGCAGGGCTGTCGTCATCGTACAAAGCCCGCCTTACGATTTCCTGTACACATACCGCACTGTGATTGGTTATCCGCCGCCAGAGGAAGGATACAACGGGTTTCCATCAGTGGCCTCTAGACGTACCCTCTGTGCAAATTTAAATTTGCTACCGCTAGGGGTATGTCTAGAGTCTAGGCTACATAATCAATATCTAGGTAGCTCAACAAAAAATGCAATCTTTGATATTTTGTCCATATATATGTGAAAATTGTGCATCTAGTTTCTAAGTCTCACTTAACCACATTCATCCCTAGAAGAATTGCAATTTGAACTGCAGGTTGAATGGAATTACAGAAACACAGCATTTATTTGTCACTCTGTAATCATACAGTGAATAACAAATCAAACATATACAAATCATAATAACAAAGCAATATAAAAATGTTCCAGTATATGTAACGGAGGTCAGCTAGCTCGGTGGTAGTATGTGTAAATCCTCATCACCCAATTCTATAGGCGCCTCTAACCCGCTGAGTTAAAAGCTTGGGCTTTTAGCTCAGTTGGTTAGAGCGTTCCACTCCCACGCCAGGAGTTTGTAGCTTGAGGGGTGGCGGGTTCGAGACCCGTGTGCGGTGCGGATCGCCACCGGCTACATATACAGCATCATGGGTTTATCTGTGATTTGTATTTGACTGTAATTGTTGTCCATCACTGGTCACTGACATCACTGGATCAGGATGAAAAACTAGTGGTTGAATTGATTTGATTATTTTACTTGTAGACTAATATGCAATATCAATACAACTTTCACGTATAAAAATGTACAAGAAGAGGCTGGTGGAAACAAACACAGACAAACAATAATTAACCATTTTTCATTTTTCCCCTATTGAGTCCTTAATTGCTGTGTGTGTGTGTGTGTGTGTGTGTGTGTGTGTGTGTGTGTGTGTGTGTGTGTGTGTGTGTGTGTGTGTGTGTGAGAGAGAGAGAGAGAGAGAGAGAGTGTGAGAGAGAGAGAGAGAGAGAGAGAGAGAGAGAGAGAGAGAGAGAGAGATAGTTGTTTGTGTGTGTGTGTGCGTGTGTGTCATTTCCACCCACCCACAGTCATCTGGACTACTGAACATTTACAGTTCCATTAGTGTGTGTGTGTATGTGTGTGTGTGAGTGCTGATAGAGTGATAGAGTGTGTGCATATGCGGTGTGTATCTGTGCATTTTTCAAATGTGTGAGTGCTTCTAGAGTGTGTGTGTGTGGGTGCTGCTGGAGTGTGTGTGGTGTGTGACTGTAACAGTGAGTTTGTGCATATGCACTACAGCCACATGTGTGTATGTGTCTGCGTGTGCCGATGGAGAGTGTGTGTTTTTTTTGTGCCACTGGAGCATGTGTGTGTGGCCGCTGTTGAGAGTGTGTGTGGTGTGTGGCTGTGCACTGTTGGAGTGTGTGTGTGGGCACTGTTGGAGTGTGTGTGTGTGGGCGCTAATGGAGAGAGAGAGAGTATGTGTGTGTGGGCACTGCTGGAGTGTCTGTGTGCGCTGATGGAGAGTGTGTGTGTGTCTGTGTACTGCTGGAGTGTATGTGTGTGTGTGGGTGCACTGTTGGAGTGTGTGTGTGTGGGTGCACTGTTGGAGTGTGTGTGTGGGCATTGCTGGTGTGTGTGTGTCTGTGTGTCTGTGCACTGTGTGAGTGTTTGTGTGGGAGCTGTTTTCCCAACAGAGGGGGGATTGAGAGAGAAAGATTAGACACACACACACACACACACACACACACACACACACACACACACACGGATATGGAAATGAGGAGTTCATGTGATCTGGCAATCATTTGCTTAATTGGAACAACATTTTAAAACTCAAAAACTTCAAAAAGTTTAAACTTATATTCAGGAAATTATTGTGAGATGCTATATAATAATTTGTTTAATGATAAGAGATTTTAACTGAAGAATAGCATATGATAATGATGTGGATAACAAATATTTAAGAATATTTAAGAAAGATGACACCATCCATGTCAACAAGCACATATATTAGCAAAATAAAACAGAATGCTGTCATTTCTAGACCATTAACTAAGGTTAATCAACTGATTTTGCTAAATGCAATGCACGGCTTTTCCATTACATCTTTCTTCTTTATAAGAAATGATTAATAAACTTAATACACGGATATGGCTTTAAAACTATAAAACTTTAAAAAGGTGCGCTGGCAAATTAAGAATGAGCAACTGAAAAAAAAGATGTATGAGGAGTTGTTATATAGGGGCAAAAGAAGTGTAAAGAGAAGAGTTAGAAATATAGACAGAGCAGAGCAATAGGAAGAGGAGAACAGAGAGAGGAAAAGTAACAGAAACAGATTGACAGGGAAGTGAAGAAATAGAGAGACAGCAGAGTAAGAGAGAAAACAGGAAAACAATGATTTGTGGATCTTTTTTTTTTTTTTTTGCCAACAAATTGTACACAAGTACAAGTCTGTGCTAAACATTATAAGGCTTGCTTGGATCAAGGGCACACATCATGGAGATCATAAAGGATACAGACAAGAAGAAAAAAGGAAAAAATGTGAGCAAACATAGAAAATATAAAGAGAGCGGAGTGAGAGAGAAGTGGAAATGCAGTCTCACACACTCGCACACCAAAAACAAGTCTTGCACAAATCACAGACCCAGAATGGGCCCTGGTGCACCAGTTGGAGGACCTCATATGATCTGGCACAAGGACACTGAGGAGTCAAAATTAATTATAAACACAGGATAAAGGGGCTCGGTGAAGGTGGAGTGGAAAGTGTGCAGGCGGGTCAGAATATCAGAGGAGACGCTGTAGAAGGACAGAGTGCCGGCCGGTCCATCCAGGTAAACTCCTATTCTTCCTCTGCTGAAGCCACAGGCTGGGGCAGTTGAATAAGAGCGGCTGTCATTGTGCCAGGCGGAGTGAATGTCCTCTGAGCACCACAGACCCCAGGACTTGTCATTATGTCCTGCCCGGATGTCATTCCCACCTTTTCTCTTGATGCTTTTGTAGGCCATTCCAATAGTAACCGCCTTCCCACTCCACTCAACCTCCCAGTAGCAGTGTCCAGACAGACCCTCTCTGCACATCACCTGTCCATAGTTATCAAATCTCTCTGGGTGGTCAGGATACGGCTGCCTCTCTTTCACACGCAACACTTTTCTGTTCCCCTCAGAGAAAGACAGAAAAACGTGTGCTGTATTAGGGTCCAGTGTGAGTTCACAGGCATCTGTAGACAAGAGCAGAGAGAGGAGCATCCTCATCAGAATATGGGCAGACACACACACACACACATAGGTTGGATATTGGTATTTGATTTGAATTGATGTTGGATAACATTTTTGCTGCAATCTCTGTACTGATGCATTGTTTTTTTTTAGGATAAACTCATTTGGTGGATTTTAGTGTGATGGTGGAAAGGTGGACATCACTTCAAGGTGAGCTGTTTAGAGGTAATGTCATGCATCACTCTGGCTGTATCTTTGTCTTAAGGACTGTTATTTATTTACTATACGGGACCCTCCCTGTCCAATGAGATTTTTGTCCCTCCAAAGCGATTGTGAAAAATAGTATGATCCTCCCCATAGGCCTACAGTACGTTTATATATTTTTGTACTAACTTGCCCTTTGCAGAGACATAAAGCAAACAACTCTTGTCTTTTCAACCAAACACATTCAATAACTAGTTTTGCACGATTTTAGGGGTGAGGGGGTGACCCACCCCTCAGACTAAAAAATGTTGAGTAACTGTGCTTTTCCATGCAAGCGGAGCGGAGCCGCTGTTCCCGCTTCTAGTAGGCGTGTCGATTTGTGGGAACGGTGTGATTGACTGAATTAGCAAGCTAACTGGCTATCGAGGTACTTAGCTTGCTATTACAACACTGATTTCTTGAAATGAAGCTCACAACTAAATGTTTACCATTCCAGCAACAACAATAACCTCATACGAAGTCCTTACAGTTATTCTGTTTTTGACAAGTTACGATCAAACAGCTCCACGGTCATCGAATTTTCCAACCGTGAGAAGTAAAAACAAGCAATCTGATTGGCTACCTCCCGCGATACCGCTCCTTCATTTGCATAATATTGAACAATGCTCAACTTTTGCCGCTGACTCCGCTCATCTCGCTGCTCTACGTCACGTTTGACCGTTACTAATTGTAATGCATTGAACACAGAGCACCGCTCCGCTTGCATGAAAAAGCAGCGTAACCCTTCCCTCATCAAAGCTGAAAAAGACACAATCCTTCCCTATTTTCCTCCTGTGGTCCTTTCCATAAATACCGAACAGTCCCTTAGTGGGGCGACAGAAAATAGCAGGAAATTATAGGTCAAAAATAATAGTCAGTAGACAGTATAGACAACATAGACATAGTTTTTTTTGTAGCCTTATTTGATGTTTAGCACTGCTAAGCATTCCTGTGCTGTACATGACAGAGGCTTTGTGTGCACACATTTTCGTGGCAGAAAGTCAGCTTGTTCTGGACCACACCTCCTGCCCCAGCTGACATGCCTGTGAGGGTGTATGTTTACCTCCAGACTAAACAATGTGCATCTCTGGTGGAAACACAAATAATGCACCATAATGCTTTGAGACTACGAGAGTATGAAAATTCAAACAAAAATAGGACTTGGGTCATTCCGTGCCAAATCAACAAATCTGAGACAAAAATTCCGCCTGACCATCTTGGATTTGCTTCAAACTTTATGTGAATGATGATACCATAATTATGTGAAATATTACCATTGTATCTTGTATAGTTGTTGAGATATGGGGTCTTAAAAAAGGGGGTCGTGTGTCAAGAAAGTGGAGCTCTGAGGAAATATCCATGTTCCACAAAGCGTTACTCTTGGAGTTTTCATGCTACATTTATGAAACTTTCAGGACATATTCTAAAGTAGTATGTGTCTTTACACTGTGAAGTACACCTTTCACGGTAGCACATTTGCTGAGTAATGCTTTGCTGAAAATGGCAAAAAAATTATGTGTTCATTTATTCCTATCTATTTCACAATACTGTATCTTGTACATGAATGACATCAGATCTTTAGTATTTCTATGTAGTTCACACAAGTTATTGTACATTATCTTCAAGTAGGAAAATATTTGATATTAATAACAGCTTTAGAGTTTTGAGACATTAAAGATGATATAAATGAATTAAGACCTATAGTTTAAGAGTCAGTTTCTGTAAGACTCATGCGGATTTCCATAGGGGTTGATACAAACCCCCTTCAGATCTCAATGAAAAAATTCTCATAGATACATATATGGGATAGATATTTAAAAATAACAATTTAAACATTTTTGACCTTTCCTAAAAAAAACTAGGGACTTTTGAAATTACTCATGGCAAAGGTGGAAATTTGATGCTTTTCAAAATGCACAACTTTGCCTGTCCATATTTCAGTGGGCTTTCAAGACAGCACTCTGATATTTGGCAAAATCAAAGCATGGGTCCAACACTTTTGAGACATATTTTTATGATGGTCTCTAGCTCAACTGACGGCCAATAGGTGGCCATTGAAAACTCAACTTTTCAGTTTTGGAGCCTTGTTTTGGGGCCTCTCACTGCTTGTGCAAACACGTAACCTTGCTCAATCATACAGATATGAGCACATTGGGAGGTCCTGTTTTGAAATATAATTGGTTGAAGATTGCAAAATTTTCAAGCACTGCTGGAGAGGATGTTTCATTTGACAAATATGAAATTGACATTGAAATTAGAGGACCATATCTTTGTGTGCCATCAGTAAAAAAGGTTGAAACAATTTTTATTATGTTGGCATGTATCTAATCTATTTGTATTATAAATATCTCGGAGGCATTTTGCTTTATTAACCATTAAATGCCATTTATTAACTGCACGAATCACATACATTGATAGGTCCTCTAGAAATACGTGAAATTGAAAACAGCACCATCATGTGGACAAAGCTGAAAAAAAATATTGAAAAACTATTGAAGCCATGTTGGAGGCACCTGAATTTCAAGCTTAGCACCTGGACTGTTTACATACAAAGGCATGCTTGAGTCTCCAACAGTTTTGGTGGTATTATAGTTTGAAGTTTCCAAATATTCTCACAGGCATTGCTTTGGAATAGGTGGGGTGCATTCGAAGGCATAGTTTTCATAGAAATATTCGAGATATTGAGGTATAATTTTGCACACCTTCCCATAATCAAAAGCTCAGATTTAGGAAAGACATTCATGTATTTTGGGCCAAATTGCTATGACAAATAATTTTTTGAGTCAGAATAGGCGCCAAAAAAGTCACTCACAAAATGGACCAAATTGAATGACATAGGTTCTGCATAGTCTTTTGATCATGTTTATTTGTTTTTATTGTGATCTAGTAAAGCACACAGTTCTTTGTAAAATCCATTGTCTAACCCTAAAGAACTGCCAGCATCTAATGTCTAGGAAAGAGAAATTAGATGACTTGCTAATAAACACTGAATCTAAATAATGGGGGTAACAATAGAGTTATCTGCAATGTAGTGACATCAGAAGAATCTTGAAATTTTCCACATGTTGGCAGGGATAGATATGAGTTAATGATGTGGCCTTTGAAGCGAGGCTACGAACGAGATTCCGAGCAAAAAGGGGGCGTTCCTCATGGAACCTCGTTCGAGATCTGTCTCCTTTCCTTAAAAAGCACGTGACCAACCAAATGTGAGACCTCACATTCTGTGTACACGTCAGTGGCTCATTTCGAGTGTTGCTCCCGCTGAAAAGGCGTCAGATCCTCGCCTGCGTATTGAGTTGACGTTTGGTGTTTGTGAGAGGCAGGTTGTGCGTGCGTTGGCTTGTGATGCTGGTTGTTACAGCAAATGTTGCAAACGTAGCAAATAAATGAGAGAGTACTTAGACAACATTTCATACTAATGATTGCACATTTTGTATGTAATGTCAGATTGATTGGTGGACCGTATTTATGACAACTAAAGCCTACGGGAATCTCTGAATAGAATGTTTGAGACATAAACGGCAGAGCTGAGAATTCAATCAAAATATTTCTAGAGATGGTGTTATCAGTATTTTCAGCCCATTATTTAATTCATTAAACATGGTATACACAAAATAAATATGCTGAAAAGGGAAAGTAAAATTTATTTTTTTGCCGGAGGAGTTCTATCCAAATCTTATGCTCGTAATCGAGCTTCTATTGAGCACTCTGAAGTGCAATTTACCGTGCTGTTCGCGGCATCGGTTTCTGTAGGCTTCAGAGTTTATTTAGTGTTCCCATTTGTGGTCTTAGAGCACCCTCCTGTGGCCAAGCTGTGTAACAGCAGTTTTTTTTTTTTTTTTTTTTTTTTTTTACATTAGTCTCAATAGCAGAGCATTACAGAAGGTTCTCAGTGTTATTTGCTTTGAACAGCAATTTATCACTATTGTTAATGCTGTATGTGCAAGTAGGCTAAGTTATTTACTAATTATGTACATACAGATGTATGTATTTGATTAATTCATAGGTTTACAGTGTTTATTATGAACAGATTATTTCGCAACACAGTATTAAACATTCTTTATTTATTATTTACAGAAAACCACATGTATCCACACACATACACAAATGTAGGCCTACACGCTCTCTGATTAATTACCCTGATATTATATATTATTATTATTATTATTATTATTATTATTGTAGTAGCCTAGTAGTAGTGCAAATTATATTAGTATACTGGTCTGTTGCAGTTTGTTCCATGCACTTACACTAGTTTCATAATAAGTCTTGCGTTCATTTAATTTGATTGATAAGCATTAAAATAATATTATTTCCAGATACACACACTCACTCTCACACTTTTATAATCATTCATTGGTTTAGGCTTCAACTGGTTTAAGTATGCATTTATTTATACAGAACATCTAAAAACAACTGCAGTCAAGCCAAAGTGCTGAACAAGAAAAGGTTAGCGAAGCGTGACCACATTTACACAAACCAGAGCCTACATCTACGAGGCTAATTTAGGCTGTTATATTTCCCTTTGGACAGCAGGTGACACTAGAGAGAAAGATCTCATGAGCTCTCGGGTAATGAGCCTTTTGGTGAGCCTTTGCGCTGGAAAGCCTCATTAACTCATGAAGCCTTGCTTTGCCATCTTTAGATATGAGACAAATTATTATTGAAGTTTACATGTCAAGTGATCATGTTCAACAATGAGATTGCAGCTGTTTTCCATTGTACCAGAACAGAGATTGCTGATGCACAACCATTTAACATAGTTGATGTCTGAACACTATGTCTCACTCTACGCAACTCAATAAGGGTTTCCTTGATGCCTCTGGTGGTTATGGGTAATTGACATTTTGAGTCACCATCACAGAGAAGTGTAGTCCTACACACATGGTCAGACTCACCCTTTACCACAGGGTGTATCTGCACATTGATTGGCAGTCCTGAAGATGTGAACTACTGTACATGACCCAGCCCCTGACCCTAAAAGCTGAGTCTTTAACTTGTCTAAAACACTCATTATTGAGGGAACCATTCTTCAGAAGTGTTCTGAGCCTTATGTATTGTTCAAAAATCCTATGTGTACAGTCTTTATATTTGAGGAGACCAGTGTTATTCTCATGTTCTAAGTTTTGAAGTAGGTTCAGGTAGCAGTGGCTAAGTTGAATAGCTAAATTGTCTGAGGGGTGTTTGTTTCAAACAACGTAATACATTAGATTTGATATTGGTCATTTACCTTTAGTCTACTACCCCAAAGGAGACCATTCCCAAGAATAATAGGTTTAGCAAACAGTTATAAAGATTCACAATTGATTTTATATATATAAAAAACGTCTTTTCATATTTCAAATCAAAATTTTGCCATCAGATTTCAAGAATAAATCTTCAAACAAGAAAAAGTATACACAGCATCTATTGAGTGTTGATAGCACAACGTGTAAAGAAACAGCCTAGCACTCTTGTAAGCTAATAAGATGGTGGTTCTATACTTGATTGTCCTCTTACTCCCCTGACAAAGACACTTATTTTTGATACTTTTGTATTGTTTGCAATATATTTGAGTGGTAGCCTTCTTTATCTAATCAAGTAATGTCGCCTAATAATTTTCTTAACAAAAGCAAGACATAAATGATGTGATACCTGGGAATTGAACCCTGCTCAACTGGTTGTTAGTCTGTGACCTAACCACTGTGCCACCACAGCCACAGTCCAAAAATTTCTCAAACAGGGTTACCACCTTGGCTTATCTGGTTAGTCAGCACAACCCTCCATTGCAGTAATCATAGGTGCATATCTGCTCTAAATAAAATTCATTTATTTGATGATAGAACAAAAAGCCACCTAGATATTTGGACCACAGATAATATGAGCGCAGACGAACAAAGTAGGCAAATTTCAACTGTTTTGTGCGATGGCGCACAGAGCTATGAGCATCTAGAATGGCACTTCATTTCATATTTGCCTAAAATAATTGCCTCTAGCTTAACATAACCAATTCATGCCCATATATTTTGAGCAAATTCTAAAGAGGAGGTTCCGAAGTGTATATAATATACAAACTAATAAGGTTTTGAGTGTCATATGAACTGTGAGAGGCACACGAGAACGGTACAAAAATGTAAAAGGTCCCATTTTGAAGAGGCCCTTAAGGACAGTGCCTTCAATATGCCACAGAAGCGACATAATTTCTCAAAAGTTTATTTCCCCAACATTTATGTGCCAAAATTTCAGGATGGTAAGATTAAGGCGCAACGAGATATTTGAAGGCAAAAAACTAATTTTTCAGTACCTCAAAATTATGCTGAAATTTTGGGAAGCCCTAACCTTTGCAGGAACATTCTCAATGTTAAAAAATTCAGTTTTGTCCCTTTTAGGCATGTGTCTACTGGTATTCAAAATTTGAAGGGAATATGAAGAGGGTTTGTATCACCACCCGCATGATTCTTACAGAAACGGACTCTTAAGCATATTTTCTGGTTTCTGGTTAAGTGTACCTTAAAATCAAAGTTACCACCACAAAGCCCATGTTTTATTTTGCAAATGCTCAAAATATTGGAATGGTACCTTTAGCCAAACCACATAAATTACTATATCAAAGATGGCTTTCACAGTCTTGGTGATTGGTTTTTCTGCCTTCGTTGCTAGGTGTGTTTGTTTATTTGGTCCCTTGGTTGCTATGGACTACTTTGCCCACATAGCCATGTGCTTCTGGAGCCTAGGTTCTGCTCCTCCCTTTATTCATCAATTAGGCTTTTCATTGGATGTTTGGTGTCTGCCTATTCCTTGTATGTTTAGCCAATGAGGTTTCTTCTTTTAAAGGCTTCTTTTTATTATTAATGAGCATTTTGCCTGCTATTGTTGATCATGATTATTGTTGGTTTCCTGGTCATCACAGCTTCATGGAGGCTTATCACAAATTGCTTTTTGTGCACAATCTCTAAAGATAGGCTACTTCAAATACCACATTACCATACATTGAATGTATAGCTGTAACTTTAATATGCTCAAAGGAAATGCAGTCTGTGATCCTGAGAGTTAATATGAGATGGCTTATAATTGTAAGAAACTAAAACTTCTTATGACTGATCACTAAAATGGAGCATAAATCGGCAGGTGACATAAAATTCTGATTTATTGTCACGGGCCTAAAAGGACCAGCATTGCAATCTCTTCAAATATTTGCAAATTGATTGATAGATAGTTTAATTGATAGATGATTCATAAATTATAGATATTTTATCAAAGTATTTTGCAATTTTTTCTAGCATTACAGCCTTTGCATTTTAGTATAGTAAATTGACTTATCAGCAATGTTCATAATGATAATGATTATATCTATTAAAATCTAAATAAATGTTATAACCTCAATTGTCAGCAGAAGTGACACTTGTTTAAATTATTTCTAGAATTGATCACTTAAAGAATAAGTGATCAATAAGAGTTAAAGAATAACTCAATGCCTATGGAGTTCTAATTGTAAAAGACAGACCAGGGCATATAGTGTAGGGAATTGACTTATGAACACACTATATTTTTTATGTATAATATAGATATCTAAATAAATGCTACAACAATGGGTGTCAGCAAGAGATTTTGTCATTGGCTTACTAAATTTTGAACATTTTAGGAAATAAGAATGAATCAATATTTGAATAATTTTGACTGTGAAGCACAGACATACATGATGATACCCTTGACTTAATCAGGGTAACTAAGTTCAAAATACATGCATTGTGATATACATTCTCACTGTACCCACATTCTAGCGACTAAATAATAGACCTTGGCTTAAACATTAAAATTGTAGCACATGATTTAACAATGGAAATGAAAAAAAAGAAAGTCTCATCAGGCGCTAGGGCTCATGGGTAATGCCTTTTTTTCAAGGGCACTAGAGTTGGTTGTGGGCGGGGCCCTTAGATTACTGCCACCATTGGGTTAGAAGGCTAGTATCTCAGCCACCATGATAGAGAAGTATATCAAAATAAACTAGTCATTTTCTTGACAACATTAGGACCATACTGAAAGACAGCACTGCTGTCAGTTCAAAACAACTGGAGATTCAATGAAGGGATTAAACATCTATGCCTGAAAAGCACTCAAAGAGTGCAGATTTCTTCCAAGGCAATGGAGTCAAAGATGTAATTTAAATTGTAATTTGTGCACTGGGGTATGGTTCATTCAGACATCGTTCATTACAACTGCCATCTAAACTGAAACAGTTCTTGAATGTACTAGTTATGTCATCCAAATCTTGTCTTGTACATAGACATACACACGCTGGCAAAAAACAGAACCTCCTTGGCGGTTGTGAACACTCTAGGCCTATTGCATCTGTTTAACTAACTCATTGATAAAATGCTTTCCATATAAAGCAAAGCAAGTGGGCTAACAAACTTTTAGATCTTCCGCATCTGTATCCCACTCATCATATGTTTATTGAGGAAATACAATTAAGAGTCAGTTTCTGTAAGAATCATGCGGGTGGTGATACAAACCCTCTTCATATTCCCTTCAAATTTTGAATACCAGTAGACATGTGCCTAAGAAGGACAAAACTGTATTTTTAAACATTGAGAATGTTCCTAACGAAAGTTAGGGCTTCCCAAAATTTCAGCATAATTTTGAGGTACTGAAAATTCCAGTTTTTGCCTTCAAATATCTCATTGCGCCTTGATCTTACCATCCTGAAATTTTGGCACATAAATGTTGGGGAAATAAACCTTTGAGTAATGATGTCACTTCTGTGGCAAATTAAAGGCACTGTCCTTAAGGGCCTCTTCAAAATTGGACCTTTTACATTTTTGTACCATTTTCGTGTGCCTCTCACAGTTCATAAGACACTCAAAACCTTATTAGTTTGTTATATATATTCACTTTGGAACCTCCTCTTTTAGAATTTGAATAAAATATATGGGCATGAATTGGTGATGTTAAGCTAGAGGCAATTATTTTAGGGAAATATGAAATGAAGTGCCATTTTAGATGCTCATAGCTCTGTGCGCCATCACTCAAAACAGTTGAAATTTGCCTTATTTTGTTCGTCTGCACTCATATTATCTGTGGTCCAAATATCTAGGTGGCTTTTTGTTCTATCACCGAGTAAATTAATTTTATTTACAGCAGATTTGCACCTATGATAACTTCTATGGAGGGTTGTGCTGACTAACCAGAGACGCCAAAGCTCTAATCCTGTTTGAGCCATTATCAGACTGTAGATGTGGTGGCACAGTGGTTATGTCACAGACTACCAATCAGCAGACCAGGGTTCAATTCCTAAACATCACATTATTTATTTATTGCTTTGAGTAAGCAAATTATTAGGCAACATTACTTGATTAGATAAAGAAGGCTACCACTCAAATATATTGCAAACAATACAAAAGTATCAACATTAAGTGTCTTGCTCAGGGGAGTAAGAGGACAGTCAAGTATAGAACCACCAGCTTATCAGCTTACAAGTGTGCTAGGCTGTTTCTTTACACGTTGTGCTATCAACACTCAATTGATGCTGCGTATACTTTTATTCTTTGAAGATGTAGTCTTTTAATCCAAAATTTTGATTTGAAATATGAAAAGACACTTGTGCGTTTTTATAAAATCACTTGTGTGTCTTTATAACTGTTTGCTAAACCTATTATTCTTGGGAATGGTCTCCTTTGGGGCATTACTAAAGGTAATTGACCAATATCAAATCAATTGTCTGTAAATGTATCACTTTGTTTGAAACAAAAAAAGTTGAATACACCCCTCAGACAATCTAACTATTCAGCTTGGACATTGCTCACAGAATTTATTTCAAGACTCAGAACATGAGGATAACACATCCCTCTTCAGATCTAATGACTGCAAATTTTTCTTGAACATTATATTATACTTAGAACACTTGTGCAGAAGTGTTCTTTCCTATTGTAAGTGGTGCTTTTGACAAGTTTAAAAGAAGCCAGACTCAAGCCCGTGGTAAAAGTCAAGTACACAAGAATATTGTCTGTGCTGCCAATCAATTAGCAGACACACCCTCCAGTGAAGGGTGAGTCTGACCATGTGTGTAGAACTACACTTCTCTGTAATGGTGACTCAAAATGTCAATTACCCATAACCACCAGTGGCATCAAGGTAACCCTTATTGAGTTGCTTAGAGTGAGACATAGTGTTCAGACATCAACTATGCTTAGTGTTTGTATACCAGCAACCTTCATTCTTATGCAATTGAAAGCAGTAACAATCCTCTTGTTGAACACAATCACTTGGCAGTTAGAAATTATTATTGTCTTGTCACACATCTATTCCTACTAATCTGTGGGAAAATTCAAAATTCGTCTGATTTCAGTACATGGCAGATAATGCTGGCGGTTTTCCCCCACTATTTAGATTCAGTGTTTATTAGCAAGTCATTTAATTTCTCACTCTTTACTGGTCATTATACACTGGCAGTTCTTTAGGGTTAGACATTGCATTTTACAGAGAACTGTGTGTTTTACTAGATCACAATAAAAATAAATACACATGATGAAAAGACTATGCAGAGTGTATGTCATTCAATTTGGTCTATTTGTGAGTGACTTTTTGGCACCTATTCTGTCTCAAAAAAATATTTGTCATAGCAATTTGGCCCAAAATAGATGAATGTCTTTCCTAAATGTGCACTTTTGATTATGTAGCCACACATCTCAAGGGAAGGTGTGCAAAATTATACCTCAATATCTCAAATATTTCTAAGAAAACTATGCCTTCGAATGAACCCACTCCCTATTCCAAAAAAATATTTGGAAACTTCAAACTATCATACAACCAAAACTCTTGGAGACTGAAGCATGCCTTTGTATGTTTGTCAGGTGCCTCCAACTGGCTTCAGTACTGACGTTTTTTTTTTTTTTTTTTTTTTTTTCAGCTTTGTCCACATGATGGTGCTGTTTTCAATTTCACGTATTTCTAGAGGGCCTATCGATGTAGGTAATTTATGCAGTTAATAAATGGCATTTAATGGTTAATAAAGCAAAATGCCTCCAAGATATTTAGAATACAAATAGATTAGATACATGTCAACATAATAAAAATTGTTTCAACCTTTTTTACTGATGGCGCACAAAGATATGGTCGTCTAATTTCAATTTAAATTTCATATTTGCCAAATGAAACATCCTCTCTATCAGTACTTGAAAATTTTGCAATCTTCAACCAATTATATTTCAAAACAGGACCTCCCAATGTGCTCATATCTTTATGAATGAGCAAGGTTACGTGTTTGCACAAGCAGTGAGAGGCCCCAAAACAAGGCTCCAAAACTGAAAAGTTGAGTTTTCAATGGCCACCTAATGGCTGTAAGTTGAACTAGTGACCATCATAAAAATATGTTTCAAAACTGTTGGACGCATGCTCTGATTTTGCCAAATGTCAGAGTGCTGTCTTAAAAGCCCACTGAAATATGGACAGGCAAAGTTGTGCATTTTGAAAAGCATCAAATTTCCACCTTTGCCATGTGTCATTTCAAAAGTCCCTAGTTTTTTTTAGGAAAGGTCCAAAACATTTAAATTGTTATTTTTAAATATCTATCCCATATATGTATCTATGAGAATTTTTTCATTGAGATCTGAAGAGGGTTTGTATCAGCCCCTATGGAAATCCGCATGAGTCTTACAGAAACTGACTCTTAATTGATGAAAATAAATTCTAAAGAAATTGCTTTAGACAACTAAATACACTGATTATTTCACTTTTCACTGGGGTACTAGAAGAGGTTATTACTATTATCAGTATTGTTATTATTATCGTTATTATTATTATTATTATTATTATTATTATTATTATTATTATTATTATTATTATTATTATTATTATTATTATTATTATTATTATTATTATTATTATTATTATAAGTAGTAGTAGTAGTATATAAAAATAATGTTGTTCTTGTTGTTAGAGTCGATAGTTGATGTCAGTACTGCTAAAATTGGGTAAAGGGTGGAGACTCAGTTCTGTGAGGGGAGGGACTGTGGCAAAGGTACCAAAAGCACATGGCTACATAAACAAAACAGAACATGGTTAGAAAGGCAGAAAAAATCAATCACCCCATGCCTTGAAAGCTGTCTTTGACAGACTGTTTTATGTACTTTTCTTTCGGGTACCACTTTGGAATTTGGTGTATTCAGAGTCTAAAAACTTTTCTTTAAGTTGATGTTTTTGTTTTTATGGTTGACTCTACCAGTAAAATTGTAAATGCACTTAAAAGTTGGATCCAATATTATTTTTGTCAATTTTGAAGTGCCATAAATCAAAAAGTTTGAATTCTTTCCGAAGTATTCCTCCAGTTCAATAAAACATGATTACTGAAGTGATATATATTTAATTATCGAAGATCTCATATGCTTCAGTGTGGAAATATTGTCATCAAAAGTGGCCATCATTTTATGTGTATACCATTTTCAGTAATCCAGCACTTGGTTATTGTCTTACTCTAAGCTAAAATATTTGACAGTTCAGAACATCTACATGTATGCAACACCGCCTGAAATTTTCAATTTTCTAACATGAAGTATGTGTAAGTAATGGCCAACAGAACTTAACAAAGTTAAAAAACTGCATTTTTCCATGATCAAGACCCTGTTTTTTAAGGCCCAATATCTCAGAAAGTAAAGTAGATACAAGGTTAATATTTTGCATAATTGCTGATGGGTACGATGGCATTAGGCACCTAAAGTTTGAAGAAAATCCAAGAGGGTCAGGCGGAATGCATTTGTTGATTTCACACGGAATGGCCCCTCACTTACATCAGATGCAGCGTCCCCTTGGGCGCAGTCATCTGAGATCGCTTCGTAAGAGACTTGTTTCAGAAGACAGGACGTCATCAAAAATCCTTGCATATACTTGGACTTACCACGTGTCTATCATTTTACTTCTAGTACTTAAATCAAAAACTACTAGTTGCATCCCATGATTCCACATAATTTCTAGTTTTTCACCTGTTCTAAACAAACATAAAAGCTAGAATCTGTGGTGTAATTGCCACAGTACTCGAATCAACTTGCATAATATAGATGTCCCTTTCATATTAGTTGTGTTTTGTAAGTTTGCAAGAGATGAGCAACGTCAGAGATCCCACCTGGTGTTTCGTAGCGGTCTCCTGGTTGGTCCGTCCATTCAATGTTGGCCCTGAAATACCGTTTAATGGACACAATATCAGATGCCTGCGGCCAGGTTCTAAATGAGCCAAAGATTTTGGTGTTGTTTCTATTGATTTGACTCCTAGACACTCAGAACGTTCAAGTTCAAGGGTTTATTTGTCACATACAATGAAATAATTTCGTAAAACATGTAGTGAAATGTGTTTTCAAAGAAAGGGGGCTAAACATGCTAAAATGTGAACTGCCCCTTTAAGACGGTCACTTTGACAACACACACCAAAGTCCCCAGAAAAGATAAATATTTTGAGCATAATAAGTTGCTGTACAAGAAATTGCATCTAGGCTATTTATGATGAAACTTTTCAACATAACATTTCCAATGATAGTCCCTAGTCTTCCCATCCCCCCAACCCCACGTTCTGCAAGCCCCCATCTTGAATAATTTTCTGCAGGAAACACTGAAGAAGGTTAAAAAGAAAAAAAGGCCAACTGTTAGCAATTGGGCCATTCCGTGTGAAATCAACAAATGCATTCCGCCTGACCCGCTTGGATTTTCTTCAAACTTTAGGTGCCTAATGCCATCATACCCATCAGCAATTGTGCAAAATATTAACCTTGTATGTAGTTTACTTTCTGAGATATTGGGCCTTAAAAAACAAGGTCTCGATCATGGAAAAATGGGTCATTTCATGTCATTTCACCCAATGCCTCCTGCTTGACCATCTCAGAATTTCCTGAAAAAATTCTAGTAAAAAGATAGCATTTTTAATAGTAAGAATCCAAAATATTAGCTTCATACGGACAATAGTTTTTTTTATAAAAAATATTTCAAATGACATGCTTTTTGGTCACCATAATCTAAGGCCATTTTTAAACAGCAATATCTGGAAAACCATCTCACCTATAGCCTTCAAATTTTCTACTGTCAATATGTGGTAGTTATAGCCTCCATACATGGAATATCAGGATTGTAGCTCATGATATAGGCACTCAAACTTCTACCAAAGTATGGCTTGGCAATATGAAATGGCAACTTTGAAGAGTTGTCAAGACCCAAGTTTTGGAGATAGAAGACCCATATTTTACAGGAAGTATCTCACGTAACGGGTTAAACAATCTACAAAAAATGCTCACTCTAAGATGAATAGATCCACAGTTTATTAGGTCTAAAATATGGGGAAAAACACATTTTTGCCCAACTCCAGAGCCATATTCCAAAAAACTGAGTTAATGGATCAGGTCCATTTTTTTATTTTTGAAAGATCAAATTATTGTTAAACTTATATAAAAAAAATTGGGAGGGTGTTTTGCCCCATTTCATCACAATTAATTTTCAAACGTGGGCTATATGTGGGTGGGTGATTGTTTTTCCTCTTGATTCCTAGGGGTGTGTCCACCCTATTTCAGAGCCATATTCTAAAAAAACTGAGTTAATGGACCAGGTCCATTTTTTTTACTTTGAAAGATCAAACTATTGTTAAACTTACATAAAACATTTGAGAGGTGTTATGCCCCATTTTGTCACAATTAATTGTCAAACATGGGGTATATGTTGGAGTTTTCCTCTTGATCCCTAGGGGTGTGTCCACCCAACTCCAGAGCCATATTGCAAACATTGACTTTTGTCTTATGACAATGTTTACCTTTACCACGTGTGACTATATTAACATTGCCATGTCAAAGTCAATCAACTTCATTTGAGACATGTTTTGGATACTCTTCCTTTGCTTTTACCTTGGATCTTCTGCCCTTCCCTACATGTTTCTGTTACCATTCCAAATACAGATGCTTCTATGTGAAGTAATATCTACATGCTGCATCTGAAAGAAGTAAACTCAACCAAATGCAGCAGCAATACAGTATTAAATTGCACAACTATGTATTTTTTTACTTTCCAGATTCAAATGTAAGACTTAGTTATCTTAAACATTTGCTTGCCTGGTTTAGACAGAAAGTATTTCAAAAATAGCATTATTAAATTCATCCAGCCCAACCAAACAGACATGGCTTCTACATCATGGTGGTTGACAGACACACCCACAGATACAGCATGTGCGCAATCAAACCGTGATTACCCATACCCCACCACCATAACCAGTCGACTTACATTTATGATTTTTTAAATTTTATTTTCATATTTGTGCTAGTAATTAGCCTTTTGAAGCTCTACAAGCAAAAAGAGTGAAGGTGTAGTCGTCCTGTGATTTTATTGATTTTATTTTTTGGTAGCATATTGGAAAAACGCTAGAGCCACCCTCATGTAGACAACATGGAAGATCATACAAATGGCTTTTGAATCTTATGCAAGTTCGAACTTGTTCTTGGTCAACATTGAACTTTTAAGGAAAGATCATATTCACACTGCAGTACTGTTAGCATTGCAGAAAATGAATAATGGTCGTCTATATGCCAAAGAATGGCATAGATTTGTTTAAAGTGAAGAAATATAGAGATGAAGAATTGCATGGGGATTGTTAATCTCCTAAAACATTGTTGAAGTTAAATGTAATTTTGCAATGAGTGCAAAACTCAAGGAGAGTTCATTTTATTCTTTCAAAAAATAAATAAAAATAAATGCATTGCACAAGTTATATCTTTTGTGTTTTTATGTACGTCGTAAGGACTTTGCTTACTTCATATTCAAATTATGAAGAGTCAGTAATCAAGAGAGATTTCAGTCATTGTTTTCATTAATGCAATGCAACTACAATGAGCAAAAAATCTACTGTTGACTCTGAAAATGTTGATCAAACACCAAGCACTTTTATTACACGAAATAAAGGTAAAACATGAATTTGTATGTTCTTCAATGGAGAATAAAAAGGTCAAAACATGACTATAAAGAACTCAACAAGGGAGAGGTGAATCTTTTATCAGGCTATGTGAAAAATAGTCATAGGTAAACACACCCCTAGGAATCAAGAGGAAAAAAAAACAATCGCCCAACCACATATAGCCCATGTTTGAAAATGAATTGTGACGAAATGGGGCAAAACACCTTCCCAATTTTTTTTATATAAGTTTAACAATAATTTAGTCTTTAAAAAACAAACAATTGGACCTGATCCATTAATTCAGTTTCTTGGAATATGGCTCTAAAATTGGGTGGACGCACCCCTAGGAATCAAGAGGAAAAAACAATCACCCACCCACATATAGCCCATGTTTGAAAATTAATTGTGACAAAATGGGGCAAAACACCCTCCCAATTTTTTTATATAAGTTTAACAATAATTTGATCTTTCAAAGTAAAAAAAAATGGACCTGATCCATTAACTCAGTTTTTTGGAATATGGCTCTGGAGTTGGGCACAAATGTGTTTTTCCCCATATTTGAGGCATAATACCTGTGGATCCATTCATCTTAGAGTGACCATGTTTTGTAGAGTGTTTGACCTGTTGCCAGATATACTTCCTGTAAAATATAAGTCTTCTATGTCCAAAACTGGGGCCTTGACAACTCTTCAAAGTTACCATCTCATTTTGCCAAGCCATACTTTGGTAGAAGTTTGAGTGCCTGTATCCTAAGTTATGCTTGAGCTACAATCCTGATATTCCATGTCTGGAGGCTATAACTACCATATATTGACAGTAGAAAATTTGAAGGCTATAGGTGAGATAGTTATCCAGATATCGCTGTTTAAAAACAGCCCTTAGATTATGATGCCAAAAAATGCCCGAAATGCATTCCAAATGAAATATTTCTTATTAAAAAACTATTGAGGTTATGAACCTAATATTTTGGATTATTACTATTAAAAATGGTGTCTTTTTAGTAGAATTTTTTCAGGAAATTCTGAGATGGTCAAGCGGGGAATTTTCCAGAATTTGGGTGAATTGACATGAAATGACCCAAATGCTGTTTTTTAACGTTTTAAATTTCTGTTGGCCATTATTTACACATACTTAATGTGATACACTTGAAATTTTCAGACAATGTTGTACACATAGATGTTCCAGACTGTAAAATATTTTGGCTATGAGTAAAACAATTGGCAAGTTATGGATTCCTGAATATGGTATAAAGACAAAATGATTGGCACTTTTGATGATCATAATTCCACACTGAAGTATATGAGATCTTTGATAATTACATATATATCAATTCAGTTGTAGTAATTTCTTAAAATGGAGGAAGAATTTTGAAAAAATGAAAAAAAAAAATGATTTATGGCATTTTAAAATTGACAAAGATAATATCAGATCCAAAATGTAAGAGTGTTTTCAAAATTACTGGTAGCATCTACCATAAAAACAAAAATACATCCACAAAGAAATGTTTCTAGATTCTGCATGCACCAAATTTCAGAGTGGTACCTAAAAGAAAAGTATATGAAATAGTCTGCCAAAGATAGCTTTCAAAGTATGGGATGATTGTTTTTTTCTGCCTTTGTGGCCACTTTCTGTTTTGTTTATGTAGCCATGTGCTTTTGGTACCTTTGCCACAGCCCCTCCCCCTCACATAACTGTCTCTGCCCCACTTTTCTAGTGATGACGAGACAGGGCCTCATGAACTGTTGAAGCCTTTCAGCCAAACGTGTTGAAACATGGTTCATTTCACAAGGCATCAAGTGCACACAGACACGGGAAAGCCTGCACCAAAACAAGCATCAGAATGTTTATGTGCAGAATTTATGCACATTCATGTTTGGGAAATGCTCTTCACCAAAAGTGTTGTTTATCTTTGATAAAGAATAGTAAGTAATATTATTACAACAATAAAGCAAGTTAGTTTAGCACACAGGTAATTCTGCAGCTATGACAGTCTTTCATCTTTAAAACTATCTCTCATCCAGCTTCCAACCATCCATGATGCTGCTTAGCATTTCTATATAAACCCATCTGCTTAAGCCTCAACACAGTACAACACAGCACATGACCAAACAAGTTAAAACATATTCCTTGGTGAGCTTAATGGTGTTAATCTTCATACTGATTTGAAGGTATGCAACACACATTTTGCATTTGGGAAATTATTCACAGTAGGAAAAGCAAGATAGGCCTATATGCAAAATTAGAAACAGACTTTTGGTAAAACTATGGCAATGTACTGTATCTAGGGCGCTGTAAAAGCAAAGTGACCAAGAGAGTTGGTCATGCCATACTTAGAGATGTGCAGTTGGAAACCTTTGAATGAGATAGGCCTACTGACACAGTCATGCAAGCATAAGGTGTGCTTGACCTTACCCACACATCAACTGTAGTATCTACTGACCTTGGTTATGTGATTTCATTGGAAGTGATAGGAAGATATTAAATTTAATATGACATAATACATTCATGATGTGCAATTTTGCACCAAGCAACAAGTTTATCATGAAAAGATGTTCAATAAGTAACTCTACACATAACTAAGCAAGGAAACAATGATACACATATTTTTTTTAGTGTTGGCAAAATTAACTGATTAATCACGTGAATAATAATAATAATAATAAAAAACTCTGATTAAAAAAAGAATCCTGATGGATATTGTTCCACTTTTATAGCATGTAAAATGTTCAATTTCAGATAGAAAATGGCCTGGCTATCAAGTCAAACTATACAAAGATTAAGGCCTAGTTTATGACTGGCCAAAAACATATTTGAGTCATTTCATGTCATTTCACCCAATGCCTCCTGCTTGACCATCTCAGAATTTCCTGAAAAAATTCTAGTAAAAAGATAGCATTTTTAATAGTAAGAATCCAAAATATTAGCTTCATACGGTCAATAGTTTTTTTTATAAAAAATATTTCAAATGACATGCTTTTTGGTCACCATAATCTAAGGCCATTTTTAAACAGGAATATCTGGAAAACCATCTCACCTATAGCCTTCAAATTTTCTACTGTCAATATGTGGTAGTTAAAGCCTCCATACATGGAATATCAGTATTGTCGCTCATGATATAGGCACTCAAACCTCTACCAAAGTATGGCTTGGCAATATGAAATGGCAACTTTGAAGAGTTGTCAAGACCCAAGTTTTGGAGATAGAAGACCCATATTTTACAGGAAGTATCTCACGTAAAGGGTTAAACAATCTACAAAAAATGGTCACTCTAAGATGAATAGATCCACAGGTATTAGGCCTAATATACGGGGAAAAACACATTTTTGCCCAACTCCAGAGCCATATTCCAAAAAACTGAGTTAATGGATCAAGTCCATTTTTTTTATTTTTGAAAGATCAAATTATTGTTAAACTTATATGAAAAAATTGGGAGGGTGTTTTGCCCCATTTCATCACAATTAATTTTCAAACGTGGGCTATATGTGGGTGGGTGATTGTTTTTTCCTCTTGATTCCTAGGGGTGTGTCCACCCTATTTCAGAGCCTTAATCCAAAAAAACTGAGATAATGGACCAGGTCCATTTTTTTTTACTTTGAAAGATCAAACTATTGTTAAACTTACATAAAACATTTGAGAGGGTGTTATGCCCCATTTTGTCACAATTAATTTTCAAACATGGGGTATATGTTGGGGTTTTCCTCTTGATCCCTAGGGGTGTGTCCACCCAACTCCAGAGCCATATTGCAAACATTGACTTTTGTCTTACGACAATGTTTACCTTTACCACGTGTGACTAATATTTACATTGCCATGTCAAAGTCAATCAACTTTTTTTGAGACATGTTTTGGATACTCCTCCTTTGCTTTTACCTTGGATCTTCCGCCCTTCCCTACATGTTTCTCATTTTCATTTTCATTTCAAATACAGATGCTTCTATGTGAAGTAATATCTGCATGCTGCATCTGAAAGAAGTAAACTCAACCAAATGCAGCAGCAATACAGTATTAAACTCCACAACTATATATTTTTTTACTTTCCAGATTCAAATGTAAGACTTAGTTATCTTAAACATTTGCTTGCCTGGTTTAGACAGAAAAGATTTCAGACATAGCATTATTAAATTCATCCAGCCCAACCAAACAGACATGGCTTCTACATCATGGTGATTGACAGACACACCCACAGATACAGCATGTGCGCAATCAAACCGTGATTACCCATACCCCACCACCATAACCAGTCGACTTACATTTATGATTTTTAAAATTTTATTTTCATGTTTGTGCTAGTAATTAGCCTTTTGAAGCTCTACAAGCAAAAAGAGTGAAGGTGTAGTCGTCCTGTGATTTTATTGATTTTATTTTTTGGTAGCATATTGGAAAAACGCTAGAGCCACCCTCATGTAGACAACATGGAAGATCATACAAATGGCTTTTGAATCTCATCCAAGTTTCAATTCGTTCTTGGTCAACATTGAACTTTCAAGGAAAGATCATGTTCACACTGCAGTGCTGTTAATATTGCAGAAAATGAATAATGATTGGCTCTATGCCAAAGAATGGCATAACTTTGTTTAAAGTGAAGTAATGTAGAGGTGAAGATTAGCATGATGATTGTTAATCTCCTTAAACATTGTTGAAGTTAAATGTAAGTTTTTAATGAGTGCATAACTCAAAGGAGAGTTCATTTTATTCTTTCAAAAAAAAAAAAAACGCATTTCAATTCAAATTATGAAGAGTCAGTAATCAAGAGAGATTTCAGTCATTGTTTTCATTAATGCAATGCAACTACAATGAGCATAAAATCTACTTTTGACTCTGAAAATGTTGATCAAACACCAAGCACTTTTATTACACGAAATTAAGGTAAAATCATGAATTTGTATGTTCTTCAATGGAGAATAAAAAGGTCAAAACATGAATATAAAGAGCTCAACAAGGGAGAGGTGAATCTTTTATCAGATCAATTCACATATTTAGTAAATGGTTGGATACAAATACAGCAGTTATCCAAAACACATGGCTATGTAAACATGTGAATTGATCTGATAAAAGATTCACCTCTCCCTTGTTGAGTTCTTTATAGCCATGTTTTGACCTTTTATTCTCCATTGAAGAACATACAAATTCATGTTTTTACTTTAATTTCGTATAAAAGTGTTATGTTTGATCAACAGTAGATTTTATGCTCATTGTAGTTGCATTGCATTAATGATAACAATGACTGAAATCTCTCTTGATTACTGACTCTTCATAATTTGAAGTGAAATGCTTTTTTTTTTTTGAAAGAATAAAATGAACTCTCCTTTGAGTTATGCGCTCATTAAAAATGACATTTAACTTCAACAATGTTTTAGGAGATTAACAATTACCATGTTAATCAGCATCTCAAAATGTTTTCACTTTAAACAAATCTATGCCATTCTTTGGCATAGAGACGATCATTATTAATTTTCTGCAATGTTAATAGCACTGCAGTGTGAACATGATCCTTTCTTAAAAGTTCAATGTTGACCCAGAACTAAATTCAGACTTGAATGAGATTCAAAAGCCATGTATGATCTTCTATGTTGTCTACATGAGGGTGACTCATAGCGTTTTCCAATATGCTACCAAAAAAAAAAAACAATAAAATCACAGGACGACTACACCTTCACTCTTTTGCTTGTAGAGCTTCAAAAGGCTAATTACTAGCACAAACATGAAAATAAAATTTAAAAATCATAAATGTAAGTCAACTGGTTATGGTGGTGGGGTATGGGTAATCACGGTTTGATTGCGCACTTGCTGTATCTGTGGGTGTGTCTGTCAACCACCATGATGTAGAAGCCATGTCTGTTTGGTTGGGCTGGATGAATTTAATAATCCTATGTCTGAAATCTTTTCTGTCTAAACCAGGCAAGCAAATGTTTAAGATAACTAAGTCTTACATTTGAATCTGGAAAGTAAAACAATGTATAGTTGTGAAATGTAATACTGTATTGCTGCTGCATTTGGTTGAGTTTACTTCTTCAGATGCAGCAAGCAGATATTACTTCACATAGAAGCATCTGTATTTGAAATGATAACAGAAACATGTAACAAGGGCGGAAGATCCAAGGTGAAAGCAAAGGAGAAGTACCCAAAACATGTCTCAAATAAAGTTGATTGACTTTGACATGGCAATGTAAATATAGTCACACATGGTAAAGGTAAACATTGTCATAAGACAGAAGTCAATGTTTGCAATATGGCTCTGGAGTTGGGTGGACACACCCCTAGGGATCAAGAGGAAAACCCTAACATATACCCCATGTTTGAAAATTAATTGTGACAAAATGGGGCATAACACCCTCTCAAATGTTTTATGTAAGTTTAACAATAGTTTGATCTTTCAAAGTAAAAAAAAATGGACCTGGCCCATTAACTCAGTTTTTTTGGAATATGGCTCTGAAATAGGGTGGACACACCCTTAGGAATCAAGAGGAAAAAACAATCACCCATCCACATATAGCCCACGTTTGAAAATTAATTGTGATGAAATGCAAAACACCCTCCCAATTTTTTCATATAAGTTTAACAATAATTTGATCTTTCAAAAATAAAAAAATGGACCTGATCCATTAACTCAGTTTTTTGGAATATGGTCTGGAGTTGGGCAAAAATGTGTTTTTCCCCATATTTTAGGCCTAATACCTATGGATCTATTCATCTTAGAGTGACCATTTTTTGTAGATTGTTTAACCCGTTACGTGAGATACTTCCTGTAAAATATGGGTCTTCTATCTCCAAAACTTGGGTCTTGACAACTCTTCAAAGTTGCCATTTCATATTGCCAAGCCATACTTTGGTAGACATTTGAGTGCCTATATCATGAGCTACAATCCTGATATTCCATGTATGGAGGCTATAACTACCACATATTGACAGTAGAAAATTTGAAGGCTATAGGTGAGATGGTTTTCCAGATATTGCTGTTTAAAAATGGCCTTAGATTATGGTGACCAAAAAGCATGTCATTTGAAATATTTTTTATAAAAAAACTATTGACCGTATGAAGCTAATATTTTGGATTCTTACTATTAAAAATGCTATCTTTTTACTAGAATTTTTTCAGGAAATTCTGAGATGGTCAAGCAGGAGGCATTGGGTGAAATGACATGAAATGACCCATAAACCACAAAAGGGTGGAGAGTGCACTGGCTGTTCTCCCAGTGAAAGCCCTGGGCGGAATCCTGCACCAGGAAGGCATAATTCTCTGCAAAGTCCAACAGCATGACACATTCAGTTTCTGATACGTTTTGTTTTAAGGTTTTCAAAAAGCCACTTTGGTGCTTTGCAATGAAATGGTGTGGGGCAAGTTTATCCATTTGTTCCATTATTGTCTCAGTTATTTCTTGTGGGGTGTCAATGTTTTCTGTTAGTGTTGTTCGGTCGGTGGACACCCACTGTTTATACTTTATTTGGTCCACTTCATCCGAGATGTTGTCTTCTAGGAAGACCTGCAGATGGGAAGAGCCAGGGCAGTTCTCACAGCGGTGCAACATGCATATGTTGTTATCTGTGGAACAGACTAAATGCTCCAGCAGATCACAGTAATTTAAACTGTTTCCAGTAACTGGAAGGGAAGCGAGGATAAGTTTCATATTTTGATGTGTAGTACACACACACACTGAATGAGCACCTCTAGCTCCAACAGTTATGCACTCCTTCGGTCTCAGTTCACAAAACTTGGAGATTCCGATGTGAAGATCAGGATGTTTTTTTTTTTTTGAATAGCTCATATGCTTCATTTAAGTTCATTAAAATCAAGCGCTTCTGCTTTCGAACACGAGTGCCACCTTCCAGGATGCTTTCGTAATCCCTCACACCAGGCATTACTCTCGACAAGTCCTCGTCATAGAAGAAATTAAAAACCATCTTTACAACCTCCTCACTCACAGGTCTTCCCTTCTTGGTGGGGACATCTGGAAGGATGCCCTGCTCAGATTGTAGTTGCCGGGCTTTCCGTGCCACATACTGGCTGACTCCAAACTCTTGTATGATTTTGCTAATGGTCCAACTTTTGGGGCAAGGCTTAAAATGGATATGAGATCACATTCAGATGTTGTATTTTTTATTTTAACTTTCAATGAGTTGATTAAATATGTCATGTCACTCTCCACATCACTCATCCGCTTAATTTTGGAGGGGCTGGGGCTGTTAAGAACTTCGGGGGGCATGTCAGCACAACATGCTATCATTTGTTTTGATTTTTCGTTCATTTCATCCAATTTGCGTTTTGCATAGCTGAGTTTACCTTTGGCGCTTATTTTAGAGAACTTGCATGGCGAGACCTCCAGACTGGTCATTATTTTATCTAATTGGTCCTGCTTTTCTGCTGTTGTTGCTTCTTCCTCAGCATCAGTCTCAGCAACTCCTTCCTCATGTGAGGAACATGGCACAAGCTTTTTATTGCGGCATGCTGTGCATATCTTCATACCAGCCTTCACACTTTGATTTTGCAATGCCTGGTTGATTAATTTGGCTTGTTTCAAAGACAGTACTCGCAGCTCCTTTCTTGCGCACATCGTTATGGTCCCCATATGGATTGCAGCATTTTGTGTGTTGACTCGTGAAGAGATTCAAGAAGACGTTTTTATGGTGGAGACAAATTGTTGCACTCTCAGGGAGTGACTCGATGTTGCATCTGTGAATTAGTAGTTCCTGATCACTACATGGCAGGGTATTGATGAAAATCAGATCCTGTGGCCTGGAAATGATAAGAAAATAGGATAAATAAGTTAGGATACAATGCTATTGATACAGGTGTTTCATGAAAGTTGACATTTGAACTTCAACAACTGAAATTAAATAGTTTGCATAAGAAAAAAACAAACATAGTAGGCCTATTTATAAATCACTAGGCCTATTCAACAGTTTATTATTATTATTAGTAGTAGTAGTAGTAGTAGTAGGCTAGTAGTAGTAGTAGTAGTAGTAGCCTAGTATTATTATTATTATTATTAGTAGTAGTAGTGGTAGTAGTAGTAGTAGTAGGCCTAGTAGTAGACTATTTATTCTGTTCACATACACATGAACATGACACCATACATAAGAAAGAATGAAAAGATTTTTTTATTATTATTATTTATTTATTAGCCTACATAGTCGAGTTGGTTTGGGAGTAGCCAAAGGATAATGATGCTCAAATGAGGAATTTTTAAATAATTTGACAGCACTAGTTTACACAAGAGGCCACCTGCTGCACATCTTCTGTAAATGCCTCACATCTAACTAGGCTACTCGATACATTTCCTGTCGTTAGCCCTATGGACCCTATAGATACAGACGGCAAGTCTGACCACGCCCACAAATATAGCTCCGCCTTGGGGGAATTATAGAAAAATAGTCCCATCTGGGGGAAAGAGCAGGCTCACACAGTGTGGAAGTCAATGAGATGCTAAGCTAAAAGTTACACTGAGCACCATCTACAAGGACCTTGACACATTTCTTAGGGCAATGCCTTAAGGTAGTAATGATGTTCAGATGGTTCAACGTGAATTCTGAACTTGACATCCCTCCAAACACGATACTGAGGACAATTTAGTTGAAGCTTGTTAGCTTCATTAGCTTGCTAACTAGCCAACTTCATTCATCACCATAGTAAATGCAGCTAACTTTAGCTTTCTAAACTGAGCTAATCAGACTTGTGATTGAAAGTTGCTTCAGTTATGACAGGAGCAGAGACAGCTCATGACATTCCTGTCAGTGTTTCTGCAATAAACAAACCATGGAAAAATTTTTTTTAGTCTAAACCCAAGCAGGCAAACAGGTCAAATTAGACAAAATATCTAATATGGACTTTGTTCAATTTTACTAAGCGATCTTTTATTGTTAAGCAACTTTCTCTACCTTGTCCATTCACCATAATGTTAAATTGGCCTCTGTTATCCCCCACGCTGACTCCACCCTCGCATTTTGGGGGCGTTAACCGTACTTGCCGTCTGTATCTATTCCCGCATAATGCGGTTTATGATAGCCTACGCCCATTTTTCTCAAGTCCCGCCTACGCGCTGTGTACATGCCCTAGGGGAGAGTTGCACATCAGTTTAAACAGTTTAAATAAAGCTTTCTGCGATAAGAAGGATATCATTGTGACATGTACAGTAAATCATGTTAACACAGGTCGTTTACGAGAATATATCATATAAACTGTGTGTTGGTTTTTGTCTTTTGTTCTGCGTTCGTTATATAGGCCTACCCATTCATTACGATGATAAGCCTAGATCTCATGAGTGCTTCAATCAAGCATGAAGTCCTGCATACCAACCTAATCAAAAATAGATTTATATAGCCCAGTCTGTCCTGAAAACAATCAAGCTGTAGTAGGCTAGGATGTGCTCCTGGGTCTTATAATGACTGAGATAATAGCTAAAACGTAAAGGTAGTGTAATGCGGAAGTGTAATGCGGAAAATAGTCTAGGGCCTTTAGGGTTAGGCTATTTCATGTAGCCTATTTTCACACAAAGGTGAAGATAAACTAGACCACCTTTGGCGAATTAATTGAATCTCATATTAGCCTAATCACACAGGCCCATGTAACCACTGTTATTAGCAGATGATGTCAACAGCTTTAAACGGGACTGGCACGAACTGACTGTTTTGGGATTAAAACCCCAATTTCCACCAACAATAAAAACTAAACAGAGTTTCATGCCTCGGTTAGCCTTGCCTGCTAGCAAGTCTATTCCTATTCTGGCTACTTGAACAAATAGGCATGTGACAAATAAAATTATTGAATCTAGACCATCTCGGAATATTTTCAGGTGCATGTGGTTATCATTGCCACCTTATTATCTTTAGGATAAAGCTATCATTATTTACTTTTTATTCTTCAATTGACTGTATAGACCGCCTAGTTCAGTGGTAGCGCGCACGCCCGAGAAGCAGGCGGCCGCAGTTCCGCGTCTCAGCTCTCGCGCTGACAATGCAGCTCTTCAAAAAGCAATACACTCACTAAATGTTACTAATTTGAGACAGGGCGCTCAGTGCACCTTACGGTTTTATACTTTCCTCTCTTATGGACAGAGCTGAATAATACAATTGCATGGCTGATATAATTGTTTCTTTGTTTTTTTTAAATTAAACCATCATATTCTACCAGGAAGAATGAAAGTAGGCAAGCTGCAATTTCACGTCTCAGTTTTCTATAGTTTTCGAGTCGTAAGCTACAGCGGACAGGGGAAAAACGACGTGACGTTGCTAGCAAGGAAGTAGCAGCCTCATTTAATTTACAGGCGCATATCGAGTGGGTAGACTATATTAAGGTTTCAGATGGGCTGTAATGACATAGGCCCAACGAACATCTCAGGAGGCGAACATCAGAATAAAGTCTGCCTAGGACTGGAACACGTATCGATAACCCGTTTAAAGCTTAACATAGCCTAGAAGACAGCGTCATTTAGAGCTGGTAAATGACGCTGTCTCGGCTGGTAGGCTATCTCCGACAGTTTAGATTATGATTTATTTAGTATCATAGCTCTACGATAGGCTATAGCCTAACCTACTATTTTATTAAGTCTGCTTAAAAGTCTAGGCTTATAGAAATAAATACAACAACTAGCCTAGGCTATCAGTTCTTCCCAGTAGCCGGCACCGGGGGCAAAAAAAAAAAAAAAAACATCACTGGACGCAACAAGTAAAGAAACTTACCTTTTTCGTTTTTTTACAAAAATCCAATTTGTGACAGTCCTCCATACAATTGAGCGTTTCTCCAATGTAGCATGGTGTCAGAGATGAAGCCATTATTAACCACAAAATGTAATCAATCATAGCACAAGTGCAGGCTTTAAGACGGGGATAAATATAAAAAACAGTACCATAAAGAAGGAACTCCATTGGCTAAACACACGAGCAAGGGGTGGACACAAGTCACTAGGGCTGCAACGATTAGTCGAATACGTCGACGACGTCGACTATAAAACGTAGTCGACGCAAAATCTTGTAGTCGCCTAGTCGTCATATTTATGAGGCTACATATAATTTGCATGTTAAAAGTTGATTTTCACTAATGTAGAGACGAGCTGAAAGATTTCACTCGACTCTTTAGAACACTGCAATTCCCTGCCGGAAGTGTTGGGGGCAGTAACCTCATCTTTCCACTAAGATACCTGCAATAAACATGAATGATGAGAAAAGCCCTGGGTCAATTTGAGCAAGACTGCTCGTAAATAGCTCGTAAACTTGAGACCGCTATTATCTCAAATCTATTATCAGGCAAAAATAAACTTTTGGATTTTGCTGCTGCTTCAGAAAGCACAATTTCAACATTAGCCTATGCATCAGAAGCAATGCAGATTGCGTCTCTGCAACTCTGCTGAACAGCAAAGCCTGCCGGTAGCCTACATTAAGCTAAAAGTTTTAAATATGAGCAAAGCACCTAGCTCGCTAATATGCTAGAAACTGAAAGGGTTTTCTTGTTAAAGTTTCCTTTGATCTAGGCTATTTAATTTTCAACCACAAGTAAAAACATACCTTAACACTGTGATTCCCAGGTGCAGACGATAGGCGCAAGTAGCCTAGCTTAGCGATCGCAAGTTCACTTGCTCTGACAGTAACGTTACCACTCAAAGTAAACAAGACTGAACAGCTAAACAATCTTATAGTCTTCCAAAATCCCAGAATGTAACATCTTAAGCATGCAAAAACTCGTGTTGAATGAGGAATAAGTCCTATTTCATGATGAAGCGTGTGTGGACACACTGACAACCTTGAAAGAGAAAAATATCTTTTTACGTTTTTTGCTCCCCAAAACAAGACGTGTGTGTGCCTATGGCAAGCCATTTTTACTATTTATAGGCTTTCACAGTCAGGCTACTGGAAACACTGCATGTGATGGTGGTTGCAAATAAATGCTCAATTTGTAAAGATGATGATGATAATATTATAACAACAACAACAACAACAACAATAATAATAATAATAATAATAATAATAATAATAATAACACAAATATAATAATAATAACAATAATAATAATAATAATAATAATTTGGCTTTCCCCCCTGATTTAAGTACTCTTTAGGGTAATTTTGAATAAAATCAAAACAATATTTAACTCTACTAAAAACTAAAAGAATAATCGATAATCGGTGACTAATCGAAAAATTGATCTAAAGATTAGTCGACTACCAAAATAGTCG
>JAODXP020000033.1:31422894-31507084 GCA_027497455.2 Sardinella longiceps | reverse complement strand
CTGGGGTCCCGGGTTTCCATCTCTCTTCCTTTCATTTCCTGTCACTCTCTCTACTGGCCTGTCAAATAAAAAGGCAAAAAGCCCTAAAAAATATCTTAAAAAAAAATAAAAAATAAAAAATGGTAATGCTTTTAATTACAGCCCATGACGTATCGTGTAAGGAGTTGGTAAGAATGACTTAACAAAAACCATGGGATAAGTATGCTGCGGAATAACATAAATTACATGAAAGTAGTGTAATCTGAATCTGTAATCTGTAAGCAGATACTTAACAGAATACAGAACTTTCATTACTACAACAGAACTTAAATTATCCAGCCAACGTATGCAGTAAGTACTGTCTAGGCTATATTTTATATTTTATTTATATTTAGTAAGTACCCTCTCTCTCTCACTCTCTCTCTCTCTTTATATATATATATATATATATATTATTTTTTTTTTTATTTTTTTTATTTTTTTTTCTTGATACTTTTTCTTACACCTTTCTTATCTACTCCTTACCCAATTCTTTAAGCACTGTAAAAATGTAATTGAAAGTGTTTGAACTTTTACTATATAAACTCATGACTCATGACGTGAATTCTGAAGAGGGGAGTTGTCTGTTCTTTCATGCAAATTGTGGACACTCCTCTTAAGTCCCTTATATAAATATATGCCAGTGTGAGTTTATGTAGCCAGAGTCCTGAGGCATAGGGACATCATACCTTGTGCTCAACACCTCAACTCAGTTTCCAACTTGACCTCCTGATTCAAACCCTGATCTGCTGTTTTGGTGAGAGTCAAACTTTTCTGTATTTGAATGTAAAAGATTCACAGTGTTTTAATTTCAGAATTTTTATTTTTAAATTGTTGATATTAAAGAGCACACAAGGCATGCAGTTCAGTTTATGAGAATTTAGACTGGTTAATGCATCACATTACTTTGCAAAATGCAAAATAAAGATAAAGACAAAATATAACAAAGACAAATTGAAGTAAAATCTAGTGCTAAAATTATATACATCTGTCATTAACACTTTAGTAGTCAGTGTTATAATAGTATATTAGTATATTAGTATGCATATTAGTAAACCACGAAATGCAAGGAAAACTAGAAAAAGACCACAAACACAGACCTTCGCCAAGGCAAAAGGGTCAATTATGCAATACAAATTACAATAAATATGTTGTGCTTTAACAGGACCAGACCACAAGATTTGGTAGCGAAATCAAGAGAGATGGTGATGAGCCCAGTCCCTATCCTACTGTGTGTCATCATGGTGATGGCAATGAGTACGTTGTTGATATGTTTATAAAATATGTTTGTGTACACACTTTTTGGGAAATTTCTTTTTCTTATTCACTAGGCTCCAATGGGCTAGCAAATTACTTGATCAAGTTATTGTAAAATGAGCTTGTATATGATGACTTGTGGTCCTTGTGTTTTCCTCACAGGTGTGAATGCCACCCATCAGGGTAAGAACACTACTCTTACTCTCTGACATTTACAGTTGACTTATTTTTTATGATTTATTTAAAATACTTATTTTATTCTATGTAAAAAGTGAATGAGCAGATGATGTGGGGATACTATGTAGGAGATGTAGTGGGTAGTGTAGGCTATGTAACCAACTCGTGGTAATGCTGGGTTTACCAGGGGTGCTCTTAGACACGGCACGTAGCACCGTGGTAAAACCAGCATAATCACCACACTCCAGTAGTTTATTGTATTTCTAAGACTGTAACCACTTTACCTGTGTATGCTTTTATTTAAAGAAGAGGTTTGTCGTGATAAGGATCAATAGTATATCATCATCAGCATAAGCAGCATCATAAAACCGTTTGCCAGGGAAGCAGAATTTCGATATATTCATGCAGACTAGAGAAGACCGCTTGTTAGTAGCTATCAGGTGTATTGAGCTAGGTGGTAAGTAGATATCTATCAATTACTAAGTTTTCCATACCTCGTTTTAAACTATTCCAATAGAACGTTGTGATTTGCTAAACGCCACAATGTCTAAATACAATTTAGAACGTTGTGATTGGATAGACAGCTCAGACACCACCAATGTCTGAGTACAACCTATGGCAGATGTACTCGCTGAGCAAATTCAATTTGCTACTGCTAGAGTACGTCCAAGGTTCAAGGCAATAGCTCGATGCCCCCAATACTACAACTAGCAAGCCGTCTACTCCGGATATGAGATTGAGGTCACTGCTCGCTCCCTTCGCTACAACACAACTCAGAGTGTTTCTTAATGAAGAAATAGCATTCACAGTCCATGCATGTCCATGTAGACATTATAGTAGGCTTTAGAGACACTTACTGTATATCCACAACCATATCTTTGTCTACATCCTCCATAGGTTGCACAACACCCAACTCCCAGGCACAACCAGGTAAGAGAATTTGTCCACATTTCTAATATCATATTATATTGATGCTATCTAAAAACATCAAAAGCATAATATACTGAACAATGAAATAACTGAACCCTAAAAACATTCACTGAAAAATAATAAATGTTAATTGATTAATCTCAAATCGTCAAATAAATGACCTCCAATCACAATCACCCACCATATCGCAAAGTCCTCTGTACTTAGCATCTGCAGATTTTGCAATCGCCATAATTGAACAAAGTCTTCTGTACTCTGCTCTTCAGCATCTGCAGATATTGCTTTCCTTCTGGATGGATCTGGCAGTGTTCAAGCAGACCAGTTCCTAATCATGAAGGAGTTTGTGAAGAATGTGACCAAAAGTCTTCTGCCGTATGACACCCACGTGAGCATCACTCCTTCTGTTTTTTATTATTATTAGGCTATTTGTAGCCTCTAAAGTCTAAACAAAAATGTCTACATGTTGTCATACTTTGTTTCCACAGTTTGCCATTGTCCAGTACTCCGGTAGTGTCACCTATCATTACTACTTCAATACCTTTAACAAAACCACGTTTCAAAGTCAGGTGGACGGCATCGTCCAGAGACAAGGAAGCACATACACAGCCTGGGGTATTGACAAAACTGTGTAAGTTATATGTGAAATCTTTGTGCTGTCTCATCTGACATCCTTATGTTTTTCAATGCCCCTATAAGCTCTGTGCTAAACACATGCCATGTATATACTTTATGCTAATCTACAAATGGATTACTATTTCCAGTCTTTACTAATAAATATGTCTTTCTAGCCAATACTGTATGGCTTAACTTAATTTAATTTAAGCCTTTATCTGTTTCCTCTGACTTGTTCACATGCTCCAGCAAACTTTTACCACAAACTTTGCCAGTTTTCGCTAGCACAGTGGTAAGAGCATTCAACTCTCATGCTGGTTAGTTGTACAGACAGAGTGGCAAGCTTGAGACTCGAGTGCGATGAGAACGGCTCCGGCTACATTAATACTTAATTATTTTTGTTTCCTGTTAATGAAGAGCCTGTGAAGTAAATATAGTAAATATGAAATACTTCCAATCTGCACAGGGACAATGTGTTTGTTTCATCTGCTGGAGCAAGAGCTGATGCCAAGAAGTTCCTCATTGTCATCACCGATGGGCAGTCTTCCGATGCTGGAAATTATCCTGCCGCTACAGCGAAGGCTGATGCAAAAAATATCACCAGATACTGTCTAGGGGTAGGAATCTCCTCACAGTTTTTTCATTAATGTTAATTACCGAAATGATTATTAATTAAAATCTTATCTTATGACAGGTTGGTGGTGCCTTTACAAGTCAGTCATCACAAGATGAACTCAAGGCCATTGCATCTAAACCAGAATCAGACCATGTCTTTCAAGTCAACAATTTTGGAGGACTCAACCAAATAATCTTGACATTGCAAAAGAAAATCTTTCTCGAACAAGGTACTTTTGAATTTGCATTGATCGGTATGCTAATTGTTTCATCAAACAATTGAAAATTTGAGTTTAAAACAGATGATTCCTTCCCCCTGTTTCCTTTGTTTTTTTAAAATTAAAAAAAAAAAAAAAGCTGTCAGACTTTCTCTGCAAACACTATCAGTCAACTCCCATGGGCGGTGTCTGTCACTTTTACATACCAGAGCCCATTAACCTGACAAGCCAGACTGCAATATCAAAATGTACAGTGGGGCGGAATTTCCAGTTTTCTTTCCAACTGCCTCCACACACAATTGTATACTTTGCGATTGGTTCGATCAAACTTGGCCCAATAGTTTGTTTCTAGACATACAGTACCTGCATAGCAAAGCTACCACAAAGTCCAGATTCCATTGCTTAGAGTCTATAAAATTTGCTTGCTGTTTATTTTTTATTCAGCCTTTTCATCACATTTTTGTAGTGTGTTGCACCAATCACTTTCACATTATGCCACTTTAGCGAAGCATCAGGAATCTCTGAATTCTTCGTCAGCCTTTCTGTGAACTTAAAACATTTTGACATGCCAGAGCATTGCCCAGGTGAATGAATGAATGAATGAATGAATGAAGAAAGAAAGAAAGAAAGAAAGAAGAAAGAATGTCAGAATGTAAAAAAAAAAAAAAAAAAGTCAAATAGGTCACATTTTTGTACAACCCATTTTTGAGCCATTGTTATCGGTTAAAATAGTAACCATGTTCACTTTTAAGCTTAACACTATAGAACTAATCTAACCCATAGGCCCTCTTGTCTATCAATGGTTTGGCTGTCAGTCTGTTAAAACGTTTGTCACTGCAGTCATGTTATTATTACCATGTTATTAACATCATATTTTTCTACAGGTGTGATTGGAAACTGTGGAAACCCAGGTAAGTTAATTGTAAATTTACTGTAGGCCTATCAATTGATTATTATTATTATTATGTTATCATAATACTGTAGTAAATATTTAATACTCTGGATAAAACAGCACATTTTCAATCCAACCCTTCTACCTAGGACTTTAAACTTTAAATAGAGGCATGTTTCGGCACTGGCACTTTTTTCCCCTATTTTAATCTGTGTTATTTTATGAGTTGACTGACGTCATTTATTCCTATAAAGGTATGATTGCCTATGTAAAAAATTTGAAACATTTACACAAGATATTCCTTCATCCACTACTTTATATGTTTGTCTGCAGGGTACCAAACTTGTTCACTCTCAAGTGTACCTCAGATCACAACAACCCAGGGTAAGAGAGTTTGTACACATATCACATGCATGCACACACTCACACCACATCAGACTGACACTGCAGAACACTACAGCAATTTTTGCAGATATGTAGATACCTTTGTAAAAGGAGGAAAATTAATGACAAAATAAATAAATAAATAAATAAATAAATCTCTCTCTAGATATATAGTCAACCTATAGCCTAGCTAGTAGAAGGAATGCAGTAGTGTCTAGCCTCTCAGATTTTTGGAAATAAAGGTTATCCACCTCTTAGCCTACAGTCTCTAAATCAAATGCTACTTTTAACATTGCCAAATCCCACTGAACATGAACTTGCACTTGAACATGTGATTCTGCTTATTGCAGCCCATTTTGCAGTGATCAATAATTCACATTTTACCCACCTCTTATTTTACCACTATGCAGCACTGTATACAAACATGGAGTATTGTGCACTTTGAACTCCATACTTAACTTGCATGCTCCAAATATGAGCACAATGACTTGAAAATGAATCGATACACAATCTCACATAATGATGCATGTTGATCATCCATAATTTGATCTTCCGTCTTTTGACCCTGAAATACTGAACTACAATAATGTTTATAATGCAGAACCAGTTTTCCAATAGACTTTCCAATAGACTCCTAAAAGCATAATCATCTTTTTTCCCTCTATTTTTCCATCTTCAGAAGCTGCAGATATTGTCTTCCTCCTCGATGGATCTGGCAGTGTGTCTGCATCTCAGTTCCTGATCATGAAAGACTTTGTGAAGAATGTGACCAGAGTTCTGCTGCCATATGACACCCAAGTGAGTCCAACTCTTATCTGTTTATAATGGAGGTCAATCTGCGCTGTCCAGCCCATGGATTGAACCCACAACCTCATAGGAACCTTGAATCAGGAGTGGAGCATCAGTCATCTGGTGTGATCTAGCCAGTTGACTCAACTGACAAGGAGTCTCGAGATGTCAGGAAGTTTGCTAGTATTGTTCATAAATTAGCCAGGCTAGATGGCATAAGTTACATATTCTTTTGTGTCTCACGAAATGTAATACCACAAGGCTTAGCATGTTCATCAGTGCTGTTTGTGTTGTAACATAATAATGGCAGAACACTTTGAATCTATAGATGTTCCCTAGCAGTAGCAAATTGATTGATACAGACAAGGCATTAACCATAGGAAATAGTTGTATTCTGGCATCGGTGGTGTTTAGCCAATCACAACAGTCTATGTGGACAGGTGGGCTTAGCGTTCCGGCAGTTTGAATGACAGAGCAGACTCTTGAGCCACAGTCTATCCTTTGGGGCCAGACTGTACATTACATAGTATGCTACAGTCTGGCTTGTCAGGCTAGTACAATTGATTCATTTGAATAGACTAGATACAAATGTGCTTTTCCTTTGAGATGTTGTGCCTTCTGTTGACCATGTTATATTTTGTTTTCACAGTTTGCCTATGCTCAGTATTCAGACTCTGTGACCAAGCACGTGAACTTCAATCAGTTTAATAGAACAGGATTTGAAAGTCAGATGGACAGTATCAGCCAGAGACAAGGAGGCACATACACTGCATATGCTGTTCAGAAAGTTGTGTAAGTTTCAAGTGGACACTTGAGCAGACTCACGTTTGAATGTTTTAAGTTGTCAATCTCCTTCATCCAACGTCTGTCCATGATCAAATACTACTTCCAGCCCCACTTCTTAGAACTGTGAAATTTGTGGAGTTCGCAAAATGTACAAAAGTCTGTTAATAATGAACAGCTCATAATATACTAGTTTCTGATCACCATGAATCTATACTTATGTACACAGAGACGACATGTTTGATTCTTTTGCTGGAGGAAGATCTCATGCAAAGAAGTTTCTGATCATCATCACAGACGGGGAAACTTATGATGCTTCAAAATATCCCAGTGTCACAGCGCAGGCTGATGGAAAGAAAATTACCAGATATGCTCTCGGGGTGCGTAGTGTGTTGCCCCCCTACTTCTATTTTTCACCTCAAAGCACATAAAATAAATATTTATTAAATAGCTTATTAATACCAGTAAGTAGTTAATTAGCTGTTAATGTATAACGGTTAATAGTTATATAACAGTAATTTCATAGAATAATTCATTAGTTAGTTAGTTAACAGTTAGTTTACGGTTTGTTTTGGCTAAATGATAAAATGGAAACACGCCATGGAATTAAGTCATTTTACTGATTGAAACCACTAACTCCAATTAATTTCTAACTAATGTTAATTAGCTATTTAATAATCATTCATAGAGGACAGTTATTATAAAGTGCTTCCAAAAAGATATCTCAATCTTAATCTTTCAATCAGAAACTTTCTGATTAAACAGATATTTACAAAATAAATAAATCAAAATGATCTTCTTGTGTTGTGTGACAGGTTGGGAGTGCCTGGACCAGTTCGACGGCACAAGCTCAGCTCAATGCCATTGCCTCTAAACCAGAATCAGACCACGTGTTTAGAATCGACAGCTTCGAGGCACTAATCAACATCACCAACTTACTGGAAGAGAAACTCCTAAACGAACAAGGTATTTGCAGATTTACAGTAATAAAACTGTTATTAGTGTAATATCACTTGCCAACAAATAGGTTTATGAAACATTTAAGGCCCACCTTAATAGGAACCATTTTTCTTGTGTGTGAAACAGAAGCTAATTGGCTAAAAGTCTACACTGACCACTAACTACACTGTCTACACTGTCTACACGTTTTATGATGTCTTTACTGCTGATGTTATTAGTACCTGTTAGATGTTGGTAGTACATGTCACAGTATAGGCTTGAGAGTGGTTGCTGGTGTTTGTTAGGCATGCCAAAAGTAAGCACATTCAATGGACTGTCTTTATACACAGAAAAGTTACATTGTTGGTGCAGCTATTTCACTCAACAGTAGAAATTTATTTATTTATTTATTTATTTTACTTTACTTAATTATTTGTCCAAATTTTATCAAAAAATGACTCAATCATTTAGACTAGCTAGCACAACCTTCGTTCATAAATGAACTGTGACTTGTTTGCAAAAAAATTAATGCAGCGACAGGAAGTATGGGACCAATCATCATCAAAAATCTCCCAAATGATAGCGATAAGCACTAGATGAAGCAGATGTGTCAAATTTTCTTGTAGCATGTTGCAATTGTATTATGATCGATTAAATTATAAATGATTATAGGCCTAGATACAACGGTGCCCAGTCTTCACACCTTTCTCAATACTGTCTTTGTCTTTGTCAACAGGGGTGTTACATATCTGTTTGCCAAGCCAAGGTAAGAGAGTTTGTAATATAGCATTATGCATTTCAATTATCTATCTGTCTATTCCTATTTTTGTTTCTCATGAAATAAATAGAGCTTGTGATCTTTTTAGTGCTGAAATGCATGCGAAAAAAGGGTTTATGTAAAATGTTGTTCACAATTCTTTTACCATGCCTGATCAAGAATCAACAAAATAAATTTGTCACTTGCAAAATGTATACTTGTACAAAAAGCAGTGAAATGTGATTTGTCACTGCACCTCCCACTGTGATAAATAAGAGTTCTGGTAAAATAAATAAATAAATAAATAAATAATTTATGTATGATGTGTAACACTGTAACACTATGCTGTTGCCAGGCATTCCAACCATTAATGGAAATTCTGGAGGTGCAGTTTGTGTCTTCCCTTTCATCTACATGGGCAGGCAGCACTCACAGTGCATCACCATGAACCGTAATGTGCCATGGTGTGCCACCACAGGCAACTTTGACAGGGATGGGCTGTGGGGAGAATGTACTGGTAAGAAATCAATCCATGCCAAGCAGATTATTACCTCAAAATGTAAAATAGCAGAGAGATTGATTTATATAGTGTAGGCCTAAAACACAGCTAAATCCATAAATTATGTTTGTCTGCAGGGGTGACATGTTCCATCACAGCCTTACCTCAACCATCAGGGCAACCAGGAAGCCAACGTAAGAGTTTTTTGCAAATTCACAATGCTGTTATTTGAGCTAAATTGTGCATACTGTACTGTTCTGATAAAATCATAACAGTTTACAGTAGTTGATATATTTGGTTTGTTGAGTGATCCAGTCTTTGTAATCTTAAGGAGCAGATGCTCTCTCGACTGTCTAAGCTCATTTTAATTTGGAGCCTAACATTTTTCTTGATCTTTTATTGAAGCAGTAGGCTAAAGGTAGGCTAAACTCAAACAACCACTAAACCCGCCTAATGGAAGGCTAAACACATGGAGCAGTGTGATTGGTCACTCCCCACCGAGGGTTTGGGCAATGGCTCATTTCTAGACAATGTCGCTGAGCACAACAATTTGCTTCTCTGGGGTTTAGCTAATTTTACCTTCCGTCTTTTGAGCCTCAAGTTGAGTATTCAACTAAAACATTGTTTTGTGTGTTGAAAATTAATGCAGAACTATCTCCCCAGTCCTCACCTAGACTGAAAATATTACTGTATCAGACTGTAAATGTTACTGTAATGTGTCAAATGAAACTCTACAATGTAATCGTAATAATCTTATTTTTTCACCATTTTTCCTCTTCAGCATCCGCAGATATTGTCTTCCTTCTAGATGGATCTGGGAGTGTGACCTCATCCCAGTTCTCAACCATGAAAGAGTTTGTGAAGAATGTCACCAGAAGTCTTGTGCAGTATGACACCCAAGTAAGTCTGACTCCTAACTGTGAAGCGGTCTTATTGCCACTAACAAATTGACACATTTGAAAATGAGGGAGCAATTTAGCCCTAAATATAAGTTTGTCACTGGGCTTATAAAATTACATTTCCATTTATTTTGGGCCGGTGGTAGAGTTGCATTTTAGGAACTTTGTGTCCATAAGCAAGGAACTTAACCCTTACTGTAGTTGCATAGGGAAGAATGGCCCTGAAGTAATGATAATTGACAAATGTAAGTCACTTTGTAATCTTGCAAATGCAATTTTGACAAAATCAAACTAAAATGCCTTTTATTTTTAACATCAGAGTACGAACCACAATACTCATCTATTCATTAACCTTTAGTACTCATTAACCTTTAAGAATGTCCACATTAGATATTGTCTTATCAGGGGTTATGAGGTATCAATTATTTTGTTTCCACAGATTGCCTATGCCCAGTACTCTGGCTGGATGACCAAACATGTGAACTTCAATCAGTTTAATAGAGCAGGATATGAAAGTCAGGTGGACGGTATCAGCCAGAGAAGAGGAGGCACATACACTGCTTATGCAGTTGGGAAAGTTGTGTAAGTTTCAAGTGAACACTAATGTAGCCACGGCTGATATTTTTATTTCCCTGACTTTCCCTTTAAACTTTACCACATTCAAAACGCCGTCTGTTGTGTCTGAGCTCATTATAATCTATGGTCATTTGAAATATTTATCATAACTTGTAATTATTTATTCAGGTCAGATATGTTTGAACCTACTGTTGGAGGAAGACCACAAGCTAGTAGGATCCTGATCCTCATCACAGACGGGGAAACCTATGATGCTGGGAAATACCCCAAAGTCACAGCAGATGCAGATGCAAACAAAATCACAAGATATGCTGTTGGGGTATGATGTCACATCTCTTTTTCTCCTTCTCATTTTCGTTCACATCGAGAAACATTAACCATGATAACTTTAACTATGTTTCTGTTCAACAATAGGCTCCTTGTTCGTCATTCTCATGTCAAACGATAGGCTACTATATCTGTTTCCATGGGAATTAATTGTTTCTGATTGTCTATCAGCCTTTTATCATTCTAAAAAATTCCTCTGAAAGAGAGATATCGTTGCATATGTCGTTATAGTTATAGTTGTTGTTCCAGGTGCAAAAGGCCCTTAATTCACAGAACCTTCAAGGATTAATTAGTTAATTGTCATATTTGAAAACGTAACTATCTAGGCTAAGCAAACTAACTAACTAGATGACTTTCATTATGATGTGACAGGTTGGCAGTGCCTGGACCAGTTCGACAGCACAAGCTCAGCTCAATGCCATCGCCTCTCAACCACCGTCAGACCACGTGTTCAGAGTCAACGACTTTCAGGCACTGACCAGTATCATCAATGACCTGCAGCAGAAAGTTTTGAATGTGCAAGGTACAGTATGTGCAAATATAGATCAGTTAACATTTTCACAAAATTGGTTTGTAATTTCTTAGCATGTGAACTTGTCTAATTGGCTATCACTCTGTCTCTTATTGGTCATTACTGAAATAGCTTAAAGGAGACATAGAATGGAAAAACACTTTTACATTGGTTTTGATGAATTAAGAGAGGTTGTGGATGGTCAAAGAGCTATATGAACATGCTGCATGGTTCTGCCCTCATTCATATGGAAATCCTACATTTAGAAATAGCCATTAAATGATGGGCGAATCAGAACAAAGCCTACAAATGATGTCAAATAGCACAAAGCCATTGCAGTTCAATCAAGGTGGCCAGAGTGAGGCGTTGTTTAGGCAAAAAAACAAACAAAACATTTCAATACACATTTTAAATATGAGGTGCTTGTAAAATATCACTTGATCTTCTTTTTGACAAAATACAATTGCATATATTGTATTTTAACATCAGAGAACAAAGTACAATACTCAATTAATCCATTCTGTCACCTTTAAATAGCTTGTGCTGTCATATATCAGATTCAAACAGACTGGCAGGATTTGAAATACAATGCAGGACAGGTCAAGGGTCATTTTCTTCACATTTTCACAAGGTTTAGAACCTTCCATATCAGACATTCTTTGTCTCCACAGGTGTCCAATCAGCGGCCACTACAACGTGCCTGCCCTCACACACATATCTCACAATCCACACGGCTCAAGGTAAGAGTGCTCCAACATTTAAGAACTTTTACAGTCAGTGTTCACCAATAACACTATGTAACTTATTCAACACCTATCAAAAATTATATGAATCAAAATAGAATACTTAAACAGTCTGTTTCCCAAAACTAAATTAGCAACTATGTTGGTTGCAATACTAGTTCCCATTACCAACTACCTAAGTTGCAACTATGTTAGCAACTATGCTTTTGGGAAACGGACGCCTGGAATTTTTGTTGTTGACAATTTGACGATCATGCAAAGTCTATGCAGTGTATCCCTCTGGCCTCACGGGGGCACTGTGGCACAGCTGGTAAAAACACCTGTTCCATATGTGGACTGAGTCCCTGTGGGGACCCAAGGTCAAATTCAATGGGTGGGCATTACTCATTCGCATCTGGTGCCTCTCTCTGACTTACTTCCTGTGTGTTTACAAACAAAAAGTTAAATGGGTCTTATTGTGTGAAAAATATAGAGATTGTGTAGTGATTTTTGTTCGTGGTGAAATCAGAAGTATAAAAGGGTTTTACATTTACATTTATGCATTTAGCAGACGCTTTTATCCAAAGCGACTTACATTTGTCAATTTTCAACTTCAGAGCAAGTCTCCCCTAGAGCAACTTAGGGTTAAGTGCCTTGCTCAAGGGCACAACGGTGGCAGCCGGGATTTGACCCCACAGCTTGCAGACTACTAGTCCACTAGAGTCAAGGTCCTTAACCACTATGCTACCACCGCTTTACCATGTAAAGCATGCTGACTAATACTTATGTCCTTTGCTTTGTCCAGGCATTCCCACTGTTAATGGAAATGCAGGAGGGGCCTCTTGCGTCTTCCCTTACACATACAAGGGCACAAAGTACTACAGATGCATCCGCTTGGACCGTAATGTACCATGGTGTGCAACCACCGGCAACTATGACTGGGATGGCAAATGGGGAGAGTGTCTTGGTAAGAAATGAATAATGAAGAAATGAACAAAGGTTGAATTCACACCTTATAGAGGTGCTGCTCACTGATTATAAAACGTTCATTGAGGAACAAACTACAGCATATGTCGTGGTATATTCTTCACTTGAACTTGTTCGCTTCACCTGCAGAACACTTGCTTTTTTAAACAGTGGTGGAAGAAACTGATCTGAGTGTCCTGTGCAAAGGGCATTTTTTGCCCTCAACAGTGCCTTCCAAGCAGCGCTGCCTTCAAGGCACTACCCTCCCAAATCTTGGTTAGGATGAGGGTTAAGGTTGTGCCTTTCAGACAGTGCTGCCTGGAAGGTGCCATTGACGGCAAAAAACATCATTGAGCCTGCAAAGGTAGCTACTTGAATCATCGAATATGTAGCCTGATCAAGTGAAATGGCAATCAGAGAAGTGAAGCAGTGCCATTGCGGACTGTCAATAGAAACCATGTATGTAAACAGATTTGGAAATGAATTGAAAGAAAAGGGTTCTGTTATTCATTAGTCAGAACAACACAGTTTTAGTGTGCATGATGCAATGTTTAACATTGTGTCCTTTACCTTTTCAGGCCAGCCCACTGTGAACGGTAATTCCTTCGGAGCTGCCTGTGTCTTCCCTTTTGTGTATTTGGGCTCTCTTCACTGGAAATGCACCACCATGAACCACAACACGCCATGGTGCTCAACAACAGACAACTATGACCAAGATGGGAAATGGGGAGAATGTACCAGCTTAGGTAAGAAATGCACATTTCTGCCATGTTACTGTTACATTATAGCAACATTCTCTGTGGACCGCAACACCACAAAAATTTAGTTTATTATATTATATTCAACATGTGGTACAGCTAATATATACAAATATACGTCTTATATCTCAGTGGATATTGGAATCACTATGTAGACATTCCTTTTCCATGACCATATCATATTTCTTTTTCCCTAAAGGGGTGACCCGGTCTTGTCCTCTCTCACCTCCACGTCAATTTGTAAGCCAAACAAACTCAGGTAAGAGACTTTGTATCAGTAGACTATGTGAGATGGATGTACTCTGTGCTTATATTTTTGCGGTGTATGCTAGCAGTCATCGCTTCCAGTGACATCATCAATTCTCTCAGACAATCAGCATTACTTTGCATTTCATTACTTTGTTGAAAACAGGTAAATTGTGTGATACTCAAAGGCCCAATTTCAATGGTCTAATTGACAATCCACATACAATCAGGATTTGATCATATTTGAGTCAGAGACCAGAATTGAGACCAGGTGATCACAGGCCGACCGAGCCTTAGAGTTAAAGCTGTTTACCATCCCTGGTTACATTTGCAAAGAGAAATCTCATTACTTCTTAACTTTACTATTATTATGTATAAATCACATTGATAAGGTAAAAGCAAGATAACACAAGTGGGGTTGGTAGCAGATATTGGCACAGCTGTAGTTCAGCCGCATAGGTAACCACAGCCATGGTGATATCCGCAAACTAACCCCACGACCACAATAGTTCCATTACTAACTGACAAAGCTTTCAACTTCTGTCCTCCACTCCTCAAAATAACGTATCACGTTCCCAAGAAACACAAAAGTTTAATGTATGGTTTTGAACGCTTCCAATTAGAATTTCATTTTTTGACCGAACTCTAACTGTTACATAATGCTTTAAATCTGGAAATCATTTATAGACATGAATATAAATGTACATAGCATATAGCATTATTAGCCTGGCTGATCTTAATAGCTTTACAAATAGGAAACAACATTATGATATCTGATTATTTCATGTATGGTTATACTAATTATAAAATAGCTGTTCTTCAAGTCACCAAAAATGATGAATCATTTCTATATCCCAAACCATTCACATTCACATAACATGCCTCATTCTGCTCATATTGTCCTTCTTCAGATCCTGCAGATATTATCTTCCTTCTGGATGGATCTGGCAGTGTGCAAGCAAACCAGTTCCATATCATGAAAGAGTTCACCAAAAACTTGACCAGAAGCCTGCTGCCATATGACACCTTGGTGAGTCTGGGTCCTTCCTCAGTTAATGCATCAGTAACTTCATATTAAACGTAAGTAATAAGGAAGCTCATCTCCTATGTTTCATTGTGCTTTGTCCACAGTTTGGCTATGCACAGTACTCCGGTAGCACCACCAAACATTTCTACATGAATCAGTTTAATAGAACGGGATTTGAACATCAGGTGGACAGCATCGTCCAGAGATCTGGTGGCACATATACAGCCTCGGCTATCGGGAAAGTTTTGTAAGTCTTAGATGAAATCTTTCTGCAATCTCATCTAATAACACTTTACATTACAGCCCGTGAAGTACTGGGTAAGGAGTACTGTAGGTAGGAATGGCGTAAGAAAAAGTACAGTGTATGGAGGGATCAGTTGTACTTAGTATACGTCAAGTATCCAAAAGTCCCACTTGAGTAAAAGTATCGATACCCCGCAAAAAAATGACTTTGGTAGAAGTTCAAGTCACCTGCTAGTATGTTACTCAAGTAAAAGTATCTACTACTAAGTCTCTACTGTACTTAAGTATGAGAAGTAATCTTTTAATTACTTAAGTAATGAAAGTAAAAGTACAAGTAGGCTAAAAAAAATAAATAATAATAATACATAGGCAACATAGGCAGTGAACTGTCAGATAATGTTAACTGAATGGGGCACTGACACTGAAAGTGAGTTCCTATGCCTTGTTTAGTTTGGGTTAGCTGCCAACACACTATAATATTTAAGATTTTGTCAGTGTTTTTCCTGAGGGCATTCAATGACCTTGAACAATAGAGCCAAGCTACGGATTGATTCACACCATATTCCTCCTTTAATGAAAATTTGTTTGCACTTAACTGACAAGTGGGTGTCTCTAATATAAAGCCTTGTTCCAGTCGCTCAGTTGACCGCTAAATGCAATTTCAGCTGATACCTTGTTACTCCAGTATACTGTCAATCGATAATGTAGTGGAGTAAAAGTATGGAATTTTTTCAGGAAATGTAGTGAAGTAAAAGTTGACAGAATTTTAACAACTCAAGTAAAGTATAGATACTCCAAAAACATACTTAAGTACAATACTTAAGTATTTTTGCTTAGTTATTATACAACACTGGTACACATGGTACTTCATGCACAAGTATGCAGGAATAGCATAAAGAAATCAAGGGAATATCACACCTGATATTGAAAAGTGGTCTTTATGTAATGGTAGAGCCATTAATTGATTCACCAAAAATACATGGTATAAAGTTATCCAACAGGCAGGGTGTAAGAAGAACAACAGGCCTTTCTAATTCATTCAAGGTCACCATTGTAACTGAGGTTGGGTCGACCGATCACGGGTCGTGCACGGTTTAGCCAATCAGCACACAGTTTAGAGTGATTTCTCTGAACTTGCCTGTAGTTCAGCAGCTTGTAGTTCAACAGCATAGGAACGTGTTCATTACTCTCCCCCCTTTCGAATTATCTTTACAAAATTGGTACATGACATTAACATCCATGATCTTGAGGACTTATTGCCACTACGATGTCAAAATAGATCGGAATTAGCCAGCGATCTGTTACTACTGAACGCGGAAGTTGAGAGAATACGTCATATCCAAACGGAAACGTTTCAATTGCATTGTTCCAGACTGTATGACGGAGTCAACAGTCGGCTTATTAGCCAGGCTAACATTACAGTACATGACGGGCCTATGCTTACCTACACAGAGATGACATGTTTGATTTACAGTATATGATGGGCCTATACTTACCTACACAGGGATGACATGTTTGATGCCGCAAATGGAGGAAGAGCTGGAGCAGCAAGAATCCTCCTTGTGATCACAGATGGGCAATCTTCTGATTCTGGAAGCTATCCCTCTGTCTCAGCACGTGCTGATGGAATGAAAGTTACCAGATACTCTATTGGGGTATGACATGCTAAGCCATTACCCACACATAACTCTTGTGTTCACATACAGTTTTATTTTCATTCACAAGACCTTAAATGAGCTTTCTGTGGCACTTGTAGATTAAAATATTGAAATATTTACAGTGGGTAGGTTCAGTGGGTAGGTTTACATGCACAGTTTTTTTCTTGATCAGACTGAATTTAGTTTGATTAGGTATCTAAACCGCACCTTGGAGACATGTCATTTGTTTATATCCATCTGATGTGACTGAGCTAGCATCCGCTAGCCTACTGCCAGTCTACGATTAAACGACAGCCATAAAACAACTTTGTGATAAATAAAAACTTTATATAGAAGGTCTGTATTACTGTATATCCCGTTACATTAATGAGACCGCATTTTGCATTATCGTCACAATTAGTTTCACTTTCACCCTCTTGGCTAGCTACGTGAATGTTAGCAAAGTCATGCCACACTTTCAATTTGTTTCATATTCAAATTGTATCGAGCATTATCGGCTCAAATGGCATATGTACTGTACGTGAGGTGTTTTTAATCGGTTGCAGCACATATTCTGATTAAAACAGTGCATGTAACCCTCCTGAGTGTTTGAGGCCCCTTGATCTTTATGGTACACTGCACATACCTGATATTCAGGACCTGATTCAAAAATTCTTTTGAAAGTTCTGTGTTTGAGCTTTACGGGGTGTCCTGTGACATGCTAATCATCTCTCTCCCATGTGACAGGTTGGCAGTGCGTGGACTTCTCAGGCAGCGATCGACGAGCTTAATGCCATTGCATCTAAACCAGAGCAGGACTATGTGTTCAGAGTGGACAACTTTGATGCCCTTGAGAACATCACCAGCGCTATAAAAGATGACATCTTGATTCTACAAGGTAATTGCAAATTTAGAATTAATTAGAAATTCTCTTGTAAATTTACGGTACTTATCACAAAAGAATGAGACTTTTTAACCAAATAGATTGTGTTTATTTATTTAGGGATGACATGCATTTATTTAAATGGATCAACAATGTATGCTGAAATGAAAAGTTGAAATGAAAAGTTGTCTTATAAATGAAATCAATATGTAGTCAACAATTATTGCACAGTATTACCAGTAATAATTATTGTGAAACTAGAGAATGCACTCTGAAATGAACCAGGCTAAATGACAGCTACATGTAATTTGATGTAACAAATATATCACATAATTTTATATGGACATCTGTATCTTTCCCTACAGGGGTGATCACCAAAACCTGTACAAACAGAGGTAGGAGAGTTTATTTCATCTCTTAAAAGACAAATCATCTCTTTATTTTGCGACTGGATTTTTGCTACATGAGATTTTAGGAAAGGTTGTGGAAGGTGTCTTCAATCCATACTAAATGTGCCTGACTGTCTATATTACAGTATATGCCATAATTTGCCATAATATAAACATGTATAAAAATGCTAAAGTGAAGAGTTTGAGACATCTAGTCTATGTTGTGACTCCCACAGTGCCTAAAGCTCATGTGGATTGCTCGGCCACGGCCATGTCCGTCGCCCTGGAGAAGTCTGCCCTCATTGGGCTACATGAGTCTCACCTGCGGCTGAGCGACCCCTTCTGCACGCTCACCTCAAACACCTCTCACCTGATGGCCAGCATTCCACTCACCGCCTGTGGGACCAAAGTGGAGGTGAGAGACTAACATTAGGTTCAGACTGTACATGTCCGTTTACCGACGACAGATAGTGTGTCTGACGTTGGCGGAGTCAATTCTGATTGGTTGACGGATCCGTTTTTACCTGAAAAGTTGAACATTTTTCAACTTCGACGGACGCAACGGAGCCGTTGGGACGGATTGACACACAATGCATTTTGCGAAAGTTCCTTGCAAAGTAAATTGGATTCGTCGCAGACGTGTACAGTCTGAAACAGGCGTAATTAACCATTGTCCACTGACACACATACACAAGGTGACCTTTTGAGCAATGACAGTGTTTCTGGGTGTTGGCGTTCAGGCACATTCCCATTGACATTAGGTTCACACAGGTATTTTCCTATAGAGATAAAATCTTCTATATGTAACGGATGCCAACTAACTTGACTAGCTGGCGGCAGTATGTGTTAATATTCCCTAATCCTTGATGAACACTTCTGACTGCTGAGTTGGAAGCCTGGGGTGGTGGGTTTGAGATCTGTGTTCTGTGTGGACTGCCCCCGGCTACATGTAGGCAAATTTTCCTGATCATTACTGTAAATTACAAGTTATATCCATTACAGTAGGTGGTTGCTCAGGCACAGATGCCCCAAAAGTTGCGAAATATGTCATATAAGTTTAAGACTTAGTAACAGGTTTATTCCATCTTTGGGTGAGACTTTTCTCATGATCATCTCTGTTTGTTGGTCTTTCATGAAGGACGATGGACAAAACATCATCTTCAGGAACGACATAGTGTCTTTTGATGACCCCAGTAATGTCATCACCAGGAGATACGATGTGGTCATGGAGATTGTCTGCAAGTTTCCAAAAACAAATGGTTCGGCTACAGTCAACTTTGGCCTTCACCAACCATCTCTCACCTTTGTAGAGAGGGGCTTTGGCACATTGACCTACCAGTTTGAATTCTTCAACTCACCCAATTTCCAGCAGTTGATTGACCCAAACTCCTACCCTCTGGAGTACAATCTGGGGGACATGATATACATGCAGATTGACTCTGTCACCTCTATCGGAAACATGGAGTTGTTTGTTGACTCTTGTGTTGCTGGTCCAACCAACACACCAAACCAGGCAATGTCCTACACCCTCATTAACAATGGGTAAGACCTGCTTTGACTTCTACATCATGCACAATTAAATGCCAAGATGTGTATCTTTCTATTTGTTTAAATGTATCTCACCTCTTAAATCCATTGTTTGTCCCTCTGAAGATGCCAGATGGACAGCACTGTGCAGATGTACTCCAGTCCCCCGTCCCAAGTCCGACTAGGGTTTCAGGCCTTCAAGTTCATTGGGATGTATGACCAGGTAAAGACTTTTTATCAGAATAGAACCGGAACACTAGCTAAATGAAAATAGAAATGACCCATGTAAATACCCCAATTGGAACAGAATTTCTGTTCTGATCGCAAATTTTAAGTCAGAACAAAAGGGGTGATTTTACCCCTTCGGAATGGAATGTTTCCTGACAGAATTATTAATCATTAATGATGTTTATCAGAAAAGTAACTTTTGGCAGCTACCATTTTGCTAACTGAAATCTGGATATTCACCATGCGTAAACGCCTTCAGTGTCATAAACTACTGTATATCTGTTACACTGAGTGGACCTGTTTCTCTGGAGGTTCCTGTTGGTAATTTATTACAGAGGTGCGGTAACAGAGTGTTCATAAGGTCCCTCTATGTTTGTGTGTAGGTGTACATCACCTGTTCAGTCATCATGTGTAAGGTTGGGGATCCTGGCAGCAGGTGTTCCAAGGGTTGCATTGCTGGTAGTCCAACCAACAAGAGGGAAACTCACCAACAGACCTCCCAGCACTACATTTCCCAGGGTCCCTTGCGTCTCAGACGGGAAGCCTCAGACATGAAAGCCAGCCAGCCAGGTAATTTCTCCATAACAAAATATGATTAAGCAGTACTAGTTTACAACAAGGTGAATGTAAGTCACAGTGTGTGTTCAAGTCATATGTCTTAGCAGTTAACATGTAAACAACCTTAAATTTGCTTTAATTCCTTAGCAATTTAACCTTGACCATTAACTGTGCTGTATATTAGTAATAACTTTCACCCTCTGTTTTGCAGAGGCCCACAACGTTGTGAACCTGAACTTTGTTGTTGCTGTCTGCGGTCTCCTGGTGGCTGTTGCTATGGTGTGTGGAGTGGTGATCTATAAGACCCGAGGGTCAAAGGTCAAATATGAAACCATGCAATCCCCAACGATTTAAAGTAGCCAGCTTTCACAAAGGCAATATGGAGTATTCTTGATAAAATGGTGCCGATGCTTTTATAGGCCATATTGTCCTTTTTTCATGTTAGCCCCCCTACAAGAAATAAATTGAACTGGGGATAATACTTAAAGATTTGTAATACACTACATCTGTGGGGGTGGTTTATGGGTAGGACTGTATATGATGGTGGTGAGTTGACATTTTCCCAGTTTCCAGTTAAAGCATATTACAGGTCAGTCTGTAGTTACTTCACTTTACTTTCATCTCAAAATATACAAGCAATGCACAGGGGAGGTTCTGATAATTAAATGGTTAACTCAATTTTGTACTTAAATAAAGCATATGTGGATAAATCTTTACAGGTGTGAATATTTGTATGATATGTGATATGGTTCTGTAACAACAGAGAAACGGAAAAACATACCACTATTAACAACACAAAGTAGGCAATACAATCCCCTAATACAATTGATTACATACACTGGGTCTCATACTGCCAGTTGCCAGCATTAACTTGCATGAGCTACAGTGCTGATCACGCTCTAGTCACATGCAACCCTCGAGGCCACGGGAGAAATAGCAGCACATGGCCGCCTTATCACCTTAAAGGTGCGTTCAGATTCATCTAACATTAGGGTGACCATATTTTCATTTGGGAAAAGCAGGACACCTTGGGTGGAGCGTGGAGGGGTATGAGATGTGCGCAAAGCGCACCGAAAATTTTTCAACATAGGACATCTATTGAAATAGTAGGCCTATTTGAACTTTTTTTTTTTTTTTTTTAATTTTGAACTCCCCCTGCTAATTATGGACTTTGTTAAATTCACTTATTGTATTAGTTACATTATTATATGCATGTCTTTGTCTAGCTGCTATAGAAAAAGGGGAAGGTCTGAAATACCCCAGCACCACCTAAATTGGATGAGGGTGCTCCAATTCTGCAATTGGATGATATAAAACTTCAACATAATCTCACAGAAATCTGTGAAATGAACACAATTCATAAAATCACACCTACTGAAAGTTATTGCTTCTTCCCAATACATCACTGAGCAATGCTGAATATGCAGCTGTCTCTTTTAAGCACAGAATTCTTTAGGCTATTCATGATTTTGTGTCAACAGTGACCCTGCCACTGATTGTGTTTAGTGAGTTGTGTTTCATTTCACTTCTGTGAGATCAGGTTGAAAACTTATCTCAAAGTTTACAGGTCTTATAATGTGTGATGATTTTACCAAGTTCAGCCTTAAACACTAGAAAAAAATTCCCTTTTCTAATGGGCGATCTTTACACTGAAATTGAGCAATCTTATTCTCAAGCAAGTACGTTACCAATGATACCAACGGATAGATCTGATTGTCCAGTTTAATTTAATACCAAATACCTCCATTGTAAGAGCAGATATCTACCCATATAAAGCTTCCGAAAGATAATGAAGCAAAACCTGCGATATGTGTTGCAGAGCGAGTATAGTGCGCAAAAGGATAACGCTGGATTAATTGAAGTACCCATGATGAATGTTTAACAAACTTATTTTTGGCTATCTGGATTACGTCACACGCAGCGCCGTGTGCAGTGTCCTAGTGCCTATAAATTTAATGGTCCAATGATGAAGGTAATTTTAAAAAGCAGGACATTTCCTCACTTTCTAAAAATAACCCCGGACGCCCAGGACAGGACGTGAAATACGGACATGTCCCGCAAAATACGGACGTATGGTCACCCTATCTAACAGAAGCGAACGCTCGCTGCAAACATGTTCGTATTAAACAGTGGAATTTGAATGATTTTGTGTAATGTTCTAAAAAGTTTGTTCAAAACTGTAAATAAAAATGGCAAACTGAGTGGAAACTATTTGCAGGAGTCTATTAATATGAGACAAAGTTGCTGTGAGTTGCTGTTCGCCTATGTTTGCGAATGTTCCCCTCTGTTAAGCGAAGTTGGACGCACCTTTAATTGAACTGGATCATTTAGCATTACAGCCTCAGGGCTTTACACGTACATAAATGCTACTTATTTACAGCAAATTTCCAAAACAACATTCACATTAAACAGTTCAATAACTGAAATAAAGTTGGGTTTCAGATCTAAGATTCACTGCCGGGGTTTCAGCTCACACGCAACTATAGCCTAACGACCGATTCAGAGCTGAGTGTGAGCAGGGAGTAAGCGGTTTTGGCCGGTTTTCGTTTAGAATAGCCTACATGTTGACAGGTTAGATCATTCAGATTGAACACGTGTTCTGCGCGGCTCCTGTCCGGTTTCTGAGCGTCTTTTTTGAAATAGAAAGGAGTTCTATTTTTCCACGTGTTTTCAACACGGTAAGCGTGCCTTGCCACAGATTTTAAATGCAGAGCTCAGGTAGCCGGTTCGCGCAGAACACTGCAGAGACAAGTTCTGGTGTGAATGCACAAGCCCACAGGCACCTCTCACGGACTACTCACGGACAGCCCTGCTCTCGCACCACCAACACACAGTTTATGTGTGAATCGGGTTTCAGCTCACACGCAACTATATATGGTTCACTGTTGGGTTTCAGCTCACCCGCAACTTTAATTCACTTATAGGCCTACACTCTCTTCCCCCACGTCCGAGAAACCGAGGCCTAATCAGGACTAAATGAGGTCAATATTGGCACGCTTGCATCCTATCGAACACATAGAAGACTCTTTCAGTACCCTTGCTCAGGAAGTGCTATATCCTTATTCCTTAATGTCTTATCTCAAATATTCTCTTTTTCTCAGTAACTCAAATATTGTCTTAAGTTCTTATAAAGATTCATTAGACCAGGGGTGTCAAACATAAAGCCCGGGGCCTTATATCAGTATATAAGTGCTGTTTCTATAGAACCTGAAAGTAGGACAATCCACCAGCGTGGATGAGATGAGAATAGCCTGGCTCTTTGGTGTTGCACGTTTAACACCCTGGGGCCCAGTCACAGGATTTATCCAGAAATGTGTTGATGATACTGTTCCAACTAAGACTGTCCGTGTCTATCCTAATCAAAAGCCATGGATAAACAACACTGTAAAAACTGCACTTAGGGCCCGTGATTGTGCTTTTGCATCTGGAAACATGGAGATGGTGAAAACAGCCAGATATGAACTGCGTAAGACCATCAAAACAGCAAAAAGGACATATAGGCATAAGATCGAAGAACAGCTGGAAGGTAAAGACACAAGAAGCATGTGGCAAGGACTTCACATGATTTCTGATTTTAAAGAAAAGACATGTGAGGTCCAAGTCTCTCACTCTTCACTGCCAGATGAGTTAAACACCTTCTATGCCTGCTTTGAGGTCACCATCAACCCTCCAGCAATAATCACCTCCACCACTACTGACCTCTCAGCTGTTCCAGGCCTAACTGTCACAGAGGCTGATGTGTAGAAATCCTTTAGTCAAGTCAACATCCGAAAAGCAGCCGGACCTGATGGGATACCAGTTTGTGTCATCAGAGTATGTTCAGAGCAGCTGGCTGGTGTGTTTACGGACATATTCAACCGTTCTCTGTCCACGTGCACTGTCCCCAGTTGCTTTAAGTCAGCCATCATTGTTCCAGTGCCAAAGAAAAGCAAAATCACCACCTTGAACGACTGGCGTCCTGTGGCCCTCACTCCCATTGTGAGTAAATGTTTTGAGAGGCTGGTGAAGAACATCTTTTGCAGCATGATACCACCCACTCTGGACCCTCATCAATTTGCCTATACACGGAACAGATCCACGGATGATGCCATCACTACAGCATTGCACACCTCCCTAACACATCTTGAAAAGAAAAACACGTATGTCAGGATGTTGTTTGTGGACTACAGCTCTGCATTTAACACCATAGTCCCTAGCAGACTTGACCACAAGCTTAGGAGTCTTGGCCTAGATCACAATCTATGCAGCTGGATCCTGGACTTCCTGTCAGTGAGGCACCAGGTGGTGAGAATGGGCTCCATTACATCTGCTTCACTAACAATCAACACTGGTGCCCCTCAAGGTTGTGTCTTGAGTCCTCTGCTGTACTCTCTGTACACCCATGACTGTGTGGCTTTGCATAACTCCAACACCATAGTCAAGTTTGCTGACGACACCACGGTCATTGGACTTATCACCAACAATGACGAGTCAGCCTACAGGACTGAAATCAGCAACTTGACACAATGGTGTGAGGAAAACAACCTGTCCCTAAATGTTGTGAAGACCAAAGAGGTGATTGTTGACTTTAGAAGGAAAAGTGATCTGCATGAGCCTATTAACATCAATGGCTCTGAGGTGGAGAGAGTTAACAACTTTAAGTTTCTCTGCGTGAATATCACAGAAGATCTAACCTGGGATATCCACATAGACCAGCTTGTGAAGAAAGCCCAGCGCCGTCTCTTCCATCTCAGACGATTAAAGAAATTTGGCATGAGATCACAGATCTTAAAGACTTTTTACAGTGGAACTGTCGAGAGCATCCTGACAGGTGACATCACTGCCTGGTATGGTAGTTGCACTAGCACCAAAAGGGTGGCGCTGCAAAGAGTTGTGCGCACAGCGCAAAGTATCTGCAGATGTGCTCTACCTACCATCAAGGACCTATACATCAGACGCTGCATTAAAAAGGCAAAAAGAATCACTAAGGACCCCAGTCATCCCCATCATGGACTGTTTCAGCTATTACCATCTGGCAAGAGATTCCACAGTCTCAGGGCCAGGACCACCAGACTTCAAAACAGCTTTTTCCATCAAGCAGTAAGACTCATGAACACAGAGTCAGAATCCACAGCCTAAATTGTGCCTGTCAGTCTTGCACTTTTTCTTTTTTTTATGCACTTTTGGACATTGAACACTCACACTGACACATACACACATAGCACATTTATCTCAGACATTTCTTAATCACTATTATTTATTTTCTGAGGAGCAAAAAACACAAGAATTTTACTCTCCTATAGTCTACCACTAGGCTATAATGAGATGTAATAAAGTTTTTCTTGAATCTTGAATCTTGAATTGACTTTGTTGACTTTATAAGGGACAGAGGGGAAATCATTTGGTCAAATCATTTAACGAAAAAATCTAATAACTTAATCAAAAAAATCAAAGGGAAACATTTTAGCAAAGACAAAATGTTAACATTTGTCAATGTATGTAAAGTTTAGACCTACAGTACTTGCTAGAATTTATTTATTTATTGAGAGAAATGGAGGGAGAGAGAAAGAGAGGGAGTCCCCTCACAGGCCTCAGTCTGAAAGTAAAACTATCTGGATTAAGAGAAAGTAAAACTAGCTGGGCATATTTTACGCCTTCTCGATCACATCGCATACATGACAATCCTCAACAGGAGAAGGAACTCATCGGTTTATCTTCCTTCACATAACAGAAACCTTAAGGTAAGACTATAAAAAGAAACCATAAGACTTAGAGTAATGTGCCATAAAAAGACAACATACAGTACTATTTCATATATTGAGTAAAGTGCCTGGCGAATGCCAAACTAAAATCACAAGTGATATTTAGTCTGGGGACCTACCTATTGCATTTCTCGTAGCGGAAACATCGTTTACAATTGTCCATAGCCGTTTATTGGGTGCTACAAATGTCTATCATAGCGTCCGTACATACCTCGGAGCCAATACCAGAGCCACCACGTGACGTAAAATGCAACCGAGGGCCGTACAAATCGCTTTTGTTCTGCGATTGGATACCGAAAGCAAGCGAGAAAAAACGGCCATGGTCACCATGCTGCTATGCAGAGTGAAAGGAAATAAGCGTGCAAAGGAGCATGGGAACTCCCAGGCTATAAAATGCCATAAACTTGGAACATACTATTTCATATATTGTAATACACTGTATGTGACGCTGTGTGAGACTACCGTCTCACACGGTCGGTCTCCTCTCAATCTAAATCGTTTTTCACACATTCCCACAAATTTATTAAAAAATACACTCCCACATATACATTTAAGATTGACTTAACACTACAAACATGTACTGTATGTCTATGACATTTATGTAACTAGGGGACATAGGGGCATAGTCTGTCTGTCTGTGTGTCTATCAATGACAGCAGTGAAATTTGACAGAAAAAAATTGGCTTAAGGAGAAATACCAATGTCTCTCTTCGTTTAATGTTTCCCTGAATCCCTGACTATCAGCCTGTCAAAGCAAACCTGTGGAACACTACCGTTGTGTGTGAGACAGACAAAGGCTGCATCTGCCAAAAGGAGAAGCACTCTGAAAGTAATCAGTCAGGAGGCCTGCATTTTCTTTCCAGGGAGCTAATAACGACAAGTTATGGGAGCCTATAATATAAAAGAAATCCCACCACCTCTTCCTGTGCCTTGTAAGTCTGCCACACACCCAAGCCAATATAGCCTTTATAATGATGTTATAATGCTTTATCATAATATTTAAGTGCTCTACTTTAGAACTTTTCATATGTTTATATTTGAGGGTCTAGCAGTGAAGATGCAAAACCGTTTGTAGGAAAGTTGAGAATTTTGAGAGTATGGAACAAGCATTCTAGCAAGCATTCTAGTGCCACAAATAGGTCAAAGTTGGAGTTGCGTCCATGAGTGCAATTTCTGACTTGCATGCCCAATTTCCAAAACTGACGTTTGAATTCTTGAGTCAAGCTGAGTTCAACTGATCCTATTAAAGCTTTTTCTGCCATATTGGATTTGGGGGAAGAAGGGAGAAGGAAGAAAAAGGAGGAACAGAGGAAAAAAAGGAAAAGGAGAGGAAAAAAGGAAAAAGAGGAGAAAGAGATTGAGATTGGGAAAATCTCAGGAAGATTTGATGATCTCTTCATTTATTATTATGGTTTTTAGATGCTGATGAATACTTGTAGCTAAATTATACTTAATAATTATTATTTTAAATGACTTCATTGTTTAAATTGTGTAGGCCTACAATATATTGTTTCCAGTGCACTTGCTACAGTTATCACCACTTCTTTGTTCTTGTTATTATTATTATTGTTGTTGTTGTTTTTAATATTTTATTGTTGTTCTTATTAATAATTATAATACTAATAATAGCAACATTTCCATTATATAATTATATACCTGGTAAGATGTAAATGAAAGGACTCGAGAGATGTTAACCTCCTTGCACATCTGTATTCACACCCTTAGTGGTGGTCCCAGTCAAATTATACAACTGCACACCTGGCTCATCCTGAATACACTTGACGTGCCTATTCTGAAGTTGCCAAATGCTTTGCATTTTCTCATGATCTAAAAGAAACACCATCCCCATGAGGTCAGTGAGGAGGCGTTCTATCATCAGGATGGTTTGATGTTCACCTCTTGTTCTCTTCTGACAGTGCAGGGCCAATTCTTCACTGGTGATATGCTGGTCTACCATTGAGTCTGTGATCCCTGGGACTCCTTTCTGTTGTAGCGGTGCCCTCTTGGGCTGCCTAAACAAAGCCACATCACCAGTATCCCATTCGGAGATACAGCATGAAAGCTTGGCCATGAATACAGGATACATGGGATGGGAGTCCTTGGCACACCCCCTGCCAGGCGCGGCATGAAATGATATATATCCAGCTTCACCTTCATGTCAGGCCATCCAGCAAACCTTTCTTTCAATTTGGTCTGCCCACAATTTTCCTTGCAGCAGTCACAGTCAACATACAGTAACTGAGGTGGATCTACATCTGTACTGTGGTACCTCTAGACAAGGCCAGCTGCCATCTGATTCAGGGCAGGACCCTCCTGAGCTGTCAGCACGCTGATCAGGATCTCTCCAACTTCGTTGCTGATAGAAGTGACCCAGAGGGCAGTGCCCTTAGCATGCCCTGACAGTTTCTTTGTCATATGTATCCAAGAAAATAATAAAAGGCATATTCATAAAACATTACTTCAGTCTCACCAGACACTTGTATCAGTAATGTGACTAATTTGTTAATGTATAGAGTTAACAACAGCAAGACATTTAATTACTCCAATTACACAGTATGAACTTCTCACACCTACCTTTTTTGTAGAAAGGATGCGGCCATAAGTTGATGTGATTCTGGCTTTGTTGTGGTCTAACCTCGTCAAAATGAAACGGCCATACACAGCAAGCACCCATTTGTAAGATTGAATGATTTCAGGCTGAAGGGGCTCCTGAAACTTCACTACTTCACGGGGAGGATGGTGGGAAGGAGAAAATGTGATCATGCCTCCATGTACAGTTTCCTTGCTTAGCCACTCCTGACTGTGGTTTTCCCTGATCTGCCGCACCAGACGAGAGGGGCTGTTGCCCAAGGCCCTCTCCCTCATGAAGCGGATTACTCGGATGTCACAGGCATATCTGTTTAGAGGTAAAAAAAAAAAAAAAGAGAGTCAAGTCAAGTCAAGTCACTTTTATTTATATAGCACATTTCAAACAACATAGTTGATCCAAAGTGCTTTAAAAATAATAATAATAATAATAATAATAATAATAATACAATAATAAACAATAAACAAATAATAATAATAATAATAATAATAATAATAATAATAATAATATGCAAATGACCAAATAAAACAAACAAACAAAAATAATAACAAAAATAAAAGAGGAAAAGGGTTTAGGGAGAATTAAAGGCTAGGGAAAAAGATGTGTTTTTAACTGAGACTTAAAAAGATCAATGGTATGAATGGACCTAATGTGGGAGGGGAGACTATTCCAGAGCTGGGGAGCAGAAACAGAGAAGGCTCTGTCACCTCTGGTTCTAAGGTGAGAGGAGGGAACAGAAAGAAGAAGTTTAGAGGAAGATCTGAGTGGCCTAGAAGTGCAGTAAGGACTAAGTAAATTGCAGATGTATTCTGGAGCTAATTGATGTAAGGCTTTGAAAACATAAAGTAACAATTTAAACTCAATTCTATATTTCACTGGCAACCAGTGCAGTTCACAGAGCACAGGAGTGATGTGATCACGCTTCTTAGTTCCAGTAAGCAATCTAGCAGCAGCATTTTGAACCATTTGTAATCTAGCAATAGAAGAGTTGGGAAGGCCAAAATAAAGTGCATTACAATAGTCTAATCTTGAAGTGATGAATGAATGAATTAGTGTTTCCATGTCTTTAGCAGAGAGGAAAGATTTTAACTTTGCAATAGTTCTCAATTGGAAAAAACTGGCCTTCACCACACTGCTTATTTGATTACTGAATGTGAGTGAAGAATCCAGGTAGACTCCAAGGTTTTTGACTACACTACTGAAATTTGAAGATAAGGGACCAAGAGCATTACAGGGCGTTCACACTGCATCCGTCAGTTGACGGATCCCATTGACTTTGAATGGAGCTTTCGCGAAATGCATTGTGGGTCCGTCCGTCAAAACAGCTCCGTTGCGTCCGTCAAAAGTTAAAACATGTTCAACTTTTTAGCTGGCGACGGATCCGTCAAACCAATCGGGATTGAGAGAATTGACTCCCCCTTCGTCAGACCCCTCCCCGTCGTCCGTCAACGGACGGATGCAGTGTGAACGCACTGTTACTCAGGTCAGAAACAGAAGTAGGAGGCCCAAATAAGATCACTTCAGTTTTCTTTTCATTAAGTTGTAAGAAATTCATGGCCATCCAACATTTGATGTCATTAAGACAGTTAAACAGGTTTACCAAAGAGCCAGAGTCACCAGGAGTGACTGGAAGGTAAAACTGTGTGTCATCTGCATAGCAATGGTATTGAACACTGTATTTTTCAAAAATTGATCCAAGTGGGAGCATATACAGTGAAAATAAAAGAGGACCTAAAAGTGAGAGGAGACCAAAATCATAGAATCTCTAGTGATAGACATTTTTGTGAAGCTTTAATCGCCAAAGTAATTGTATACTCACTTCCGAGTCAGGATGAGCCGGAACTTCATCTGGGGTGGGAGATCCAGCTGATCCAGGATCATCTTGCTTGATGACAGGTATGTTTTCTTGTAGCCAGGTGAACTGAGTCTCGGTAATCATTATGTAATAATTGTCAACATCCAGCACCTGGCGGGCTCTTTTGTGGACACCATAGCCTGTCAGCTGTTTCCCACACATTGGGCAGGACAGTCGAACTTTCCACAAGTGGCATCCACAGGAGGAGAATCTGTATGAATCTGGGTGTAAAATCTGTCTGGAGTGGGGGCCTGGTGGTATATCAGTTTCGGTTCTGGTGGTTCATACCATAGCTTAAAGGAGAGTACCGGAGTGAATTCAACCATAGCCCTGTTGAAAGAGCTTTCTAAATGCACTAGTTAGCGAGTGGAACAAAATCATTTGGTACAGCACAGACCGAACACGAACGCAGAAGTGAACAGGCACTTTACACTGAATCAATGGGACCTGACTGTTGGAAACCGAAAGTAAGATCTGAGGTTACATTGACTCAATGTAGTGTTGCGCGTTTGCGTTAGGTCTGTGCTGTTCGAAAATCTTTCATTTCATGCGAAATATATTGCTGTTAGAAGGCTCATGCAGCAGGACTATGCTTAAACTTACTTCGGTATATTGCTTTAAGGTCAGAGTGCAACCTTTGGTCCTTCCAAAGAGCTGCTAAGATCCACTTCTGATCCTGAAGAGGGATTGTTTTCAGCAGTTTCTTTGGCAGCCAGCCAGATGATGAAATGCTGTCAGGACCAGAGGTTGCAGAAGACTCAGACACAGAGGGGGCAGTGGATGCTGACACTGGAAATCCGGTTGTGTTAACAGGTGATGGTGTACTCTCTTCTATGGTGCTTGCGACAACACTTGGAATGCTGTCAACAGACTGAGAGGGGAAAAGCCTTTTTACAAAAGGTAGAATATTCATTCCAGGCATTTATGCTATTAGTCCATTTATGTGTTAGGCTATTAGATCCCCTACACTGTGGCTTGGTAAACTGACGAATCAACATTGGTGACATTAAGCATTAAGGTACATGGTAGGCTACAAATTAAATAGAACTTTACAGATTTTTTTACATGTTTACCAATGGCAAACTAAAATGGGATTGTGAGGTGAGTTCTAAGATATTACCATCTGCTCTGGTGTCTCTGACAGCACAGGGAGCCCTGATGTTGGAGACTGAGACAGTGCTGATGTTGGACCAGAACATAATGTTGTTGGAGACGGAGATGGTGCTGATGTTGGTGCTGATGTTTGTGTATGACATACTGACGCAGGGGCTGGAGATGGTGCTGGTGAGGGCACTGATGCAGGAGCTGAGCTTGATGGCTACAAATTCACAGAATGAAAATAAATAAATTAATACATACATGTGATATGTTGGTAATATGTTAAAATACATTTAACATATTACCAACATATCACATGCTGGAAAGATTTTTTTTTTTTTAAGATATTTTTTAGGGCTTTTTTGCCTTTAATTCGATATGACAATGAAGAGTGTGACAGGAAACGAGCGGGAGATGACCTCGGGTCAGAATCGAACCCGGGTCCCCGGATTTGCGGTATGAGGCACTAGCCTGCTGCGCTATGCCGCCCCCAGATATCTGATATACCTTTGAGTGTAAACTACAATTGCAAGCTTGCATCCCAAACAAAGACATCTGTCCTTTTTTCTGCAGAGGGCACTTTTCAATCTGTAACACATGAAAGTGATGCCTGTATTCACAATATAACCTTTCCTATGCTTGCATATACCTGTCAGTTAACTTAAAGCGTCAGGCCACCATTTGTGGAAATAAGTTCATTTTGCACCTCCCCTCGAGTTAAGAAATTGAGTTTTACCTTTTTTCTGTTCAGCAAGCCGTTCTCCGAGCCTGGTGATACGACTTGCAGCTCTAGCCTAGCATAGTTGCTCGAATCGAATTTGAACAGCTAGCATCGCGCCCACTAGCATCTCGCTTAAAAGTAAGAAAAATTTCCAGTAATTTTCCCATTTAAATGTCTTCTCATCTTGAAAAATGTAATAATACTTGCAGAAAATGAAACGTGGCGATTTCTTTGGACGAATTGGTTTGGAACTATATATTTCTGCGTAATGATCAATGCGCGTGGTGAAGCAGCACAGTAATATCAAAGCAGCCCCCGAAAATAGTCCCAACAAACACAACAAAAGTTCATGTGACATTCACTACGTGTGTTGATTATTACGCCGAACTGGATTATAGTTCCAAGATAATTAAACCGAGGAAATTGTCACATTTCATTTTCTGCAAGTATTATTACATTTTCCAACTAGATATGAGAAGACATTTAAATGGGAAAATTACCGGAAATATTTATTACTTTTAAGCGTGATGCTAGCGGGTGCGATGCTAGCTGTTCAAATCCGATTCAACCAACTATGCTAGGCTAGAGCTGCATGTCGTATCACCAGGCTCGGAGAACGGCTTGATGAACAGAAAAAAATTCTCAATTTCTTAACTCGAGGGGAGGTGCAAAATGAACTTATTTCCACAAATGGTGGCCTGACGCTTTAAGATAAAGTTTTACCTTTTCATAAAGATCATACCGCTTCTTCTGGCGTGGGGCTGGTCTATGTGTGCAATGTACTGTTGCAGTGCTTGATAATAAAGTTTGCTTTGACTTTTGACTTTGACTTATTTCCCTCCCTGGAAGGCCAGACCCCAGAAGAGGCAAATCGACGAAGACAGTACATCCACTCATAGTCCCCCATTGCACGGTGCTTCTTCTTGGAAGACGACATCTTCTTCCACCAATGTAACAGAATATATAATAAAAATACTGAACCAAAATTAAAAGTTGGCCATTGTTTACCACATTTCATTAACATTTCTGCTGGTGGTTAGGTCATGTGTGTAGCCGTGATAAAGGCCTATTTATTAGCTTTTAAACATAATCCTGAAGATACAGCCATTCATTGAGCTTTTTGTCAGTAGGTTATAGCCTAAACTACCTCTCCACCGCTTAACTGGGCGCATATGAAGAAAAAAATGTTAAAATTGGAGCCCAAAATTAATTTCTAGCTTTTAAGAACTTCATGAATCATGGTATAGTTATAACAGTGGCCAATATATCAGTACTAAAACACTCATTCATTACTTATTATTTATTAACCTGTTGACAGAACTAATATTGACTAATATTGGTTAGCAAGTTCATCTCGCCGAACTGACGAAGAAGAAAGGCTAAATGTAACATATTAAACGGCTGCAAAAAAATTAGTAGAGAGTAGTGTGTCTTTTAACTTAAAAGTTGTGACGTTGTTCATGCTTACCATACACCTGTCTTGTCATGAAACCGCTGGAGAAGGGATGCTCCGTTAGATTGCGTCTGCCTATCATTTTGCAAATGGAGAAGACGGTTGGCTGTCAAAAAATGTAGTAGCGGCAGATAAAATGAGATAGAGCGTAAATGATTTGCTGACAAATGTCAAATGTAGCAGCTGCAAGGCGGACATGACTGTGATTGATGGCTCCTTTTTCCAACTCGCTCTCGCCCCTTCCTGTTTCTACTGCCGACTGAGGCGCTGCTTTGGCGCCCTGCCTCGCTGTTGTTGCTTTGTTTAGTTTATATTACCTCCACATTTAGTTTACTTACTCTTTTGCAATGCACTGATTTACCTTTATGATTATTTGTACTTATTTAGCGAGTGGTGTTTGGTTGACAGGTTTTTGAATGAGCGTAGTCACCAGCTTCCCGGAAGACTCACCAGAATCCAGTCTTCTGTTTCATGGCCGGTAGCCAGAAAGTTTTGGTTGTCTTTACAATCAGCTATTCACGGGGCCTGATTTCTGTTTTGTTCATTTAGGCTAGCTTTACACGACAACGATCTGAACACAATCCGCAAAAGTGGTGTTGTGTTCCTACTTTTTGTTTTGCGTTTAGATTAACGTCTTTAGGTGGAAATCTGTATGCACACGGTGACGCAAAAGTGTGTGAAATTGGATGCATGTGCATGCCAGGTGGCTAGGTGATACTGTGAAGCACTGGCATATAACAACAGCAAGGGCGCGCGCATGCGTTGAAACTTCCTTCTCGCCGTAGTAGCGCGAGATAGCCGACCGTCAAAAACAAAACCATGGCGAAGAAGCGAGGTAAGACAGACGAGGAGGTCAAGCTATTGTTGCAAACGACGTTGGATTACAAATCCACAAAGGCACAAGAGGGAGTGGACTGAGAGTCCTGTCAGTCCAAATATGTGGATATATGGACCGAATGTCTGCATCAGTATCCTGTACCTGGAGGGACGGCGTATCCCCATGAGAAGGAAGGACTTCGTTTTGCTGTACTGCACGTGGTTATGACGTCAACGTGTATGCGAGGATAGCCAGCGTGAGCAGCTCAGAGCACACTTTTGCTTTTTTAACCCTTTTAACGGGAACGCAACAGCGGAGCGTCTTTAAGATTTCCACTCTGGAGGGTGGGTTCATTTTTTGTGTGTTTTTAAGCCCCAAATCTGCCGTCGACATCTAAAAGAAAGGCACATCTGATAAAATATTTTGTAGGTTTCACCCGGGAGCGTCATCATGTAAAGCCAGCCTTAGTCTGTTTCTGCACCACCCTGCTTCCTCTTCACCTTTATTATTTATGCCAATTATTGATTGAGCTGCCTAAGTTTTGGTTATTAAACCATTTCAAACTCTATACCATTCTCTGGCCTTGTTATGTTATGTTATGTTATAGATACATCTCTACAACTCGCCATTTTCCCTAAGAACCTTAAAAGAGCCATGGTAAAGCCCCTGAGCAAATAGCACAACTTGGATCCCTCAGATCTGAGTAACTATACACCGATATCAAATCCTCCTTTTATTGAGAAGATCATTGAAAGAATAGTTTTTAATCAATTAACCACAAACCTATTGTGTATTGGGGAATTTTAAAATGATTACTAGAAATAGGACATAACCTGTCCAACATGCCCCCGGCATGAAACTTCCGATCCTGAAGAGGCATATTTATTATACTGTATACAGCAGGAGCTGGGAAGAGTAATTTTATATCAAGAGTATGTGCTTGTTTGACCTAAGTGTTCTCAATTTAAGTCGTTTACTGAAATTATGGCTCTGTTTTGTAAAATGAGAGAGCATTTAGTGTTATGATTAGGTGAGATGTTTTCTGAACCTAGAACAACAAAAACAGCAACAACAAAAAATATATAGCAATGGTTTATTAAAGCTATTGTCATCAAAGACATGCAGTGCAGCAGTACTCTATAGTACAATTTACACTTTGCATTCTCCAACTCAGAGGTTATAATGATTGTAATATAACAGATTAACCACCAAAGGGCATCATCATCCTGCCCTTCTTTAAAGGTGACATAGAATGGATTAATGGAGTAGGCTACCTTTTCTTTGATGTTGAAATACAATATATTCAATTGTATTTTGTCAAAAAGAAGATCAAGTGATATTTTACAAGCCAAGTTAACATCTCATATTTAAGATGTGTATTGAAATGTTTTTTTTTGTTTTGTTTTTTTTTTTTTTTGCCTAAACAACACCCCACTCTGGCCACCTTAATTGAACTGCAATGTCTTTGTGCTATTTTACATCATTTGTAGGCTTTGTTCTAATTCGCCCATGATTTAGTGGCTATTTCTAAATGTAGGATTTCCATATGAAAGAGGGCAGAACCATGCCTCATGTTATGATAGCTCTTTGACCATGAACAACCTCTCTTAATTCATCAAAACCAATGTAAAAGTGGTTTTCCATTCTATGTCTCCTTTAAAGGTAGGATCCAAGATATTTTCCTGGAGCACTTTTTTACTAAATCATATTGCTTAAAATCCCTTTCACACCGTAAATGCAGTTGTTGCGTTTTGTGACTATCTGTAGCTAGGTAGGTAGGTATCCATGAGCAACTAGAATTGAAATACACTACTTTCTCTCCTTGCAATTTCAGCATGACTGTCTAGGTCTAGGATAAATTGAGCCACCTAACCTTCCCCCACATAAAAAGGTGTCTAATGTGTGACGGATCAAGGTCACTCAGGAGTCAAATAAAAACGTTGAGTTGGATGTATCAAAAAGTAAAAATTAAAACATACAAAAAGATTACAATGCAAAAATGATGGATTGCAGCAGTCCTAAGAAAAGAAAGATTAAAAATAAAAAGAAAATATATGACCAAAGGATGAGAACATGTCTCAAAAAGAGGAAATAATCCCAAAGCAAAAAAAAGACTCCGACTACGGTCCGACTACGGTCTCAATTACGGACTACGGACAAACTATTTACACTTTGACAGTAAATCTCACCAACATTTCACCTCACACCTCACCTCATGGCTATGTTTGATTGCCACAAAAAAATATGCTTGCACACAAATGATCTCACGTAATAATAGGCCTTACATTATAGTAGCAAAGTCTAATCACCACAGTGTCCAAAATCAATTGGTCTTCTTCTCAATTCTCCTCCTCTAGTATGATTCTCAGAGATAGGAGAGGCTATTGGAGGCCACCCACACAACATTTTGTTTGTAGTCTATGTGGTTACACCAGTCTAGGAAGGCAAGAGGCAGGTTGGAAGTCAACCTCTATGTTCCCATTGTTGTTGTTTAGCTGCTTGTGGATTTGCTACATACCAGTCCGCCCCTGCAGGGGAAGTCACCATCACACCATCAAACTAACTCCTTAAGTTTCAATTTCATGATGAACTTTCTTATATTTCATTTATTCACTTATTTATGTTCAATATAACAATTGAATTGTGTTTATAGGCCAAATTTAATGGTTTCTAATGCTTTCATAACCTTTTCGGCCAAATAAAAATGCGCCATATTATTTTTGTCACTCTCACAGAACATACATTTGTTCACTTAACACTTGTTCACTTTCGGTTTCATTCTTACAAATGTGTTGGTTGGACGACTAACATTTACACTAATAGGGCCACTTACAGTAGGGAGGGGGAATAGGTAAGGGTATTATTAGGAAGCGCTAGGTAGCCTCAAGGTGGATTATCTAACTCACTCATAACCCCATATTCTCTGTCTGATTTACAGCCCTGTTGCTATAAAGCAGTGGTTTCCAAACTTTTAACTGCAGCGTACCCCTTAGATACTCTGGTCCTACCGAGTACCCCCTTCACCATGGACATCTTGCTATAGCAAGTGAGATTTTTGCTTAATCAGGCCTATAGCTGAATTCACAAAATATAAACACATGCATGTAATGTAATGGAAGGGGTATTGGGGATAGTTTTTAGATCGTTCTCTATATTATGTTTATGCTGGTGAGAACTGAGAACCCATTTACAGATTAATTATGTGTACCCCCTAAAACCCATCAAAGTACCCCCAGGGGTAATCGTACCCCAGTTTGACAACCACTGCTATAAACGATTCCTTGCATGGTTGGCTTACAGACACAACTAATACTGTATTGTTTTGTGACAAGAGGGAGTATAATGTGCCAACAGCCAATTAATTACCTCATGATCTGAGTTGCTAATGATCTTTGGTCTTTTTTCTAAACGTCACCTTCCAGGCATTGCTGCATTCATGGCACTACACTCAAATCTAGGTTTGGGATGAGGGTTAAAGGGTTAGGGTGCAGTGCTGCCTGGAAGGCGACATTGAGGGCAAAAATTCCATCAAGCTTAAATAACATGGCATAAACTCATAACATTCATATTTGTACCTTTGTCTTGTGACTCAGGCACTGAACAGCCACTATTCCTGAGTTATCAGTATAGGCTTAAGGTGAGACTAGCTATAAAGTGCACAAGGTATTTACAACAGTTTTACTGCACAATCAAATCATATTTGTTATGACATGTGAACTCTGTTTATGCTGATTCTATCTTGTACCAAATCTCATCAGCAATCAGTGGCCTAAAACAACAAGCCTATGCGTTCATTTACCACATGACGCAGAAACCAATACCAAAGTATCCTACATAAGTAATCTCTTTGTGTGGGGTGCTGTGGCAAAGCTGGCTAGAGAGCTCATACCATGTAGTAGTATGCCATGTACCGTAGTGGCATGTAGTAGTAGTCTTTCGTAGAGGCTCCCTTGATGGCCTCCCTGATTAACCTTTCTTTAATGCTATACCCCCACTAAGGACATGTTGCAAAGAAGGTTGAAAATCAGGCTACTGAGCGGTGGAGATGAGTAAATCTCCATTATGTTCAGTGTCACAGCCGTGGGTGACACCTGGGCAAAACTCCTCCTTTGACACTACAATCCCGCAGTGTTTGACAATGTCCCGCCACTCTCGTTTGCAGCTAAAGCCTAGTTATGTACAGTCGCAATGTTTCACAATGAGTTTTCACCAGCATTTCCATTTATTTTATTTTTTTTACAGGAGCAGCTTATGGATTTATATGTGTGCCTTGCTAACATGGAACGTTATGGAAACTTTAACTAACATTCCCCCATGGTTCTCTTATGGGTATTTGAAGAACGTTGTCCTATTTTAGTTAGAACTCTAATGTTCCAGTGTGGTAACTTTGTGAAACTTTGCATAACATTTGGTAACGCTTTAATTTACAGCCTGTGAAGTACTGGGTAAGTAATAGATAATAATGGTGTAACAAAATGTATCAAGGGATAAATTATTGAGAATTTAGAGGGTAAATTTGCTGGAATAATACAAATTATGTGCAAGTTATCTGCTTAATCTGTCACATCACCTTCCTAAAATGTAGCCTAGATCGGAGGACTAATTAAAAAGAGCAGTAATAACAGTAATAGTAATAATTAATGACAAAATAATTGCAAACAACAACCTCCAAAATAGTCAGCAATAGCCTACCCTCCTGATTGATTTAACAATAGTGTAAAATTATGTCTGTATGCGTGAGCACTTTGCTGTGACGCATTCCTTTGCACTCAAGGAATATTGTCTTAATATTGTGTTTATGTGGGCCCGTTTGTGGATGATCAATATTATGTTTGCCATTCTCAATGTATAATTAATATGTGCCTGGTGGGGGTGGTGTGACGATTTTCAGTTCAACAGTTTTAACTGTTCCTGTGTACTCATAGACCTAGCTAGCCTAGAAATCTAGCCTTACCCTAGCGGCTGCAAATTAATTTGCTCAGCCTGTACGTCTAGTAGCAAGCCATAGGGAATTTTATTGGATGACGCCTTTGGCGACATCTAATTACAACGCTCTATGTGTTTAGGGCGGGCTTCGCCGATCTTGTTCGTTCCTGCCCATTGTTGTGAGTCTCTTCGGTTCATGTTTTGTGTTTTTACCTTTCATTTCATGCGAGGGAATTATTAGTATAATTTTCCATGTTGTAAATAAATGGCATCTTTGTCAAACTGTTGTTGCCTCTGCCTATGCATGCTACACCACTTAGGTAGGCTACCCTACTGAAAGTAAAGAAAAAGTACAGTAGAATTATCTAAATACCCTAAAACTACTTGTAACTACACCCTGATATTGGATGTGGGGGCTGTAAAATGAAGTAGCATCCAAACCTGCTTTCCAGTAGGCCTCTGCATCCAGGCTACCCTACACTTCTTTTGTAATTATGGTAATATTACACAGAAAGTTCTATTTTGTTACTTTGTTCTTACTTGTACTTACCCAGTACTTCACAGACCGTAAAATAAAGCGTTAACGTGTATTACTCAAGCGAACTTGCGGTGTAAGTAGTAGAGTAGAGTAGTAGAGTAGAGTGTACTTTATTGTCCCCAGGGGGAAATTTGTCTTGGGCTTCACCCACTGCATTGCATACAGTACTCACATACACACATACGTTCATACAACATAACATAAAAAACAGAGAGAGACATTGAACTGTGCACTGCACTGTGTGAGTATGACGTTTCTACCGGTCATTAAGCAGTCTTATGGCAGTTGGGATAAAGGAGTTCTTATATTTTACTAATCTGCAGTTTAATGACCTGAAGCGTCGGCCTGAGGGAAGTAGGGTGAATTCATGGTGGAGAACATGTGTGGGGTCCTCTAGGATCTTAAGTGCCTCCCTGAGCACTGACTTTTCAAAGAGGGACTGCATATATCCCTGGCCCTGTTGGCCAACAATCTTCAGTGCAGTTTTAAGCAGACGCCCTAACTTGGTTTTTAGCTGAACAGTTAGAGTCCCATACCATGTTTGCACGCCATATTGAATCACACTTTCTAAAATCATTTGGAAAAATAAAAACAGAAGTCTATTATTAACACCATACAGCCTTAATCGTCTTAAAAAGTACATCCTCTGTTGGAGCTTAGTACAGAGGCTCTCTACGTGGACCTGCCAAGTACTCAGTAATTTATCCCAATATTTTATTGTTACACCATTCTTACCTAGTACTTACCCGGTACTTCACGGGCTGTAAATTAAAGTGTTGCCTAACATTTTCATGTGGTTATTTTTTTTATAATTGTATCAATTACAATCTGATAGAGATTATGTGTAAATTATCATCAGCATTCTGTTCTGGTTTGAAACGATTGGACTGCTTGTCTAATCAGCTTCGCTTATCGGCCGGTTGTCTGTCTACCGATGTAAACCTGCCCCAGAAGACCGTCCCCAGTCTGACTTGGTCTCTGTTAAATCTTTTGGTGAAACTAAAAATCACCATTACACAGAGCCTCTTCTTTAGGTCTATTGTAGTACAAAGCAGTTATTCTTGGAAATCAGAGATACTCTTGTCTTTTATAATACAGGAGTTTCTTGAAGGCATTAGAATTGAGAGACTCAGGAGAAGTTTATATCCCTAAACCATCCAAACTCTCAAACAAACCATCCATGGCCTCTTTTCAACTGCACTTCTGTACTTTTCTTCTGCACTCACCCCTACATTCAAATAGACATAATTGTCATAAGTGACAAATAAATCTCCTGAATAAACACACAGAACTGTTTTACAGCACTCCACACACACACATTCCCCCAGTTGATCTCGGAACAGACCTACCGATCATTAACCCCAATATTGATATCATTCCATAACCTCAAAAGATGTTCAATGTTTTTGAGCTTTTTTTCTCACTGAAATTTAAGCATTATTCAAGACACGGCAGGCAGTCACAAGGCATTTAAGATTCAAGATGCAAAGGTGAAGAACTATGTGGCTTTGTGACATGATAGTGTGAAAGCAAAAGTGAAACTGATAGCTAGGTAGGATGTTTCTGAGGCCATATATAAGCTGAAAACAAAGCTAGATATTGTGTAATCTTCAGACGCAGGTACAGTACATATTCAGGACTCCGCTTTTGTAAGGTAAGAGATAAGAAGATGGAATGTTGGATGGGACCTGGGGCTATATGATATATCCTACAGTAGTATATAATTCATTTTGTTACATGTCATCTTAGGTGAGCCAGTGATCTTTATATGTTTACATTCATATAAGTCTAAGTTGAGGGCCAGTTTTGCATTTTGGTAAGTGTTTTCTACATGCACATCATTGCAAATAATTATAATTTAATGTTCAGGTATGATCATAAGAGTGAGAGTAACAGGACTATAGCGTAACTAACATGTAATAATTAAATACCAATCACCTCAATGTATCTTTGGCAAAAGTTATGGATTGCATCTAAATGACATTAATAAACTCATGGCCAAAATGGAGCAAAGTCAAAAGATGGCATGACCAAATGGTTGAAAAAAAAGGATAAATAAGCCTTCTCTTTCTGCAATCAAATTTTGGCTATAAATACAATTCATAGCAGTGTTGTATTACTGAAGCTTTAGAAGAAATCATACAATGTTTTTGGTTCAGTGGTACATTGAATAAGCAATTCTTTTAACTTTATACAATGGATCTAAAAATGTGTAAAACATTATTAAGGTTTACAATATTTTGGTTACAAATTACAATTGGGTAAATTTGAGTTTGGTTCCAAAACGATTTTATTTATTAATGTATTTATTTATTCATTCATTTATTCATTTGATAGATAGTCTGGCTTGTCAGGCTGCACCAGCTTGTCTAGTCTAGTTTAATATATAACGGCAGGAGCATATTTACTCTTACCCAATGCTTCAGAAAAAAATTATGCCAAATTGGGTCACCAGCGATTACACTTGCTATTTATTAAAAGTTTTGGCACTGATTAAAGAGATCTTTCTTTGAGAACAGTTTCTTAAGAGTGACGAGCATAATTGTAAAGCTCAGGTGGATCCTAGTTTTAGATTATATTTGAATGGTATCAGAGCAATTTATCCAAGATGAAAACATGAGCCTAGCTATTTTGTCCGTAATGTAGGCTAACACTATGGCCCATTAGCTAGTTTCTTCACGACTTTGGAGATAGCCTAACATTGCCCTGAATTAATTAAAGATTTAGAAACTCAGTGATAAGGTTGCAATTTTGTATAGACTTAGCACAACAGAGGCATAAAAACAACATTATGAACACTGTAGACTAGGCCTATCCCCAGCAATTTGGAACCAAGCATTGTGTTTTCTCCCCAGCATTTTGAAAACCAAACTGACGCACATATACAAATATAAAATCAAATTTGGTGCCAAGACCATTTTTGAAATGGTCTATTTTGGACCAGAGCATTAAATGAAAGTTCCAAAAAATGAAGTTGTTATTTTGTTTTTTTGTTGTTCAACACTGAAAAACCCTAAAATCATATAACAAGTCATTTTTTTCATTTAATTGTTATTCCTTTCTTAATTGAAATTCAAATGAACAAATCATAGCCTACATTCAAATACAGACATGACTTTTGAATTTAAATGTTCAAAATTTCAATATAGGGTTTTGGAACCAAATTCTTCATTTGTTAGTGAAAAAAACTGCAACTGAGTTTGCTTGCCCTCAGCAATGGGTTGATTGCTCCAGACTATTGTTAAAAAAATCAAACTGTGGTGATATGCATGTGATATTTTCTTATCAATTTGTGGTTTTGCTTGTTCAGCAGCAATTATGGGAGGTGAGCAAACAAAGCCAGCACCCACGCCAGCACCTGTGCCAAAACCGGACCCTAGTAAGTCTGTTATAGACATGTGTATATATACTGTACACACACACACACACACACACACACACACATAAACACACACACACATAACACACACACACACACACACACACACACACACATAGGCGTACTGTTGACACAAATGCTCAAGTTCTCAAGCATACTTTTTGATGAAAATGAGCTAGAAGAATACATATACATGTATATCGTAGTTAGTAAAAAAAAGATGTTTATTACCTTTGGCTTAGTCCCCATGAAGCAGTGATGTGGACTTGGACTCAAGACTTGGTTTGGAGTCGCACTTAAGTCGTTCATTCTGGAGACTTCAGACGGACTTGCCCTCAATGACTTAAGACTTGACTCGGACTTGAGTCTTGTGACTCGTGAACAATGTTAATTTCACAGAAGTGTTCATTTCATGATTTCGTTCTTTCTGATGTTTTGTTATGGGAAAGCATAGGCACAATATTTCCTCTTAAAGCAATATACCGGAGTAAGTTCAAGATAGTCCTGCTGCACGAGCCTTCTAACAGCAATATATTTCGCATGAAATTAAAGATTTTCAAACAGCACAGACCTGACGCAAATGCAAAACACTTTACATTGAGTCAATGTAACCTCAGATCTTACTTTCTGTTTCTAACAGTCAGGCCCATTGATTCAGTGTAAAGTGCCTGTTGGCTTCTGCGTTCGCATTCGGTCTGTGCTGTGCCAAATTATTTTGTTCCACTCGCTAACTAGCACATTTAGCAAGTTCTTTCAACAGGGCTATGCTTGAATTCACTCCGGTACTCTCCTTTAAGTAAGGGATAATGTATTGTCTGGCGGTCATTATTGAAAAATATTTCCCAAGAAGAAGAACCGGAGACCGACGCGCACCGGCGGACAATACATTATCCCGCTTATTATACGGGACCTTGCCAACACAACGATATAATATTTTACAGAAACGTCTTTTTTCATTTAATTTGTTAACGCTTCGTGGTTTCAGCGGAGAAACAAATAGTTCGCAGAGAAACTTCAACTTGAAACATTCTATAGAACGCAGCTGATGTGCTTTCACTTTCATTGTTGATCTCTATACGCGGATTGATACGGAGACGTGAATCTCAGGCAAAAAACCTGTTGCCATTGACAGCGGTCATTATATAGTTTTCCAGCGGTCATTATACAAAAAATAACTGAAAGTGAATGGAGCCTCCCTCAACATTCTAGAGACCCGTATAATAAGTGCAACGTAACTCATGCATACAACTGCATTCTAAAATTTATCAATCTATTATATTTTGCTTCAATCTCCAGTAGTCATGACTCATAACCATATGGTAATATGGAAAAAAAATAATAATAAAAATTCTGTGAAAGCGGTTTGCTTCTGAAAAAATATTGTGATATAGCGCCCATCTCTACTGCAGTAATAGATGACAATCCAGAAATGCATTATCATCTCTGACAGTATCTGATGAGAAAATAGGCTATTAATTTCAGTCATTTGAGACTTGAGACTTGACTTGGACTTGGAAAAAATGACTTGTGAACATCACTGCTTGAACACAATAACTTGAACTTGTGAACAATGTTAATTTCACAGAAGTGTTCATTTCGTTTTTTCTGATGTTTTGTTATGGGAAAGCATAGGCACAATATTTCCTCTTAAGTGCAATGTAACTCATGCATACAACTGCATTCTAAATTTTCTCAGGTCTAACATTATTTGTCAAAAAATAAATAAATTCTGTGAAAGCGGTATGCATCTGAAAAAATATTGTGATATAGAATTTTGGTCTAACGCCCAGCTCTACTGCAGTAATAGATGATACTCCAGAAATGCACGATCATCTCTGACAGTATGTGATGAGAAAACAATAGCAAGGGGAGAAAACAAAAGCAAGGGGATTCAATGTTTCTCCAAACTGCGGGGTAGATTTATCATCCATTTTGCGATGGTGATGTCTGTTTTCCAGGCGCTATTTCCACGCAAAGACTGTCTTTGGTGATGCAGGCTATTTACAGACACCTGCACCTGGCTTAAATCGCAAATTGCCTGTCATGTGAGTATATTCGGGCAAGGTGCGCTTTGAGAGGGATTAGAGAGGTCCCCCCAAAAATGCATCTAATTACGTATGCCATGGCATTAACAAAGACTGCCTGTAACAGCGCACTGTTATTTTGCATGAGGCAAATAATTCAATTCAATTAAATTCAATTTGTATAGCGCACAAATACAGTACATTGTCTCACGGCGCTTTACAGACAGTACGGGAAGCATCCATGAGAATCAGGGGCAAGGAAAAACTCCTCGCTTTGTAAATAATTTGTTATGTAGGAAGAAACCTTGGGCAGATCCACGCCTCATGGACTCAGCCTACCTGCCTGGGGCCTAATAAAGTATCCGTAAAGTCTGATGCATAGATTGACCATGGTTAACACAAAACAGTATGAGTACAGTCAGGGCCAAGGGATGGAGTCAGTAGTTGGAGTGTGGGATTAGTCAGTAATTGGAGTGGGATCAGAGTTCATTGGGTGTTGGTCGCCATCTAAGTAGTGGTCATCAGGGGGCCATCAGGCCAGTTCCATCACGGGCCTCAGAGAAAAGGGGAGGATGGTCCTGGTGTGTGGCTCCGGGGAGGTTGGTCAGCATCCGTAGTGGGGTAGGGTTGGTGGCAGGGAGGTTCATCACTCATCACGGGGCAGAGGAGGCAAGAGAGACAAAAGAAACAGAAACAAGAGGGTTAGGCCAATCTAGGAGGATATCACATCATGATATGTGTCATACAATCTAGTTAGAGTGAGGAGAGGGAGAGAGAGAGAGGAGAAAGAGGGTTGTACAGGATGACAAGTGTGCAGAAGGTGGCAGCACTAGGCTATCGCAGCATAACTAAGGTATGGTACATGGCATCTCACCAACCCAGAAGGGGGTGGTCAGTGGCCGCCTTGGAAAAACAGCAGAGGTAGCCCTCCCAGGAAAGCCCAAGAGGAGTGGTGATATGCCATGGCCCACTCCTAATTATAGGAAATGTCAAAAAGGAAGGTTTTAAGTCTAGACTTAAAGGTATTGAGAGTGTCCGCTTCGCGAATGTAGGGAGGAATAGAATTCCATAGAAGAGGTGCTCGATAGGCAAAAGCTCTTCCCCAATTGTAGTTTTAGATATGGTCACTTTTTCAAGGAGGCCAGCATTTTGAGATCTCAGAGGTCTTGCTGGATGGTATGGAACAAGTAAATCTGTAATATATGCAGGAGCTAAGCCATTAAGGCCCAGTCCCATTTCTATTCCCTAACACTAGCACTCGTTTTCGAGTTCCCTCCAAGATGAGACACGCCTCGATTGTGTAGTGAGAAGTGCAGATCTTCCCCTAATAAATGGGACAGCACTTCGCATAAAAACGTCTTCACCTGTTTCATGGGTCTATCGTTAAGACTGAACGGATATAAGGCTCTTAAACGGGGTAAACTGTTCAAAAGCCGTCATCGACAATCATCATCACCCACATGAGAGGCTCTGGTAATTATGGTGAAAGATTTGCGCACTTTGAAAAATATCGATCTTTCTAATAGTCATGTTTTAACACACCAGTGCGGAATTCAACTGAATTTACATCAAACTAAGATATCCCAACATTAAAAAATATAAATACATGCTTAATTGCAATAGTAACTATATTTTTGAAGTTCTTATCCAGAGCTGAGAGAACGGGACACAGCTCGGGCAGTCGGACACAGATCGGGTACCGACACGCAGTTCGCAAAGAATCGTGGGTAATTTCAACTTCACTTCGTTCAAAGTCTGCACCAGACCTCCCTCCGTTTGAAGGGGCGATTAGAAGGGCTGAAAGCCACTATCCCTCGGTCCCGAAAGTATTGGGACACCCTACACTTACACATGAATGCGCAAACCGAGTGTTAGGGCCAAAATCGAGGGGAAGTGATAGTGAAGTGATAGAAATGGGACTGGGCCTAAGTGCCTTATACGTCATGAGAAGGATTTTGAAGTCAATTCGACTTTTGACAGGAAGTCAGTGTAGAGATGCTAGAATGGCAGAAATATGTTCATATTTCTTAGTTCTAGTGAGTGTTCTAGCTGCTGCATTTTGGATTAGCTGTAGACTTTTAATGCAGGTGTTACTGCACCCTGAGAACAGAGCATTGCAGTAGTCGAGTCTGGAGGTAACAAATGTATGTATGTATGTATACGTTTTTCAGCGTCCTCAAAGGACAGGAACTTCCTAACCTTAGCAATGCTTCTAAGGTGAAAAAATGATGTTTTAGAAATGTGCTTTACATAGCTATTCAAGATGAGGTCTTGATCAATAATTACCCCCAGATTTTTCACTTGAGCTAAATGAGAGTGTAGGACTGCTAAGTGAACTATGATGGTGAAGAGAGGTGTCCTTCAGTTGTTTAGAGGCAATCATCATAACTTCAGTTTTATCTGAGTTCAAGCATAAGAAATTTTTTGACATCCAAACTTTAATGTCTTCGAGACAGGCATTGAGTTTGGTTGTTTGGAGTGCAGTCGCTAGGCTTCATAGAGAGATAAAGCTGTGTATCATCTGCATATGAGTGAAATGCAATGCCATGTTTCCTAATGATTTCACCCAGAGGTAGCATATAGAGAGAGAATAGTAGGGGGCCCAGTACTGAGCCTTGCGGAACGCCATATTTAACTTTAGTATGATAAGATGAGACGTTGTGGGCATGTACAAATTGGTATCGATCAGTGAGGTAGGATTTGAACCAAGCTAATGCTGAATTTCTAATGCCTATCGTATGTTCGAGTCTGTGTAGTAGGATATCGTGGTCAATGGTGTCAAAAGCTGCACTAAGATCAAGTAAAATTAATATGGAATATTACCATTGTCCATGGAAAGAAGGAGGTCGTTGAAGACTTTAACTAAGGCCGTTTCAGTGCTGTGATTAGCTCTAAATCCTGATTGGAAGACTTCCTGGATTTTGTTTTCGTCTAGGAAGCGACAAATTTGTTTGAACACAATTTTTTCTAGAATTTTGGATATAAAAGGAAGGTTGGATAGGTCTGTAATTAGCCAGAACATCAGGGTCAAGGTTTGGTTTTTTAATCAATGGTTTAATGACTGATGTCTTGAAAGTAGTTGGTACATGTCCCGCTAGGAGTGAACTATTGATAATTTCAAGTAATGTCTCAGCTAGTGGTGTAAAGGCTGCCTTGAGGAGGTGAGTAGGAATAGGATCAAGTAGGCATGTTGACGCCTTCGCTTTGGTAATGAGAGAAGAAATTTCTAATATATCAGTGGGCATAAAGGAGTCAAGGTATGCTACGGGTTGGCTACAGCTATCAGTAGTTAGTAGAGAGGCTGTAGGCATGTTGCTAATTTTAAGTCGTATGGTTTCAATTTTTTCATTGAAAAAATTCAGGAAGTCGTCACTGCTGAGGTGACTTGGAATGGACTGAGTTACTTCAGTCTTACTTTTTGTCAAATTTGATATAGTGTTGAAGAGGAATTTTGGATCGTCTTTGTGTTCATGTATAAGCGAGGAATAATAAGCTGTTTTAGCATTGTTCAGTGCAGTCTTGTATTCTTTCAGGCTCTCTCTCCAGGCAATGTGAAATACTTCGAGTTTAGTGTTGAGCCATTTCCTTTCTAGTCTGCGAGCAGCCTGTTTTAATGTACGTGTATGTGTGGTGTACCAAGGGGCAGTTTTTTCTACCTTCCTTGTTTTCTTTTTAAGTGGAGCAATTAAGTCAAGTGTTGAGTGTAATGTGTTCATAACATGATCAGTAAATTGGTCGATATGTGTTGGTGATGGGATAGGACTATCATAGCGTGTTGGTGTAAGGTCAGGAATTTTTCCAATGAAATCGTCAGTGGTTTTAGGCGTTATGCCTCTAGTGTAGTAGTGGGTCACATTTTGCGCTACATGGTCGACTGGTATTTCTAGAGTAATAAGGTAATGGTCAGTCAATGTTGGTTGGGGTGCAATTGTAAGTTGTTCTACTTGAGTACCATAAGTTAGTACAAGGTCAATAGTGTGGTTGTCTTTAAGTGTAGGTGCATTTACATTTTGACAGAAGCCAATGTGCTCAATAAGAGATTGGAATGCAGCTGTCAGGCTGTTGTGTGCAACATCCATGTGAATATTAAAATCGCCCAAGATGACTATTGTATCTGATTTAACAACTAATGTGGATATAAAGTCAGAGAATTCAGTTAGGAATTCAGTGTATGGCCCTGGAGGTCTATACAATTAAATGTTACAATAGTTAATGGCTTAGCTCCAGGCTGAATAAGGTTGAGGACGAGTACCTCGAAAGAATTGAACTTGTGTTCGAGCTTGGGAGACATACTGCAGCTAGAATTGTAGATAGTGGCTACCCCACCTCCACGCCCGCTTTGGCGCGGTGTGTGGAAGTTTGAATGACTAGGGGGAGTGGCTTCATTTAGCGATAGGTATTCGTCTGGTTTTAGCCAGGTTTCAGTGAGGCAAAGTATGTCAATATGATTATCAGTAATGAGTTCGTTTACTAGCGTCGATTTTGACGAGAGTGAGCGAGTATTCAATAAGCCAAACTTCAATTTTGACTGTTGGCTATGTTTATAGTTTGCTTCTGGTTTTATGTGTATGAGGTTACTATGGTTAATGCCTCTATATCTCGTGGACACTCTCCCTAAGGGGACCTGACTGCTGCTAATATCACGGCGACGCGGCAGGGAACTGTGTAAGACAGTAATCCTGCCACCTGAACCAAACTCTGGTATATCAGGAACATGCCGTGGTTAGATGCTGGTCGATGTTCCTAGAAAGGAGACCGGTTCCCCTCCGCGAGGGATGGAGACCGTCTCGATTCATAAGTTCAGGTTTTCCCCAGAATGACCTATGGTTGTCAATAAACCCCACTTCATTATCGGCACACCATTTAGACAGCCATCGGTTCAGGTCGGAAATTCTGCTGCTTATTTCCTCCCCGAGGTTAAGAGGTAGGGTCAGACATCGTTTGTGCCAACCCACACAGGGACATAAAACTCATTTTGGTGATCTCCGACTGTCTAAGCCGAACATCGTTAGCACCGGTGTGGATAACAATACGAGAGTACCTAACATTACGTTTAGCCACCAGTACTTTTAAATAGGATTCGATGTCGCTAGCTCTGGCCCCTGAGATTGAAGTGACTATAGCCGAGGGCGTTGCTAGCTTCACATATCTGACTGACGACCCACCAATCACCAGAGTTTTATGGTTGGTAGACTTACTCGGTGAGTCACTCAGAGGACCAAATTGGTTAGAAAGGTGAAGCAGTGGTGGTTGGAGTGCAATGGGGTTTATTTTGTCGGCTCTTCTGCGCCTATCCGTGACAAAACGACCCTGATCCCGCTGCGGGGGAGAAGCTGCCGGCTCGCTAGCTAGTTCTAGCTCTTTAGGGGATGAGCTCGCAACTGGTGCATCCACACTTACTAAGGGGGCTGAGTTGCTTACTGGCACTAGCTTGTCTGCCGTGTGAATGCGGTCTTCTAGCCTAATGGTGTCAGCTAATGTGTGGAAGCGGGCTTCCAGCACCAATAGCCTTGCCTCCATGCTAGCTAGTTTCCTACAGTTTTTACAAGTATCGGTACCACTAAAGGAGGCTGACGAGTAACTAAATATTTGACATCCCGGACAACGGATAGGGGTAGAGAGGATTTATGCAGGTATAAACCGAGCATAAATCGTTTTGTGTGAAAATTTACTTTATTTAATGGCTGCAGTGATCCGGACAAGATGAAGGCAGATACATATTTGCCACGAGAATTATTCTTTTCCAATTAAGCCAAGCATAAATCATCCGACGATAGCCTATAAATTAAACAGCAATGTCATAGGCATTATGCAATTACTGAATGTAATCAAAGATTAATTTCATATTCCATCCCAACACATGTTGACCTAATACTAATAACTAAATAAATCGCTAAAATTAATAATAAAGACCACAAAAAGGCATGCTCCAGTCTGCTTTGAATTTATTTTTCTCTATTAACATTTTGGTAACACTTTACATTATATCTTGATAAGAAGAGGGTAGTTTTGTGGTTATAACCTGGTAATTTGTGATAACAACTCATAATTACTCACATCCCTGAGTAATAAATGAATAATAACTGAAAAAATTACTGAATTATTTGAAGAGTTTGATTCCAAAACGCTTTAAATCCATTTTTGAAAATATTGAAAAATCCTGCTTTTTAACTCATTGACTGCCAGCCGTTTTCAGAATAGAGAGTTCCATACTGCCAGAGGTTTTGGGGAATTTTGACTGTTTTTTAAAGAGCCACAGAATATTATGTGTTACGACTACATAAACAATGAAACTACCACAAGAAAGAGCAGACTCTCTTCTTTCACCAGAAAAAAAAAGTTCGTTTCTACCCCTTTCCATTGCTTAGAAATCAGCAGGCGAACATAAGCTACTTTCTCCAAACTTCCCGTTGTTCACCAAAAAAGGGAGAAAATTAGCGTTTTGTTTGACAACGTTAGTGTCTTGGATGCGCGTATTTTTCGGTCAGTTAGCACGTCAAACATCGGGAAAATGTCTTCCTTTGATAAGACCACAAAAACAACAGTAACAGGGGGCTTTTGGTAATAAAATAGACATTGTTGTAACAAGGTAAATATATGCTATTACAGGCTGTGACAGCGATAACTCTGTGATCAACACCCGGCTCGCAAATTCTTACCTGACCCGGAACTGTGAGCTCGTTGGGCACTGAAACAAGTCACAACTGCTATTTCCGTTTGCCCAAGGTTGATCTCCTTCATCTCCCACGATCGGAACACTACTCGAACTACTATGGCAGTGACACATACTCTGATCGAGTGTGAACTGCCTAAATTTCTCCGATTTACGTCTGCACTTTGCTAACAGCATATTTAGCCATGTCATTAGCTTTCTCTACTTCTCCCTTGGCCATACCTATGAATCTATGCTCATCTCACATCCAAAGTGACACACTGCCACCCTCAGGATCAATTTGGAACAACAATTTTCGACGGAGAATTCTGATATTTACAGACAAGGTTCCCTAGGTCTTTCTGCAGCCCGCCCCATTAATTAATTAGTTAATTGTGCATTTCAGAAATTATTGACCAAACTTCAATTATGTTGATTTTATTTTGTGATGATAAAAGTACTAAAGGTATCCCAAAAGTAGTTACACTCATACATCTAAAAAATGAAGTGTAATGAAATTATTTTTGAAAGTGACATAGAATGGCTTTTATAGCGTTTTGGAACCAAACTCTTCATTTTATGTTATTACTAAACAATAGCCATTATTTGTTGTGGTAATAAATCAGTAAGCAAATGGTAATAGCAAGGAATTACTTGTACGGTTTGGTGAGATTTGATCATATAAAGTAATGAAATGGTAAAATATGTATTCATTGCTAGTAACTACCAATTACACAGAATCAGGGCTGTAAAATGCATTTTGGACTGTTTCAATTTCATTACAGTGTAATTGCTACTCCAGAAATGACAATGAATCAAATTACATTGGATTTTAAATGGTATCCATTTATTGTGATGGTAAGATCATGCATTGTTTTCTAGAAACTACCAAGTAATTACATGTGTCCTTTAATAAAAATTACACAGAATCAGGGCTGTAAAATACAATTTTGCCTGTTTTATTTCATTACAGTGTAATTGCTACTGTAAAAATGACAATGACTTAAATTACATTGGAGTTTGACAATATGATAAAACGATGCTAAACCAAACATGCATATACAATTTTGACTCTGATACTAGAGTAAATATCTAGTTTACAGGATCATGCCAAGATGCAACATAGCCAAATCCACAAACGGGAACCCCATATCTACAAACAAGCAGCTCTGCCCTGAAAACTTTGTTTATCTTCACCATTTTGGTCAGTTTGACTAGCCTAGAACTCTAGACGTACCCCTAGCGGTAGCAAATTTGAATTTGCACAGCAGATACGTCTAGAGGCCACTGATAGAAATTTGTTGTATCCTTCCTCTGGCGGCGGATAACTAATCACAGCGCGGTATGTGTACAGGAAATCGCAAGGCGGGCTTTGTGCGATGACGACAGCCCTGCTCAAACCAGAGCAGAATCGTCTTTGGCTTTAGTTTTGGACGAATTGCACTTATCATTTTCTTTGAAAGTGAAACAAGAAAGTGCACTGAAGTTTTTCGTTATGAAAAAGATGTCTTTGCCGTGTTACCGACGGGCTACGGGAAAAGTTTGATATACCAGCTGGCCGGAACGCTAGCCTATTACGTGGAGAGGCAGTTTGAAAGACAACGCAATCACCCGCCCCTCCATTGAGGTACAGTCTATCAGTGGTCTTCAGACTATACATTCTTATGATATAGTCTGGCGTGTCAGGCTACAGTTTGACAGCGATTGTCGTTCTCTGACTTAGGCTATTTCATGTCCACAGCCTACACAGCAATTTTTGTCTTGCCCAGACATTATCTGTTTTGTGCAGGCAGGACAGAGGAAGTGGAGCTGAAAAGGGAAAGGTGTCAAAATAGCAGTGTTGGGCAAGCTACTCAGTAAATGTAACAAGCTAAGCTACCAGTTACTCCACATGAAACTTCACTACACCAAAGCTACCGGAAGACAAAATGTAGCAAGCTAAGCTATGAAAAAAGTCAGAAGTAGCTTAACTATTGTGCACAATATTAATACACAAAAAGGCCTATAAATAAGTCCAAAAAAGGAGGAGCAGAGGCACTCTGAGATGAAGGCCATTATGGCCGCATAGCGTAGGCCCATGTGTTTTGCCATGTTATGCTTTTCTTCTTTTTTGAACTTACACTTTACCCCGTACAGATAAGTACCTGAGTAACATTGTTTGCACAGCCTCCTGAGCGCTCTAAGCTCTTTTGTGTCTTCTCAGGCCTATGAATGAATTCTGTGATCCAACAAATTGTATTAGATCAAACTATCAGGTCTCTCAGACATACAATAGTAACTAACTAATTCTATCTAAATGTAGCCTGCTTTTATGTATATGCGTAAGACATTTTTTCAAATAAACTTAATTAAATTGACACTTATGATAAATGCATCACAGTACTGCAAGAACTGATCCTCTGTGCATGGCCTAGAGGAAGGATTTGCTGTTGTGAACTGATGCCCTGAAAATGAAGCTTATGGGAAAGCTACCACACTACATGGCCAAAAAAGTAGCTAAACTAATGAAAAGTTATCAGATTCAGAAAATAGCTACACTACAGCCAAGCTACTCAGAAATGTAGTTAAACTAGTAGCTTCACTACTTGTAGCTAGCTACTGCCCATCACTGCAAAATAGGTGTAGTGGGTCTTTAGTTCTTACTTTTTGAAACAAAACACAAAATTAGAAGTTGATAATTTAGCACATTATAGTCTTGATAATCTAAACAACCTTTATATTTTTCACTGCCATAATTAAAGGTATAATCCGGAGTGAATCAACATGTAGCCCTGCTGTTTTATACTGGTAAGCGCTACTGAAAGTCACCTCAATGATCAAATTTTGTGCATCGTAGACCGAGTTTGCGAAACGGCAGCTAACTGAATGAGGCATGTCAGAAACGAAACCTAATCAATTTGCTTTCGTTTTGAAATGCCCCATTCTGTTAACGTTAGCTGCCGTTTCGCTATCTCAGTCTGCCGTGCATGAAATCCAGTGATTGAGGTGGCTATCAATAGCGCTTGCCACTATAAAACAGTAGACTACATGTTGATTCACGCCAGCTTTTCCTTTAATATCACCATGCATTGTCAATAGCAATATAATTTAGATGGATCTTTTATTTTGAAACCCACTTCTATTTCCTTGTAGCTTACTCATTAAGGAAGTAGCCAGAAGCTAATCTTATGCCATGCCTCACACCACATGTCTGGTTAAATTATATAATTAACACCTGATAAATGGGAGTGCTCAACAAATTGTAGCAACTTCGGTTTGCTGAGTAATTAGTGTACTGTAGGTACTTCTGCATATCTTTATGTTGAAGTGGAGTTTGGTGTTTTGAGTGTTTAGTAAATGATCAAACATGGGCTAAAAAGCAGTTCTCCACCCGTATGCAATTTCATAATCTACAAAATTCAAATTTAAATCTGCAAAATTCAAAATTACTGTTTAATGCTCATGATTTGTGTTTGCTTTGGCATGGTCTTGTCATATTTCCATCACAATAAAGTGATCCACTTTCATTTGATGTATTTTCATTTTTCGAGTTGGATAGATATTGTATACACTGTAATTAAATTGAAATAGGCAATAATGTATTTTACAGCCCTGATTCCATGTAATTTCTATAAAAAATACATAGGCAATTGCTAGAAATTAACAGAGGATTTCACCATTTCATTACAATATTTTCATCATAACTAGAAAATAGTTCCTCATTATTAGCATTTTGTTATTGCCTTATTACCATAAAAAATAGTGTTTATTGTTTAGAATAACATGGAAATTATTCAGTAATTATTCCTTTATAAGTCAGTAACATGAGTAATTATGACTTTTTACCATGAACTTACCAACGTATTACCACAGAACTACCCTCTTATTACCGCGCTGTAATTTGAAGTGTTACCAATATTTTTATTCAATTCCAGTCTAATATATCAATTCAGTATCTGCCAGTTATTTCTGGTAATGTCAGACAAAATATCATACTGCTTTTTTTTGATGGTGAGGGGTTTTTTTGGCCGTAGTAGGCTATAATTAGCCTGGCGATGCCTTCCTACGTACCTCCGCTAAACATTTTATCTCCACGCTTAGTCTGGAATAAACCCCCTTGCCGCCTTTCCCTCGGTTACTCTACGGTTTAGCCAATCAGCACACAGTTTAGAGCGATGCCTCAAAATGTTGTAGTTCTACAGGATAGGGACGTGTTTGTTATTCTCTCCCCCACTTTCAAATTACATTCACAAAATTGGTACATGACATTAGCATCCATGATCTTGAGGATTTATTGCCACTACGATGTCAAAATAGATCAGAATTTGCAAGAGATCTGTTAATACTGAAAGCGAAAGTTGTAGGCGTGAGAGCCAGGTGAGGGAATACGTCATATCCAAATGGAAACCTATTTCAATTGCGTTGGGCCAGACTGTATGACATAGTCAACAGTCGCTTTTGCCCAGGCTAGGCTATAATTGTCCATTACCTCAAACTAATAACTCTGATCCTTCGTTACAACGCTTCTGCTTGTGCCTCTGCCACTCCATGCAGGGTCCACGATAGAGAGGTCATATGCGGGCACATTGTGCTTTTAGTGGCGCGCTAATTTTACACTAGAGGGTGGGGTAAGCGCTGATTTCCCTATCTGTGTAAGGATTGATAAATACATCGCAAAATGAGGAAGCACCGCTCCCACATTACTGTAACAGATGCAGCACGAATAACGCTATAATCTTAGTAAATGAGGGCCTCAGTCTCTAGAACATGGAGGATAATTCAGGAGACAGGTAGTTACTGTAGGTTAGCTGGACAGAGCTAAAGAGGGACCTCAGCCCATCAGCAGGACCAATATCTGTTACTTTGTGCAAGAAGTGAATATTGTGAATATTGCCCATGTACTACAGAATGACCTCCAGTATAGGCCACTGATGTGGATGTCTCTGTCCAGACAATCGGAAACAGACTCACCGCCCAGCACTGTGGATCTCAATTTGTCTTTGCTAGAAAACATAAAAATTGGGTTGAGTTCACCACTGGTGCCCTGTACTTCTCACAGATGAGAGCAGGTTCACCCTGAAAACCTAATAAACGTGAAAGAGTCTGGAAAAGACAAGGTCAAAATGATGCTGCCTGCAACATTGTTCAGCATGACCGGTTTGGTGGTGGGTCAGTGATGGTCTAGGGCAGGGGTGGCCAACGAGTCGGAGACCAAGAGCCATCTGACTATGTTACAGCAAAGAGCCACATCGTCACACGGGCACATGGAACATGTTACTACTACTACTACTACTACTACTACTACATTACTACCCATCCTTCTGACACACACACACACACACACACACACACACACACACACACACACACACACACACACTTCTGCCAGTGAGATGAATTGTAAAAGTCATACACAAACATGCAAGATCTGATATCACCAAGTATTTAAAAGTCCAGGATCAACGTCAAACGTTTGCCCTGGATCAATGTACCTTAACCCTAACCCTAATCCTAACCCATTCATTCAGGGCAACAAGTTTGACATTGATCCCGGACTATTAATTACTTGGTGATATCAGATCTTCCCACAAACATGATAACAGAAACGTACCCCTACAATAGTAAGCACACAGGCCAGCAACATCATACACATGAGCATCCACCCCCAACCATCTCTTCCTCACACGCACAAACACACACAGACACCGTATTAAACGTAAGGGAAGTGAACACGTACATAAACACACACATACAAGCACAACTTGTACATGAATGTAAGAGCCACATGACTCCGGGCAAAGAGCCGCATGTGGCTCCCGAACTGCAGGTTGGCCACCCCTGGTCTAGGGAGACATATCCATGGAAAGATCACAGACATGTATAGGCTAGAAAATGGCAGTCTGACTTCCATTAGGTATTGAGATGACACACTTGAACCTATTGTCAGACCCTACACTTCTTGTGAAGTGGGCTCTGGGTTTCTTCGGATTCCTTCTGGTGGCGAGAGTATGCAGGGAGTACCTGGATGATGGAATTGAGACAATGGAATGGCCCTTACGATCTCCTGGCTTAAACCTAATAGGCCATCAAGCGCCACCAGGTTGCTCCTCTTTACAGTAGCTCCGGAATGCCCGATGTGGGAGGACATCCCACAAGACACCTTCCTTCCAATGTCTCATAGGAGCATGCTGCGATGCATATCAGCATGTGAGGTCCACACAAGGTATTGATAAGCATTTGGAGTTGCAGAAATTAAATTTAGGCTAAATGGATTTGCCTGCCACATCATTTGTTTCCCTTCAGTTTTGGGGGCTCTGTAACTAAGTCCTCTGTCTGTAGTCCAAAAACTTTTATTTCACCTAAAAGACCTGGCATCCTTTTGTTCCAAAGACATTGCCCTAACTATATCTGTGTAGATATCCAACATAATCGTTTTTTTCACATTGAGATCTGACGTGTTTTACCAAAGGTTCCTTTAAGTTTTTGAGCATTCTATCTATCTATCTATCTATCTATCTATCTATCTATCTACAGTATCTATCTATCTATCTATCTATCTATTGAACAGTTTGTTTTAAAAGAAAAAAATATTACAAATGTACAGCATATTTCGATTGTGACTAAATTGTCCTTTGCCATCTCTCTCTCTCTCTCTCTGTGTGTGTGTGTGTGTGTGTGTGTGTGTGTGGGTAATATGTGGTGTGGTGTTAGGGTACTCGGTTCCCTGGAGAGCTTTAACTTTTCACAAGACGTAAGTTGAGGTCCACATAATGTTATTTAAAATGTTTGTGTTTTCATTTCATTTAAATACTGCTATTATTTTAGTTAAAAAGTTTGTGAACAACAGTGCAGAGGCATGAATCGTATATGACCAACCTGTACTATAGCTGTTAAATTGGTCACTTTAGTCATCAGTGCAAGAGTACATTGTTTTATAATAATGCATTTCTAGTCATATTTTACAGAACATTGTAATATCCCCATGTCTACAGACAGAGGAATGCAATGAAAGAAGAAGTGGAGAGGCTGATTGTCAGAAACCCACAGATCAAGAAGTTGCATCTCCTTGTGCAAGGTCCAGTCGGGGCAGGGAAGTCCAGCTTCATTAACTCCATTGACAGCATCTTTGAAGGTCGCCCGTCTCAAAAAGCTTTAGTTGATAATATGTCTAATAAGAGTTTCACCAAGCAGGTGAGTTGTTTCAATAATAACCAGTGGTGTAGTGGGGATTTTTGAAGTGGGGGTACGCTATTTGTGACCCCCCCCCCCCAAAAAAAAAAAAAAAATCTTTATCTCGATTCGTTTACGTGATTGTTATTATTAGGCTACATGATTCACTTTCAATACAGAACTTCTAGCTGCCAGTCCAACTAGATCAGTGATGCAACATTATAGTTTCCATTCAAGATTCTTTTAATCATGTTATAATTTTAACATCATCCATATTTATGTAGACCTACAGAACTACTTTGCTCCAACTCCAACATGTTGATGGTGCTATTAACACGCATAGAGCAGTAAACTTAATGCTTTAGCTAGATACAGATAAGCCTGACTATTTTATAAGCATTAACCTTACGGCAAACGACCTGCCTCAGTGCGAGTTGAACTTGTCTAAATTTACCGGTAGCCTACTGTTTTGGGCTACGAATCCAAAATGATGCGTCGCGCTTATTCAAACCAACGTTCAACACTTCAAAGCCCTTACCCGCAGACGCTGCCTCAGCTGAAAGAAAATGGATGTTTTGGTTAAAACTAACGACGACATTGTCATAGCCTGGCTACAGAGCCACGCAGGTCAGAGGGCTGCAGAACTCGATTGCGACCGAGGAATTTGAGTGTGTGTGCATGCGTATGTGCGTGCTCCTGTCATATATTCCCCTGGCCCTGTTCATTGGTTTGAAATGTCTAGTCAGTGTATGCTATGCATGTTGCTTTCACCCTTGCGTCCGGCGCCCACCCCTACAAATTCGGTTATGTTCACCATTGCCAATGCATGTGGTTTAATGTATAATTAGTAGGATTTTTTTTATTTTTTTTCACGTGAGAAGTGGGTGGACGGCGTACCCCCGCGTTCCACGCCCACTACACCCCTGATAATAACCAGAGGATGTAATTTCAAAGAAATTACGAGTGCATTGAAAATGCAGTTGCTGTTTTTAGTGGATTTTGTTTCAATTAATTTCAGTAAATATAACTGCAACAAATTTAGGTGACTGGAGGCATAATTGGATGACTGACAGTTAGAATGGTTGAACAGTTAATTAGTTGAGAAGTTTGAACCACAGTTTAAACAGTTCACAGTTGATGGTTAAGTTGACTAGAATAAATTATCATATATGTTAATTAGCATTTTAACTATGCAGACGAGCATGTTAATTATGCTGCCAGGATGACCACAAATTAGCTGAGTTGAATAGCATCGATTAACAAAAATGTTGATTAAAATGTTAACTATGCTAGCTAGCATGTTAATCATCATCCCGCCTCTGAGGACTTTTATTTTGAAATAGTTGTGGCCAGAGGAATCAAGTGACAGGAGTCATAGTTGATGACAGTTCACAGTTGGAATGGTTGAACAGTTGAATATTTTGAATAGTAAATTTTCCATCAAATTAGTATGATGAGAACTTTTAATTTGAAACAGTTGCGGACAGGAACCGGCTGGGAGGACGCATAGTTGATGACATCCGGAAGTTGAACTGAATCTGTAGTCTTAAGTGAGAGGATTGTAGTCTGTGGAAGTGGTTGCTAAGCTGTTGTTAGGTACCTAAGATGATTGATAGGCTGTTGCTAGGGTAGGTGAAGTGGTTGCTAGGGTGGTTGCTAGGTAAATCATGTCAGTTGCCATGGTGGTTGCTAAGTTGAAAGTATGAAAGTGGTTGCTACATGGTTGCTAGGCAGTTGCTAGGTTATTTGAAGTAGTTGCTATGTAGTTGCTAGGTTGCTAATGTTAAGTCTATGGGAAATTTAGAGAAATTACGAGTGCATTGAAAATGCAGTGGCTGTTTTAGTTGATTGTGTTGCAAATCATTTCAGTAAATGTAATCGCAACAATTTAGATGACTGGAGGCATAATTGGATGATTGACAGTTGGAATGGTTGAATAGTTAATTAGTTGAAAAGTTTGAACCATATGACAGTTACATTGACTAGCATAAATTATCATACATGTTAACTAGCATTCTAACTGCTGACTATCATGTTAAATATGTTACCATGATGATCACAAGACTTATCTTAGTTGAATGGCATCAAAAAAACAAAAATGCTAATTAGCATGTTGACCATGTTAGCTAGAATGCTAATAATGTTAGCATGATAATCAGAAGATATAGCTGAGTTGAATAGCATCAAAAAACAAACATGCTAACTAGCATGCTAACCATGCTAGCTAGCATGCTTAATAATACTAACATGATGATCATAGGACTTAGCTGAGTTGAATAGCATCAAAAAACAAAAATGCTAATTAGCATGCTAACCATGCTAGCTAGCATGTTAAAAATGTTATCATGATGATCAGAAGACTTATCTGAGTTGAACTGCATGAAAAACCAAAAATGCTAATTAGCATGCTAGCTAAGCTAACATGCTAATAATGTTAGCATGATGATCACAAGACCTAGCTGAGTTGAATAGCATCAAAAACCAAAAATGCTAATTAGCATGCTAACTAGCATGCTAACTAGCCACGCCCTCACTGAGCACTTTTATTTTGAAATAGTTGTGGCCAGAGGAAACAGTTGACAGGAGTCATAGTTGATGACAGTTCACAGTTGGAATGGTTGAACAGTTGAATAGTAAAATCATTTTCCATCAAATTAATATGATGAGGACTTTTAATTTGAAACAGTTGCGGACAGGAACCGGCTGGGAGGACGCATAGTTGATGACATCCAGAAGTTGAACTGAATCTGTAGTCCTAAGTGAGAGGATTGTAGTCTGGAAGTGGTTGCTAAGCTGTTGTTAGGTATCTAAGATGATTGATAGGCTGTTGCTAGGGTAGGTGAAGTGGTTGCTAGGGTGGTTGCTAGGTAAATCAAGTCAGTTGCCATGGTGGTTGCTAAGGTGCAAGTATGGAAGTGGTTGCTATGTGGTTGCTAGGCAGTTGCTAGGATATTTGAAGTAGTTGCTATGTTGTTGCTAGGCTGCTAATGTTAAGTCTATGGAAATTTTTAAATCATCATAGTTTAAAAAGTTTAAAAGTTAGAAAGTAGAAAAGACATTGCAATCATTTCCCGAGTATGACGATCACAACGTAGTTTGAATGAAGTTTCTAAGTTGAGTCGTTAGAGCTGAATTACATAGTTGAAGAAGAATAATAAGAAGAAATCGAAGAACAATAGAGTGCATTTTCAATGCACTCTAATAATAAGAAATCGAAGAACAATAGAGTGCATTTTCAATGCACTCTAATAAGAAGAAGAAATCGAAGAACAATAGAGTGCATTTTCAATGCACTCTAATAATAATAAGAAATCGAAGAACAATAGAGTGCATTTTCAATGCACTCTAATAATAATAATAAGAAGAAATCGAAGAACAATGCACTCTAATAATAATAATAATACAAATAAAATTAGGTACTTTATCGTTTTCTGAAGCCCTTGAAAACACAACAAATCGTGCTGTAGTACAGTTGACTTAAGGGTTGTTGTAATAAGTTAGCTTCTTTGGAAAATACAAAATATATGCAGATGGCCTGCATACCATTCTTATGTAACATCCTATTTTTATTCAGGGAAAATGGCTGAGCATCAAGCTCTTTTTCAACATTGCCCTGATTTTAAAACCAAAAACGGATGCAAGCAAACAAAAGTACAAAAGAGAAAACAAAAAGTAGGCAAAGAAGGATAAAAATAAAATAAAATGAAAAATAAAAATCAATTCAAAAACAAGAACACTTATGTACAAGTACAGGATTCATATCAACAATTAAAGTTTTAAATTTGTCTGTATTTGTTTAAATTTAGTCTTAGCCTACCTGGACTTCGACCAACATCCAACAACAACAAAAGTCTGGCATTCCATGCGTGGTAGCCTACTTGTACAGCTTGTAGTGGGACTATCGTTATGGCAGTAAACTTTAATTTCGCAAATGTGCTTGCAAGATTATACTGTGGACCATCGTGGCCAGCTTGATACAATGTATCAGAACTCCTTAGGCTAACTTATTCAAAATTACACTGCTTTGAAGACTTATTTGATCTTGTTTCAGATGCACCTTTAAGTGTGCTGCTGACATTGTTGGCATGCATGTTGAAATTATTTTATGACTTGCGTTGCCTTTTGTAGTTTACAATTAGGCTAGGTGCCATGAGGCGTGCGTGTCTTTTTTTTCACTCAGCCTACTTGGATTGGCCCTGCAAATTTCAAACGGGACTTCTGCTTGACAAACTGACAAAGAAGCGTGCTCATTCTCTTATTGTAGGCCAACTTTTACTTTGTCATTGGGATGCCGAGAGACACATTTAAAAGAAGGCTATGCTATTTTGTCAAACCCTGTGCTGACCCATTTTGCGCATCACCTAAGCCTTAATAGACTACAATTTTAATGGCAAATGCAAGCCCTGAAATATGAAACTAAAAGATATGACGTTTAAGTTTGTCTCATAACCATTCTTCTGTCACTGCATACAACGATGGTGCGTTTCATTGAGGTTATTCATAGCCTAAATTGAGAATGGAGCTTTGACAAAGATGTAGACCAGCTCATCCTAAAATATAAATTAATCCTCCAAATATTGATTCCTTGGTTCCTAGTTACACCGCTATGAAATTAAAGTTGGGCAAACGATTGTCACCATCAATGATATCATGGGACTGGAGAGCACCAAAGATGATGGGGCTCGTATTGAAGACATTCTCCTGGCTATAAACGGTCATCTACCAGAGAACTACAGTGTATGTAGACCACACACCAAAACAGATCTTTGTAAATAAATACATCATCTGTCTCTTTATGCACACAGCCATGTACATGTAAGTAAGTTAGTCTAACAGGTTGCATGTCTGAGTCCTAGGATGGACCATGCACAATTGAAATTATGTCACTTCAACATTCCATACAGATCCATCACATGACTAACCACATAATCAATTCTAGATCTTAACTTGCACTCATTTTTCTTTACTTGTTCAGTTCAACCCTCTAAGGTCTATGAAAGAAGACAATCCAGATTACAAAATCAAGCCTACTTTGAGTGATCAGATCCACTGCCTTATCACTGTGCTGCCTGGAGACAAAATCACATTAATGGACGATGTCACTGCTGGTGTTTTGCAAAAGCTGCGGAATATTAGGAGTGAGGCCTCTGAACTATGTAAGTATGCTCATTTAACATAGTCAGATAATAGTTGATAAAGTGTGCAGTTCTGTTTACCTCCGTCCTGGGTCTGACCATGGCAGTTAGTTCCAGGCCAACATGCAGGGCCAGACCAAGCAGTTAAAACATAATTCAAGTTGGGTTAAAGGGTTACAAAATGCCATTCTGACATACCGCACACTGACTTGTAATTGTCAGAGTGGCTGTATTTCTATTTTTTCCTGAACATCCCTGCATTTTTTTTAATCATAGTAGCTGTTTTTCAACATTCTGACATGAAGTAGCCTAATCATGGTCATATAATCGAGGCCAAAGAAGGTAATTTTTAAGAGCTGAAAAGCTCTGAATTTGTAGTCTACACTATTCAACCAGATAAAAATAAAGATTGACATTTCAGATATCTCAATGTAAAGTGCAGTGTTAAGTGATAAGCCATTTCTCAATATCCTTACTTTAACCCTTTAATTGGCTGCTCAACCGTTTGGTAGAGCATAATTTAAGCATCACATTTCACCATATTTCCACCTGTTGTGAATTCAACCCTATTGAGCCTTTTCTACCACTAGTGCCCTATGTTAAGCACAAAAAAATATTCAGTACCCTTGTATCTTCAAAGACCACACCTTTTTTATACATGATTTGAAGAATGGAACTTGCATGATTTCAGCCATATTTTGTGGGCTCACATCTGTCAATTTTGTAAATGTAAGAATTTTTTTCTTCATAAATTCACTTACCAAAGAAATAAAATGACATCTTCATGGTTAAATATTTTTTTAATGATATGCATGACCAAACGGTTGGTCAATTTATGGTAAAAATCAATTTCCCATAGAGAATAATAGAGGCTTTCACTAAGTTTCCAAATTAGTGATATTAATAATCATAAACTGTTTCTAAATGTATGCTACCACTGTAAACACAGCATTTAAATATTTAAAAGTCATGTTTAACTATGTTTTACATCATGTTATATCAAATAAGCTTCCTATGCAATTCAATGCGTTTTCAATGGACATCAAATTCAGTTGGAAGAAAGGAGCAAAAAGTGGAGTTGTATGATTTTGAATGTTTTTGCCAAAGTCGGAACTACGTTGACTTGCCAAATACAGCCTTAAAGCAGAGGTTTGCCCAAAATGATGTTCAGCCTTGTTTTCAGATATGTTAAGATGAAATACGCTGAAATACGCGTTAAGATTGACATTTTGACAAGCGCTTCTGTTCCAAGAATTTTGCGTTGTCGCTGTAGCATCTTCCCTTCTCCAGAAAGGGAGCCTATGCACACTGGAACAATCCATCCTAAAACGCATTAAACATCTGTTTACAAAGTATGAAACTCACCAAGTGGTCTTTAGTGTTTAGTTTACTGTGATACTGACATAAATATCACCGCAAAATATGACCTCTTGCAACTTTTATTGTAGTTTGTACTGCTGGAAAGTATTACGTCACTCACAAGACATCCAGAATAATGCTAGAACCTACTAGAAGTCATATTTTGCAGTGATATTTATGTCAGCATATCAGTGAACACTACAGACCACTTTTGTAAACAGACGTTTAGTGCGTTTTAGGACGGATTGTTCCAGTGTACATAAGCTCCCATTCTGTAGATGGGATCTGTGCTACAGTGTAACCGAAAATTCTTGGAACAGAAGCGTTTGTGAAGTTGTCAATCTTAGTCAGATTTTTCAATAATGCTTAGTGTTTCATAGCCTGACACGTCAGACTATATCATAAGAATGTATAGTCTGAAGACCACTGATAGACTGTACCTCAATGGAGGGGCGGGTGATTGCGTTGTCTTTCAAACTGCCTCTCCACGTAATAGGCTAGCGTTCCGGCCAGTGGTACCAGCTGGTATATCAAACTTTTCCCGTAGCCCGTCGGTAACACGGCAAAGACATCTTTTTCAGAACGAAAAACTTCAGTGCACTTTCTTGTTTCACTTTCAAAGAAAATGACAAGTGTAATTCGTCCAAAACTAAAGCCAAAGACGATTCCGCTCTGGTTTGAGCAGGGCTGTCGTCAACGTACAAAGCCCGCCTTACGATTTCCTGTACACATACCGCGCTGTGATTGGTTATCCGCCTCCAGAGGAAGGCTAAAACGGGTTTCTATCAGTGGCCTCTAGACGTACCTCTGTGCAAATTCAAATTTGCTACCACTAGGGGTACGTCTAGAGTCTAGGCTAAGGGTTTCATATATTACTCATATTATTCATAATATTAATATTTTGTGGTTTTAGCCATTTCCATTTAAGACTTTATATTTTCACAAAAGTAAATCAACATAGGCCTAAATAACAGTAGTTTACATTGAATGGGCTAAAATAGACCTGTATAAAGTAGTCTAGGCGCATCTACTGTCGGCCTAATTTACAAAGTAAATCGCTGGCCTCTGGCAAGCAGATTTATTATTTAGCCATTGTTAACATGCAAAGGTATTCTTAAAACAAAGCAAATATGCATTTTTAATCAATGTGTCGCGATTTGATTATTTGAAAAAAGTGACCGCAGAAAGTTTATGGCCCACCTCAAGTTCTTGGATTCCTGGGCTACATTATAGGATAAACTGGGTTTAGTTGGCTGACTGGGGTTCCATCTAATCTAACCAAGAACTTGCAAAAATCAAAAGTCAAGCAAGCCTTTTTTCTTTTTAAGCCGGTTTAGTCTATTGATAAATGCAGCATTTCCTCTTATGACAGCTGTACTTATATTATATTATTATTATATATTTATGTGTTATTTTAAATTTCTCTTTTAGCCTACCTGTTGCAATGCAAAATAAGTTCTGTTATAGGACATTTAGGGATGAATAATTCACTTCAAAAACCAAGTTATGGCATTGCACGTTTATTCTGGTAATTTAAAAATGTTGGAATAAAATCTGATTTTTAAATAATGCTTAGGCTTTCATATATTACTCATATATTATTATTCATAATATTAATATTTTGTGGTTTTAGCCATTTCCATGAAAGACTATTTATATTTTCACAAAAGTAAATCAACATAGGCCTAAATAACAGTAGTTTACATTGAATAGGCTAAAATAGACCTGTTGTATAAAGTAGCCTAGGCGCATCTACTGTACATTTATAGCCAACACTACTTTTGGAATCACACAAACTAACCCAATAGTCTCAGGAGGGAAAACTCCATCACCACAAAAGTAAAAGCACAAAATTATGCAATGTAGGCTTCTGTTATTTGCAGATAGCCTTCTTCAAACCATGGTCCTCACAGTATTTTTGGGCCAGGCAATTCTTCCATAGGCTATGAAGAACTTTATTATTAATAAATTGAGTAATAATAGTACAGTAGAATAAATTATTGGATTTTTTTATTGTTTATTATTTTTTTGTCCCTACCTTGATTAATATCATTCCATAATCTCTTAAGAGAAAAAGTTAATACTGTGACGTAGTGTGACACACTTATGCAGACCGAAAACACTTCATGTTTAGCATAGCTCAGCATCACCCAATATGTTGCTACCTTGAAAGATCTTTGTGTATGCGAATTACCCCACCATAATTGGGGGGTACTTCTCCTTCACTTCTTTTATGACCATCATGGTCCACTATCATATCAAACTGAGGGCTGATCAGTGAAATGCACATTGCAAGATCATTTAAAATTAAGTATATGTGATTCTTGATTTTGGGCTGGCCTGACCACTGTCTGACTGGCCGACGAGGTGACTGGTTCTACAGAAATAACGGCGAGGTGAAGTTCAGAACTCTGGCGTTGCGCACAGCGCAGTAACGGAGATCTATTTCGACCTCACTCAGACCGTCACCACGGTCGTTACACTCTGAATGATGCCATTCCTTATACCTACTTCGAGACCTAATGACAACAATGTCATGATTGACCGCAGGTGGCATGGCTCACTTCCTATATTAGCCCCATTGTGAGTCAGCCACTTCCTCTTGCCTTTCTCGCATACCAAGAGACCTTCGGCTGGTAAGTGAAAACTTAATCACTATAGCTATTATCTTGTGTTGTAATGTGTTGTCCCGCTGACCTCTGCGTGCATTGTCTGGGAAACATATTGCGGCTTCCAGTGTACGTTCGTGCACGAAGTTTGAAGTTCGCTGTAAAGTTGTTGTGTTTAGTACTATCAGTGCTTAAAGTCACGATTTGTTTGTTACACGGCGTGTCCGTGCAGAGCAGCGCGTTCGCGCGTGAGCCTTGTTGTTTAATTAATTTGGTCTGAAATAGTGTTATTATTAGACTGTGAGTCTTCTTCGTTGACTTGTCTATTTGTTTGCAGTGCTGGGTATTGTACAGCGTGCTTAATTTGATGAGCAGCGCATGCGTGCGTGAGCCTTCTGTATCTCGTTTTGCCCTTCAGCTGTTTTATCTTGACTAAGCGGTCGTTCACACTGAACACGCTTTTTTGCGAGTGTTCTGAAATTGTGAGTAACAAAAACATGCGAGGTCGAAAGTGATGAATGTACATCTTGTTATGACGAGTATAATAAGGGGCATTCGCCAGCATCAGGTTCCTTTATTGATCAGGCCTACAGTTAATCTGTTGAGCTTATTTACTTTCAAGAAACTCTTGAAGACCCAGCTCTTTCAAGAATATTTCTTGTCCTAGTTCCTTAAATAACTTGGAATGCACTGATCAAGCACTTCTAAACTCTTGCACTTGCTTTCCTATTTTGCAAATGGCACTCCAGTAGGCATTTACTTGTATGGTGTTGCAGCTTGATTGTTCTCCCTCTTTTGTAAGTCGCTTTGGCGTCTGCTAAATGCATAAATGTAAATGTAAATTTACTTGCTAAGTAGTGCATGCGTGCACTTGAGTCTTCTGCTGTGCTTTGCCTATATGTGTGTTTTTTCTTATTTGGGCATAGGCTTAAAGCTTACTTTGAGAAAGAAGCATTAAATAAGAAAAGCTTATTTTAAGAGAAAGAAGCATTGCGTACGCGAATGTGAGCCTTTTTCCCATTGCTGATCCGTACCCAGGGTATTTTTGGCCATGGCGGCCCACTATAATTTTATTCAATAATAATAATGTTGTGGCTAGCTAAAATAACACTAAGTTGGACATATTATTGCATTAATATGAGGGCTGTAATTAAACTAACCCAATATGCTTCATGAAAATTGTGAGTAAATGACAGCCCTGGCCCAAAAATGACTTGTCAGCCCACCGGGCATTTCCCTGTATGCCCTATGGCCAGTCCATGCCTGCCCGTACAGCGTGTGCGCTGTAGGTTTCAGTTTGTCTACTTTATTGAGCAGTGCGTGCGCGCATATCAGTCTTTTTGTTTGCTGTTGAAAGAAGCATTGCAAAGAGGCATTAAACAAGCAAAGCTTATTTTAAGAAAAAAAAGCATTGCGTACGCACATGTGAGCCTTTTTCCATTACTGACCCGTACAGCGTGTGCGCTGTAGGTTCAAGTTTGTCTACTTTATTGAGCAGTGCGTGCGCGCATGTCAGTCTCTTTTGTTTGCTGTTTATAGGCTACAGCATGTTGTGCCCTGAGGTGAGGTTACAGCTTGTCAGCTTTATTGAGCAGTGCGTGCGCGCATATCAGTCTCTCTTGTATGCTGTTTATAGTAGGGATGGGAATTTTGGGTAAAAACACTATTCGAAAATCGATGACAAGTATTCGAATATTATTCGAAAATCGACCCCGCCCCCCCCCAAAAAAAAAGCATGCACACCCACGAAAATGAAGAGGCATCGTAAACATTCAAAGTATCTACTTTATCAAACACGTTGTTTGACGTAGGCTACATCAGCGCTTACAAAAAGGTTTTTAGCCTTATGAGCATAGTAGGCCTACTTTTTAATTAGACTTTGACTTTCTGTACAACATATTACTATCTTAAATCAAAGTTCAGAAAATAAACGGCTTCCTTCTTTGCGCAACTGAAACGGCCTGAATGAACTGCCTGGACGGCTACAATATTTACCAGCAGCCTAATAAACTGGAATTATAATGACAATTTAAACAGCAAATTTTTTGTTTTAAAAAAATAACATGTCCACATGCTCAGGATGGAGGCGGTTGCGCAGTCTATTGACAATTAATCCAGCTGCGGAGAATAGGCTACTCGCTCCGATGGCACTGACGTCGCAGGCACACTCAAGCAAGCTCTCGCTAACTTTGCCAAACGGGGGTATTTCTGTTCCTTGGCCGCCTGTTATTGTATAGGACTGCTACTACCGCTGTAGGCTACAGGTAGGTTTATTGTTAGCGGCACCTTCAGGCTAAATTGCGCGTTGCATGAAACATTGGTTAGGAAACGTCTTTTTCAAAACGGTGTTTGTTATTTTTATGATGATATGGCTAAAACAGTATTCGATTTAACTATTCGATATTTGAACGCACTTTCGTTTTTCGAATATTCGAAAATCATGTCCCAACCCTAGTCTGAACACGCTCGTATTTGGGAGAGTGGCACTGGTGCACGCAGATCAACAAAACAAATTCTTAATTTGGGTAGCGCATGAGCGCGAAGAAAGGAAACTGGACAAGTGCTGGTTGTAATAATTTTAAAATCTGACATATCCAGGCCTTTTGAAGTGAGGTTTGTGCTTCAGTCTTCAAATCGAAGCAAATGGAAGGCATGGAAAAGACCACTCGCAGGAGGGGGGGCAGCAGACAGAGATTGGAGAGGGCCGCATAGGACATTAACTTTTTTAATCTCAACCATTGTGGTCTGTTTTTCTTTTGCATGGGTTTTTGCATATTAACATGTTTAAGACATATTTTAGGTTACTAGTAGCCTCTTGTGATGATTTTTCACAACCCAGATTTGTGGTGCCCCCAGGCACTTCATGCTAAACACAATGCGTGGTCTGCGTGTGGGTAGCGCTGGCACTGCACAAATGGATGAACAGTTCCACTGGAATCTCATCAAACCCAGATAAACACCCAGCACTCACCTGAAAGTCTCTAGTTTACAGTTGGGATCTTTCAGTCGGTCTGTGAGCTCCCTGACACCGGAGTCTCCTGGGTGATTGTAGCTGAGATCCAACTCTTTCAGGTAGGAGGGGTTTGATGTTCAGAGCAGAGGCCAAGAAGGAACAGCCCTCATGTGTGATCAGACAAGCAGACAGCCTGGAACAAATGATTGTCACTTATCATTATTTTAGTACAGTAAAATGCACTTCCCTAGCAATATTCACTGGCACATACTGTACCTTATATTTATGAATGCAAAAGTACATGTCACAGATGATGAACCTAATAAACAATTAACAACAGTCTTCACTTGGCTTGTTTTCATCTTTAATGGCAAACATAAATCCATTTACAAGTTGCAAGCATTTAAAAATGTGTATTAAACTTGTAAAACACAAAATACTCATCAGTGGACTAGAAGCTAGCTGACAGTGGTTGCAGAACTGTCCTGATATTTTCTTCAGAAGCATCAGTTAAATAAAGATTAGTGTGAGAATTTAGGGGAAAACAAATTAGCCCAAGAACATGCATCATATGTAAGAGTCTAGTGATGAAAACCATTGACACAAACCTTAAATGTCTGTAGTTTACAGTTGCAGTTACTTAGTCCTGCTGAGAGAAGCTGAAATCCAAAATCCTTCAGATCATTGTCACTTAGGTCCAATTCTGTCAGAGAGGCTGAGGACTGCAGAACAGAAGCTACAGCCTTACAGGATTCCTGCTGATAGCAAACAACCAGCCAGTCTGCATAGAGTGATAGGTGCAGAGATAATTCAGTAACATGCCTGTCATAAGCATGATATGAGAACACCATTAAATGACGCAGAATGACACTTCAAATCATAACTAAACAGTAATAACAAGTGTGAACTAATGGACATCAATCTGCTTCAGCACATACACCATGCATAGGCATAGGGCAAGCTCCAGTCTGGTGATACTAGGATACAATGTCAAATACACAAACCTTAAAGTCTGTAGTTTACAGTTGGGGCTACTTAGTCCTGCTGAGAGAAGCTGAACTCCAGAATCCATCAGATCATTATGACTCAGGTCCAGTTCTGTCAGAGAGGCTGAGGACTGCAGAGCAGAGGCTACAGCCTTACAGGATTCTGCTGCTAGTTCACAAAACCACCAGTCTGTATGGAGTGAGAGGAATACAAAGAGAAATTTCAGGTATTCTGCCCATCATAATAAAATGATATGTGAACATTAATATTACAAAACCAGAATGACACTTCAAACCAGTCATAAACAGTAATACAGTGTCATGTCATGTTGATGACATGTGTCATGTCATGTATATGCCAGGCTCATGTAACTTTTCTGTCCACAGTGTCAAGGAAAGTGTCACTCGAACAATGCCAACACATGCATCATCAACAACATGGACAAGCTCCAGTCCAGGAGTCTAGACTGTGTAATAATACCACTGTGTGGTACAGTGGTGCACCAACAAATAGATCATAGTCTATAGTCATGCTGAAGGGGTCGCTAGATCGCAATGTGGATGTGATGTGTGTGTATGTGTGTGTGTGTGTGTGTGTGTATGTGTGTGTGTGTGTGTGATGTGTGTGTGTGTGTGTGCATGCATGGGTGGCTTTGTACATAGGCCTACAATGTTCATGTCTAGGTATTGGTTTGCTCTTCTTTTGGCTCCTAATCACAATAAAGGTTTTCCTTCCTTCCTTCCTTCCTTCCTTCCTTCCTTCCTTCCTTCCTTCATCCTCCTTCCTTCATTCATTCACTTGGCTAACAAGCAGCAAGAATTTGGAAATGTGTAAGAAATGAGTGGAAAACAAATTATCCCAGCATGCCATCATGCATATGTAAAAGATTGGTGATGAAAATCAGACACACAAACCTTAAAGTCTGCAGTTTACAGTTGGGGCTACTTAGTCCTGCTGAGAGAAGCTGAACTCCAGAATCCTTCAGGTCATTATGACTCAGGTCCAGTTCTGTCAGAGAGGCTGAGGACTGCAGAGCAGAGGCTACAGCCTTACAGGATTCTGCTGTTAGCTTACAACACACCAGTCTGTATAGAGTGAGAGGAACAAAAAGAGAAATTTCAGGTATTCTGCCCGTCATAAAAATTTATATGTGAACATTAATATCACAAAAAAAAAGTGTGACCCAAACAACGCCAACGCACATGCATCATCAACAACATGCTCCAGTCCAAGAGTCTAGATTGTGTAGTAATACAACTGTGTGGTACAGCGGTGCCCAACAAATAGATCATGGTCTACTAGTCGATCGCAGCAGAGGGTTCACATTAATGTCACAAAAATAGAATGACACTTCAAAGCAGTCGTAAACAGTAATGTGTCATGTCATGTTGATGTGTGTCATGTCATGTCAACCTTGACACACTCTAATATCACTGGCATTTTATCTGGCAAAATCCAATGGAAAAGTGTACTGGTTTACAAAACTTCTCACTGACCTCAATTTCTCCAATTTGCATTGTGGATCCTTAAGTCCCACACAGAGCAGCTCCACTCCTTCATCCTGCAGGTTGTTGTCACTCATGTCCAGTTCTCTCAGATGGGAAGGTGTCCTTTGCAGCACTGATGCCATCATCTCACACATTGTTTTAGAGACGTGACACTGATTTAGCCTGTTTAACAGAGGGTGAGGGCTGGTCACATTCACACACATTTTAACAACTAACTATGTTGCTTTGTGGTGGATGTACTAATATCTGGTGATCCCTAAAGAGTGGTGTATCCCCCTCCAGCTGTTAGGTCCCCTGTCCAGTCAATGGTTGAATGTTTTGTTCTATGTATATGGGTGTATGCTAACTCCTGCCTTGACTGACATGATGCCTTTCTCACATTTCATAATTTAAACATAACATAGATAAAAAAAAGAGTTCATATCCAGACTGATGAAAAATATAAGAGGTACTTCTCAAAGCTCTCTCAAATCAATCTAAGACAAATGATTCACTCACAATACTCTCTTTGAGACGTTCACAACAGGGAGCATTCTACGGAGCCCTTCGTCTGATCTCAGGTATTTCTTCAGATCAAACTCCTCAAAGTCTTCAGCTGACATCAGCAGCAGGTAAGCCAGGGCTGAACACTGGGCTGGAGTCAGGTTCTTCTCCTCATCTTCTGAGCTTGTGTATCTGTGTAACACATACTCTCACACGTTAGTGGTTAACAACACTTTGGTCAGTCAAAAACTGTATTAAATGTGCTTTATAAATAAATATTACTTACTACCTAGTCATGGCCAGATGTTTGGGCATTTTCACAACAAAAGTTTAATCTATCGCATGCTGAACTCACAAACATTATAAGTATTTCAGCTGCATGTTTGATATAAGGAAAAACATTTCGCTTCGATTCATAGGGATTTGTTTGCTGTTGAGTAACAGACTTATATTCCACCTACTTTTTGATGACACAAGTGGCAGCTAATGATCATTATACTGCTGCAAGTTACCTAAGGTACCAAAGCAAAACTGCAGTACACATGACCCTTAATTTACCTAAATGAAAAATATCAAAGAAAATTACCTGCTTATCTCTTGAATTAGTGATTTATCCCCAAGTTCATTCAGACAGTGGAAGAGGTTGATGATCCTTTCTGGTGAGATTCTGCTGCTGATCTTTTCTTTTATATATTCAACTGTTTTATGGACGCTCTTTTCACTGGAAGCTAGTTGTGGAAGCACCATGTCAAGAGGGTAGCGGATTTTGGGTTCCAGCATTGGAGCCAAGCCGAGAAGGAAACGCACACAAAGATCCAAATGTCCACTCTCACTTTCTAAGGCCTGATCCACAGCCATCTTGTAGAGGTCAAACCTTGTAGATTTCTTGAACACTGAAGTCCAAAATGAAAGGTTTTTATCAAGGAGATTCTTCTTCTTGGTTGCATGTGTGTGGATCAAGTAAAGAGCTGCCAGGAATTCCTGTACACTCAGGTGCACAAAGCTGAACATGTTTTCTCCACTAACAGCACTTTCCTTTTTGAAGATCTGTGTACAAAGTCCAGCCTGCAATGCTCCTGTATTTACATCAATGTCACAAACTGTTAGGTCCTTCTCATAGAATATCAGGGTGCCCTCCTCCAGATGGTTGAATGCTAGTTTTCCGAGTTTAACAAGGAGCTGCCCTTTTTCCTCTGCTTTCATCTTTTCATCAAGATATTTTTCCATCCTAGTGATTTGGAAGACACTGAATTCTGTGTACATTTCTGTCAAGGTGTTGGGCATTTCTTGGTTGGAGGCTCTTTGCATCTCCCCCATTTCTCCAAGCACTGTTGCTGTAATCCGACAGAAGACTGGGATGTGACACATTATGTAGAGACTTCGCTTTGATTTTATGTGTTTAATGATTTGTTCAGCTTTCTTTGGAATGACCTTCTGAAAATACTCTTCTCTGTGTCCTTCATCAAAGCCTTGGATCTCTGTCACCAAGTGGAAGAGGTCACACAGCTCCTTATTGGCTGCTGCTGGTCTTGTTGTGACCCAAATGAGGGCAGAGGGCAGCAAGCTACCAGTGATCAGACTTGTTGTTAAGACAGCGTACTGATGCTTTTTCTTTTGGGTCACCGATAAGCTTGTCCCTCTCCTTAAAGTCCAGCTGAAATCTGCTTTCATCTAAACCATCCAATACAAAAGAACTGGCTCTTTCAATGCACTAGTTGTATCGTTCAACTCTTCAAGTTCTGGGTAAAATTTAAGGAGGAGGCCAAAGAGACTGTACTTGTTTTTGTATAAGTTCAGCTCTCGAAATGGAAGCACAAAAACAAGCTCAATATTCTGATTATTTTTTTCTTCAGCCCAGTCCAAGACAAACTTTTGCACAGCAACACTTTTTCCCACTCCAGCTATTCCCAAAGTCAAGACCTTTCTAACAGGTTCACCTGCATGATAGTGGCCAGAGAATATGTTTGGCAACATTACTGAGTTCATTGTCAATGAGCTAGACTTTTTCTCAATTTGTTTCATGTGCATTGTGGACACTTCATGTGCACTGTCAACTCCTCCAGTTCGACCTTCTACAACACTGAGCTCTGTGTAGATGACATGTAACTGTTGGTCTCCCAGCTCTTGATGTACAAGGAAACACTTATTCTTTAAGATGGACTGCAGGTGATTTTTGAGTCTAGATGTTTTTTCTGTTGAATAGGAATAATGCAAATTAATGCTCTGCATGAGGGTAATATTCAATCTGTTGACTTTATAGTAGTGGTGAGCATAGATTTTTTTTTTCAATTAAATCTAGATTAATCATACTGTAAATTTGGCAAATGGGTCATTTGAATTCTGCCGAAGTCATTCATAATATGTTTGTGCTACCTAAATAATGACTAAACGTAGGCCTAGGCTTTTGGAAGCTGATTTCTCAAGCCAGGTGAAACATTAGAAATGTTTGATAGAAATTAGAATTATAAGAAATTATTTTATTTGTGCCTTTTATATAGCTAGTTCTATAGCTAGTTTTACATGAAAAACTACATAGCACTGTTTTGATTTAATTACTATAATAAACCTACTGCTGCCTGAGATAATGAGATGAATGTAACTCAATACTTTATGGGTGCATTTTACTTTTTATTTTCTGTTTCCTTTAGGCTAGTTTTAGGCAACACAACATGTGCCAGTAAACCGCAACTGTAATAAAAATAAGAAATATTGTTACGTCATGCAGCCTTCATAGCTCGATAACACACAAATAAATACTGACTTAATATACATTTTAGATTTGTACTTTTAACGTTGGCTAGGTTGAGTCCAAAATTAAGCTCTATACAATTGCCCAAATCTGCTTATTTTGATTTCTGAAAGTTGGCCACTCTAACCGAGAAGGTCTACCAGTTTAGGCTAAGCTTAGCATACTATACTGCTTCATTGTTTATTTCAACATTAATGTAACATGGCCTGAGTTCAATTTGAGGACATACATTAAAAGAATAAGGTCTTAGCAAAACCTTAAAAGAGAAAAAGCTCCTTTCACCTTTCACTGCGCCTGACGATTCACACTTGCATGCAGTGAGTTGTTGGTAAAGAAAACATGGAGTGGATTCTCAGCGGTATATGCAATCACTAATCAATAATTAACTAAAGTTAATTAATATTAAAGATTCAAAAAGAAGAGAAGAGATCCGAGGCACTCTGCCATATAAAAGTCCTTTATTAGGAATGGACTAGCCGACGCGTTTCAGTCGCGTTACGACCTTCTTCAGCGCTTAATTAAAATAGCGGCTAGTCCATTCCTAATAAAGGACTTTTTATATGGCATAGTGCCTCGGATCTCTTCTCTTCTTTTGAATCTATTCTCTTTTTTGATCCTGAAGAGCACCTGACCCTGGATATTTATCTTCACCCACTGAAGCAATCACCTTTTTCCTCCTCTTAATATTAAAGATTCTTTCGCAATGCAACATACAACAATGAGAACAGATTAACGGCAGTAGTAAGTCTCTAGTATGGCCCAGCACTACTTTATAGCATGTCTCTAGAGATTTTAATGTTACCTTTGTCTTCAGGCCTTGAACTCCCTAAGAGAGAGAGAGAGACAGCAACAGAATCACAATCACAATTAATCAAGACAGCATGTTCCATAACGTTTTATATTTCATAATTAATATTTACCTATCTCTAATTTCTTTTCGAAGTCTGTGGCCAGCTGGTTGTTTTTCATGATTCTTAATATGTTCACCATAACCTCTGGTGACTTTTCTATACAAAACTTTTGCACTATTTGTTCAACTATGTCATCCTGAACAGCTTTCTCCAGGGTACTCCATGAGATTTTGTAGTTGTCTCTAAAAATATGTTTGAATCTATTGAGTTCATCTTCAGACAGATCGTCCAATGTTTCTCGCATGATTTGGCGAACTGAAGAGGACTGGAGTGTGCTGTCTGTTGCAAAAATGATTTGGGTTAGGATAGTTTTATCTTCAGAATGTACTGAATGTCAATGTCAACATCAGGTATGAAAGTGTTCAAATATTTCTCACCAGGTTTTGTCTTGTCCATTTGGTCATCTTGCCTTGTTGGTTTATTCATGTAATCCTGCCTGTCAGGTAGAATACTTTTTTTTATTATTGTATTCATCCAGTAGGGAATTCAGGAATGTTGGAATGCACTTCATTAACTGTATGTATTTTATATATCTACATCATTTTTAAATCATGTCATTTCAGGAGGCACAGACAACAGATTCACAACATTCACAACAGATGTGATTGTGAAGGCTGGTATTTCCCAGGTCATTCAACACACACACACACACACACACACACAACTGTCAATAACTTACTTTGCATCAGACTGTGATGGTCCACTGCTGAATTTGAGAGGTTGCTTCATGGATCCAGTCACTCTTCATTGACACACAGCTGGACACTGGAGACTCTGGTCTGGGTGTCTGTTGTCTGCTTACAAATGAGACACATCCAAGTGATTAACACACATTGACCTCCCCAATAATACTGGCTCTCATTTAGAACTAGAAAGCACTCAGAGAGCGCAGACCCCTATTCATTACAACGCCTCTTATTTTTTCACACTACGTCTCACTGTGAAGTCAACAGAGATCTCCAAAGGAAGGCGGACCTTAGGGGCTTGTTCACTGCCACGACTGTATTTGCATATCTCCCATTTGATTGGTAGTCTACCTGAATCTAGACAATCCAACACTTTGATTGGCCCAAAGGCTACACTGAATGTAGACACCAGGCTAATGGGAGAGCTGAACTGTCTACAGTTGAACGTAGACTTTGCACTTCTGTAGACTCCACTTCTGCCAAGGCAATGTGGTCACAGACACAAAATAAATCTTCTGGATCACAGATCGCCACCAAAATCAAATCAGTTCTTACTTGTCCCAATACACACATTGTCCGAAGATTTCATCCAAATCCTTGTCGTACTTTTCGATTTTTATTGTACACAGACAGACATGCACCGGTGAAAACATAACCTCCTTGGACGGAGGTAACAATTAGGGGGATACAGTAGCTAGAGATATTTGTCCGCCTGCCATGGAGCAGAAGCTTTTGGTCCTCATGAGTCACTAAACCTCCCCACCAAGAGTTTGGCCCTAGAAAACTGTGTGATCAAACATCAGTTCCACACAATGATCCAAAAACACAATGCTTTTTATTTGTGGCATGTTGGTCTTACCGACCCAAATACAATTTTAATCTTTAATCTCTAATATGTCCTTGCAAGAAGGTGTAGAAAAGTCACTTGTCACTGTAACAACCTCACCAGTCAGACCTAACACAAGGAGGAGGTGCTGCACACATTTTACATCAGTACACAAATAACTTTCTATTTCCTTTCACTTTCACAAACCTGATTCTGCCTGATTCCTAAGGGATAACAGCCGACGAGGTGACCAGTTCTACAGAAATAATGGTGAGGTGGAGGTCTAGAAGTCCGGCGACGTGTGCGGCATGGAGACAGAGTTACCTGTAGAACCGGTCACCTAAAGGGCTGTTATCCTGCTTATCTCCTGTTTCCCACTTAAGAATGTGTTGAAAACATAAAAGAAACACTCAACCCCAATTTTAAAAGAAGTTATCCTGTTCAGTTGGGGGACTATTTTTGTGTGAAAGTAGATCCAAAAGGCTGCTTACTGTTGTTATAGCTACCATTCTAAAAAACATTAATATGGAACGGTGGTGAAACCTTCTTTCTTCTTTTTTCTCAAAAACACTGATGGCAAATATGTTATGAGGCCAATGATATTAAATAAGAAACTAGTAAGATAGCCCTTCATTCATCATGTAGGAAATTAAAGTCTATTGTGTGTGTGTGTGTGTGTGTGTGTGTGTGTGTGTGTGTGTGTGTGAAACTCACCCTAGACTATCTATCCCTTCTCCTTTGCTGAATCCCTCATCAGTGTTGGGCTCCTCATTCTTCATGGACTCGTGGCTGGACACAGGAAGTGCTGCTCCGCCTGTCTGATGTCCACCAGCAGCATCCTCACCCTCTTGAGTGATATCCATCCTACTCAAGCTAGAAATGACACCAATACAGTTACAGATACTCACATAAAAATGTAGAGTTAAAGGACAGCATAAAAGTAATAATGAGTATTTTTATTTTGATAATGGAAAGTTTAATGATATCTGGACCAATCAGTCATGTGTTTATGATTGGCACCTTAAATAAATGTTTTTATTTATTTTTATATAATGTTTATTTTTGTGGGAATATATTACTGTTGTCATTACAACCAACTGCACAGCTAATGATAGAGTGTTTATGTTTTTCTTTCTTTTTTTAAATACAGTCTATATTTTTAAAAACTGGTATTATTGTGAACAGATGAGGTCCATAATTAGAACCTTGGAACCTTGTTCATTGGCAAATCACTCTGAGCTTAGAGAGGAATGCCATGTTTACATCAGTGGTGACAGTGACATAAAAACAGGAAATGATGTTTGGGGGAGTCCTGTAGGCCTACTGATCTTAGGCCATTTCCCCCAAAAGTTACTAAACTTTGACTTATAAAATTATCTTTACAAAGGCAGTTTTCTTGAAAATAACGTTGTACTCGTTGTAACGCTCTCTCTCTCTTCAAATAGGCTATGCTACCCATACCCTCATAAAAATAAATCTAATGTTAAATCAACTTGTTTTGAAGTCAGTTTTTAAATTGGTGATAAGAATATTTATTTCTGTAGAATGGGTTCAGCTGTAAGAAATCTTCCGTGTCAGCGCTACTGAGTGTAACGTTAGGCAGGCCTATTCGCACTTGACATCCGTATAAAAAATGTCAACAATGTGCGATATGCATCGACTATGCATCGAATTAAGGTTAATTTAATCATTAAGTTCAGCCAACAAAAATATTTGCTTTATGATCTGTAGCCTAACTTGTGTGGTGGCCTATAAACAGTAGGCTAACACAGAGGCCCTAATAAATCTACATTCCATTTGCCATCAAATGCGTTTCCTCTACAGCTGCCGTCCGCTTGTATGCTATTCGACAGAAAATAGTTAATGGACTAATCAGTCACCATTTTCGATCGCTAAAGTTAATTGAATTTATCGTGTACTCACTTTAAAAGATCATTAGTTTGCTAATTCTTCGACGCAACAGGTCCTTGGAAGTCGGAACTGTAGCTTCTAGATACTTTCGTTTTCACTTGTTACGCGCTGATCACGTGCGCTTGTGGGTGAAGAGGCGTTGGCGTTGGCTGCAAGACTCCAAAGTCTTGTTGTTGGCTCTTTGTTAAATTTAACCAATACTCTACACGTTGACTCCAACGTATGCTACTCATGCTGGACAGTCTTTTCATGCTGGACGTCTTTTCAATGTTGAGCTTGAGTAGTTAACTTATAGGCTTAGACAAAGAGCAGTACATTTCCAGTCAGCTTCAAGTGACAGAATATTTTGTGTACAAGAGTGTCCCCTGGTGGCCAGCAGTGCAATAACAATATGGACACAACATGAGCTGTAGAGACATAACTGTGTAGCAGACCTGAGAGTGAAGATCAGAACCAGAGATGAAGCTCCTCTTGCCCAACATCAGTGTCTAATGACCTCATAAATGCTCCACTGGCTGTAAAGGCACAAGGGTCTGACTGCCTAACAAGTCTATTAGGCTACTAGTCAGAATTCAGTTTAGTAATGAATTTACAGTAGGCTGACTACTTAAAATAGGCTACCTTTCTGAATGCATTTTGATTATCTTTTCAGACATCATGATTCCTAAATGGAATAGATTATTGCATTTTGCTGGTGATTGAGAACAGTATCAGGAATTTGTATTAGTGACTGTATTACCTTGGTGGAGGTCTCTATTCTCTGAGTGATTTTATTTTTTATTTTGCCTTTTTGGCTTTCTGTTTGACTGGGATTGATGATGTTTGTGTTGATGGTGTTCTGTGATGTGTTTTTTTTTCTAAACTTTAGTCTTAAAAATAACCGAGGCCCATGCCAGGACTTAATGCTGAAGTTGACTTTATTTTTCAGTAACAAAACAGGTCTGCAATGTTACTGGGGGAAGCAAAGTATGTCCTCAAGCTTCTCCGAAAGTTCTCTCCTGTTTGCATGTGCGTTTTGTTCTAGGACCTAATTTCCAAATGCCCAATCAGACCTAATCTTATCACTCTGGTCATGCTCTCTGACCAATCAACAGCTTTTTGTCTCATACATATTCAACATGTTTTAATTATTATGACCACAAGATGGGGATGCTTGACCACAAATAATCTCACTGATGTGACATCCAGCCTCTAGATGGGGCTATTCACCCACAGTTGAGGGAGAATTTTCTGTTCAACCAATTTGTAACCAATTTGTCAAGATGGTTTTATTGTCAGGATGCTTTTAAAGTGGTTGTGTTGTGTTTATTCTGGGGCCATTATTCATGTATCTAGGAGTCGCCAATCCGAAACAGACCTGACCGGACACTGTCGCCTCCCCTGTCAGATCACACATAGGGTAGACTGAGTACATTTGAGACAGAGTACGGTTGAGACTTGTTAATATCTTGCGTGTACAACAAACTAGAACTATGATTTTTGCTACACACATGGGCATTAGTACCCTCTTTAATCATGGAAAATTTGGATATTGTGCTTACCTCCAGTCCAAAGATATTGGGGAAAGTATTTTTACCATAGTGAGAATTTCACTTAACCATGTCCCTTCCACAGTGAATATCTTAATACTCCTGCTAGACTGTTAAACTTATCTTACGCCATTTAAAAGGTAATTCTCTGCTCTATAAATTGACATATTTCATATAATCATATTATGCAAGCTGGTTGCATTATTTAGAAAAATGTGCAAGATGGTCAGCAGGGTACAGTTGAGACATGACGATTCAACTGTCCCCTGGATGCAGAATTCCCATTGGATTGCATGTTAAACTAGATTTGCAATTCCAAGGAATTACGCAGTGCATGCATTCATTTAAAAAAGTGCACTTAGAAAAGTGAAAAAAGAAAAAAGTAAAGAGAAAACTTGTTAAGGCAATCAGTTACTAGTCAAGTAACAAAGAAAATGCTACTACCTTGATCATGTTGTAGTTGAATAGTTGGAAAAAAAAAAAAGGTGCTAGTTTCTGTGTTGGTTGCTATGTTGATTACAAGGTACTTTTTGTTGTTGTTAGATTGTTGCTAGGGCGGATATGGTGGTTGATATGCTGGCTGCTACATTGATCATTTTTATGTCATCCTGATTAATGTCAAGTTGTCATAACAAAGACATCACAAAAAAAAATAATGCCAACTTGTCATAACTAAGCCAACTTCTGGTAATGTCACTTTGGTTATGTCAAGATGTCATAATGAAGACAACCCAGACAATGTCAAGTTGTCATGACAAGGTGTATTTGAAACTTCATGACAGTGGTCATGAACATTTTATGATATGTTCATAATATTTATGACAGGTTCGTGACATGATAATGTCATAGATATGACGGTGTCATGTCATGCTTATGAAGGTACCTTCAAGTAAAGTGTTACCAATGTGGGTCACACACACAGTGTGAATGGTTGTGTGTAATGTTTGTCCCACACACAGTGTGAATGGTTGTGTGTGTAATGTTTGTCCCACACACAGTGTGAATGGTTGTGTGTAATGTTTGTCCCACACACAGTGTGAATGGTTGTGTGTAATGTTTGTCCCAGCAGAGACTGATTGAGATCAGCTAGAGATGTGCATTTGAAATCTAAATTCCATTTCTCTTCCCACTTATTTATGTTTGTCAACACAAGTTTCCAAAGCCTCGGCTGTCCTCATGTTCCTTAGACTGAGTAACACTGACTGTCTGCATCTCTTATAATCTGGAGTCATCATCA
>JAODXP020000033.1:31415394-31420394 GCA_027497455.2 Sardinella longiceps | reverse complement strand
CACCCCCTCTCCACACACACACACACACACACACACACACACACACACACACACACACATACCCTGACTCAGTATCCAAAGTACAGTATGCACAGACTTTAATCCACTCTCCGCAAACACACACACACACACACACACACACACACACACACACACACACACACACACACACACACACACACACCTGACTCAGTATCCACAGTATAGTATGCACAGACTTTAATCCACTCTCCGCAAACACACACACAGCCACGACTCAGTATGCACAGTACAGTAGTCATAAAACTGCTCTACCTCACAGTTGCAGTTGATAACAGTTACTGATGAGACTTTTTCATGTCCAGTTTAGTCAAATCTCAAGGTCATCCAATAAAGTGAAAACATACATGAATTATTTTACACTTGTTACACTGAATCCCTTGTACACACACACACACACACACACACACACACACACACACACACACACACACACACACCCACACACACGCACACGCACACACACACACACCATTACTGTCGGTCGATACACACTTGGCTCCTGTTCTTCCAAAGGTAATGATATTAACAGACTAACACCTTACCTGCTGTCTGTCCTCCTCACTCGTTCCTCCTTCTCTCCACTCTCACATATTCCAGAATTCTAGAAGGTTCTCTGTCTCTCTCGACTGTCGACTGTCTTCTTCAAAATGGCGCTGAGTCTTAATGAAACTCTCTGAGCAGGACGTCTGATCAGCGTCATTCTGTTACTGATCAACAAGCTGCTCATAAACCACTGCAGAGGTCAAAGGTCGTCTCCTTGTCTGTGTTCAGAACTCAGTCACCTCTTGTCATGACAAGTTTTGTATCAACGTCACATCTACATTTGTGTGCAGTTATATCCAATGACTGAGCAGTTATATCTCTGATACATGTGTGAGCAGTTATATCTGATATGCATGTATCTATATTTGTGATCAGTTAAACCACTGATTTATCTACATTTGATCAGTTATGTATCTGATACTGTCCATGTATTTATGACAAGACACAAAAGAGCTTAGAGCGCTCAGGAGGCTGTGCAAACAATGTTGCTTTTTCCTCTTTTTTTGTCCATGTATCTATATTTGTGAGCAGTTATATCACATATTTATCTACATTTGATCAGTTATATCCCTGACAGTCAGGAAAGTTATCGGCCGTTTTTTTTTCCATATCAGTAGGAATATATGGTGTACTCAACATGTAACTGTCACTCTATTTTACACACACACACACACACACACACACACACACACACACACACACACACACACACACACATGTATATATTTTTACAGTAAGAGTGTTTATGAGTTCTGTCACTCTATTTTACACACACACACACACACACACACACACACACACACACGTATGTATTTAACAGTAAGGGTGTTTATGAGTTCTGTCACTCTCTCCTTGCTGTCCGTCATAAACCAGTCAACCCCTCCCCCATCCTGTGTGCTTGAGGAGGGCTTTCATAACAGCCTCAGTCAACTCAACTCACTCCTTTATGTCTGTCAGATCCACTCAGGTCTGAATGTGTTCATGACTAACACTGCACTGCATACACTGTTCAATTCTGAATGTATATTTGAGTGGTATTTGTTTTAAGATGCAGATTATAAACTGTTCAGTGCATTCTAAATGTATGTGAGTGATATTTGTTTTTAGAAGCACATATTACACACTATTCTGCTACTCTCTCTCTCTCTCTCTCTCTCTCTCTCTCTCTCTCTCTCTCTCTCTCTCTCTGTGACACACTAGATGAGCTGAATCTGATACAACATGGAGGAAAGGTCTGAGCACGGATATTTTATTATGTTCTAAAGTTCATACTGATTGGAGGGGGGCAGTTCTTGCAATGTTCTGATAGCCCTCTAGCGCCCTCTAGATGCCTGTGACCCTGGAAAGAGGGAGTGTCCCTGTGTGTGTGTGTGTGTGAATAGGGGGGTGAGAGTTTGTGCACACTGAGTCATGGCTCTGTGTGTGGAGTGTGTGTGTGTGTGAGACGTCTGACTGGGTATCAGCTGGGCTGTTCTCTGTGTGTGTGTGTGTGTGTGTGTGTGGGTCTTTACTGTATGTGTGTGTGTGGGTGTGTGTCCTTTACAGTCCCGCTGCTGCTGAGGCCTTCCAGACATTTAGTGGTCTTAATGTGTGTTGTATGAGTCCATGTGTGTGTGTGTGTGTGTGTGTGTGTGTGTGTGTGTGTGTGTGTGTGTCCTTACTATATTACACTACACTGGAGGCCTTCCTCCAGCACTTGCAAAGGGCCTTATATTAGTCTGTGCTGGAGCTGCCTGATCCTTCCTGCTCCTCCTGAGGTGTTGAGTGAGTGAGTGAACCATACATACATACATACACACATACATACATACAGACATACATACAGTACATACATACATACATACGTACATACGTACGTACATACGTACATACATACATACATACATACATACATACGTACGCTGGGCTGTGCAGAGTGGAGGAGTGGACTGGAGTCTCCTCAGGACCTCAGTCAGGGCTGAATACTGGAGACTGCATGTGGGACTGAGTGAGTGAGTGAGTGAATGTGTGTGAGAGTGAGTGAGAGTGTGTGTGTGTGTGTCCTACTCCTGCATCTGGACAAGCAGCCAGCAGCCTCTGGAAGTAAACAAGGCTGCCTTCCTACCTTCACTCATGCTGAGGCCTTACCCATGGGCCTCAGTGACTGGAGACTCAGGGTCAGATACCCTTATACCCTCATATAACCTTTGACCCCCAGCGTGATGCGGCCATACCCATGGGCCTCAGGGGGCTTAGGGTCAGACTCATATAACCTTTGACCCCCAGCATCATGCTGCCTTACCCATGGGCCTCAGTGACTGGAGACTCAGGGGGCTTAGGGTCAGATACTCATATAACCTCTGACCCCCAGCGTCATGCTGCCTTACCCATGGGCCTCAGTGACTGGAGACTCAGGAGGCTTAGGGTCAGATACTCATATAACCTTTGACCCTCAGCGTCATGCTGCCTTACCCATGGGCCTCAGTGACTGGAGACTCAGGGGGCTTAGGGTCAGACTCATATAACCTTTGACCCCCAGCGTGATGCTGCCTTACATGGGCCTCAGTGACTGGAGACTCAGGGGGCTTAGGGTCAGATACTCATATAACCTTTGACCCCCAGCGTGATGCTGCCTTACCCATGGGCCTCAGTGACTGGAGACTCAGGGGGCTTAGGGTCAGATACTCATGTAACCTTTGACCCCCAGCGTGATGCTGCCACATACTGTAATAACCTGCAAGTTTGTGTGATGATGTTTTGTTATATGTTAAGTTTCCTAGGTTGCTACAGTATATGCCTTTTTGGGGAATTAAGGGGTGGAGTTTAGGTGTGCCTGCGTGTATGTGTGTGTGTGTGTGTTTGTGTGTGTGTGCGTGCGCAGGTGCGAGTGAGTGTCAGAGAATGGGGAGAGAGACAGGAGCATTGCCGCTGTGTTAGAAGTTCTAAAAGCGGGAGTTGTGGCTAAAACAGCAACTCGTTCTTGTTGTATGTGTCTACAATAAAGAAAGGGAAGTTCACCCTGTTAAACCGTGTCCAGGAGCATCACAATACATTCACAAGGACCACAATGGAAACAAGCTCTCTGAGTTTTATTGTGTTATCCTTTTGACATGACGTACAAGGTTTTCAATACATATTTATTGACTTATTTGTTTATATACATTTTAAATGCTTTGTATAATGTTAATAAACATGTCAAGTCAAGTAGTGTGTGAAATGTGTCACCACTGGGAGCTGTGTGTTGCTGCACAAGGGGACTCACTCACTCACCTGAGACTGGCCTTAGGGGCCACATTTAAATCACACACACTTTTAGCACAGCCAGTCTGGGACATGATGTCTGATGATGGCACCACATCTAGGCTACAGGTTGTGTTGCTGAGACAGACAGACAGACAGACAGACAGACGCTACTTTCATATTTGCTTTCATGTGTTGATGTGGCTCATGGATCATGTGGAGATCAGGGATTCCATCAATGAATGAGACAGACAGACAGACGCTACTTTCATATTTGCTTTCATGTGTTGATGTGGCTCATGGATCATGTGACCTACAGCTGCAGATTCCCACACCCTGGACAGAGCAGAGCAGAGCAGAGCTCCCCATGAGCACACACACTTTTAGCACAGCCAGTCTGGGACATGATGGGAGCCATGGACACACACAGATACGCATGTGACACACCAAAAGTCATATTTACTTTTATTTTACATTATTGAAAATATTTCTTATGAATTCACAGGTCTGTTGAATAAGTAAACACTGAGCAAATATTTTTAAGTTAAAAATTATAAAATTCCTCCATCTCCTTTAACAATCTTATGAACAGCAACAAAATACATTAAACACTAAATCAATTCAGGACGCTCATCACACACACACACACACACATGTGCGGTTGAGGGAGAGGAAGAGTTTATGTATGTGTGAGGGACAGGAAGTGTGTGTGTGCGAGGGAGAGTGTGTGTGTGTGTGAGTCTGTGTATGTGTGTGAGCGACAGATTGTGTGTGTGTGTGTGAGGGACAGGAAGTATGTGTGTGCGCGTGTGAGGGACAGAAGGTGTGTGTGTGTGTGTGTGTTTGTGTGTGTGTGTCTTCACAGGGAAGAAGTGTGTGTGTTTCTTTGTGTGCGAGGGACAGGAAGTGTGTGTGTGTGTGTGTGTGTGTGTGTGTGTGTGTGTGTGTGTGTGTGTGTGTGTGTGTGAGGGACAGGAAGTGTGTGTATGTGTGTGTGTGTGTGTGAGGGACAGGAAGTGTGTGTATGTGTGTGTGTGTGTCTTTGTGTGTGGGAGAGGAGTGTGTGTGTGTGTGTGTGTGTGTGTGTGTGTGTGTGTGTGTGTGTGTGTGTGGGACAGGGAGTGTGTGTGCGCTTGTGGGCGAAGAGGCTACAAGAATCCAAACCCGAAATCTGGCCAGCAGTATAATAACAATAT
>JAODXP020000033.1:31283890-31415294 GCA_027497455.2 Sardinella longiceps | reverse complement strand
AACGTTTGATGTTGATCCTGGACTCTTCAATACTTGGTGATATCAGATCTTGCCTGGAAAACATTGGGAAGGTTTTGGTGTGTCTCCAGCTCACCATGCTTGCTGAGTGCCCATCATGGGCGATCTCCACCATGGCTCTCTTCCGAGTGTTGGTTACACTTGAAACAGCTGGAGAATCGGAAGAATGAGACGAAGAACTGGATGGCGCAGCTGAAAACAAACAACAAACAAACAAATATATTGCAAAGTCTACACATGTCCATAGTTTGTTTTGGTATGTATGTATGGGAATGCTGTATTCTGTTGAAGGTGTGTACCTAGTAATGGGTCTGAATAGATGAATTAGGCTGGGGAGGGGAGGGGAGGGGAGGGGGGTTGCCTTTTTGAATAGAAAAAGGGGTATTGCCTTTTTGCACAATGGATGCCTATTTTGCACATTTGCCCAAGTGTTTACACTGGCTTTTACATATGGATGATGTCCTATGCTGTTTGTTGTATGTCTGTTTTTATTGTATGGATGTAACACCCCCTTTTTGCCTACACAAATTTCTCCCCAGGGAGACAGAATAAAGCAGTACTGAAAACATTACACATCTAATAGAAATGGCTTACAAACTGATTATTACAGTAGTTATTCGACAATAACTAGTTAGCCAAGGCTATTAGACTATCTAAAAATACTGGCTAATATGTTTATGAGGCTACCTAATAATAAACAGCGAGCTAGTTCAGATTAGATAGATTTAGACCGTTTCCCTGAGTAAAGTTCTGATCAGACAAGCTTTGTGGAGACTTACCTTCCATGGCTGCCATTTCATGATTGCCGTAGGCATATGGGGAATCACCGTCGAGTAGATCTCCAATGTCATGCTCTACACAAGTCGGCAAACAGAGAGGACAAGTATGCTACTCTCAGTGTTTGGAAGGTTACTTTTCAAGTTTAGATTCCAGAATACATGTTCTATAATGTATTCTAAAAATGAGAGTTTCACTGCAAAGAGAAAGTGAGTGTGGTTGTGCTAGTGAGTTACTTAGCAACTATTCAGCAAGAAGAAATATAATCATTCTGGCAGAGAAATTATTATGAATTAATTCTCAAAATTTTCCATTATTTTATCTGCAAGACCTGATATTTAGTAATTAGTGCCCTAGGATCAAGTTATTTGTTCCGGATTTACATTATAATCAACGGAACTTTCTTATGGTCAAACAACTTAGCAATTGATTCAGGGACACTAACTACTTGGTGATATCAGATCTTGCGTTTTGTTTTGTTTCTCTTTAATGAAATCATGCCTGGTTAAATGAGTTTTAGAGGCAAAATAGCACACTTGAGTCTGTGAGTTATACTGGTTTTACCATGGCTAAAGTGGGTCTTAATGCCAATTCAGAGTGAAGATTTGCGACGAGATGAGATGGTTTTATAGAGGAGTTGTGGCGGTGTGAAATCGTCGCAGGTTGTTGCAAGCAGTTGCAAGCAGTCAGAAAAGATTTAACATGTCAAATCGCAGTTTCAGAGTTTTAGCCTGTCTCGTCGCAGATCTTTAGTCTGTAGACACCTTAACAGCATTATATCCACATTTAACAAACCAACTTAATGTGGTAAAACCAGCACAGTAACATGACCAACGCAATCAGACTACTTTGGATTACTTTCATTTCTTGGTCACAGGACTGCTGCTGGTAATTTGGTGGACTTATTATTAAAAGCTTATTATTCTTTGCACTATGTTTACTTCATGTGTTAATTAATATTCCATTTGAAATCATGCTCCTGATTAAGATCAGTCAAAATAATAGCAATGGATGTCAAGTCAAACAAATATTTAATGAATATTTAATGAATGCTTTTTAATTTATTGACTGGCCTTGTGCATTTCAAGTAAACAAGCCTATTGTTAGTTTTGTATTAAAAAACAAAAAAAATCAAGTATTGCATTATTTTAGGTTAAAGGAATAGTCCCCCGCTTTATGAAAATTGGTTATTCACCCCCTTATCTGGAGTTACATATGTGGGTAAGAGCATTTTGGTCTCATGTGTGCATGTGTTGTCCTAGTCTAGCAACCCCAATTTTACCTTTAGCTTAGCATAGGCACTGGAAAATAAAGTTGCCAAGGAGTTGCTATCTGGCCACCTTACATTCCAGCGCCTATGCTAAGCTGAAGCTAAAAAATGGAGAAAATTGGGGATGCCATACTAGGAAAATGCAAGCACTGAGACCACAATGCTTTTACCCACATATGTAACTCCAAGTAAGGAGGTGAATAACCAATTTTCATAAAGAGGCGGACTATTCCTTTAAGATAAGCTTTCATTTCTTTCTCTCTTTACTCTGTTTTTGTTTCATTGATTTACAGTAGTTCTGCCTCTTTTCATTTTACAGCATTCAGGCCAACTGCTGCTGTTTGTACATTGCTTTATAAATAAATAAATTGATATGTCTTTGCCAAGAGACATGCAAGTCTACAGCATTATGTGTCATTGAGCCACTGGCATGCAAATGTTGTTGGCAGGAAGAGTCCTCTTCACAAATTTAAGCACAGAAAAACTGTATTCTGGTGGCCAAATAACTGGTGGACACGGCCATATCCCACATACTATAAGTTAGGAGACAAGTTTTGTGTCAATTTAAAGTAAACAAGTCAACTCAACAGCCTTTCACCTGTGTGATCATTGCATAAAGACATTTGCAGAAAAATAATAATAATAATAAATGATGAGTAAATGGACACAAAGTGACAAAATGAACAACTGATAATGCACAGGACAGGACAAAATTAATACAATTTTAAAGGGGAAGTTTTTAGCATGTTTAGCCCCGTTTCTGGAGTATCTAGGATGAAACAGAATCAACACCAAAATTTTGACGATTGTTCCTGTCTCTGATATTTGGCTCATTTAGAATCCCCCCATTTCTAATGCTAAAAAGTGTTCCCTTTTAATATCACATGTAAAAAAAAGTGGTGCTATATTGCCAATATATTACTGGTGTATAGGGAGGTGTATTAGACATACTCCTGTGAGAGATGTGATCCACTTACCTGCATGGTTATATTCAAAGCCCCCGTCCCACTCGCTGTTGTCCTCCAACTTGACTGATTCCTCAGGGTCTTGCTCCTCAGTCTCTGCCTCTCCTCTAGTCATCTCAACCTCTGCATCTTCCTGTTTTACATGAGGAACAGCAACTTCTGTTGTCCTTCCTGAGTCTGAGATGATCTTTAGAACTGTGCACTCTTGTGTGGCATTCTGGGAAATGTAGTCTGAACCAGGGAGACCAGCATCAGTGTGTACTGGAGTGTAATGTGACATCAGATCAGAAGCCTGAAAAGGGCAAAACAAACAAACAAAAAAAAAGTCATCTTTAAAAACAATTTTAATACCTTGGTATCCATAGCATTTAGTGTGTCTCATAGACCTCTCAAATACCTTCTACTTAAATCACAGCTGACTCCATATCTGTACACCGTTGGTTTGGAATATGCAAGCTTTTTTTTAATCACAGAGCTCAACCTAGTCACCATTTTTTGTGCAAAGACTTGCACTAATGTATTAAAGGTATATTGTGGTATTTAACACTTTCAACCCCTTTGCTGGGATGTTTAAGGCGATTATAGAATGGTTGACGCGAACGAGTTTGGAGGATAGGTCCTCTCTCACATTGTTTTTCAAGCTAATGGACCAGAAACCAGCATTTGGATCAGCAGAGAGCTTCATTTTGTCCCATTGTACTTGTACCATCGAAGGTCAAAGCTTGCAAATTAGATTCTTGTACAGTGTACCAGTTTGGCATAACAAGCAGGTGGATTTTTGAGGGCGCCGTGGCTCAGTGGCTAGAGCGTCAGACCATTACCCCGGGGACCCGGGTTCGATTCCGTCCCAAGGTTATTTCCCGATCCCACCTCATCTCTCCACCCACTTGTTTCCTGTCCACCTCTATACTGTCCTATCTAATTAAAGGCAAAAAGCCCCCCAAAATATCTTTAAATAAAAAAAAAAAGCAGATGGACTCTGAACCTGAGTTTTGCCTGGACTTGTGAGGGCTGCAGAGCTCGGGATCTGTGTTGTGAGGGACTGCTGGCTTGGAGTTTGACTGGAGAGCAGTTGAGTGCGCAGGGCCCTGATCTCGTTCTGAAGTCCATTGATGATCTGGGTCACGGTCCTCAGAGCACGGATGGTCTGTGCACAGGACAAGTACGCACAAATCATTAAAGACAGTTAGTTTACATCTTACTTTGGTCAATACTCACTGTCTATAAGACCTAACAGGCTAATGAGCACTACAATTTTCAGATTATTTACATTTACATTTATGCATTTAGCAGACGCTTTTATCCAAAGCGACTTACACAAGAGGATAAACAATTAAGCTACATAGGAGTGCTTAATACGTTTGATTATCTGGTGGCAGTCCAAAAAATGCCCACCTAGAAAAGTTGTCTAAGGAATGATTTTATACAGGGGACTCCTGAATTAGCTTTGAACAAGATTGTAGGGTAGTGCAACAGCTAGTTGCTACAGAACAGACCGACGAATGCACATCAATGCACATCAATGGCAGGGTGACAGTTACCTTAGGTCGATATTCTCCCAGGTGCTTAAGTCCAACAAAGTGCTTACTGCAGACTACAAAGCAAGGAGCTAAACTCTTTTTTGGACTTAAGCACCTGGGAGAATACCACCTTAGCTTTTTACACGCACAGCACATTTCTTGACGCCAAGTTACCTCATTGGCATCGGTCAGCTGGTACTCTTTTTCCTTCAGTTTACTCTGCAGTTCTTGAATCTCGTGTTTCAGCAGCCTGTTTTCCACATCGTGTTCGCTCAGCACCCTTTGAGACTCCAACTCTCTCTCTTTTATTTTCGACACCAGCGTTTGCAGAGCATAGTCAACCTCACACTGTGAACGAAGGAGGGAAAGTAATGCTAACGTTACATGGATGCAAGAGGTGTGAAAAAGTCTCTACCGTTCACGTTAGTATTTACTAGGAGCCAGGGAAAGAGACATGCAGAGAAATGTCAATAAACCTGCGAACAGTAGCGTTAAGAGAGTCAACCAAAAGACTACTCACGGGAGTCATCATCGCCAAGCACTGTAGCTGTAGTTAGGGAATAAAATCCTTTTACCGTTTTCCCCTTGACTCTAAACTTACCGAAGTAGAAAACAACCAAATCCGTCAATACAAAGCAACTAAACAAGTGTGGCTACTAATTTCCAATGGCTTTAATTTTCACATTCGTTTACCGCCTCTCAATGAACTCTTTGTAGTAGCCACATCTAGCGAAGTTTAATTAGCTAGTTGATAAAAAATAAACGTAACATTGCCGTTTATCATGACATACGTATATCGAACATATTTAGTTTCCGTTTATATGGATTTCGTCCAACTGAGGTAAACCACAACCGCTGAGACTGGGGGACGAATGAATGTTTTTGTTTTGAGGTGTGAACGTCTGTCACCTGTTTCTTCTTCTTGTATTGAGGGGGCATTATGCACGATAAATGCCTAGCGCCACCTACTGGAAGGGAAAGAAGATACGTTTGATTTTCTCCCATAAGATATAAGGTATAAGTAGGCCCATTCATCCCATAGGAAATTCAAGATGAACAAAGTAGCATAGTATCTTATCTTACTTTCTTTGGGGAAAGTAAAATTAGAGCAGAGATTGAAAGACAAGAAATTTAAATATACCGCATCTCGGTACACAATATGACTGCCGCTTATTTCTACAAATTCTCTGCATGCTTGTCAACTTGTTTGTATCTCTCTCATGTGTATAAATGCGTGTCTGCATGAGTGAGTTTGCTTTTGTGTATAAGAGTGTGTGTGTGTGTGTGTGTGTGTGTGTGTGTGTGTGTGTGTGTGTACCCGTGCTTATGTGTGCTTGTGTGTATGTAGTTATATATGAGCACATATGATGTAAATGATCATTTGAATTTTGAGGATCTGTAACAATTCAGAAGAGAGTTTACATTTTAAAATTAATTCAATGATGTTTTTTTGTTTTGTGTCTATGCATGTGTATGTGTGCATGCGTACATGTGTGTGTGTGTGTGTGTGTGTGGGAATGTATGTATCTGTGTGTGTGGATGTCAGTGTGTGTGCATGCATGTGTGTGCGCATGTGTGTGTGTGTGTGTGTGTGTGTGTGTGTGTGTGTGTGTGTGAGACAGTAGGCCTATCATCCCAAACCCTTCCCTTAATATTACCATCTACAGGTCGATGGTTGTACAGTCATTAAATGTCATAACAGTCATAAAATTCCACAAAACTTGACATATTCCCACAAGATGTCAGGTTCATCATACACATTAAATTTGGTGCAGTTCATAACATCTGATCTAAAGATTGGGGCAATTAACTACTGGGGCTACATGCCCACCAAGTTTCATGTGCCCCAGTGTTACGGTGTCCCAGGAATCGTTGACCAAAAACTCAGGAAGTAGATGACGGGAGAAAAAAAAAAAAACTTTGACAATCACTATATGACCGCTACACTAGCGGCGGTCATAATTAATGAAAGATTAATAAAATATAATTGTGACTTCATCTTTACAAAATAAATGTGTTTTTATTATTTAGATGGTTTATTCACTTATTTTTTAATTCTGTCGCTGTAGCTTACACATGAGTGTTTGAGGGGGGCCTCAGCTGAAGATGTACTGGTGTAAGGGGGCCTTAATTGGCATGGTAAAGTTTGGGAACCACTGGCCTAGGCTATCGTAGATTGGCAGCCAAACGAAAAGGAAAAGTCAAGTGCAGCAGAGGGATGTGCTCAGGACCGGGGTGGGAACAAAATAATTTGGCCCTGGCAATTCTCCCTCAGGTCGGCCCACCACTGGACCAACGACCCCAACCCAGCCCTACTGTGGGCCTAGGCATTAAAAACTTAAACACAAACGAACTGAAAATAGCCCATAAGGTTTGCGTGAGGATTGCTACATTGTAGGATAGGACTGGCGCTGTGTAATTCCGGATGCCTGGCTATCCATTTACGTGGGACCGGCATAAACATGATGGTGTGGGCTACAAAAACTTTAATTTCACAAATAAAAAGATAAATATGGATCGGCAGTAACAGGCTACCATGTATTAAAATGGGAAAGAAAACAGTGATTAGGCTACGCGTGCATTTTTTCCAAAGTGAAACATTACATTTGTCAGTGATAGCCAAAGCTGTTTACTCCGCAATTAAGCATTAAATGCATCTCCAAGTGCATGCGCTTGTAGGCTATTTAGGCAATCGATCTAGTCAACGAGTAACAGTAAGAAATAGAGAGATATTTTAATTGGAGGACGAGAGAGCTTTTGAGCAAAAGACGTCTCCAGCTTTTGGAGTTGCACGTTCTTGGACATAAACTTTACCACAAGCTTACTTGCGGACCACTACGGTATGGTGGTTTGTTAACAACGGATTACTGGACAAATAGGTCAGCAAATAGCCTACCTCCACAGGTAAGATTTTGCTATAGGCTATGGCTCGTCAGGACATTAGGCACTGCGCTAAAATAAAAATGAGAGACATGAACACAAAAATCTAAATGTACAGACAGAGATGTTTTTAATAAAGTGATATAATTTGACCACAATGGACTTTAAGTATAATTGAACAAAATGGTTAACATACAAACGTGCACTGAGGTCACCAACACAGTCTTAATGCCTCATAATGATAAATGTTCATACAAAATTTACATTTTTAACTATTGTTGTCATCTGTCATCTGTTTTACTCACAATTTTTTTTACACAGATTTACTCACATTCCTAAACTGCACTAGAAACTGTTGTAAATGATAAAGGCAAAGCTTGTGCTTTTGGCAACTGACTGTTGCTGTTACATGTTACACTCAAGCAGTGGTTGTCGCTGGGTGTGCAGTATCTATAACCTTTGTATAAACAGTATAATGTGAACTGTGTGTGTGTGTGTGTGTGTGTGTGTGTGTGTGTGTGTGTGTGTGTGTTGGGGGGGGGGTTGTAGATCAATGGATACTGGGAAACTATCTTTCAATACTGGTGTAACTATGCCAGAGGATAATGGATAAAAAAAAATAAAAAAAAAAACGTCAGAAAAAGTGACTCGAGTCGACTGGTCCCCATCTGATCATTAACCGATTGTCTATCTTCAAATATCAAAATCAACATCGTTTGCAAAAAAATTATACTGGCCAGGCCTTGCTTCCAAGTCCACATTTTGCCCTTTCAAGGCAAAACTTTCATTGTTGCATTTTCGACGGAGAACAGTTCTAATTTCCGATGGGGAGGTACCTGGGAAGTGTGCAATCACAGCATCTGTGAATAAAAAAGGGGAAAAGTGAAAAGAAAGAAAATGATCACTCTAGACCAGTCCTACTATATATACCGGTACTAATATATTCGATAGTTTTAAAACATCTGACTCTGCATATTGCAGCCCACTGTGCAGCTATCACAAAATATATATCATAAATTTACACCTAAATGATATACTGTACTTCCACCTCTTATTTTATATTATATATTATACGATATACAAGTGATTACATACCAATGATTGCATTCACTTTAGAAGGGTCCAGTGCACTTTTATTGGTTTTTCTTCCTGTGAGGCTAGACTTTGCAAGGGTGTCTCTTCCAAAAATAATGACTGCCAACTCTTGAGCAAAAATGCTCATTTTTGACCGAGACAGGCGGTCATACATTCTTCTTGGAATAGACAAACCTCCAGGCAGCTGCACCTGAAAGTGCATTACAAACAGAATATGAACGTTCAAGGTCATAACTAACTAAGTTTCATCAAAACATTTCAAGAAACTTCCACTAATATTTTATAAATAGCACTTAAGTTCTTCTGTATATTTTCTTCCACTGTGATTTTTAGGTCCTCTAGTTGTCAAATAGGTTACATTGCACCAAAAGTTGTCATTCTAATATCTACTGATAGCACTCAATAGCCTCAAAGAACAGGGATACTGATTGATTGACTACAGTAGTAGTATACAATATTTTAACAGTAACTACGGTTTCAGATTGTACATGTCCGTCAACGGATCCCATTCACTTTGCATGAAGTTTTTACGAAATGCATTATGGGTCCGTCCTTCCCAATCGTTCCGTTGTGTCCATCGAAATTTTGAAATATTTTCAACTTTTCAGGTAGAAATGGATCCGTAAACCAATCAAAATTGACTCCACCTCCACCAGGCACGCCATCTTTCGTCCGTCTACAGATGTGTACAGTCTGAATCAGGGGTAAAATAACCACTACTATGTGCAGTTACTTACTCAGTTAGTAACCAAAAAGGGGCATTTGCTTATTTATATGAGTGTGCAAATAGACATAGGAGGTAATTTGTACCATTTCTTTAGGGCCATTGGAAACTGAGGGCTCACAAAAAGAAGGGCCAAATGACGAGGCCACAGCAGGTGTTGCTGAGGGGGTCTTCATGGCAGTGACCAGATCTTTAAGCGTTTTCACAAAACCTGGCCATTCTGTAAAGGCAAAAAAAAAGAGCAATCATGGGCCTCATTCGCCAACCATTCTTACGAAGAAATTTGTTCTTAATTCAAGAAAGTTTGTTCTTAAATCAATTAAGAAGATTTGTATTAACTAATAACTGACGAGTAATCCACAAGACTTTTGTATATTTGCATACCTTTTAAAGCTGTGACAATGTCATCGTTCAGAGTAGGTTTTTTCCTTGGGGGCAGCACAATGCTGTCTTCACTCACTTCATCGTCATCGCTCAAAGTGTCTATCAGAGTCTGGAACAACCCATCATTTTCAGTCACCATGGAATAAACACAGAATTAATCTGATTGTAAAAAACAACAATTTGTCCAATTCTAACATTAACAATATGCCGTCCAATGTCTCTGTGTGCTTATTGTTTTGCATACAATAGGCCAAGCTCCTTCAGACAAGTATCCTATGAATACCTCAAACTAAAATTAAACGGTCAAAGTCATGATGGCACTTTAAAAAAAAAAAATCTAGAAATTACCAGCCCTTTAGTAGGGCTGGTAATTTCATTTTATTTTATTTTTTTAAAATGACGACACTATGAATAATCAGCACAAAGTCATACCAACCCCAAGCTACAGTAACTGTTGGTATGACTTTGTGCCGATTATCTTTCAGAATTACACACTGATTATGGAAAAAATACTCTAACAAGTTAATGCATGAGGGAGGACTACACTACACACATTTTTTTTCTGCTCAGTCTACTCTATCACTATAGTGTCAAACAAGTCGTTACACACAGTAAACAATGCTCACCACGTTTTCTGAAAGCCTACTGACAGGTTTGGCCATCATTTGCCTTTTCCGAGTGCTGCTGGTGTTCAAGATTAATGATGAACCTTAAGAATTAGAAAGAGATGGTTGTCACCGTTAATGTAAAGAAACTGTAAATAAAAAAGTAAATAAAAAAAAAACGGGAAAAGATTTCAGTAAAATTTGAAAGTGTGTAAAAATAAGGTGTTCAGACCACAACGTCAAATTTTACAAGCTCAAAATATACTGTTTTCTATGGGTAACACTTTCATTAATAATCCATTACCAAACCAATAAAAGTTATGAACAAATGGTTAATTTATCTCAATTCCAGATATTCAAGAATCAATGGATTTGTTAATGTGTTTACAAATTTAAAAATGTACTGTCTTTTCAGAGATACTTGAAAGAAAGATAGATGCCGCACTAGTCCATTTTAACTGAAAGCACATTTTAATGAAAGCCATTATGAAGTGCTAGAACCCATTTACCTGTATGCACAGCAGGTAACCTACTGGTGTTGGCTTCAAAATATTAGATCTTGTTTTTACAAGCAAACAAGCTAACAACATTCACATTTAGATGTTGGAACAAGTGTACATGAATTTTAAAGATTTGCAGACACACTCTCTGCTGCGAAACCATATTACAGCAGCAAAATATGACTGTGGATGCGTGTCGACAGTGATGCCAGATCTTGCTCAAATAAGCCCAAAGCAAGCAAAAGGTGGCCTAGGTATACATGAGTGTCCAGCTGTCAGGTAAAGCTTGTTCATAATAAATCCAGACAGAATGGGAAGAAACAAGAGGCTATATGAGAATAAGCATTAACCAAACGTTTTATAGGGCACCAATAATTATGGTAAGTCGAAATGAAATAGCCTGTTAATCAAGAGTTTTCTATGTCATGTACCAGAATGATCATTACTACGAAAAAATTACAAAGTTAAATCCACAGGAAGAAAGAAGCAAGGCCCACATAGTGTCATTATTTGCAGTATTCGTTAAAAAAAAAGTGCAAATTTTCGATTAGATGACCATCAGGCAATTTATCATGGTGGTCATCAAACATCCACATTAAAAAACTACTGCAAATGACGACAATGTGCGGGTACTTGCCTCTTTCATCATGGCGACTTTGTGGACCTTCTGTCCAAAACGAGGTGTGCAAAGATACTTAACGACGTTCCCATGTCAAATCGACAGGCCCTGCTCTCGTAAAAAATAAAGATGAATACAATTGATGATAAAGATGTTTTATTATCAAAAAGTAGTTGTTTATTATCAAAAAAAAACAAACACCAGTTACAGTTTACAACTATTATACCACTAAATTGCTTTTACATTCAGCAACATAGAAAACTTAATTTCTAACACAATTGAAAAAAAAAAAAAAAAAGATTTCATAGCAGCAGTAAAAAAGGAAAAATGACAATGATACTACAAACTGTATAAATTTACATCAATCCAGTGACATACACTAGCATGATAATCAACAGAAAAATAATTTGGCAATTCAGTAAACATACTGTACACTCTATACACAATGCTACGGCCCCAAAGTTAGGTATTAGCTACCTTGAATAGGTGGACTTAGTAGACTCCCCACAAGCCGTAACATCAAAAAACACATTTATTTGAATACATCTCAACTTCTGTTTTTAGAAATATCTAATAGGTGGTTGGTTTCTTTCATAGTTGCAATGAGACTAGCACAGGGCTCTATGCTACAGTGGGCCTCGCACTGGGCGGCAAACCTCTGCAGGCTGTCGCCTTTTCTGAAATTGGCTCTCAACGCTTTGAATAGCTGAGGATTGACTGCTGCTAGTTCTGCGATAGGAGCTTGGCTGACTATTGTGTTTCGGTCCACGTTCGTTCGGGTGTAGGCGTCCGTTTTTGTTAAGCCACACTTGACGAGTTTGAGAACCTTGTTGTATCTTGAAATGGAATCTTCAGGTGTTCTTGCTGAAAATAAAAGTGCAGATACATACAGTAAATAGATGCATCCGCAAAATATAATGCAGCGACTACCGCTGTAAAGTTACAGATATTTGCAAGTAGGGATGGGTATTGATAATTCTGCCCCTTTATCCTATTCCTTATCAATACTCTTACCAATTCCTGAGTAGCCTAGTTCATGCCAAAAAAGGCAGACTTGAAAACAGCTATGTGTCTCTGTCTCCTCAATATGGTATGTTATGTGAAACACTGGAGTTAATGTGATAGCTTACTATGAAAATTGCAGTTAGCGTCATGACGCTAATGCACCGCAACGTACAGGCAGAGAAACTAAAGAATTGATAAGAAGAATTGATAATGTTGGAGGCATACAATAACGATGGAATTGATCCTTTTGAACCGGTTCTGAGTTGGAACCGGTTCTCGATACCCAAACATATTTGCAAGGAATCACAGACATTTTGTAGCCCTGCTTTGAGAGTTTGATCATTTCAGACACTTTTTGACACCATTTGCTCTTATTTTTTTATTTATTTATTTATTTAAATTGTGGCTTACCTCTGCGGTCCTTAATTCTTTTGTCCTTCTTCTTTCTCTTTGGTTTCGACTCTTCTTCCGAGTCGGAGGCTGCTGACACTGAAGACATGATCTCAACCATGGGGAAATTCAGGTGAGATGGCTCTCCAACATCAGCTTTTAGCTTCAAGGCTGACACACACACACACACACACACACACACACACACACACACACACACAAAAACTTGTCAGTAAATGCTAGATCAATTCCCTACACAATCTTGGTGCCCTATGGACAGTGGATTGCTTAGCACCCGCACATGAGAAGTTATTTAAAACCTTCGACTAAAGTTATACTGAAAGTCGCACTGTCATAGTAAATTATCGAGATGTCCCAGGTTAGACTACATAGCATATTAATATAAAACCTTTACAATTACGGCACAATTCAGGACACCAAACTTACCTCCCTCCAATCCCTCACGGAGAAAGTTTCTCTCCTCTGTCAAAGACTCCACTCTTCCCTCTAGTGTGATGACCTTCCCCCTCAGGATCTCTATGGTTTGTTTTGCACAGCCAAGAGACATGTCTGCATCCAGGTCATCCTCTGGGTCAGATTAAAGGAGAAAAACAAGAGTTGACAAAATGTTTTTGGGAGAAATGACAAGTGAATTGCAGTCACACTACTACCTATAAAAGTCAATACTGCAGGTTAAAGGAACAGTCAGCAACACTGGATGAAATGGGGTGTGTTTATGTTTGTTTGTTTTGCGCTGAAATAACTGACAAGGTATTTAGTCTCAAACAGCAACTATAACGTTTAGAAGTCTGTTATTGTTTGGGGAATAGTTTACGTTCAAAAAGAGTGCAGGTAGCATATTCTGAAGACACAATCTGAATCTCAAAGTCCGTTTTGCATTTCAATAAAATAAAAAAAAAACCACAGAGACTGCACCTTCAAGGATACACATTATATCATTAAGAGTCAAAACATTTTAAGGTCCTTCGGACTGTTTTAACGGTCTGTTCATGTACACTATAAAAATTTATATTGTTCACTCCATTCCTTTTGCTAAATTGATCGAAATTTATTATCATTTGCTCAAAAACGAACTCTTTCTGCCCACTGACCAAAAGAAACTGGACTTTCTGTAACTAAATGCTAAAACATCATACAGACTCTTCTAACTTTTCTCTTAACTTTTGATTTAACATCCCCTCACAGTATTCTCTCATAGCTAGAGGAGAAATCCAGAGTGAATCAAATAACCGTGTGGTCATAGTCACTGAGGGCTGTCATTGACGGTGTTTACATGTACTTAAGTATCCCGAATATGAGGCTTATCCCGGTTTTGTTCATATTCAGGATAAGGTGTAAGAGAGAAATCGGAATATTAAAGGAACAATGTGTAACGTTTTTACAGTTCAATATCGTTGCATGAAATTCAGTCATTGAGGTGGTTATCAATAGCACTGATTCTAGATTGAGAATTACTTACAACGTTCAGAAGGTGTTTGTGTGCTTGTTAACAGCTTGATTGATATACGAGTCAAAATGTCAACTAGTGTTTTCCTGAGCTATCAATGTTTTTACTTTCAACTGGGTAAGGCCTAATGAAAATGCGGGACTGATGTTCAATTTGCGTGACGCGGGGCGAAGGGTAAAATTGCTGTACAGTAAAACGCAAAGCGGGACAGGGGGCCACCCTAGCTGTCAATAGGAAAAAGAATGAGAAATTTCGATACAACAACATGCAGAATATAGCAAAGTGGCAGCCAACTGAATAGGGCACAAAAACTTAATTTTGGTTTCATTTTCCTAAGCCCCATTCAGTTAATGTTAGCTGTCAGCTCACTATACAGAGTATGTTGTCTTGAATTTACTATCTCAAACAACACGTCTACAGATAGATTCACATTGGATTTCTTCTTAAAGTGGCCTTTGTAAGACTCAACTGTTCATGGTATAATTCATACATGCTATCTGAACATAGACGCCATTCATATAAACCTACCTTCCTCATCAGCTTCAAACACTTCGACCACGTTTGCGGGCTGGAAGCTCCAAGACGGAGTGGTTGGGTTATCGAGGGGACACAAACGTCATAAACTACGTATACGGTTTCTCTGCAATTCGTTACTTTCACTTTGAGGTACATCTCATGGCAACCTCAGTTAGTCAGTTAAGAAATGGGCTCAGAATTATTACTGCAGGTTTCACTCACAAATTATTGACTGACTGGTATAAGTTATATGTGTAAATGGCTGACATTACCATTTTTCAAAAGTTCATTTTGAGCTCTGGTTTGTTTTCACTGCACAAATGAACACACTGAAAAAAAAAAAAAACACTGTGTGGCCCTCACATTCAACACGTGTTGGCATTTGTTAAAAGAAGATTGAAGACCTCCTACAGAAGCCACGTCACCCTAAGCATGTTCATATATTTTTGCCTGTGGTCCATGTCTTCATCACCAATCTATGGTTGAATATTTTGTTATAATATGTTTGGAATTCCACAATTCAAATAGCCAATTAACATCACACATCACTAACCGACAAACCTATTAAAGGACTTATCTGTAGTGAATCAACACGCTTGCTAAGTTATGTAAATAGCATGCAAAGCATACCAAGATGGCGAAACAGCAGCTATGGTAACTGAAGCGGGCATATCAAAATAAAACGTAAACGATTTGGTTTCGTTTTGACATGCCTGGGGGGTATTCCAAAAAGGCAGTTAAGTGACAAACCTGGATAGGTTAAGCTGGAAGTAGTGGTAAACCTCAAAATAGAAGAGCCTCGACTCCTGATTATCTCTTCTATTAGCAAGTTTACCACTTCCTCTTAGCCAGGTTTATCACTTAACCACATACTTGGAATACCCCCTTGCTCGTGTTAGTTTTAGCTGCCGATCTGCATTGCACTAAATTTGGTCACTTATACAGCTATTGACAACACTTAACAAGGTAAAACAGCAGGGCAACATTTTGATTCCCTCCGAATAACTCCTTTCACAGGGCAAAGCTGACAGAATTAAGTTAATTATCGCTGATGAACGTAATTTGCAGTGTTTGCTACAATCTGTTTGAATTATTTATGAAGGTATTGTATACATATAATAATAATAACAATACAAGTTTGTAACCGTCAGATTTCTTGCATTAAAGGAGAAGTCTGTGTAAATAAGCCCAGTTGTTCAAGGTCACTTGGTGCTTAGGTCGAACCGTAAAAAATGGTAGCCTATGAACATTTTCTGTTTAATTTACTTATGCTCCATTGGTGACCTCAAACAGGGCTGTGGATTGAATCACAACAGTCTTTACATTATCTAATCACAGCACCTACTTCCTTTTATGAAAAATTCACAGAGAAAAAAAAAATCATGACATCATATAATTCCTTAACATTGTCCTACAGTCAGAGAAAAAAATTTCAATCTTTTCACATCAACAATTTTAGGATCATGCCCTGTTGATGCTTGACACTAAACACATTTGTAAAGGGGATAATCTACATGATTCCATATCCTGTTTAAATCACGTGGTCCACTTACCTTCATGGTTATATTCAAAGCCCCCGTCCCATTCGCCGCTGTTCTCTAACTTGACTGATTCCTCAGGGTCTTGCTCTGCCTCTCCTCCAACCATCTCAACCTCTGGATCTTCCTGTTTCACATGGGGGACAGCTACCTCTGTTGTCCTTCCTGAGTCTGAGATGATTTTCAGAATGGAGCATTCTTCATTGGAATTCTGGGAAATGCAGTCTGAACCAGTTGGATGTGCTGGAGTGCGGAGAGATGCGTCATCAGATGGCTGTTAGATGGAAAATTAAAGGGAGAGAGGGAGAAAGAGAGAGAAGTCATAAACATCTTGTGAAGTATGAAAAAAATCCAACTAATACCACATTAATTCATATTTGAAATATTGTATTTTGCACTATATTTGCACAAATTTAAAAATACAATTCTCATAACAATTTTGATTGGATGGAATGAAATGGGCGGGCTCTGTACCCGAGTTCTGACTGGAGTGGAGGCGACTGCCGGGTTCCTTTTGGGTGCTGCAATTGGCCGATTGGTCTGGGATGTCCGCAGCTGTGTGCGCAGGGCCCTGATCTCATCCTGCAGACCAGCAATGACCTGCGTCACACTCCTCAGGGCACGGATGGTCTGCACAAAAGACAGCAATGCAATTGGTAATCGATGAACATTATTGCAGCTGTAGGCCTATATATTGTATGCAGGTTAACATAATTAGCCTACTGTACATCTTGGTTCACATGCAGCCACTGTCAGTGAGCCAAGAAAACAGTATGGCTGATGAGTGATCCAAAACAAAAACATCCAACAGGACTAGCCAAGTTACCCCTAAAATACTAACAAAAACAACAGCAAGAGGATCCGTAACTGCACTGTACAGTAGCCCATGTAGTCTACTGCCAGTCACGCACCCACTGTCCCACAAACATGTTGACACATCTCCCATGGGTTAGGTTTGTTGGATGCAAGTTACAACAAGCCACAGTTAACGTTACCACACAAAGTTCACGTTCTGGGCATTTCTCTCAAAATTCACTACCTACGTCTCAAAATACGATTACGTTACATTGGCAAGATGGTTGCGTGTTTACCTCATTGGCATCTGACAGCTGGCTGTCCTTTTCTTCCAGCTTATTTTGCAATTCCTGAATCTGAAGTTTCAGGAGCCTGTTTGCCACCTCCTGTTCGTTCAGCGCCCTTTGCGACTCCAACTCTCTCTCCTTTATTTTCGACACCAGCGTTTGCAGGGCATATTCAACCTCTGACTGAACACAGCAGAAAAAAAACAATGCACACATTAAATCAGTGAGCAACAAAATGACTTATTTGCCGATGCACTCGAATTTAGCTTCTTCACCTAGGACCTAACGTTAACTAGCGTAAATACTAAGTTAACGACGTTTAGAGAATACAGCCTGCACATCACAAAGTCACGATGCCAAATTCAAACATTTACTTACGTTAGCCATTGTGGCTGAATTGGTAAGTGCTGATTTGTTTCTTGTTTCTGCAAATAGGGATTGTTGTTTATTTACTTCGAAATATGCTTTGTTAGAACCACAAACTGTAGGCAAAAGCACAACAGCCAGCTACGGAAGTGTTGTTCTTCTTGATTTACTTGGGGGTGCATACCGCCACCCACTGTGCAGGAGTGGTACAGAAAAAGGATGGAAGAGGTCGAGATCCTTTTGATCCTTTTAGCCTACTGTAAGTTAAACCTGTATCAAAATGAGAAAAAATAATTGGGATTTGGTTGCGCGTGATTTCAACTGTACTGACTGCATATAAATGGCATACAAGCCTATGTCAGTGTAGAATTATCATGAATTCATGCATGATTTCATTCATGATTCATTCGTGATTCATGCATTACTTCATCTCTGAATATATAATGACTCATCAGGTATTAGCATGAATTCATTGTTTAGCTTTAATGACCTCCTGCTGAAATAGTAGATGATCTTAAGCATTAATTACGCTGAGTCATGACTAAATACACATGATCATGAAGTTTTTGTTCAAAAGAATTTGATATAATAAAAGTACTTAGTCAGCCTACTTTGGACTAGTTCCTCATATCTATCCCATACGTCAACTAAATTTTACCAATTTAACCATGTCAACACTTTAGTTGAGGGGGCACAAACATGATGAATTCATCATGATTATGCTAATTAATCATGACTCATGCTAATTAATCATGACTCATGATGATGTACTCAGAGTAACTAATACTAAAGATCATGTGCTATTTCAGCAGGAGGTCATTAATGACAAACAATTCATGTTAATTCCCGATAACTCATTAGACTTTCAAAGATGAAGTAATGCATGAATCATGAATTTATCATGAATGATCATCTGTCATTGGCATACGCTATATAATAATAATAATAATAATAATAATAATAATAATAATAATAATAATTCAAGTACACACTGTGTGGATACACATTTCATAGGCCTACCATATGCATGATGGGACAGTTTAGCGCAGATTCTTAGACTTTAGTTTCACCGAAGCTTATGAATTTCGTCAGGGGTTAGCCGTGTGTGTGTGTGTGTGTGTGTTGGAGATTCATATTATTATATTATTACTGTAATTTGCATGACTTGATGGCAATAACCCCAAATAACCCCAACTATAAATCATAAAATCAGTCTTGACACTGCTTATGGCTAGCCTACAACTCCAGCCCTTCTTCTATCCCACACAACACCTCATACAACAAGTGGAGTGCGCATTATCCCATACTTCAATCATACACACACGCAAACACACTCGCAGCATTCAACCAGACGTATGCCAACATGTAAGAACTCCACATTTATTACTTTATTACACATTTATTGTAACACATTATAAAAACCCGGCATTCTGGGTATTTGAGTCCTGAACCAGCTAGGCGCAGGTCGTTACATTATGATTTTTGTTGTTGTTGTTGTTGTTGTTGTTGTTGTTGTTGTAGGCCTACTGTGACCTGAGATGTACGCTACTGAGAATGAGAATTACTAAGGTCCCAATGAGGGACATTAGATAAGTATCTGTCAACAATGACAACACACACACAACAGACACACAAACACGCGTACACACACACACACACACACACACACACACACACACACATGCACACACACACACACACTGCGAGTGTGCTTCAAATTTGTATTATTTGAAAGAAAGTGAATTTAGACAGGTTTTAAATGTTATTACCCATTTTTTTCAAGCCAGAAAGAGGCATAAATCCAATGCATTTCAATGGTAGAATGTTCAGTTTACTACCATGGAATGCTTTTAGAACCTCGGAATGTTCAGGTGTGAAACAAGTCTATTGAGAGTGCACATGTGTGGTGATGATGATGATGATAATGATGTCTGGGCTTTAGGACAAGTAGGGAAAAGGAAAGATGTGCAGAGGGCTCAGTGGTATTTTTTGCTCCCAACGGCACCTTCCAGGCAGCACAGCCTAAAAGCCACTTTCTTAACCCTATTCCTAACCCTAACCCCTCAACCCTCATCTTAACCCTAAACTGAGGAGAGTTGTGCCTTGAAGGCAGCGATGCCTGGAAGGCACAGTTGAGGGCAAAAAATACCAAAGACTGTGCAGAGGGCACAAGAGACCACTGTGTGTGTATGTGTGTAAGAGAACAGAGGGGAGGGATGATAGCCTACATGAAGAAGACAAGAGAAACTTTGTGTGTGTCTGAAATAGCCTTTGATTTACAATGGAGGACTCAGCCTACTGCACATGAGTGTGTTAGTTTTAGTTTGGTTTTAGTTTTTGTTTAGTTTAGTTTGCATTTATTTATTTTTATGTTCAGTTTATGAATTTACACAGTAAGTATTGAGCAAATATCACATAAACATTTGAATTAAAATAAAATGACTCAATCGAATCCCTTGTTCTCATGGATGCTTCCCGTACTGTCTGTAAAGCGCCGCGAGACAATGTACTGTATTTGTGCGCTCTACAAATAAAATTGAATTGAATTGAATTGAATTGAATCCCTCAAAACTTCAAAGTCATGTGGAGGTCATGTAATGTGGCATAGGGTCACTGAGCAATTACCCCAAACCCAAAATCCAGGGTAGAGAGGTTCAGTGAATGTATAGTGGAATGTGTGCAGGTGTGTGAGTGTGTCAGAGGAGACGCTGTAGAAGGACAGAGTGCCTGCTGGCCAGTCCAAGTACACTCCTACTCTGCTGGAGCGGGAGGAGGGAGCAGGTATGGCGGTCTGGTTATTATTGTGCCAGGCAGAGTAACTGCTGCTAGAACATTCCATTCTCCAGGACTTGTCATTGCATCCCAGCAAGGTGAGATTCCCACTTCCTTTCCTCTGCATGCTTTTATATGCCACTGCTATGTGAGCCGTACCACCACCCCATTCAGCCTCCCAGTAGCAGCTTTCAGAGAGACTCTCTCTACACATCACCTGAAACCAGTAGTCAAATCTCTCTGAGTGGTCAGGATACCGATGCTGCTCACTCACACGTGTCACCTTTTTGTTCCCCTCAGAGAGAAAGAGACCTCTGTATGCTGTATTTGGGTCCAGTGTGAGCTCACAGGCATCTGCACACAAGAGGAGCAGAGAGAACTTTGTCATTAGAGCCTGGACCAGGAAAAACGTTTATAATACACACACACACACACACACACGCACACACACTATTGTGAAACCAACTCCAAACAGCTACTCTCTGAAGGCCTACATCTCTTCTCAACACGTCAGTATTTTTAGTCTAAAGCCTAAATTAGAGCTCTGCGTTGACTCGCAAGAACAAAAGACACTACATTGCCTTGTAGAATAGAACATACTGTACCTGACTGGGAATCATCATACAAAATAAAACAGGTTGTCAGAAAAAGATCAAACAACCCTATAGCTGCTATAGTTATACAATGTAAATGATGCTGATGTTTCTGTCAGCTACCATAATGAGGTGATATAACAACAGAACATAATCAGCTGCACATTACATTGAATTAAGGACGCAATGAGTACATCAGAACACTCAAACTTGGCAAATAAAAGGGATTCTGGCGATAGGCTTAATTAGGGATTTAGGCATTATACCTACCTTACATTACTGTAAAGTTCCCCTTTGCATGTAGCAGGCATGATAATCGAAAGTGAGTGTCTGTTGTCTTTATTATATCATGGTTCTGAGGGTTGCTCAGGGGCATAGCGATAGCAGCCAGGATTTCAACCCCTAATATACAGGTTATTTAACCGCTTTGCCAGTACCACTACCTACTTATATATGGTATAGGCTACTGCATGCTAAAGTACACAGGACATATAACCTGTATACCAAATAAGAGAATTTGTCCAAAAGGTTGGAGAACTTACATTTTCTCAGCTCTCCATAGCCATGCCTTTAAGGGAAGAGAGAGAGAGAGAGAGAGAGAGAGAGAGAGAGAGAGAGAGAGAGAGAGAGAGAGAGAGAGAGAGAAAGAGAGCAGATGTATGTCAGAACTTTACTGTAGTGATGACTAAATGATAAACTAAAAATGTAATAAGAGGAAGTACCTACAATGCCTTAGTTCATGTTGACCATACAGTCATCACTCATCTCATTCAAAACTACATTATTATTAATCACTTGAGTATGATTACTGTAACTCAGAGATTATTCTTGTTTCTGAAAGGATTTAACCAATCCTCAACACACTCAAGAAAAGAAAGAGAGGAAAATATGTTTGAATGACTTAAGGAAGATTCTGAGCCAAATACCAACCTCAATGTCTTCAGCTTACAATTGGGGTCACTCTTCATTGCAGTCAGAAGCTGAATCCCAGTTATAGTCATGTGATTGTGACCCAGATCCAGCTCTTTCAGAGAAACACAGGACTGCACAGCAGATACTACAGCCTCACAGGATTCCTCTACCAGTTTGTACCCAGCAAGTCTGTGAGAAATTGTGAAGTATACAACCACAAGTGTTATGATTGGATAAACACCACTGGTGTCCAGATGCTTTTAAAAAAGTAATTAGTTAGTAACTGAGTTGCCGAAAAAGTAACTCCGTTAGTAACTGAGTTACTCTATTGTAAAAGTAACTAGATACTAGGGAAAGTGGCATAAGCAATTACTGCATAACATTTAAAATATGTTCAAATTTGTCCAATCCCGTTATCCTGTAAATGGAGACTGTTTTCAATTATTTATAATAAATCAGTTATATATCAGACATCCGCTTTAATATCAGGAAAATAGGCATTTATTTATGCACACAATAGCATGCTATTAGGCTTTCAATATTAGCTGAAATTGTGTGATGTAGCTTAGTAACTAACTGAAATATATTGATACAAATAATTTCTTCATTTTGATAGGCTATTTTTGTGCACTGCTGATACATGACAGAACAAACTATGGCTCATAGCTAGACATACCCACTGAGCAAACCAATTTGTCACCACTATGGTATGTCTAGAATTCTAGGAAAGGATTCCACACTGGTTTAGACCAGTTTATGCAAAACAATGAAACGACACTCACATTATTCATGCTTATTTCATGTTTTCAGTGCATCCAGATTACTAGTTTCAAGCTGTATAAACAATACATTTGGTATGGAGATGTACCACAGAAGAAAGAAATGCTGTGTAGCATTCAACAGTTACACTTCAGAGGCAAGAGAAAAATATACCAACCGCAATATCTGCAGTTTACAGTTGGGTTGATTCATCCCAGCACTTAGAAGCTGAATTCCAGTGATGTTCATGTGATTGTCACTCAGATCCAGCTCTGTCAGGGAGTCCATGTGCTGGACAGCAGAGGCTACAAATTCACTGATTTTCTCTGTTACTTTACAGCTTGCTAATCTAAAATAGAGCGGACAGGAAACAAAAGCTTGCAATGTCAAAAGATTGTGTTGCCATTTTTGAAGGATGACTGGAAAAGTGTAACACAAGCTGTTAACAATGGTGGAAGTGTTCACCCTGTAATACGAACCTAAATGTCACCAGCTTACAGTGTGGATTCAGTGCTTCAGATAACAGTTTTCCTCCACAATCTCCCAGAGTATTCTGACTCAGGTCCAGCTCTCTCAGGTGAGAGTTTACTGATTGCAGAGCGAAGGCCAAAATATCACCAGACTTCTCAGTGAGTCCACAGCCAACAAGTCTGCAAAGTACAATTGACATGAGCATTAATAATAATGTTAGTAATGTTTATCTATTGGTAAACAAAAGTATATAAATCAATATTATGTCTATTCAACCTCAATGCTTCCAGTTTGCAGTTTGGACTCTGTACAGCAGAGAGCAGCTTCTCTCCTGACTGCTCCAGGTCATTCTGGCTCAGGTCCAGGTCTCTTAATGGAGAGGGAGACTGCAGAGCTCTGGCCACAATCTCACAGGACTTCTCTGTTAGATGGCAGCCAGCAAGTCTGCAAGAGCAGCAAAGGGATACCAAAGGATATGATTAAGTAAGGGATAATGAACAACACAGCGTGCAGATATAGAAAAATAACGCACGTTCGAAGATCTAAGGCAAGCCAGCCATGGAGTTCTTTATCCCGCTTATACCACTGTTGCCACTTTTGTGCTATGTCGTTTGACTAACAATATGCTCGTTTTGATGACTAGGTGGCTAGCTGATGGCTGAAGACAAGCTAGTTTGCACACACACACACACACACACACACACACACACACACACACACACACACACACACACACACACACACACACACACACACACACACAATGCAGCCTGTATAGTACTACTAACTTCAGTGTCTCCAGTTTGCAGGTTGAACTCTGTAGAGCAAAGAGCAGCGTTTCTCCTGACTTCAGCAGGTCATTCTGACTCAGGTCCAGATTTCTTAAGGGGGAGTTTGCAGACTGCAAAGCCGAGGCCACAATCTCACAACACTCTTTTAATGTACATCCAGCGAGTCTGCAAGAGATACAAAATACAATAAAAAGGAGGGAGCAACTCCTTCAGCATTGTAACTGCCCCAAATACGTCATGCTATTGTCTAGTGTAAAATGTCCAAAACTTCAAAAAAATTAAGCTGCTGCCTTCAGGACTCTCTACAGAGGTGCCTCTGTGTAATTACTGTTACATGGTCTGATTTATAATGAATAGTGATTCTGCAAAGAGAGGCTATTCTGTACTCGGAAACACACAACATAGCTGGGTGTGTTAGGCACACAGACACACACTCACACACAAACACACATTCAACAGTCGATACAAATTCAACATATTACTGGCCTCAGTGTCTCCAATTTGCAGTTTGGACTCTGAAGAGCAGACAGCAGCTTTTCTCCTGACTCCTGCAGGTCATTCTGACTCAGGTCCAGCCCTCTTAAGGGGGAGTTTGCAGACTGCATAGCTGAGGCCACAATCTCACAGGACTTCTCTGTTAGATTACAGTCAACAAGTCTGTACAGGAGGCAAAAGAGAATGCAAAGTGAATGTATCATGTCTGTAGGAAGAAAGAGAGGAAAAGTATAACCAGACCCAAAATACTCACAATATATGAGCTCAAGGGGTGCCGTGGCTCAGTGGCTAGAGCGTCAGATCATTACTCCAGGGACCCGGGTTCGATTCCAACCCGAGGTCATTTCCCGATCCCACCCCATCTCTCTCTCCCACTTCTTTCCTGTCATCTCTACACTATCCTATCTGATTAAAGGCAAAAAGCCCAAGAAATATCTTAAAAAAAAAAACAATATATGAGCTCCAGACACAAAGCACAGTCTCACTCACTCTCTCTCTCTCACACACACACACACACACACACACTTTCTGTCAGTCCCTACTTTCCTATCATAATAAAAAGGCAAAAAAGAAAGACTCTTTTGAAAGACACTTTTTTTTTAAAAAAGAAAGACTCCATTGGTAAAGCTCTACCAAGGAGAAAAAACACGAAGTACTGTATTGTAAACGGTAAACATTCAGCAGTGGTTAAATAGAGTAATGCAATGAAGCATAACATTTCAGTCTGACCAAAACAGAACAGTATAGTTTATTTTAATGCTCTATGAGTTGTAGTCTATAATGCCATCAAGATCATGGCTGTTTGCAGTAAATCTGCCCATTCAACCCCATGTCCCAGGATGCTCTGTGAACACCACACTGCCATTAGACAACATACTGCTGCCCAGATAGCAAAATCATTGTAGACCAACCTTGGCCCAAAACTGGCATGTCTTTTTGACTGAACTTTGTAATGATTTCTTGCCCAAATTTGGGCCAAATTAGGCATGCCAGATGAAATCCAGCCAAAACTGGTGTGACAGCCCCTGACTGCCCATAAAAGCGTACCTTCACCCATGTAGTAAAATTATAACTCTATTTTTGTATGAAAATTATGCTTTAGGAAGACACACAATCAATTACTGACCTTAGCATCTCCAGTTTGCAGTTTGCACTCTGAAGAGCAGACAGCAGCTCTTCTCCTGACTCCTGCAGGTCATTCTGACTCAGGTCCAACTTTCTTAAGGGCGAGTTTGCAGACTGCAGAGCTGAGGCCACAATCTCACAGAAGCTCTTTGTTAGATTACAGTCAGCAAGTCTGCAAGAGAGACGGAAGAGAATATAAAGGAGGGAGCGGGACTTACAGGGCGTTCACACTGCATCTGTCAGTTGACGGATCCCATTGACTTTGAATGGAGCTTTCGCGAAATGCATTGTGGGTCCGTCCGTCAAAACAGCTCCGTTGCGTCCGTCAAAAAGTTAAAACATGTTCAACTTTTTAGCTGGCGACGGATCCGTCAAACCAATCGGGATTGAGAGAATTGGCTCCCCCTCCGTCAGACCCCTCCCCCGTCGTCCGTCAACAGACGGATGCAGTGTGAACGCGGGGTTAGAGGGATGAGAAAAGAGAATAATATAAGCTCTGGGCACCAAGCACAATGAATACCGCCCAACCACACATACAACACTTTGTTCATTCAGCTGTGCTGTAATCATACTGATCAGTCAGGCAACTTACTCACCTCAGATTCTCCAGTTTGCAGTTTGAACTCTGTAGAGCACAGAGCAGCTTTTCTCCTGACTGCTGCAGGTCATTCTGACTCAGGTCAAGCTCTCTTAAGGTGGAGTTTGTAGACTGCAAAGCTGAGGCCACAATCTCACAGGACTTCTGTGTAAGATTACAGTCAGCAAGTCTGCAAGAGAGAAAAATGGGAAGAAAAACAATAGTGTAAAGTGAGGATAGGAGCTATCCTATCTGAAATGTCAGGGAGAAAAAAAATGTTTTAAAGCTGTTTGTCCACAGTTTTTAATTCACCCCAGTTGAGGGGTGCGCCCATGTAGCCTATGAATGCGCATCTGTTTGAAGCAAGATGGACAGGGCAAAAAAGTTGTACATGTCCGAGTTAGAAAGAGTCTCTCTGCAATAATCTTCACAATATAGTTAGGAATGGTACTGGGAAGTTTGGTGTATTTAGGTGATACAGAAGTGGAGATTCAGAATGCAGATGAGTGACTCAACTCTGTTGTATCGGCCTGGTGATGAAAGCCTCTACAACTTCTCTATACAAATATGCATCCCATATTTTTGATTGACTAACAAGAACTATTGTTATTGTGTTACATTGTGTTGTTCACACTATACAACAATACAATTTTGAAGGTCATCATACAATGCTGAATTTTATTTTATGTTATTTCAGTGTTTTTTTTTTTTTTTTTTTTTTTGGAGCAGTGGGGTGGGGTACCCTCCAAAAAGTGAGTAGTTGCGCCCTTGACTTTACGACTGTACTACACTGGGCCCCTGGCAGATGGGTTGAGCCCATGAGTCAATATGCATCAATATACCCATGGTTTTATCATAAAAAGTATTATTACAAACACATTGTTACTTACATAGCTTTTCTGCAGCATTTGACAGCTGGCATCAGTCTCCTCCATCCCTCCTTTGATGTTCTGTATTTCCTCAAGTTCAACTCATCTAGCACCTCCTCAGACATCAGAAGCATGTGGGCCAGTGCTGAACAGTGGGCAGGTGACAATTCACCTGAGAAACCACCTGCAGATTTCAGATATTTCTGAACTTCTTCATGTAGAGAATGATCGTTCATTTCATACAAGCAATGAAAAAGATTAATATATCTTTCAGGAGAGGGTTCCTCTCTGTGTAGTTCCTTGATATATTGACATGTTTCCTTGATGCTCTCGGAGGTACTGTGTGTCTTTGTCAGCAAGCCTTTTAAAAGGGCCTGATTGCATTCTACTGAGATGCCTACAAGGAAACGGAGGAAAAGGTCCAGGTGGCCATTCTTGCTGTCCAAAGCCTTATCTATGGCTCCCATCAATAGTTTACTCAGTTCATCACTGGAATTGTTCTTTCTTCTCATGAATGTTTCCAATACCCCCTTGTTTATATTTTGATAGGAGACAAAAACATATAGTGCAGCAAGAAACTCCTGGATGCTCAGATGCACAAAGCAGTAGACTTTCTTGTGGTGAAACACACTTTCCTCCCTGAAGATCTCAGTGCACATGCCAGAGTACACTGAAGCTTCACTGACATCAATGCCACACTCTTTCAGGTCTTTCTCATAGAACATGAGATTTCCATTCTCCAGATGATTGAAAGCCAGCTCTGCCAGCTTTAATATGACATGCTTATTTGATTCCAGGAGTGTTTGTTTATCTGTCTCATTTTCCCCTTGATATTTTTGTTTTTTCCTGGTGGTCTGGATGAGCAGGAAGTGGATGAACATTTCAGTCAGAGTTTTGGGGGCTTCCTTATCATTGTTCTGTTCCAGTATCTGCTGAAGGACAGTGGCTGAGATCCAACAGAAAACTGGCATGTGACACATGATGTGGAGGCTTCTGCTTGCTTTAATGTGTGAGATGATTCTGGCAACTTGATTCTGATCGCAGATTCTCTTCCTGAAGTACTCTTCCTTCTGTGGGTCGTTAAATCCTCGCACCTCTGTCACCTGACTAATGCACTGCAATGGGATCTGACTGGCTGCTGCTGGTCGGGAGGTTATCCAGATGAGAGCAGAAGGAAGTAGAGTTCCCTGAATGAGGCTTGTCATCAATACATCTACTGATGATGTATGCGCCACATCAGTCAGTTTCTTGTTCTCTAGGAAATCCAGTGGAAGTCGACTCTCATCCAGACCATCAAAGATGAACACAATGCGGCTGTCTTTGTATTCACCATTCTCTAGCTCCCTAAGCTCAGGGTGGAAGTCAAGCAGGAGGCTGTGAAGGCTGTACTGTTCACGTTCAATCAAATTCAGCTCACGGAAAGGAAGAACAAACATGAAGTCTACATCCTGGTTAGCTCTCTCCTCTGCCCAGTTAAGGATGAACTTCTGTACTGAGACTGTTTTTCCAATACCAGCAATGCCCTTGGTCATGACAGTTTTGATGTGTCTCATCTGTCCAGGCAAAGGCTTGAAGATGTCGTTACAGTTGATTGGTGTGTCCTCTGTAGTGTGTGGTCTTGATGCTGATTCTACTTGCCAAACTTCATGTTCATTATTCACCCCTTCACACTTTCCCTCTGTGATGTAGAGCTCTGTGTAGATCTTGTTCAGGAGTGTCTGAGTCCCTGATCTTATGAGGCCTTCACATATGCTCTCAAACCTCTTCTTCATACTGGCTTTATGGGTCATCAATAATATGTTTGGAACATCGTCATCTGGTAATAAAAAAACAAACAGAGATATTGGACAATAATTCTTAATGAACTATCCATCCTTCCATTACACATTTTCTCTGATAAGTAGGGATATAATGATACACCCACTAAAAGAGACAATGCACAATACAATACATATTTTTATGAGCTGTCTAATTTAATAGACTGTGCAAGCAAGTTTTGGCCTGGTACTGGAAGTGAAAACACCAGTCATTTGCGCCATTGAGAAATCGATTGTTACCCACGCTGTCTTAACACAAAAACGTAGACTTCCAACTAGCTACAGCAGAACAAAACGATTGCCTGTGATCATAACAATGGCATGGGTTCATTTGGCATCAACCTTGATATTCTGTAATAAAAAGTATTTTAGTCGTGATATCACAAGAAACCACTACACTACTCGGCATCCTGCAATGTAAAACGGTGCCTTCCATTGGAGGAGATTCCCTAGCAAAGGGAAGTCCCATGCAGGAAGTCGCATAATCCTTTGCGAAAGAATGTGAAGCTCAAGTAAAAAAAAAATCAGGTAAAACATGTTTTCCACTTATTTTAAGCGGAATCTACTCACTGTAAACTGTAGGAAAGTAGTCTTTATGATGTACTCAACTGATTAGGAGGCTCAGTGAACTACCGTTAGGTCATAAACATTATCGTTTGCAATGACTTAAGGGAGGTAGTTCCAGGTAGTGGCAGGTAGTTCCTTCACTTGGCCCTAAGGTAAGAGACACAATAATCCTTCAAGAATTACCTGTTGGTTTGGCCCTTTTGACTGGAGTATGCTCAGTGTGGAAATAAGCGCTGACTCCAATGGATGTTTGCTCATCTAAAGGAGAATGTGGAGAGATCTGGGCCATGTGGATGTGTGGGTAATGAGGGTGCTGGATGTGTGGGTTTGGAGGATGCTGTCCAAACTCTGAGTCTGAATGTTGAGGATGCTGCCCCAAGTCTGTGTGCAGGGATGGTGGAACTAGTGTCATTGTTGTAGGTGGGTATATCTGTAGCATGGTTGTATCAGAGGTTCGAGAGGGTTGTGTTCTGGGTCTCTTTCTGCACTGGGGACAGTTGTAGTCTCCTGATGGACCAGACCGGCTCAAGTAGCTGCTGATGCACTGCCTGCAGAAACTGTGTCCACAGGAGGTAATAACTGGGTCCCTTGGTAGCTGCTCACAGACTCCACACCAGGACTGATCCTGGGTCAGAGTGTTCTTGCACCCACTGCAGAGACAATAGTTGTACACACGTCACCACTCACTGATTATCACTAATTGCAGGAGACCATTTAAATACATCATATGCAATTTATGGTTGCATCATGTAATGGGCTAAGTATCAAACAAAGCTGTTGCTAAACATTTCTGCCAATAAATTGTGTAGTTGATAGAGGAAGGTGCAATGAAATGTTGAAAGATTGATTAGGCAGAGTGGAAATTCCACCAATATAGACAAAGGAATAAATACACTAATGAGTCGAATCTTTACCTGTTTACCACCAAGTAGGCCACTGTGAAAAAAAAGAGTCTGGCTAGTTTTGGGTATAAAACATAAGGGAACTTCGAAAAAGAATTTAGACTTGATCAACTCTCCTGGGCTTCACTGCAGGGAAATCTTCTTCATATTGCCAACTCTTGGGTTTTATTGCTGGACAGTTGTCTATATGCATACGCCCTGTTGGTTCTGTGAATAGTATCTTGTTCAGCAACTTATCTCTGTCTCAGCTGTGCATGCTTCCTTTGTTGGCAAATATGAAAAGTAATACAGTAAGGCTAATTGATTTGAAGGAAAAAGCCTCAGCCTATGTTGTATCAAATGTTATCATTCTTTTTCACTTGGTGAGCTTGAACTACAGGGCTATGGATTGATTTACACCAGATTTGTCATTTAGACAAGTTGATTAATACCTCTCTCGTCTCGGCATGTGCTCTCACTTGCTCTGGTGCGCAGCACTACTATGCTAAAATTTATTTTACCACAGCATATTTAAACAGTATCAAAAAATGGTAGGTAGGGTAAGGTAGGGATGGGTAGGTTGATCAATCAATGGATCTATTAATGATTTACCCAAGTTGTTTAAATATGTGACTGTAGAAAAACATCAGAGAACATCATGATCTCACCTTGGATTAGAATGTGATGGTCTTGAGCTGATATGGGGAGGTTGTTCAATAGACCCATCACTCTTCATAGAAACATCACTGGGCACTGGAGACACTGGTCTGTGTGTCTGTGCTCTAGGACAAAAAAATAGATTTATCCAATCATTTTCTCAACAGTTAACAAGGTTAATATACTGTAGGTCTCATCAGGCATCTCCTCTACAGTTGATATTTTATAATGGATTGTGGCTGTCCTGCTGAGATGGAGATAGTGCTGGACTTTTAAGTTTTATAATATGAATATACAGTAATAATCTCCCTTTGACTAGAATGTGATGGTCCTGAGCTGATATGGGGAGGTTGTTCAATGGACCAGTCACTCTTCATAGACCCAGCCCTCGGCACAGGAGACACTATGTGCAACACACATTATCAACAATTATGTCATAATGGTGTACAAAGGTGTAATCAGAGATGGTTGATAACGTTGGAGAAACCTAAAATGCTTCATATTGGGTTGTAAAGTATCTTTGGTGCGGAGTAATTCTGTTAATCTTTTTACATGAGTGAATCAATAAAATCAATGTTACAGCAAATCTTGTAAATGTTGTGGAAGCATAATCTCAAATAATCTCACTTTGTATTAAAATGTGATGGTCCTGGGCTGATATGGGGAGGTTGTTCAATGGACCCGCCACTCTTCATAGAAACACCACTGGGCACTGGAGACACTGGTCTGTGTGACTGTGGTCTAGATACATAATGAGACAAAAAATAGACACATAGAACACATTTTCTTAACAGCTGGCATGATTAAATATCTCATCAGATTTGTTCTCTATGTAATTGAATCATCTGATATTTTATAAACTGATCAGATTGTGGGCGTCCTGCTGAGCGGTACTGGACATTTAATCTCAGAGTTTTATAATATGAATATAATAATCTCACCTTGGATTAGAATGTGATGGTCTTGAGCTGATATGGGGAGGTTGTTCAATGGACCCGTCACTCTTCATAGAAACATCACTGGGCACTGGAGACACTGGTCTGTGTGTCTGTGCTCTGGGACAAAAAAGGACAAAAAAATATATTTATCCAATCATTTTCTCGAACAGTTCACAAGGTTAACATACTGTAGGTCTCATCAGGCATCTCCTCTATAGTTGATATTTTATAATGGATTGTGGCTGTCCTGCTGAGATGGAGATAGTGCTGGACTTTTAAGTTTTTATAATATGAATATACAGTAACAATCTCCCTTTTGACTAAAATGTGATGGTCCTGAGCTGATATGGGGAGGTTGTTCAATAGATCAGTCTCTCTTCATAGACACAACCCTTGGCACAGGAGATGTGCAACACACATTATAAACAATTATGTCATAATGGTGTATAAAGGTGTAATCAGAGATGGTTGATAACGTTGGAGAAGCCTAAAATGATTCATATTGGGTTGTAAAGTATCTTTGTTGTGAAGTACTTCCGTTAATCTTTTTATATGAGTGAATCAATAAAATCAATATTACAGCAAATCTTGTAAATGTTGTGGAAGCATAATCTCAAATAATCTCACTTTGGATTAGAATGTGATGCTCCTGAGCTGATATGCGGAGGTTGTTCAATTGACCAGTCACTCTTCATAGAAACACCACTAGGCACTGGAGACACTGGTCTGTGTGACTGTGGTCTGGATACATAAGGAGACAAAAAATAGATTTTGCTAAACACATTTTCTTAACAGTTGGCAAGGTGAAATATCTCATCGGATTTCTTCTCTATGTAATTGAATCATCTGATATTTTATAAATTGATCAAATTGTGGGCGCCCTGCTGAGAGGTACTGGACATTTAATCTCAAAGTTTTATAATGTGAATATAATAATCTCACCTTGGATTAGAATGTGATGGTCCTGTCCTGATATGGGGAGGTTGTTCAATGGACCCATCACTCTTCATCGACACACAGCTGGGCACTGGAGACACTGGTCTATGTGCAACACACATTTTGTCAAAGTTAACAAACATATATTTTGTCATAATGGTGTACTGTCATAAAGGTGTAATGTAGCCAACATTTTTCCATGAGAGAATCAATAGAATCAGTATTACAGTAAATCTTGTAAATGTTGTGGAAACATAATAATCTCAAATAATCTCACTTTGGATTAGAATGTGATGGTCCTGAGCTGATATGGGGAGGTTGTTGAATGGACCAGTCACTCTTCATGGACATACAGCTAGGCACTGGAGACACTGGTCTGTGTGACTGTGGGCTGGATACACAAAGGGACAAAAATTCGCTAAACACATTTTCTTAACAGTTGGCGAGGTTAACATTCCAGCATATATTATGTCATTTGTGATATTCCACCTTTTTATGAAAATTAGTTATTCATCCTCTCCATAGTCTCCATATTACAGTAAAATAGTTCATATTTCCAAATTCATGGATGAAATTGCACAAGGAATGGAAATTGTTGTTTACAGTTTTAGAAAAGGTATGATTCATGAAACGCTTTATGTCAGTGAGATGTCATGTGTCTTGTAAACTCACCCTGCACTAAGCCTCACTTGTCCTTTGCTGCTCCCCTGATGTCCATTATCAACAGGTCTTTCATTCTTCATGATGGCATGGATGGGTGCAGCAATTGCTGTTCTAACTGCCTGTCTTCCACCAACAGTATCCTCATCCTCTAGAGGGGGGTCCATTATAATGACCCTGGAAATATACATAAAGACAGATTCAGATAGTGTAAGTCATTTGAGAGTGGATTTCTACTGAGGGATTGGGGAGGAAAATGTTTCTCATGAAAGCTTCTTACCGGATTTACGGTTTCTTCCCCACTTTACAATTACCAGACATGGTGAGAGTAACAGGAGGTGGAATGAGACAGAAAAGAACAGAGGAATAAAACACTTTTAAATTAGGGGGTGCTGTGGCTAAGAGGTCATTCATTTCTGGTTTGAAACTTTTGGACAGCTTGTCTAATCAGCTTCGCTTATTGGTCGGTTGTCTCTCTACCGATGTAAACACGCCCATGAAGACCGTTCCCAGACCATGAATACGGATGAACATTATGGGCGGGCTATGTCAGGCTACTAGTCTAGTGGGACTACACTAACTCAGGCCCAAAGTTCTTAGCATGTCTTGGCCCCCTAGTCAAGGTTGCATTACAGTTGGTCTCTGTACTCAATAATCACTACACATCTTAAATCCCCTGCCAGACACATAGAGTTAACACACGTGTAGAGAACAACTGCACTGCATTTACTTTTTCAGCGTGCTGCATCTGACATTCATCACAGAGACACAAAAGCAATGACAGGTGGGACTAGGACACGAGAGGAAATGGAATATGAATAGCCAATGAAAGGGTGCAAGACAGACAAAGAAAAGCAGAAGCCAGTGGAAACCGTACATAAAAATTGTTTCCAAAATAGCATATATAGCTCCATACGGCACAATACAGGAGCTATGTGTCACTTTGTATCAAGAGAATGTATGCTTGTTCACAAAAATAATTAATCCATTTTACAACAAGTGTTGAGTGATATTAGCACACCTTTTCTCGAGACAGATCAAGCAAAGCTTTATACCATGTCATAATCAGTATGCAATAGGGTTAAACCAGTTGTTTACTGAAATGGCTCTATTTTAATGAGCTAGTAATGAGCTAGAGCTATTTTAATGGCAGACATTTTCTCAATATCAACAAGAATAGATCTAGCAACGGTACATTTCAGGCCGTATGCAGCACAATCCAATAGTATAGTATCTCAGAAAAATTATAATTAACGGTAACACTTATGACTTACAAATCTCCCCACTCCCCACAGAAAAGTGTCATCTGCATTTTGGTCTACCAAATTTGTGTTTCGGTTTCAGCCTACAAAATCACTGACTTCGCCGTACTTTTAACATAAAAGAAGGACATCATGAGCAACAGCTAAGAATAGGTTAAAATGATGAAAATAAAAATATTGATATTCCACCATACTTACTATGTTTCAATCCCCAGTGAAACTAATCCACAGACATGCTGTTTAAGCACTCTCATAGAATTGAATGAGGCAGTTGGACTGGCTGAGCATGTTTATGAATCTTTAGTGTGTGACTCATCAGAAGACATGAGACACTCGAGAGACACATTTTTAGAGCACTTCCGCATAGTAATGTGTAGCACAGGAAGATGAGAACGCGGTGGACACCTGAGGTTCGGGGGGTGTGTTTATATTCTTCTCTGATTTAAGGATACATTCACACACACACACACACACACACACACACACACACACACACACACACACACACACACACACACACACACACAGGACTGGTTTTGCTCCATTCTTATTTCATAGGCACAGTTAGTGGAGTGTGGAGACTCCAGGCGTTGAGAGTATGTCTACGCCTGCTTCTTACAGTAAAGGTTGCATGTTATCCATTTTTGTCATGATTTGAAATACATGATATTGCTTTGGGGGTGTTCCCATGACATTCCGGTGTTTTCACAGTGGATTTTATGAACAATTAGCCTGGTCATAACCTCGGTCTACGCTTCAATTTGTACGAAGGATTCTCTCTGGATTGTAGGCCTATATTAATCCTCAACTGTTTCTTCTTTTGTAGGCTTAGAGAAGACTATGTTTCAGAACATATTTGTGGACGTCATAAATAAAAGATTTTCCGATTGTAATAAATGTTGTGGACTTTTGTTTTGCATGAATGAGCACTAGATGTTCCATGGCATTATGCCCAACTGACTTTCAACCAGGTTTGTCTTGATCTATCATTTGTCTCTGACGGTCTCTCCCAAATAGCAGTCTGTTGGTCCTCTCAATTGGACCTGTGCAGAACACGCCTTAAAGGAATAGTTCACCTCTTTATAAAAATTGGTTATTTACTCACTTACCTAGAGTTATATATGTGGCTAAAAGCATTTTGGTCTCAGTGTTTGCGTTTTCCTAGTATAGCATCCCCAATTTTCCCAATTTTTTTAGCTTTAGCTAAGCATAGGCGCTGGAATGCAATGTTGCCAGATAGCAACTCTTTGGCAACTTTGCTTTCCAGTGCCTATGGTGAGCTACAGGTAAAATTGGGGTTGCCAGACTAGGACAACGCATGCACTGAGACCAAAATGTTCTTATCCACATATGTAACTCCAGGTAAGGGGGTGAATAACCAATTTTCATAAAGAGGTGGAATATTCCTTTAAAGAGGCCCTGAGCTGTGTGTAATTTTCTGCAATTGCACAGGGGACAGTTGAGCAGGAGGCGCTTTGGAACCAAAAAGGTCCAGTGTTTCTCCTTTAACCACAATGTTTGATTGGATGTCTCCTCTCCCCTCTTGCAGTACTGGACAGAGGAAGGGAGCAGGAGTAGGCCTATTGAGGATGGACAGTCTGGGGTTTTAAACCACTGGACTTAGTTTATGACACACACACACACATGCATGTCACATAAACATTTTCTTTTATTTCACATTATTCAAAACATTTCTTATGAATTTACAAACCTGTTAAGCAAGTAAATGCTTAGCATACAGTATGCTCAGCATTTACCATGGCATACAAAAAAAACAACTCACACACGATTTTCCTGTCTAATTTTCTAAAACATGCAGAACTTCTGGAAACATACAACCAGTAAAAAACATTCCATTTCAAAAGTCTTTCTATGAGATTCACTCACACCTATCATACATAGGGGACATACAGTAACACACACACACAAATTAAATGACCCAGCAGTGTATAAACAATTGTGAGTGGCTCTTCTCTCCTACAGGATGTGGAGGTCATGTGATCTGGCACAGGGACACTGAGGAGTCAGAACCAACAGCAAACCCAGGGTAGAGGGGCTCAGTGAATGTGGAGTGGAACGTGTGCAGGTGTGTGAGTGTGTCAGAGGAGACACTGTAGAAGGACAGAGTGCCTGCTGGCCAGTCCACGTACACTCCTACTCTGCTGGAGCTGGAGGAGGGGGTAGGTATGACAGTCTGCTTATTATTGTGCCAGACAGAGTAACTGTTACCAGAGATACTCAGACTCCAGGACATTGCATTTCGTCCAAACCTACATTCATTACCACCTCCTTTCCTCTGGATGCTTTTATATGCCACTGCTATATAAGGCCCATTACTCCACTCAGCCTCCCAGTAGCAGCGTCCAGACAGACCCTCTCTACACAACACATTAAGGAAGCCTTCAAATCTCTCTGGGTGGTCTGGATACAGCTGCTTCTCACTCACCCATGTCACCTTTCTGTTCCCCTCAGAGAGAGAGAGATTTCTGTATACTGTGTTTGGGTCCAGTGTGAGCTCACAGGCATCTGCACACAAGAGGAGAGAGAACATCCTCATCAGAACACAGAGGAAAAGGCATGTTTACAACACACACACACACACACACACACACACACACAAACACATGGACATGAACCGGCAGGCAAGCATATGCACACGCACACACACACAGACTGCACAAGAGTGAGAGAAGAGACAGTGAGTAGTAGGGATTATACACTGTCAATCGGTGAAATTTTCAAATATAAATGTGAGAGGTTTTGCATCAGTTGAAAAGAAAATAAATCGCGACTGCCAGCAGGACCAGTGGAATGTTTACAGTAAGTGGTTAAGGTAACAAGAATAGGAAATAGAAAGTTCCACCATTCATTTCAAAGGGACTTCTGTCGCTTGTTTATCGACAATATCTCGAAAACCGTAAACGTTAGAAAAAAGTTAAAATGCAGAAGCCATCGAATAACAATATAGCGCTTGCTATAGGGGGTTGCAACGTTGCATTAAATGTATGGGAGAAAAAGTAGTGTGCGGGCATTGAATTCTTTCCTTTATGTCTAGTGTTTCTGCCCTGCACCGTCGGTAAGCTGGGATGTGCACACAACCAGTGTGACTCTAAAGCGGTATAAACCCATTAAAATAGTGTACCCAAGAAGTACCTAAATACATATGATGTAGCCTTTGTTTTGATGTATCTTGGAATATTTGGTCATTGCATAACGTAGTACTCGTAACAGCTATGTTCGTACATCTTTGTTACTCTTTAATACGGTGAAACAAACCCATTCAAATAAAGTGCCGATACCTACCAACATATGACATTTGTCATTGGTTTACTGGAACACAGGGGCAGTGTGCAACAATGCACATGTAACAGCTGTGTTGGTACATCCTTGTTAATCTTTGATGCAGTGGAATAAGCACATTAAAATAAAGTGTACCAGACTAGTACCTACATACATATGAAATGTGTGTTTGGTCAATGTCTTAAAACAAGCAGGCCGTTACACAGCAAAGTACATGTAACATCTGTGCTGGTACATCCCTGTTACGCTGTAATACAGTGGAATAAAAACAAAGCTCTGGCAGTATAGAGCTCTCTATTCTGAAAATGGCTGGCAGTCAATGAGTTAATTTGTAAAATCCCTTCCAAAGTGTCTGTCACGTGAAACAGCAAGCAAATAATATCAGTTACTCACATTTCCTTGGTCCTGGTTTCATCCTGCACTCTCCTCCATGGTCGTACCTGAAGAAGGTAGACAATTGTCTGAAATATAGATTGTCTGAAAAACTGAAATTAAAATGTGAAAGTACTTTATATCCATAATTAATGGTAAAAATAACCAAGCTTGCAAAAAAACAGTAATGTACAGACTTTTACAGTCTGGATATCATCGAGCAGGCCTTTATTTCTCAAGATTAGCCACTATAGAGCAGTCATGAAATGGTTGATATTGTCATTCCCCAACAGCCACATTTCACTCAAATTTCTCCAGAATTATCTTCACCCATGCAAAAGAGCCCAGCCTCTCCCACTGGGCCTTATCCCTGGATCAAGAACTTCCTCACTGGTGGAACACAGGTCAGCATTGGGCCTCTCTCCTCACAGTGATGTTCATAAGTCTTTTTTCCAAGTCCAAGTCAAGTCTCAAGTCTTTGTACTCAAGTCCAAGTCAAGTCTCAAGTCCTGAGGGGCAATGCCAAGTCAAGTCTCAAGTCGAGTCTCGAGCCTCCCAAGTCCATGTCAAGTCTCAAGTCTCAAATGACTGAAATTATTGTTTTCTCATCAAATACTGTCAGAGATGATGAGTAGATGCAGAGTATCATCTATTACTGCAGTAGAGCTGGGCGGTATGACCGGAATCTTATATCACAAGATTTTTCAGAAGCACACCGCTTTCACAGAATTTTTATTATTTTTTTTCCATATTACCATATGGCTGTGAGTCATGACTACTTGAGATTGAACCAAAATATAATAATAGATTTCCTGCTTGGACTCTTTACTCCTTTTCTCCCCAAGTCGAGCCTTTTTGAATCTTGGAGGAAAAAAATCCATTTGACAGGGTGAGGGTGGACAAAATTATGCACACAATCGGCTATTGACAAATCAGCTAATGTTAGACCTTAGAAAATATAGAATGCAGTTGTATGCATGAGTTACATTGCACCTAAGAGGAAATTGTGCCTATGCTTTCCCATAACAAAACATCAGAAAAACCGAAATAATGAAATGAACACTTCTGTGACATGAACATTGTTCACGAGTCACAAGGCTCAAGTCCGAGTCAAGTCTCAAGTCATTGAGGGCAAGTCCAAGTCAAGTCTCAAGTCTCTAGAATGAGCGACTTAAGTCAAGTCCAAGTCCAAGTCTAGAGTCCAAGTCCCCATCACTGTCTCCTCATAGACACTAATCATGAACACTGGCTGCTCTCAAGTTTGCGTGCTGAGCCTGATGGCTCCACTGTCATGGGCTTCAACATTGTTGCCGATGAGACAGCAGGAGTGAGGTGTCAAGCTGAGTGATATGCTGCAAAATTACCCCCCTGTGATTGTGTGTCTCCATCAACCAGTTCAGATTTACTCTATACATTATTAGACTTAATATTCTAATATGTACTGTCACATATGTATTTGATATCTCATCATGTAAAAGAGGATTTGGAGACTGAGCAGCAAATGTGGTAGCCTGGTAAACCATCCTATAACATTTAAATCTAGGTCTGGCATCAAGAGATAAGCCGAATCAATCGTGGGTGGAACCAGGCAGCTACATTTTAAACTACTTCTGCACGCAATAGTATAACAATCAGAGGAACAAACAAGATGTAAACACCAATTCAAAAGGCTGTTGTTTTCGCCATAATCACATAGAGCATTGTGATTAGATGGCACCAACAGCGTCAACCGATCAAAATCCCTAGCCTAAAAATCTAGAGTACGTCATGTGGACAGGACATGTGGTTGGATGAACTGAGCCACTGGGTGTAATCATGTGTCCTGTGATGATCATTTACTTTGTTCTGGGGTTGAACATATGAACTGCTGTGATGCCTCTTATGTTTCATTGTTCCATATGCTGAGGATAGTGTTCATGGATTTAAGGTATTTATGTATTTCTGTCTTTACCTACAGTACTAACTGTTCAAAAGGCCACTTCCCTTCAGCCTTCATTGGGTCTGTGCAAGCTGTCTGGAACATTGGGTCTGGAAAGACTAGACTGGTGTTATGGATTCCAGAACTTGCTGTTAGTAAAACGTTCATGAGCCCCATGTGAGTTTGTGAGTGTGGGACACTGTCTTTCACCTCCAGCACTTAAAGGATCATGACACATCTATAAATATGTGGGAGGAAAACATATGGAGGCACGAGAATATCCACACACAAGGGTCAGAAAGACACGAATGGATGAACAGCTCCACTAGACTCTCATCAAACCCAGATTAACACCCAGCACTAACCTGAAGGTCTCTAGTTTACAGTTGGGATCCTCCAGTCTGTCTGTGAGCTCTCTGACACCTGAGTCTCCTAGGTGGTTGTAGCTCAGATCCAGCTCTTTCAGGTTGGAAGGGTTTGATTTGAGGGCAGGGGCCAAGAGAGAACAGCCCTTGTGTGTGATAAGACAACCAGACAGCCTGAAACAAAATATAGGGAAGGAAAGTCCATTGCAAAAAACAAACAAACAAACAAAAACATCCCAAAAGTTTACATGCTAAAGGCAGAAGTACAAGTCACAGATGGAGTTCACTTTCAGGATATAATACAACAGAGGAATGATGGTATAAAATAACAACAGTCACTAGTTTTGCTAGTTACACTTTGCCCTTTGTATCACACACACACACACACACACACACACACACACACACACACACACACACACACACACACACACACACACACACACACACGAGAGAGAGAGAGAGAGAGAGAGAGAGAGAGAGAGAGAGAGAGAGAGAGAGAGAGAGAGAGAGAGAGAGAGAGAATACACCAATCCTAACACAGAAACATTTAAAAACATCTGGTGACATATTTGAAATATGCCTTTTTTCATTGTTACCCTGACTTTTCTGTCTTATATGGTTAGTTTTAGTGGAGTGTTTTGAATATACTCAATCAATCAATGAGCTAAAACCACTCGATCAGCAACAAACCACTCAAGCATATATAAGCTCAAGCCAGGAGACTGGTGATACTGACCTTAAAGTCTGCAGTTTACAGTTAGGGCTACTTAGTCCTGCAGAGAGAAGTTCAACTCCAGAATCCTTCAAGTCATTGTTAGTGAGATCCAGTTCAGTCAAAGACACTAATGACGGCAGAGCAGAGGCTACAATCTTGCTGGATTCTTCTAGTAGGAAACAGCTGTTGAGTCTGCATAGAGTAAGATGGGCAGAGAGAGAGAATAGAACATCGTATTATTGCATGAATACAAATAAAGAATACAATGTTAAATGTTTGCCATCTACAAGCAATTAACATCCCTCAGAAAAGATGAAATGAATATCATAACATGTTCTTGCATAGTTTGTGGTTCACATTGCAGTCACAAATATTATTAGAACTTTCTGAAAACCAGCCATGTAATATATGCCCAATATATTTTTAAAATGTTTTTTAATGGGCCAGCTATCCAGAGCTGTCTAATACAGAAACTTTTGGATGCTGCTTGCTAAAGTTAAAAATATTATGTTCATCTGACTTGGCAGTACATTGATATGCCTGGGTTATGCCACACACACAAACACACATACACACCCATGAAACAAAGCACAGAAACATAACCATCTTACAATAAAACTGTTCATTATATACTGTACATGAATATTCAACATAGAGCCCAACTTCCCATGCACACATACGGTATGTAGTCTCTTTACAGTCAACAATATTATAGACCTCAGTTTCTCCAGATTGCAGTTTGGACAGTGTAGAGCAGAGAGCAGCTTTTCTCCTGACAGCTGTAGGTCATTCTGACTCAGGTCCAGCTCTCTTAAAGGGGGGGTTGCAGCCTGCAGAACTGAGGCCGCAATCTCACAGGTCTTCTCTGTTAGCTTACAGCCAGCAAGTCTGCAAGAGAGACAAAAGTGTATAATGTGTAATGTTTGAATGTACAGGAGGAAAGAGAGGAAAAGACTATAACTGCCCCACATACAGTATGTGCCAGGCCCAAAACACACAACACTATTAATAAGACATGAGAGGAATAAGACATGAGAATAACATATGAACTCCACACACCAAGTACAGATAAGCACACACACAAAACATTTCCCACATACTGATGTATCTTATGTCCTCATTGAAATAAGTATGTAACGGACTTGAATGTATCAATTACTGGTTGCAGTCATCTTTGTTTTATCATGTGGATTACTCCTTTGCATTTATACTGTAAAATGGTAATTTCTTGGAATGCCTGTACACTTTTAAATACACAAATCATTCTGCTACACATTTGATTGATCACCTGCCAAGGGACTACAGGTGGAAATTAGCATGACTTTGCTAAAACCACTGGTGCAATGCATCTCTTTTTTTGTTTTACACAAGGCTAATGTTTTTTGTACACTGTCCCTTTTAAAAATAAATAAACACTAGTCTAAAGTCTAAACTGTTTCTCAAAATCGACAATGCTTCCTTGGTAGAGCGCTAGGCTTGGAAGTTGTGCACTACAAAGACAAGGTTCCATCCATGAACAAGTGCATTCTTGGAAAAAATCTATGAATAAAGAACTCTGTCCCCGATAGAATTTAGAAGTATCCTTGACATTGGAACAGTGCATGGCGACAAACAATGACACTTGAATAAGCTGCCTTCCAAGCATGCTTCCTCAACTTTGAGGAACTTCTTCCTCTTAAAAATATCAAGTAAAGATCAAGTAAAGCAGTGAGGCATGATTGTGATTAACACAGTCTACCTAAACAGTGAGCGTATGTTAGCACAGCCTCCAGGACTATTCACCTCAGTTTCTCTACAAAGTGTGAATGTTGTCTCTGTGTCTTTCAGAATATTACTGACCTCAGTTTCTCCAGTTGGCAATTTGGGTTTCTAAGATTAGAGAGCAGCTTCTCTCCTGATGTTAGAAGATCACAGCCACTCATGTCTAACTCAATCAGCTGAGAAATATATGAGTGTAAAATTGAGGCCAGAACCTCACAGGAACTGGGATTGAGTAAACAGCTGATGAGTCTGTAGTGGGAGATGAAAAAACATGCCATGGCCAGCAATATGGCCTCTTTATTCCTTACATCCAAATACAAAACCCAGTTAATACCACCTATAATAAATTTATATAATAATTGTGAAATACAAAAATGAAATATACTGAATTAAAAGCACAATCACTTTTTTGGGGGGACATAGTGCAAAAATACAGACCTCACTTTACAGTCTTTATTCAGTGTGTAATGGAGCAGTTCTTTTCCATCGTCCTGAAGCTCACTGTCACTGATGTCCAGCTCTCTTAGGTGGGGTTTTGCCTCCAGGAGAATCAAAGCTAAAGACCCTCCTTTCAGTTTACATCTGACAAGTCTGTAAAAACACAAATCCCAACTATGTGCCATCTGTGATTGTGATATTCAGTTCACACATGATACTAGGCCAGTGGGCAGCCTCAAGTCAGTCTTGTTACCAATATGAGCAATTTGGACAATTTTAGCCAACACCTTTTGGTCAATTTCAGTCCTGTCTAAACCTAAGGTGCAACTAGGTTTGTAAAATAGGCACACTAGGCAACATGTTTTGATAAATAAAACCTGAATACATGCAGAACACATATAAACATTGCTACACAAAATTGTCTAGGTGACACCAAATAACCAAAGTACCAAAAACCTTGACAAATGTCCCAGGTTGATGAGAAAAGTAGGCTATGCTGGTTAACATTCCTTCTCACTGACCTCAGTATCTCCAGTTTGCATTGTGGATCTCCAAGTCCCACACAGAGTAGCTCCATTCCTTCATCCTGCAGGTTGTTGTCACTCATGTCCAGTTCTCTCAGATGGGAAGGTGACCTTTGAAGCACTGATGCCATCATCTCACACATTGTTTTAGAGACGTGACACTGGTTTAGCCTGTATAACAGAAGGTGAGGGCTGGTCAACACTTCCGCTTGTATATTCCTAAAATGTATGTCTCACATTTCATAATTTTTAGACCTCTCATCGAGAATTCTGAAACATTTTAGATGTGCTCATTCCCAAAGCTCTTTCAAATCAATCCCAAGAGAAATTATTCACTCACAATACTCTCTTTGAGACATTCACAACAGGGAGCATTCTGCGGAGCCCTTCCTCTGATATCAGGTATTTCTTCAGATCAAACTCCTCAAAGTCTTCAGCTGACATCAGCAGCAGATAGGCCAGAGCTGAACATTGGGCTGGAGTCAGGTCCCTCTCCTCATCTTCATCTGCTGAGCTCATGTATCTGTGTAGCAAATAAACTCACACTTAAGTGGTAAACTACAGTCATGGCCGAATGTTTGGGCATTCTCACACCCAAAACTGAACTCAAAAAACATTATGTTCCAAAACAATTATCATAGCGAAATAGAGCTAAAAAAAAACACCATACGTAAGGTTAAATGGTATTGAAATGGAATTTCATTCTGAAACTATTTTTCCAGCGTAGTAATATCAATTAATACAACAAAAAGGCAAATAAAATTGGATAGGAACTGTATTTCACTATGATAATTGTTTTGGAAAATGAACGGACACCACTAACCACTCATTGAACGGACACCACTAACCACACCACTAAAAGTTTAAGATTGTTTTAAGGACATTATCGAACATGCACAAAGCAAGCCATTCTGAAGCAAAAAAGGTCAATTCTAAATGAGCCACATATCTGAGACAGGACCAATCATCAACATTTTGCTGTCAATGATTCTGTTTCATCCTAGACACTGCAAAAGGGGCTAAACATGCTAAAAATTGAACTTCCCCTTTAAACACAATCAGAATTATTGCCAAGGAGTTACACATCATCTTTTTACCTATTATGCTGGATTATTAAAATATCAGGTAAGCATTTGTATTGAAACAAAAACGCTTCTGAAGAATAACAAAGCAAATAACCTGTTTATCTCTTCAATTAGTGAATTATCCCCAAGCTCATTCAGACAGTGGAAGAGGTTGATGATCCTTTCTGGTGAGATATTCCTGCTGATTTTCTCCTTGATATATTCAACCGTATCATAGATGCTCTTTTCTCTGGAAGCTAACCGTGGCAGCACCATGTCCAAAGGGTAGCGGATTTTCGGCTCCAGCATTGGAGCCAGGCCAAGAAGGAAACGTACACAAAGATCTAAATGTCCACTCTCACTCTCTAAGGCCTTATCCACTGCCATTTTGAAGAGCTCAGACCTTGTAGATTTCTTGAATAATGATGTAATGTTTTTCCAGATATTTTTTCTCTGAGTCTCAAAAAGACACAACCTCTTAGTTGCGTGTGTGTGGATCAAGTAAAGAGCTGCCAGGAATTCCTGCACACTCAAGTGCACAAAGCTGAACATGCTTTCTCCACTTACAGAACTTTCCTTTCTGAAGATCTGTGTGCAAAGCCCAGCCTTTAATGCTCCTGTATTTACATCAATGTCACACTCTGTTAGGTCCTTCTCAAAGAATATCAGGGTGCCTTCCTCTAGATGTTTGAATGCCAGTTTCCCAAGTTTAACAAGGAGCTGCCCTTTTTCCTCTGTTTTCATCTTTTCATTAAGATATTTCTCCATTCTGGTGATCTGGAAGACACTGAATTCTGTGTACATTTCTGTCAAGGTGTTGGGCATTTGTTGTTTGGAGGCTCTTTGCTCCTCACCCATTTCTCCAAGCACAGTTGCTGTAATTCGACAGAAGACTGGAATGTGACACATTATGTAAAGACTTCGCTTTGATTTTATGTGCTTAATTGTTTGTTCAGCTTTATTTGGAATGACCCTCTTGAAATACTCTTCTCTGTGTCCTTCATCAAAACCTTGGATCTCTGTCACCAAGTGGAAGAGGTCACACAGCTCCTTATTGGCTGCTGCTGGTCTTGTTGTGACCCAGATGAGGGCTGAAGGCAACAAGTTACCAGTAATCAAACTTGTTGTTAACACAGCAACTGATGCTTTTTCTTTTGGGTCAGAGATGTGCTCGTCCTTATCATCAAAGTCCAGCTGAAGTCTGCTTTCATCTAAACCATCCAATACAAAAAGAACTGCCCCTTTTAATTCAGCTGTTTCTTTCAGTTCTTCAAGTTTTGGGTAAAATTTAAGAAGAAGGTCAAAGAGACTGTACTCTTTTTTGTACAAGTTCAGCTCTCGAAATGGAAGCACAAAAATAAGGTCAATATTCTGATTATTTTTTTCTTCAGCCCAGTCCAAGACAAACTTTTGCACAGCAACACTTTTCCCCACGCCAGCTATTCCCAAAGTCAAGACCTTTGTGACAGGTTCATCTGCATGATAGTGGCCAGAGAATATGTTTGGTAACTTTATTGTGGTCATTGTCCAAGAGCTTGACTTTTTCTCAATTTGCTTCAGGTGCATTGCTGACACTTCATGTGCACTGTCAACTCCTCCAGTTCGACCTTCTACAACACTGAGCTCTGTGTAGATGACATGTAGCTGTTGGTCTCCCAGCTCTTGATGTACAAGGAAACACTTATTCTTTAAGATTGACTGCAGGTGATTTTTCAGTCTAGACATTTTTTCTGTTGAAGAGAAATAATGCAAATAAATGTACTGTATGGAGGTAATATTCAATCTGTTGACTTTATAGTGAGTTTCTAGATATTGTAACCCTATGAGACCGCAAATTCACACCCATTCTTCTCGGTAGGCTCAGTTACACAGTTTACATAGAACCGCCCCACCCCAACATAAATATTTTTTCCCCCTATCAGTAGTTGTTTTCAGACTCCTGTTTGTCATAATCGACAGATGCTAGCGGAATTGGAACTGTCATTGGAACTGAGGACCAAGAACAGCAATGCAACCTTGTGTCGTGTCTTTTACACCCCTTATTCCATTCTTCTCTGTGCAATGGGATAAGAGCTCAAAAGTAAAGGTAGTGAAATTATCCCAAAAATAGCTTAGGACTCAAATGTTAATGTTACCTTTGTCTTGAGGTCTTGAACTCACTGAGAAAGAGAGAGAGAGAGAGAGAGAGAGAGAGAGAGAGAGAGAGAGAGACAGAGAGAGAGAGATCACAGCAGTCACCATTTATCAAGACAAAATGTTCCATGTTATTTCATATTCCATAATTTATATTTACCTATCCCTATTTTCTTTTCGAAGTCTGTGGCCAGCTGGTTGTTTTCCATGATTCTTAATATCTTCACCATGACCTCTGCTGAGGTTTCTATACAGAACCTCTGCACTATTTGTTCAACTATGTCATCTCGAACAGCTTTCTCCAGGTTACTCCATGGGATTTTGTAATTGTCTCTAAAAATATGTTTGAATCTATTGAGTTCATCTTCTGATAGATCGTCCAAGGTTTCTCTCATGATTTGGCGGACTGAAGAGGACTGGAGTGTGCTGTCTGTTGCAGAAATGAGTCAGGATATTTTTATCTCCATAATATCAATATCAGGGGAATATGTATATTCAAATATTTCTCACCAGGTGTAGTCTTGTCTGTTTGTTCACCTTGCCCAGTTGGCTGATTCATGTCATCCAGCCTGTCAGGTAGAAATAAGATTTTTTTACTCATCCAGTAGGAAATCGAAGAATGGTGTGTATCATGAAATTATGTTTAAATTACAGTTCAATCAGATCTGATTAATCAATAATCATATGACAGATGTTGATTATTAAGTCTGGTATTTCCCAGGATGTTTGGGTGATAAAACATCAAGATCCAAAAACAGTTGCTCATAGATTTTTTTTTCCTTTGTGGCATATTGGTCTAAATGAACCAAATGTAAAAACTGAGGAATTTAATCACTGGTCACTGTAACAACCTCACCAGTCAGACCTAAAACAAGGAGGAGCTGCACACATATTACGATATATAATGATGTAATGATGTGCCGTGCATAAAAGCCATAAGATAACATATTATTCCCATAGGAAATTAAAGTCTTGTGTGCGTGTGTGTGTGTGTGTGTGCGCGCGCGCACGCTGCGTGTGTGTGTGTGTCTGTGTGCTTGCACGTGTGTGTATGTGTGTGTGTAACTCACACACTATGTATCCCTTCCCCGTTGCTGAATCCCTCATCAGTGTTGGGCTCCTCATTCCTTATGGACTCACGGCTGGACACCAGGAGTGCTGCTCGGCCTGTCTGATATCCAACAGCAGCATCCTCACCTTCTTGGGGGAACTCCATTCTACTGAAAATAGGCCACACAGGATATCCCAATTATCCGGCATAGACTTTAGGTAACTTTAATTGTTGAAGTAAATCATTAACTGTAGCCTACTGAGTAATGATGAAAAAAATGTCCACCTGGAGCCCTATAGTCTAAGCGCTCCCTGTCTCTCAATTGTTGGATTGGCAGATCATGTGACCACAGCACACCACCTGCTGGACAAACAAGTACAAGGCAGGCAGTTCAAGTCTCACAACACAACAGTGTTCTTCTTGTTACACAGTGAGACTCGCTATAGGTCTACAGTACCTATTGACTTGCCTCCGTTTTTAAAGACTTCCAGGGCCAAGACAGCATCTGCGTGAGGCCATTCTCTGGAGGTCCCTTTCAGTGTCTGGAAGAAATGTCCCTACAGTCACATCTCAACTGCACCAGAGAAGAGAGAATCCACCTGATGACGTTGTGAGAACTTTTTAAATGCAGTTCAGACACTGCAATACCTTTAATGTTCACATAAGATGATTGTGTTGCAGGAAGGATGTAGCTTTCACTATGCCTGGTTCTTAGCAGTTATAATGAGGTCCTCACATAAATTAGCCAAGGTCTTCACATAATATGGTGATATTGTTGACCATGTAAAAGACAAACAGAAAACCTCAGGTTTGCCAGATATACTACAGGTCTCAGCACTTTCAGCACATTTGACACTCAAACAGAATACAAAGTATGTGTAGTCATATGTCTTGTGTTTTATAGACCTGTCCGAAAAGTTCCTTTAATCTCTATACGCATTATGTGCATAAATAGTGCATAAATAGTGCATAAATAGTCCAAATCTCTGGTCCTAATAATGCTAACTCAACTCAAAACCCACTCCACACCCAACACCATGATCCATCTTACCTCAGTGTCCAGAGGTGTAGTCCCTCAAACCTCTGCTCAACTGTACCTGAGAATTGTATCTAAGGACAGTGTGACAAACAGCAAATAACAAAGAAGCACTGAGACACACAACGATCACAAGAATTACAGGATGAATTGTGCCCAGAGAAACAGAGAAATGTTTTGAACATTCTGTAGCCTACTTCCTTTTTTTCTCCCTGCTTTGTGTTTTTCTTTCCACCGTTTCATGTGATCATAGTTGTGAAATGAGGCCCTTAAAGGGCAACTTCAGTCAATTTCAACAAGAGCTCTATTGCTCAAGCTACTTGAGATTAGCCAATACTGAAGACGCAAGACATTTTGGTCCAACCACATAGGTTTCCTTGAACAGAGAATAATCACTAACAACTAGCCGATGGGAGCAGAATTTTGAACTGTATGTTTAACATCTTAACATACTCCAAATGTCACCACAAAAACTATGAAATATCAACAGACACCTTACAACACAGAACTGTTTTGTGTATGACAACAAATGGCTAAAAACTGGTTAAAACTGTGTGTTTATGCAAGCAGTCAAATGCACTGCATGAAAACACTATTTTAAATTTTAACCACTTTGTTAGACATTTGTAGTCATAAACACTACAGTGGTGTGTTGTAATGTGTCTGATGATGTTACATAGATTTTGGGGTGATATTTGGAACATGTTTAGATGCTGAAAACACAGTTTAAAAATCTTCCCCATCAGGCTAACTGTCTGGGCTTATTCTCTGCTCAAGGAAACCCATATGGTTGGACCAAAATGTCTTGGGTCTTCAGTATTGTCTAATCTCAAGTAGATTGAGCAATAGAGCTCTTGTTGAAATTGACTGAAGTTGCCCTTAAAGCTATTTTAATTGTCACTAAACTTTAGTTTACTTTGATAAGCAATTCATTATTGGGTTACCAGTAAATAGTCTGAAAATATAATTTCATGAGTTGCGTTCATTTTGGAACACTTTTGGAACAATGTCATGCAGAGCCAGATAACAGGTTGTGGTGATGAATACCAGACAAGTAGTAATGAGTCAGAATGACAAGAATGGTAGTCTAAGAATATTCTGAAAAAAAAATGTCCACATAAAGGGGGCTAATCGCCCCTCGTCTCTCAATCGTTGACCTGGCTGTGCTGGCACAGATAACATGACTACAGCACAACCTGCTGGACAAAGTGCAAAGCAGGACTTTCAATGGTTAATGTTTTGCATAAAAGAGTTTTCGAATCAGGCAAGCATATTTGTGTAGTGTACACCATTGAGTACACTAGAGCACTGACCTGCACATCGCCATCTTCTAATGAAAGTTTCGTGGCAATTCTGTCTCCATTCCGGCCATTCACTCGGCCTTTCAAGCGGGAAACTTTCCGTCAGCGTGACCTTCAGCATCCACACTTTAGACAGGTGTTTCACAATAATTTTCTGAGCTTAAAAATTACTGAGCTTAAAACAGCTTCTGATACCATGTCATAAAGCACACTGGACAACCATGTTGTAGAACTGTTAGTTTACTGAACATTTGTCCCATACCATACACTCTTAGCTCATGTATTTGTGACCTTGAATTGGAGAGTAGCCTATTGAAGTTAGCATTCGTACACATTTTTAAATTATATGTGAGTGAGTGGATGTGTGTGTGTGTGTGTGTGTGTGTGTGTGTGTGTCTGTGTGTGCGTTTATGCATGCACATGTGCTTGGTGTGTGCTTGTGTGTGTGTGTGTATGTGTGGAGCTGGATTGTGCTCAACTTACTTTGTGGGTGTGTATCTGGGGAGGGGGGAGGAAAGTGTGGGTGGGCTACTGGCGCCCCTGTTCTATTAGCCTGCTGGTTATACTGTGGCCATCTAAATAGTCTGTAGTCCTGTCTTATTTATTTTATTTTGTGTTTTATTTTATGCCTTTTTAATATACTTGCCCAGGGACCACAGGTGCGAATTAGCATTGATGCTACAACCTGGCGCATGACATGTTCTCCTGTGTTTCAGGATAAATGTTTATTGTGCACTGTCCCTGCTTTTTTCAAATAAACAGATTTTCCATTCCATTCCATTCCAGCAGATCTCTCTTCATCTCTGTGTCTCTCAGTCACACAGCCACATTTCCTCCTCTCTCTCACTTTCTCACATGAGCGTCATAAACTGAGTTGCTTTGTTTGTGTGTACTTGGGAAGGAGCATGACGAGTCTATTGTCCAATCAATGACTTTCCCAGTGATGCTCCTTGATGAGCACATAATGAAGGAAGGAGGAAGTGGCCCTAGCTGCCAAAGGTGGGAGAAATATCAGTTTCCTACTTTGCCTTTCCCTGTCTCTCTGCAAAAGCCATGGGAGTGTCCAACCCCATGATACACGGTCATGTCCCACAGTCTAATAGGCAGATCACAGTAGAATAGCCAAATAGACAGCCCCCCATAATATAAGCCATTTGCCATCTCCATCCCAACTGCTGTTATGGGGAATTTAACTGCTATTCCTTTCCAATAATAAATAATATTTAGGCTAGTAGTCTTTGCCTAATAACATGGTAGCCAATAATATAAGCCCCATAATATAAGCCATCTGCCATCTCCATCCCAACTGCTGTTATGGGGAATTTAACTGCTATTCCTTTCCAATAATATTTAGGCTAGTAGTCTTTGCCTAATAACATGGTAGCCAATAATATAAGCCCCATAATATAAGCCATCTGCCATCTCCATCCCAACTGCTGTTATGGGGAATTTAACTGCTATTCCTTTCCAATAATATTTAGGCTAGTAGTCTTTGCCTAATAACATGGTAGCCAATGATGAGGCTCATTTTTGTCTGTCTGTGTAGATGCTTCTATCTCAGACTGTGTGTTTATAAGAATGCAATTGAGATAGATTAAAACTTTTTTATAAATACAGAATGTAGGCGGTATAACACATACTTCTTTGGGATAAAATTCTGAAATGGCATCAAAACATCTGTGGAAAACATGCTGAAACACTATCAAAACAATAACAAGACCAAAAATATCAAACTACCGGAGAGCACAGACCTCCGCCAAGGCAGCGTGGTCACAGACACAATATAAATTCCAGATCATGTTCTGGATCACCAATCGCCACCAAATTCGAATCAGTTCTTACTCGTCCCAATATACACAACCAGCAAACATTTCATCCAAATCTGTGCAGTACTTTTCGAGTTATGTTGTACACAGACAAACACAGGCCGTGAAAACATAATCTCCTTGGCGGAGGTAACAACATTTGTAATTCACACCACTGTCATGATTTTGTTGAGGCTGGCAGAGGAGGTAGCAGTGGAGGCCATGTTTCCCCTGGAGGGCAAACAGATGCTGCACCAGCGGGCATACTGACGCCACACCTACACAATAGAGAGAGAGAGAGAGAGAGAGAGAGAGAGAGAGAGAGAGAGAGAGAGAGAGAGAGAGAGAGAGAGGTGATGGGGTGGGGGGGGTGGACAGATAGTATGTCAATTAGAGCCAATCTACCCTTGATCAAGGGACCAATTACAGCCAGGATTTGAACCCACAATTACGCTATTAGTACGCTAGACAGGTCCCTGGAGGTGTGTCTGACCTCGTCGTTGAGAAGGCAATGGACGAGGAAGATGAAGGTGCCCTGCTGCGAGGTGAAGAGGAGGAAGAGGACCTCCAGCACTCGGCTGCTGGAGAGAAACATGCCCAGTATCCAGGGGCAACCGAGGATGATGAACTGGGCCATGATTTTAAACAGCAGGAGCCTGAGGTACAACGACAAACAGAATGCATTAGTATTTACGTATTTTATGGGAAAGTCTCAGAAAGGGAGAGAGGATACTGTATGTGAGAGTGGTATGTATGTACTTTGTGTGTGTGTGTGTGTGTTTAACTGAATGACAGAGAGATAGAATAAGTATGTATATTTTAATGCTAAGTCGTGCATGCATGTGTTTAAATGGCCGACAGAGAGAGAGAGAGAGAGAGAGAGAGAGAGAGAGAGAGAGAGAGAGAGAGAGAGAGAGAGAGTTTATTAGGCTACCTGGTGTATTTGACCTTGGACACATTACTGTGTGCCTCCTTCAGAGTGATGTGGACATGAATCAGAATAGCGATGAAGAGTATGATGTTCCCCTGACAGGACAGTAGAGAACATCTTAGCACACAGGTTTATTTGTATGGGGCTGATTACTGTATTAAATACACCATACTGATGTCAGATAAGATACTAAGATACTGCATCAAAGGTATCCTAGAGTCATTGACTAGATTGTTGATGCAAAATACACTTTAAGAAAGGCTTTTAGATCCCTTAGTTATAAGTACACACAGTGAGTATGAAGATCCCTTAGTTATAAGTACACACAGTGAGTATGAAGCTTTTAGATCCCTTAGTTATAAGTACACACAGTGAGTATGAAGCACATGGGACCCAGGAAACTCCAGTTGAATCCATAATCAACCTGCAGCCAGCACCTGTGTGACACATAGAGACACACAGAGAGAAACACTGAATGGTGAAACAAACAAACAAACAAACAAACAAACAAACAAACAAACAGTGATCCCTAAAATCACACTTTACCAATGGAGGAGAAAATGGAACGAGTCCAATTCAGTATAGTACATATGGTACATATACGGAAATGTTTGCTATCAACTTAGTACCTCATCATAACATTGTTAGATCTTTCACAATGTTCAGAATATTGGAACTCACAAACTGCGTAAGTGCATTATCGTGCACAGAGAATTACTGAAGTGTCTCTTGGTAGCTGGTCAGAGCCATTCGGTCACATTAAAATGTTACAATTGGCTGAAAATTATCTGACGCCATATAGTACGACTAGATGTCTAGGCTATCGCTGCTTGACTGTGACTGAAACTCATGACAAGCCATTTCCCCTTTGCCCATGAAGTCCCCTGTTCTAACTCACTGCTGGCTTCCATATCCATCAGGAAACACGCTGGCTGACACGCCCACTATGACTAGAGGGACCCCGTAGCCAATCAGGAGGATGTATCCCCAATGTGGCCCCGCCCCCAGGTGTGAATTGACCCTCTTGAGCCTCCTGACAGACAGGAAGAGCAGCAGGGCCTCAAGGGACATCCACAGGAAACAGCACAGGAACAGGAAGTGCTGAACCGCCGCTAGTGCCTTACACAACACCTGGGGGGAGTGAAGATGAATAGAATGTAAGCACACCTGAGGGGGCGAAGATGAACAGAACACAACTGTAGACACATCTGCAGAGATTCATAATGCTAACATTTGTATCTTGGTGTTATTTTATTTCTACATAAATAGAATTTAAACATACTAGATGTTTATAAAGATTTACCATGATCTATGTTTCTCAAGGTTAACCTTTAGTATTTTTATTATTAATGCAGTGTGATTCTTTTCATCTCATACACAACTTTGTCAAAACCACAGATAGAGGAATAATCATTGCAAATCTACTCATACCTGCTTCACAGGTAAACAGTAATGATGCTCATGGTCCAATATGAGACTGTCACAACTCATTCTTTCATAGCAATGTACAGTTTTAACAGTTTTACAGATATTATCACATGTTATCATGGGCCGCCATTGGCCCCCGGGCCGCACTTTGACAACCTCTGCTCTAAGTGTTAAGAACAACATCAGTTGGAACCCAAAACCCAAACAAGAGCCAAGTGGTCTTTGGCTAAAGCACCTTGTGTGGTCGGACCAGGTGGATAAACTGCTGGGAGAGCAGAAAGAGGAGGTGGGCCAGCAGCAGACACACACACAGGTTCAGCCGCGCCACGTTGGTCACCCGGGCGTTGAATCGACAGAGGGCAAAGGTCAACACTGCCAGTGTGAGGAACACCAGGCCGACCAGAACGAGCACCGTGTTGGCAAGCTCCAGGGCTGGGTCCCTCTACACAAGAATTAGCAGACAACTCACATGGTGGTGATATTTGGAGTGCTATAATTTCATCAATCAATCATTATATTAATCAAATCACTCAATTAAATCACTCCATGTCAAATCATTTTGTGTCTTCTTGCCCAATTGTCCTTATAAAACAATCAATGGTTACAGTGATAAAATGGGCCGTATCACCAGGTCAGGTCCACAGAAAAAGTTTTGTTTACAGTGCACCCAAAATACAGGCGTTCATGCAAAAAATGGCAAGAGTGGTGAAAAAGGTATACTGGCCAAGATATAATAATAATAAAATAATAATAAATGAATTTTAATTGGTTGACTTTTAATTGAGGAAGAGAGAGGATGTGCAGCCCATCAGTATGAACTTACAGTGAGTACAGGCTCACCTCTGGAGTGCTGTGTGTCTGCATGATCAGTGCAAAGGTGGACAGGTATTCACAGGTGCACACTGTGTGTGTGGCGTTGCTTCTGGTGGCAGTACAGCTGTCTACCATCCACACACTGGACCTCCAGTTTACACAGACAGGCTCGTCCTCTGGGCTTGTCTCCTAGGAAGTTTACACACACACACACACACACACACACACACACACACACACACACACACACACACACACACAGAGTTCATCCTTCACAGCTCTGTGCTGTGAGATCAGACTTTTTGGTCATTACTCATCAGAATGTTTTATCCACAAAAAAATGCTAAAGCTGCTAAAGATAATGTTTTACTACACAGGGTAGTCTAATGTTGACTGGAACTGGCAGTGACTTTACATATAATTTGTTGATTGGATTTGGCAGTATTTTATAAAATATAAGTGGCATGACAATAAGTAGTAGTGTCTTACTTTAAAGTGGCGCAGGGTAATGTTCACTGGGCTTGCTAGTGTCTTGTTCAGGGTCGTGGGTGAGATGACTGATACCACTTTGGACATCATAGTGGCCTTAACTGTGTCGTCATCTGAGAGGAAGTGACCTGCATTGAGAACTTCCTCCATGTTGTTGAATACAACAAGTGCAACAGATGCTGAACCTAGGACACAAACTATAGTATGTTAGACACCATCCACTTGTATGATTGTGAGGTGATGTGTCTGAAAGAAGAAAACTTTTTTTTAAGTATGCAAAGATGAACTTAATATTGAAAAGAGCATTTATAAAGGACATGACATTTTTTTCTATTTTCAGATGGACGTTTTCATATAGAATGCACAAACCCTACAGAAGAAAGATCCGTGACGAGACAGGCTTCAACGTTCTAAAAACCTGGACGTTCTAAAACTCTGAAACTGCTATTTGACATGTTAAAATCTTTTGTGACGGCTTGCAACTGCCAGCAAACAAACTGCAACGACTTATTCACACCGCCGCAACTACTCTCTATAACCGTTTCGTCTCGTCGTTGATCTTCAGTCTGAATTGGCCTTTAAAGGGTGAACTGTACCATTGGAGTTCTTTGCGATCCCATGAAGGTCTACATCCAGAGTGACATCATTGGTTGTCAGTTGTGAGATTCCTGACAGGGAGGCATTTGGCCCAACACTCAAAATCTGCACCTCTGAAAGAAGCAGAAAACACCAAATAAAATTGTACATCTGTAAAATTGAAAATTAAAAAAAAAGGGAATTTAATTAGGGGTAATTATATAGTAGCTGCATAAAATAGCACATTCACCTGCGTGAGTCATAACTTACATTTCAAAAAGGTAAAGGTATTTATAGCTATAATTAGTTGGGCGGTAAAAACATGACAAGCACATACCAGTAGTATTGGTGGAGAGGTTTCTGATGCGATGAGGTACTGTAGGCTTAACCAGCTCAGCTATGAGTCTTTCTGTTGATCTCAGCACATCATCTGCATACTGAACCAAGTCTCGGTCGTCTTCAAGAAACATGTCATCCAATGCATCAGCTACTGCCTGCAATTTAATCATACAGTATCATACAGCGGTCAAGACTAAAACACACACACACACACACACACACACACACACACACACACACACACACACACACACACACACACACACACACACACACACACACAATTCAAATTTTTCAACAATAGATGGGGAGCATTATCTTCAAGATATCACTGGTGCCATGTGTGTGTCATTGCTGCACTGGTCACGCCCCCTCAACCATCACCACATAAGAACAAAAAACACTTTTACTCACTCACTCATTCTAAGTCTTTCCACTTACCTTACAGGTCTCAGTCTCGGATGCACTCCAAGCTGAAAATGTAAATCCAAATGGTCTTTACATGGCATACTGTATGGTGCTGTTGTCAAAAAACCCTGTCTATTCTGCACATCATCACTTCTACACAACATCACTACACTCAAAACAAACAGCTCAACTATAGAAAGCAAAGGATAAGCCTATACTGTAGATAGAGTTACTATTAGATAGAGAGAGGGCATGTTCTCACTTTTAGAGGGATCAGGGATGAAGCCCTCATTGCAAGTGCAGTAGAATCTTCCAATGGTGTTGGTGCAAAATGCAGACCCATCAGCTCCACAGACGTCAGGCTGCTCTCTGCATTCATCTACATCTGAACAGGAAATGCGGAATCATTCATTCACATTTGTCTACACACAAATTAACCAAGGATCATAGCATACTGCTCTGCTTCAGCTCTCTCTGATTTAACAGAAATCATTAAAGATGGCAGAATATAAGTTTTAACACCTTTCTTCACAAGGACAGACAATTCACTCTATAGTAGTGACTCTAGTACAGGTAGGTCAAATACAAGTTACACAGAGAATTATTGTAATATGAGCACAATTTTCTATCAATTTGACGGAAAACAAATGATAGCCTACTGTGTTTGCCAGATGTAGCCTAAAACAAACAAACAAAAAATCTAGAGGCATAATCTTGCACATGACCAATTAGAGAGGCAATCTGCAGTCAATTTCCATATCATGCCTGTACACTGCCCCCTCCTGACTACAGAATACAAGAATACAGCCTGTAGCATTTTGTATGGGCAGTACCTTGGCATGGGTTTGCTGCACTGGTGATTGTCACTCCAGGAGGTTTCTGGTATCCATGTTCACAGACGCAGTTAAAGCTGCCGTTGCTGTTGATGCAGTGGGCATTGGGTCCACACAGAAAACTGTCTCTTTCACACTCGTCTATATCTGTAGATGACCACAAAGCATTTATACATCAGTCATTTGTTAATGTAAGGTAGTAGGCTACTCATTGCATAATTTAAAGGACAATGTCCTGTACATTAGATTTTTGTTTCCTTTTACTTTACTTTATCTTTTTGTTTTGTTTGTATAAAACAAAACCGCATTCATCTTTTAGTGAGAAACTGTCACTTGATTCAACTGAATCAAAGTTGAAACCATACAGTAGTAATCCTGAACAATTGAGAAATGGAGTCTCATCTCACCTGCACACCCATAAGAGTCTCCTGTTGGTAGAATCCCTGCAGGATTCTTGTAACCATAGAGACACACACAGCCACCACCACTGTTGTCACACTGAGTGTTCGTGCCACAGGACGTCACGTTACACCTACGATGACCTGGAGGTCAAGCACAGGTGAGGCACACCAGGGCTGTTTAATAACACTTGGGACAGCTGTAAGCAGTGACCATGGCAGTACGCTTTTTCTTACACTCACATATGACACCCTTTGTAAGGTAGCAATATTGCAGGTAAATTCCTCAAGAGCATTTAGAGTATATATGAATGATTATAACTGAACACCAAAAAGAACAAGACTATTATTGTATTGTATTGTATTTTCTTTTTTCTCGCCTTGCATTTTAAGTTATAATAATCCTCAACTATCATCATCATTGAGAAGAACCCAGGTGGTTGCTACACACTGGTGGTGGTCAGTGAGGTCCCCCTCCACTGTAAAGCGCTTTGGGTGTCTAGAAAGGCACTATAGAAATCAAATGTGTTGTTGTTGTTGTTGTTGAACTGATGTTAATAGATTAATAGAATTTCAGAATTTCCCTCACCTGTGACAAAGCTTTTGCTGGTTTGATAGAGATAGTACAGGTAGAATCCTCCTGGACAAGCCAGCACACTGACATGTTCTTCTCCCCCCTGGCAGTTTCCAGGGGAACACAGCCTCATGTTTTTGACCCCTTCAGCCAGGCTGGGGTGGCTCTCACCACTACAGAGTGCCAGCGGGTCTTTGGCACCACCAGCGCCAGGACTGGGGCACCCCTGGTACAGGACGTCTCCACCGATGCCAGTGATGCGGTACCAGCCCTCTGATAGGCTGCTGTCTGTTCGGGGCCAGCTGGGGAAGGTGGAGGTGAAGCCGATGTTGCGCCACGGGTCGTCAATTATCGTGTGAATGTCGCAAACATCTGTGTCAAAAAAAACAAACAAAAACTGCTGGTCATGAACTGCAGTCTGGTTGACGCATCATATTTTCAGTATGATGGTGACAGAAAGAATTATAATACACATACTACTGTATAAGATTACATATAATGAAATTGAGTATTAGAAATAATACTATAATTCATTGAAATGAAATATTTGTTATGTATCATGTAAATGAATTGAGATATTAAAAATTATGTATGACCTATTGAGCATCAACCATGTAAAAAAAAAAAAAAATGCATGTAAAAATTATTTCTCTCCATTCTGTTTGTCATATAGTTTTGTACGACAGTAATCCCTTCTAGTGTCTTTTATGGGTTAATAATAAAATTATTTCATGATTTGCTAGGTGTAGATATGGATTATTTGTCCCACTAAGGGACCTGAGGCACACAGAGGAGGGCACACGCCAAAGCACATTTGTGCAATAAAAAAAGTTGAATTATAGCCTACCAAGTGTAGTTTCTTTTTTTAATTGTACAAAGTACAATTCAAGCCAGCTATTCAAAGTTTGAGGAGCATACATTGAGTGAAGCCTTCTCTCGTTCTCATTTGGTTATCATTTGTCCCTGTCATGCCTAATAGATACCACAAGAGACTCCTATTGGTTTATTCTCTCTCTCTCTCTCTCTCTCTCTCTCTCTCTCTCTCTCTCTCTCTCTCTCTCTCTCACGCACGCACACACACACACACACCATAGTCTGGACTCTCTCTCTCTCTCTCTCTCTCTCTCTCTCTCTCTCTCTCTCTCTCTCACTCTCTCTCTCTCTCACCATAGTCTGGACACTCTCCCCACTGGCCCTCCTCCTCGTATGTGTGTGTGGTGGAGCACCAGTGAGTGTGGTGGTAGGCGCTGACACAGCTGTGGTGAGTGTGGCCCCCGTAGTCAAATGGGAAGGCACAAGGCATTCCTCTGGCGTTACCATTAACAGTGGCATGATCTGGGGTAAACAAACAAACAAACAAACAAACATGTACAGTGTATACACATACATTGGCCATATGCACATACAGTACATACATACAGTCAAACATATGCAACGGATGGCAACTATCTCGGCTAGCTGGCTGCAGTACGTGTAAATCCTCACAACTCAACTCCTTGGGCGCTTCTAACTGCAGAGTTAGAAGCCTAGGTTTTTAGCTAGATTCTAATGTCAAGCTTTGCTCTCCAGACAGTTTACTGTCTATAGATGGATACATACGACTCAGAGCAAGAGCAGCTTTCTCCAGAGGAAGAGGTGACCACATGATCCCTAGAGGGAGAAGAAACAGACATAAACAATAAACAAATATATAAACCATAAACAAAATAAATACAATAGTATAGTTTCTGGAAACATGGAAGCAACTCTAAGACTTTGTTTGCTTTGTAAAGATCAATGAACTGATAAAAGAAAACTCTATTATCAAATTCTATCACGCATGACACAGGAAATAATACAGGCGTGAAGAAAAGCGCTTTGCAGTGGTTGCTTTAGGTCAGCATTACATTTCTATCATTCACCACTGAACATTTATTAATTATTGTTTTTTAGAGGATTGGCATTGGAGCAAAGAGTATAGTTTGTAAAGAGTAAAACTACTGTACTACAAAGTGTAAACTACAAAGTGTAAACAGCTCAATGGTGTTTTTTGCCCCCAACGGCACCTTCCAGGCAGCACAGCCTAAAAGGCACTACCCTTACCCTATTCCTAACCCCAACCACCTCAACCCTCATCCTAACCCTAAACTGAGTGGAGTAGTGCCTTGAAGGCAGCGCTGCCTAGAAGGCACCGTTGAGGGCAAAAAGTACCAAAGACCGTGTAAACAGCTGTAACTAATGGCATCTGTTGTTAGTCATGAAAAAATGGATACTCACAAAAAAATATGACTGCCTTCATTCTGTCCACTTAATGTCTTGCTTTTGTTTTTAACTGTCGTTACCAGACCTGCCAAGAAGAACATGAATTGGACTAACAAATGATATTCCCTGTCAGGAGAGTCCCATAAAATAATTAAAATAGTAGATTGTATGAAATATCAAGTCCACATGTGTGTCCTGCAGTATGAAACCTCTGAACAAGCTTCAATAGTGCATAGAACTTTTATATCACTATAATCACTGAACACTTCCCATTTGATTGGAGGTCACTTTGCAGAAAATGTTACGTGAGGTAGCTGTCCAGAACCCCTTTCCTGTAAAATGCAGCAGAAAAAGCTGATAGCAGTAATTTATTTAACTCGTCCATTGACATCACTGCTGCTGAAGAACTCATGTCATGCAGCAGAGACACACATTATTTATCATTTTATTTATTTATCTGAACCTTTTATCCAAAGCATCCCACATTTCTCAATTACTTTAGGGACAGTCTCCCCTAGCAAATTAAGGCAACCGGTGACAAAATTCAATCCATTTGTTTAGTGTTGGTGTAAATTGAAAGACTGCAGAAGTATTTTGAAAGGCAAAAGCAAGCAAACCCGAAATGTCCCAGGTGGACAATGGCAATGACAAAACAAACTCTGTCTTCGACCTGATTAATTCCTCTCTGGTTTTGGGCTCATTGTAGGCAAACCCTGCAGAGGTGAAGAGGTGTCCATATGGACAAAAATAAAATTAGTTAAATATAGTCCTGAAGAAGTGGAGGAAAATTACAACAATACCAATGTTTGCTTTGTAAAAACAAACAAACAAACAAACAAAAAAAACAAAAAAACAAGCGATAAAAAAAACAACAACAAAAAACTGGGTCATGTTTTGTTGGCCCACTTTTCCAGGGGTAACAATAGGATGCCCCAGAGCCAATAGAATGTCTCTCTGTGGGTCATGTGACCACTACACTACCACACCGTTCTGGCCTACTCCTACACTAGCTGCAAATCGAAGCAACTCAGGTCGCTGAGCTGTCATTCGCTGTGATTCGTTGGTAGCATGTTGCTAACTTAGTTACTTGGTAGAAACATTGTACGTCAAACACAGAGGTATTTTCTGGGTATAAAACCAATATTTTTCGATTGTCGTTAGTTTCATTTTCAAAATATAAAGTCATAAATCCCAAACTTTTTAGTTTATGGCCAAATTTGATATTGTTGTCGTTAGCGCCGACATCTTAAAGATTTTGAGACAGTTCTGTTCAGAGTACCTCGTCACGCATGTCTTCACTTGCATTGGCTGTTGCCCAGTCGCATCGCTCCACATTTGCATAGAATAGACTCAAAGTCTATCCTGGGCCATGAATAGGCCATGAATAGACACCGGTAGCGTAGCACAAGTCGCTAGTCACTAATGTGACTGCAGGATTACCCAGTACTTCACGGGCTGTAAAATAAAGTGATACCCAAATAACTGTGTCATGTTTTGTTGGCCCACTTTTCCTTGCAAGGGTAACAATAGGATGCCCCAGGGCCAGTAGAATATCTCTCTGTGCACTACCACTTCTGCATTCTTCTCTCATCACTTCCTGGTTGTTCTCACCTCATAATAAACTCCAATAAGCAGGGTGGGACAGGAACAGGGACTCTAAATCAAGCCACAGGAAAAATAAATAAATAAATAACCATGACGGCAACCTGTGTTATTACATTAGGACATGCATGTTTGATTTATAATGTTTAACAGCACAATTTTTCCATTATGAAAGATTATGATCAATGTAGTCGTAACTGCTCTCAGTTGGATAAACATGTTTACATTTATGCATTTAGCAAATGCCTTTATCCAAAGTGACTTACAAGTCCCGATTCACACTGCAACTGCAAGTTTATTATATTAGGCCTACTATTTCTGTCATTACACGAAAAAGTCAACCTCACCTTAAAATGTCTCATCTACATGGACATACAAAGTCTTTCAGAAAACTTGCAATACAAAAAAAATATCGTCTCTATGTAAATATTCAACTGAGCAAGTTTTGAAAGGATATCTGTTTGTTAAAATTTTTACCCTATTCAGCTATAATGTAAGTCTATGGAGGGGCTTATAATGGGCAGAAGTGGGTGATAACACACACAAAGCTGCAATGCTATCAGTTATTTTTTTATTGTTATATTACTGTTTCTGTCGTTACAAGTTAAAATCCACCATTCACAATTGTTTTGAATCGTTTTGGAAAGTTTTTCCAGACGTCACGTCCATAACGTCACATCCATAATTTCTCCCAATGAAAACCAACTTTTTTACATTTACATTTAAAATTAAGTCTTTCTCTGTCTGTACTGAGGTGTCCTGTTTGATAATGTGGTAATATTTACATTTCTCTAGAAATTTCACACACTTCACAGCAAAAACTACTCTCTCTCAAAAGTTTGTCCGTTTTTCGTCATGTCCATAACGCAAATTGAAAGGCTCGTATTCTTATAATGTAAATCATGATATTAATTTTTTGTGTTTGCCTATATTCAGCCATGGAGTTTGCATAAGAATATGAACACAATTGTGAAATACTGCTAGGTTTGCGGAGGTTATGTGGCATTTTGATCATCAATAATGCATGAAAATGTCACGTCCATTACGCTGGAATTACCCATATATATATATATATATATATATATCTAGTATAGGCTATAGATATTGTAGATATTGTAATTGTGTATACTGTATAGTGTACTTCAAGTTTAGTCAGTAAGTATAAGTACAAGTTTTATTATCCTGTCTCTCATTGCTTCCTTAAGTATAATTCTTAAGGAAGCAATGAGAGACAGGATTAAGTCCTTATTTACCTTTATCACTGATTCTGACTTAATTAGAAAGATCTATGATCCCTTACACACTCCTGTACAGTAGGTGGCGGTATGCATCAATGAATTGTAATCTGCCAATAAATGAAAGAAACGAAGAAGAAGTAAACAAATTTGCAGGAGGCTGCAGGAGTTTAAGTTCTGTACAGTTGTTATCGCAGGGTATTTTGAGATATTTATGACGCTTTTAATCACTTGAGGTCTGTAGCCTAACCACTTGAAGAAAAAAAATCAACATTTTTGTTATCTTCGGATGTGCACAACTTCATCGGAATTAAGTGTCTGGGTCCGGTGGGTCCATGGATGTAAGTAACGTTAATGTAGGCTAACGCTACATTTTCAGCGTAAATAAGAACAACATATGAAGTTATCGACTTATTTATCAAAAACGTTACGTCTCTAAAATGCGAAACTAGCCATCATAATTAGCGTTACTCAAATCTTTACATGGCCATTTTCCTGTTTGTAACATAATATAATATTTTGCGAATATGTTCACTTGCTGGTCAATATTATACCACCTAACTTTATTCACCTGTTCAATGATGGAAAAGTTCAAAATGCCAACAAGCAGTTGGGTAGGGGTCATTCCACATCAATTCAACCGGAGCCCGCCCCACTTGGGTCTCAAAAAAAAAAAAAAGAAAAAATCACCAATTGTAGGCCCTACCTACTTAAGAGAAACACTGTAAATTTATTTGAACGTAAGATGTACAGTTTCCATGGTACAGCCATTTTTACTGAGGGAGGGAGGTGTCCATTTTGGTCACACTCTTTTTTTTTGTCAAAGTTCACAAGCCATTGGCTCAAGAACTAACCATGTAGTAGCCTAGGAAGCTCAAATTTTGCATGCTGGTACATAGCCTAACGTTAGATAGGAATAGTTTGTGTCAAAACTGGGCCATTCCACGTCAACTCAACAGGAGCGCGCGCACTTAGGTCTCAAAAAAATCTGAAAAATTCACCAAATGTACCCATGTTACTCAAGAGAAACACTGTAAATGTATTTGAATATAAGATGTAGCCTATACTTTCCATGTTACAGGCATTTGTAGTGGGGGAGGGAGGTGTTCATTTTGTCCACACTTTTTTTGTTAAAGTTCACAAGCCCATGTAGGAAGCTCAAATGTTGCATGCTGGTACATAGATAGGAATAGTTTGTAGCAAAACTGTCAGTTTTGTTCTGGATGATCCTGCATGGTCATAGCATTCCCTCAAAGATGATAAAAATGTATTGGAGTTTTTGGCTGTGCTCTGTTTAGGCCTTCGGAAGACATATGTACCCAACATAGGCCCTTGATTTTTTCCCCCTTGTAGAGATAAGTAGAAACACTCTCATAAAAACAATAAATAGAAAGGAAACTTTATCAGTGTTTGAACAGAAGACCTCACAAGTCCTCAGATAAATTATTTTCGGGTGCCATTTTCAGAGCACCAGAACACTTTTTAAAAAAAAAATTTTTTTTCTGTATACTCCATGAATTCTTCTTTTTAAAAATGCCAATTTGACTTGTCTTATCTGAGGTTTTCTTTTTTAATTTCCACCCTGAACATGGGCAAAATGCACATTGAGAGCAATATGTTTTCTGTAACATTAGTGTAAAGAATACATAACCTAAGGCAAATTTTGCCCTGACATGACATGTTATATGCTGATCCATTACTTTCCCTTCAACAGGAGTTGGGCTGCAAGCCAGTTACCCTCACTTGCAATGCTAATGATGCAGAGTTGGACCTTTGGAAGAGTAGCGCTCACATGAAGACTAAAGTTGACATTAAAACTGAACCTTTGGATGATCAAGCCATTGGGATGGAAACAGAATCTTCAGGAATTTTGGTGGATATGAAAACCCTGAAAGAGGAAGAGGAGTCAGATGACAGCTATTCGAACACCTTACACAGTAAGTCAACTAAGCATACCGGTGTCTTTGAGAATAGATCAGCGAAGATATATTGTACCGTCAAATGCAGAGACTACACCAAAGATCTCTCCGCTTGAATCCTCTCTGACTACACAGTTTAATTTCACATGGATTTTTATTGATTGATACGCGGGCTTTAATAGACTTTAATAATATCTGTGTCAGTACCAAAACCATTACCCTTTTCATCAGTTCTCAGCAAATTGGCTATGCCTTAAGCAGAACACTCATGTTATATACCTAGGTCATATCATATACCCAGCATGTTACTAAAATGTTTCAAAAGGCAGTACTACTGAATAATTACTTTTTTTCTCTCAATGCTACATACTGTAAGCGTTGCAACAAAACATTGTAACTGAACAGACCATAAAATTGAAGCACTATGCTAACTGAAGGTTATCTCTCTCTATATTACATAGGCATTGCAACCGAACAGGTCCTGAAAATTGAACCGCTGGATGAACAACTAATTGAGCCAAAATCAGAGCCTTCAGAAATGAAGGTGGACATAAAACTCCTGATCGAGGAAGAGGAGGTGGGCGATGGCTATTTGGACCCCTCACAAAGTAAGTGATCAATCAGGGCATCAGTAGCGGCGTCTTTTTGATAACAGTCAAAACTATATCCCTGAGTGGCATGGAAATGTCGCTGACAAAAAAAACAACAAAAAAATGCTGCATGTTTGCAGTAAATTTGCAGTCCATTTGTCGCAAACAGTGTTGCTTGCTAGAACAAGTCAAATTTCATAGAATTGTAATGTTATTCTGGAAGTAGTACATGAAAAAGGCTATTTAGGTATAACCCAAATTCACTAACTCCATATAATCCCTGTAATCGTGGTTGCAAAAATCCAGCACTCACTGTAGCCTTCTAGCCTGATTGCCATCGACTTTCAAAGCTCTGTGAGACTTTGGTCTGACCAAGAGCCTGTACGACAAACGTTTCCCAAAGCGCATGGTTGACCCGCCTCCCTCAAATGCCTCGCTTTGCTACTGGTTGATGTCAGAAAATGCTGTGCTGAAGCAAAACCAATCACATTACTCTTTCCTCTGACGTATGCAACGCAAAGGGAACTGCTTGAGGAGCCGTTAGAGCTGCTCAAAGTTAATTGGTTCCAGACCAGGGGGTGGAGTTCCAGATTTTTGTGGAACTCAGAAATGCAGTTTAGATCAATAACGCCGAAGGTGTTATGTCACTGGGAGGGTGTGCCAGGCTAGTAGCCTTCCACCAATCAGGTTCGGAGGGCGTTATAGCTGTCTACATATTTACGCTAGTTGACATTCACAAACAATCTAGATTGTTGACTTGCACAACTACAATAGTAAACGGCTAAGCACAAAAATAAATAAATATAAAAAAAACTTGTCTTCCAGGTTTCTAATAAAGATAAGAAAATAAATACATTATGGTGGGACATGTTTCATTATTCATGAAAATTTCCATCTCTTATTCCTTACAATATCCATGTTCTTGAAAACTATTTTGTTTAGCCTGCTTTGCATAAAATAATTTGGTGTACTGTAGTCTAATTTTAAACAAGCGTTAAAGGGATTGTCTGCAGTGGTCCAAGAATCACCACAGTTAATATCTTAAAGGGGAAATACAATGTGAATCAATCAATAGTCCTATTGTTCCATGTCACCAAGTGCTGTTGGTTGGCGAGAATTTTGGTGTGGTGCAGTCCAAATACGGCAGCCTTGTGATAGGCCTACTAGTTTTTGGATTCAATGTAAAAACTTTTCATACACGTATATATTTTTTTCTGAGCATCTGAATGCTGTTAATGATGTCTCTACTAACCCTGTGTTCCTGACTGACACCTTAATGCCATTTTGTGCTGCAGCAGCAGTGCCCAGTGTGATCATGAATATAAAGGAGGAAGACGTGGATGGGGAATACGACGAAGAATTGATGGGACCAGGTCAGTGCATTTTGCCAACAATGTGGACATGAATGCAACTCCTATATCTTTCAAAGTCAACTTATTAGTTTAGTTATCAACCTATCGCTCTGGGGTCTGTTTCCAAAAACCATAGTTGCTAACTAAGTTAGAAACTATATTGGTTGCAATGCAACTGTCCATTGCCAAGATATTTGCTAACTTGTTAGCAACTATGGTTTTGGGAAACAGATTTGGTAAGAGGTCTGGTAAAGTTGCTAGTGTGTGTTACATTTTCCCAACACCATGTTGTTTTGCTAAGCATTTGCATTGCAACCACCAAATCTACTGTGTTTACTAACTACTGTACGGTGATGGGAAGCATACACCCATGATCCTGAAGCCAGAAGAAAGGACATGAGTGCATAAGCTACCACACACGTGATCCTGACGTGTCCTGTCTTCATATGAGGGCTGTTTGTGGTTAAAAACAATGTGTTTTGTCTCTGATGTTTAAGTGGAAGACGATGCAGATGGAGAAGGGGATGACGAGGGCTGCTCAAGTACGTATTATTAAGTATTATCTCTCTCATCTCTCATATTCATATATTAATTATTAATTCTTAATGGACTTTAAGGAAATGGTTAATGCATATCACATCACAAAAACACACACAAAAGTCAAAGTCGAAATTTATTGTGAATCAAACTCAGCAACAGTACATTGCAAGCAGACTGAATTTGCGTTTATCCAAGTTCCGATAGTGCAACAAGTTCTGACATCTGGCATACAACTAACAAGTATAACTGTATTAAGACATCGCAACTCACTAGAACATAAAGTGCAATTGGTATCAAGATATCAAGCATGACACACACACACACACACACACAGAGAAAGAGAGAGAGAGAGAGAGAGAGTACACAGATGTGTGTCTGTGTGTGATTGCTGATGCATTAGGGTTTAAGGAATAATCCTGAGTGAATCAACACGTAGCCCTGCTGTTTTATACTGCCGAATTTCGTGCATCGTAGACCGAGTTTGTGAATCGGTAGCTAACACTAACTGGATGAAGCATGTCAAAAACGAAGCCTAATCGATTTGCTTTCGTTTTGAAATTCTGTTGCTGCCATTTCTGCCATCTCAGTCTGCGTTGTATGAAATTCAGTGATTGAGGTTCACTTACTATCAATAGTGCTTGGCACTATAAAACAATATGGCTACATGTTGACTCACTCCAGATAATTCCTTTTAAGATGCCCAGTAGTCAGGAGAGAAGGAGGATGGAGAACTGGAAGTTAGTATTAGTTTTCTTAGAGGTAAACATAAAGAATTAAGAGAATTCATATCAATTCAATTCCTTCCCATCCCATGATTATTATTATTATTATCTGACTTATCAGACTAATATTAATGTTATTTTATAATTTATTAATTTATTTTTGCGATGTGATGTGACACTCTAACTTACGACAGACCATACCTGTTTGTGTTTGCTCCCTATTATGTTGCTTTATGTTAGTCAAGACTAAAAATCGTTATTCCTTTAAAACAGCTAAAATCTTAATCTTTTGCGTTATTTTTTTCTTTTTTAAGTGCCACAGAGGAAGACTGAGGACGGTGAGGAAACTCTGGCAAAGACCAGGGCTTTAAGCTCCTCCCACAACAGTGAAGCCACACCTGAACGAGCGCCTCACCTGTTTCCAAACCAGTGCCTTATTTGCAAACGTGAAAAAACTAGAATACAGTCTTGGAACCGGCTAAGGGTAAAGGAAAAACTAACTTTGTGTGACACTCCCACTGCAGGCAGGTTGCTTGCAGCGGCGGAAGAAAGGCGACACGAGAGCCTGCTTGCACAAATTCAGGGAAAGGACCTGAGGGCTTGTGAAGCGCAGTATCACTTCACCTGCTACAGAGACTATACTCGGTTCGTTTATAAAAACAACAACAAAACCCAAAGAAACAACATGCATGAGATCGCATACAAGCACTTCTGTGAAACCGTGATTGAGGAGAAGATTTTTAAAAAGCGGGAGGCGTTTCGACTGTCACAGCTGACTATGCTCTTTAAAGACGTCGTAAAAGAGAAGGAAGGAGTGGACATATCAACGTACACGAGTCAGACACTCAAGGCAAGACTTCAAAAGTCACATCCCTCACTACGGTTCAGAAAGGCATCTCAAGTACACTCTAGCGTAGACAATAGGGCAGCAAAGCAGAGCAGAGGAGAAAATCTCTCCTCCACTTCCCCATCATCATCCTGTCAAAGTAACTCAACACAAACTGATTACAATGATGCTACAGGACTGTGAGAAGCAGGAGGAATCATCCAAATTGTAACTTCAACCACAGGTGTTTCTGACATAATTCTTAGACCTTTACAGTTGATCAGAGGAAGTTATTCTTTTTTTTTCTTCCATGTTTTGAAATCTTGAGTAGAGGAAATTATTCTTCCTTTTTTGAAATCTTTTGAGGTCAGTGTTGCCCGGGACCAGATCGATTCCATTTGCTCCCATTAAAATATATTTATTATTTTGTTTGAACTTGGTCAGTAGGCTATTCCTTGATCTTTGCTTTATTCTTTGGAGTGTGAGAGAAGACATCCTTATTGTAGCTGCTCAGCCAACAGTGGCTGTTTTGTAGAGAAGCACATTGTAATCATAGAACCCTTCAGTTGTTGTTGTTTTTTTTGTTTTTTAATACCAAAGTGTATTTGCCTTATAGGCATTTAGCTAGATATAGACAGGAGGCTGTCTATAAGATAGACTTTGCATACCAGTAGTATGTCTTCATTTAGGCTACCTCAGCAAGAAATCAGGTCATATAGGCATGTTAACAAAGCTCAGATCAACACAATGGAATATGGAAGCTAACATAATACACACATATCTCGAGGCTAACATATGAAACAACTGCACCAGCGACCACATGGACCAAATAGGGAATTCCAGTCCTGCTATCCTGACACAATGATGAAAGTAACGGTCAGTCAGGAACCAGAATTTTACTCTCTGTAAAATAAAAGACTAATTAGTTATGGCATGGAAACACAGGTGAAGTGCTTACTGAATATACTGTATATTGAGATTACACTCAGCTTGCAAAACCTTACTTTCTTTCCTATACCCAATACCTAAATTTAAATGTAACCATAAAATGGAGTTAGAACTGAGAGCAGCTAGATTATTTATAAACTACAAACATCTGTGACATATGACTATATATTTTATGCATGTCCATCCTCTGATTTCTGAGAGTATCAAAATTAAAGCTCTTTAAAGTCATAACTCTTCAAATTCATACAAACTAACTTACACATTGATCTGCATTAAGACAGTTGTGTTTTCCTACAGTTATAACTCAAATAGGGAAACACCATTGCATACTATATGCAACACTTTAGCCTATATCGCCCCCTATTGTCAGAACATAGAAATTACATCTCATCTAATGACAAGGGCAATGAATGAATGAGATTCCAGCTTTGATCAATTTGTAGGACTAATGACTTGCCTCTAGAGGTTCATATTCTGTGGATGTGATGGTGTTGGGGTTGAGTCGTGTGTATGTGTCATCAGCAGAGCTTGGACTACCTGCGAAAAAAGTAAATAATAAATGAAATATATTTATATTTTTAAAAATAATAAAATAGTATGGATAACAAAGACTATATTTTAAGCTATCTTTAAATATTAAAAAATATATATATTCAATAAATATTCCATAATGTTCTATGTACATATGTAATGTCAATACACCAGTTTATGCACATACACACACACACACACACACACACGCACACACACGCACATACACACGATATAATCATTACTTACCTCCAGAGTTTCATATTCTGTGGATGTGATGGTTTTGAATTCGAGTCCTGTGTATGTATCATCAGCTGGGCCGGGCTGGACTACCTGAGAAAAAATAAATAAAAATAAACGTCATATAAATAAAAACAAATGATAAAATAGTACGGATAAAAAAAGGATAAAAACACATTTTTGGTTGGAATCCAGAATAAAAATAAGATACAAATTTCCTTGCACCTGCGACATTGTTGTGGTCCCTCTCTCTGCATTATCAGTGATATTCTTTACTTCTCTTCTGGCTTTTCTTCTGAAGAAGGAGAAAGGGTTACACTGTTACCCAGGGTCTATATTTCCAATGGCAAAGTACAGTTGGAAGGCAAAGCCATCTATTGAAAAGACTTTTAGGGAAAAACTTACAATCTCTTGTAAACCAGAGACCCAGCAACTACAACTACGATTACAGTCATGCCTCCTGCCATATAAACCCAGATGGGGCCTGTTTTGGACAAAGTTTGGAAATTAGGGGCAACAGAGTACAGTTTCAATTTAATTAAAAAATACAGTTACCAGTGGTGGCCTACATGTATTATATTGCATATCATCACTGCTTTCCGGAATGTTGCAAGATGTTCCACTGACTTTGAACAGCCTCTTTCCAATGTTAGGAAATTAGTTATATCTGTCATCTTGGTGAAAAACATTGAACTTTGGTAGTTATTTATACAATAGTTCGGTCCAGTCAAGCTATTTAGCAATTTCTGATGGGACGAGACATTATATGTAGGAGTAAAAGTTAATTTTAACACCCTGCCGCTTTCTAGACCCAATAATAATCCAGATGAAGTCAATCCAGCACGTCACTACTCACCTGGGTTATGAAGCGTTACCATTGACGATCTGTTTTGTCCAATGTCATTCTCAGCCTCACAGAAATAGTATTCTGTCTGCTCAGTGTTGTTCCTTGGGATGATCAAGGCCTGACCCAATCCGACATCAATGGTTTCATCTCCAGTCGCCTGATACCACTTGAACCGTGCTTCCGGATTGGCATCACTGCTGCAGGTCAAGTTTATAGAGTCCTCAGAAGGATACAGTAATGCTGATATGCTTCTTGGCGCATCTGGGGGAAAAAGAAACGTTTTCAGATTTATTCCGCAGCCTTTGAGATTTAAAGATATCTAAGATTTTCTTGCCTCATAATATGTCATTTCACCATGAAGTGACTAGTGAATAAAAAATATCAGGCTTGGATGAACTGAAGAAAGTAACTATCAATTGTCAATAACTATCAACTTTCCAACTCCAGGAGATGAAAAATGAGTAAATAGGCCGAAACATTGGCATACTGTATCCCTTTAAGTGGGTTGCTTTTGTTTCACCTGTTGTTTGAAAAAAGTACAAAGCATATCCCTTATGGGACATCTACGTGATTTATTTAATCTAATCCTTTCCCATCCTAGAAACCAACATACCCTAGCGGTATTAGTCAGTGAGTGTGTCTGGCCATTAGCCAAAGGGAACTGTGTTATTCAACCATCATTGGTGATTGACGTCAGGAACCAATTATAACACAGGCAGGGAGTTGTGGGCTGGGCTTAACGTTATTTGAATCGGCTTGTTCATTGCTCAGATTGGTCGTATCCAGAGCCTAGGTCGTAACACTATTGTATTGCTTGCAAACAGAGGCGCCGCTAGGGAGGAAAGGTTAGGACGATTCTAAGGGCCCAGCACTGACAAGGGGCCCCTTCAGGGCTGTTAGTATTACTTTAACAGAATTGGCTTGAGAAGACTTTTTCCCACAAATATTTTTTTTATATAGTCGTTTCACCCCTCTCCCTTTTTACCAAATGGTATGGTCCGAATCGTTCAGCGGTACACCTTCAAATGCTCCTGCTCCGACAACGCTGCTCAGCTGCAAGGTGTTCAGTCAGTTGCAACTGCTGGTGAGCATTGTTTGCCAAGTGTGGAAACAAGTTGCTAAATTAGACTTATGGTGTTGATGAACTATGAAGCCTTGTTACCCCAAACACGAAAGGACAAACAGCAGAAATTTAAGAGCGAACGGCACATGCATTTTAAAATGAGATGCGATCTCGCGGTGGGTGCGCATATGTCCAAATTCACCAGTCGCCTACTTCTCGATTTAATAACTCTGAGAGTTTTCTCTCTCAAATGCTGTACAGATATCATTTTAAAGTACTTTGCAAGGGCTGCATAATTGTGGTGGTTACTAGTTGCGGTAATGAACAGTTTACAAATGAATTAATTGTGAAGACAGTTGTATTGTGGAAATAGTTCTACATTATGATCATGAGGTAGGCCTATGCTATCAAATACCTACATTTCTAAAACGGTGGAAGCCATATGCATATCTATTCATTTGTAAGCCTAGATAGTGAGGGGGGTTTTGCAACTAATAACACCACTGCACCAGTCACAGCTGTTTTTGTAGTCAAGCTGATGTAGGCCTATCTTGTAGGCAGATAAGTGAAATGGTCAGAGAATTCCCTGTGCTATTTAGGCTACTCCTGGCTATGTCTTCCAATGATAGGCTACTTTCCACAAAACAATTTACATGACAACTGAAATTGAAAATGTAACAATAAATGCCTCATTTTACAGAGGTGTGCAATGAAACAATTCTCACATTTTACAATTGACTGCACATTGGGTTAAATTGTAAAAAAAAATGTCTGACAACTAACCAACTTGGATAAAAACATCTGCTAAATGCATAAATATTAATGAAAATGTAAACTACAACAGTTGGTCAGGGTCATTGTCAGTATAATTGCTAGTATAAGCCTACCTCATGGAGCACTGTAATGACATGCAATGGAATTAGCTAAGCCATTGAATTAATTGCAACAGGCTATGTGATCTTACAAAATATTAAAATGCACCAGAATGCAGGGAACGGCTATGAGTTCTCAAAAAATTTCCTGGGGGAGACCCCCAGACCCCCCTTCTCTCTAACAGTTGCTCATTAAAGGAAGGAAACCATGGATTATTCTTTATAGCAGCCTATAGGTTAATTTTCACAGTTGTTGATTTAAAATGTTAAAATGTAGCTCATCACATGCAGCATACCTAGTGATGCAAGTTATGCTACAGGAAAGAGAGTGCCATCAGGTCAATAAAAGCGTTCAGTGCCAGCCAAAAATTTCCACTTGCGCTTGAAAATTTTACTATTACACATATATCGATAGGTAGTTGGTGAGGGGGCCCTAAATCCTAATCTTTCATGGGGCCCAAAATTTCTGGCGGCGCCCCTGCTTGCAAAGGCAATTTGAAAGACAATGCAAATTCCTCGGCCTCTTTCTATCATTTGTGGTCAGACTATAAATTATATACTGGCTTGTCAGACTAGTGCTCTCCGAGAGTGAAATATAACCTAAGAATACAAGAGAGGACCACACACAAATGTTCAAAAACTTACACTGGACGTTGATAATCTTCTCAGGTGAACTGAGAGTCTCATGCCCCTTGACAGCACATGAGTATTTGCCTGCATCTTCAGGTCTGACTGAGTCAATAACCAGCCTGTTGTCACTTGAGACTGGGCTCTCCACACGCTGTGAGTTCCTGTACCAGATGTAGGTGGGGTTATGTAAACTGCAGGTGGTGTTGCAGGTCAGTGTGACATTGTCTCCCTCTTTCACTGTTGAAGAATTCACCTGTACCTGTAGATCTGAATGATATGGAAAAAGAAAGAATATATGTTGTGTCAGTATTTTATTGGCTTTGTTTGCCAACAGACAGATAATACCAACAGACAATGTGCAATCAAAAGCCGATTACCTGTGACAGAGAGTTTCATATTCTCACCAGCTAATCGATCTTTATCAGTCACAAACCTAAACCGATAATTGTTTGAGTCTCCAATGGTCAGATTGCTTATGGAGAGGGTGTGGTCATTTTTGGATTGGTTAGTGTAAATAAGTCGTTGGTTATATTGTTCATACTGCATCAAATCCTCTGGTTGTTGGTCACTTAGCTGTATGGTAAACCAGAATGCCTTTGTTACTGTATGGCCATATGGATAAGTGTAATAGCTGTGGAGTTCCACTGAAGAACCCTTCAAGGCACAGATGCTCTGTTGGGTGTAGGTCACACTCCAACAACTCCAAACACCTGAATCACAAAAACACACACTGTATGTGTCATTTTGTGCCAAATCAACAAATTTCAGACAAAAATACTGCCTTACCATCTTGGATTTGCTTCAAACTTTATGTGAATATAACGTAACCATACACAGGACCTATTATGTGAAATATTACCATTGGATGTTCTGTAGTTGTTGAGATATGGGGTTTTTGAAAAGGGGATTGTGTGTCAACAAAATGGAGCACTGAGAAAATGTCCATGTTCTACAAAAGTACTATCCGCATGGCATTAGTATAACCTGGCGAAGTCTGGTAATTTCATAACATAAGATCCGTCATACATCTTAATAGTATCATGCCATACATGGAACTTAAAGTTATATTACATAAGTGATGTGTACTGCACTCACACACAGGCTGTGATGGGCGATCCTCATGTCCTCTTACAGCACAGGAATAATAACCAGCATCCTTTTTACTAGCTGAGGTTATAGTCAGGGTGTTGCTGCTGGTGGTGTGTGAGTCACTTAGAGGCTGTGAGTTCCAGTACCAGATGAATGTGGGGTTGCCAGTAAGACTGCAGGTGGTGCTGCAGGTGAGGACCACTGAGTCTCCTTCATTCACTCTTTCAGGGTCCAGCTGCACACTCAGACCTGTCGTGCACACACTTATTAACTTAACGAAATAATAGAAAACACTCCTTGTCAACCAACCATACACAAGCTCATGAGCAGGCCTCCATTGGACACTGTAGCAGGGCCGGTTCTAGCCTTTTTGGTGCCCTAGGCCAGATTTGAGTTTAGCCCCCTTTTTCTAATAATTCAAGAGAAAAACTGAAGAAAAAAGGTAAGAAATTTATTGTGGTGCCCCCCTGATATTTGGTGCCCTAGGCGACCGCCTCGTTTGTCTATGCCTAGAACCGGCCCTGCACTGTAGTACCAAGGAGGTGCAACACAGCAGTCTTTACCAAGGCACCACCATCTATCATGGCCTAATGTGTACTTTGGAGAAGTTGCACCGCACAGCTTAAAAGGCACTATCATAACCCTAACCCTAAATTGGAGGGAGTTGTTGAATTCCAATTCAAAGTCAATAACAGATTACCTGTAACAGAGAGTGTAACCCTCTGACCAGCCACATGATCTTTGTCAGTCATGAACCTGAAGCGATAGCTGTTTGAATCTGTCATGGTCAGGTTTTTTATGCTGAGTGTGTGGTTATCCACATTTTCTGTGTAATTCACTCGGCCAAGATACTGCGCAACCTCCATCAAATCATCAGGCTCTTGTCCAGCTGGCCATGTGATAAACCAAAATGCTTTCATGACTGTATGGCCATAGGGGTAAGTGTAATAGCTGTGGAGTTCCACTGAAGAACCCTCCAAGGCACAGATGCTCTCTGGGGTGTAGGTCACACTCCATGCATTTGGAACACCTTGAGCCACTGAAATAAAATAATTAAATTAATAAACAACACTAAGCTTCTTCGCCAGCTGAAGTGATCTGCTTGGTCCACACTCAGTACTATTAAAAGTAATATTCCAGGCTAATTCAATCCATAGTCCTATCGAAGTTGCTAGGCCTATTTTGGGGGAGCCTGATGAATTTAAGTGCACGGAACTTGTATCTCTACTCATCTAGGTTACACTGCTTACGGAATTTCCATCACCATCCGCACAACACACAAATCGGCACGAGCTCAGCATTCCGATGATACTAGGCACTGGACACTGCAAAAAGTTTGCGAAAGTTCAATTTCAATGCACGTAAAATTTTCTTACAGATTTTATCTGGATTGAATCAGCACAGAACCCTACTATTTTACAGTGCAAAGTGCTGCTGATAGCCACAACAATGACCATGTTACAGTGGTTTAACATCATCTTGTTCAGGTGAAATTGCTCGCATAGCAGCAATGCTTCAATCAAGGTTATTTGCATTTACTGTTTAATGGAGATGGGTGCTCCTCATGTCCTCTTACAGCACAGGAGTAATAACCAGCATTCTCGCTGCTAACTAATCCTATAGTCAGGGTGTTGCCTCTGGTGGTGTGTGAGTCATTCAGAGGCTGTGAGTTCCTGTACCAGATGTAGGTGGGATTGTTACTCAGACTACAGGTGGTGCTGCAGGTCAGCGTCACTTCACCGCCCATAGATACTAATGCTGGACTTGCTGTCACATGAAGATCTAAGTGCAAAACATATGTTGAATGTTAGTGAGTTCTGGGTTGAGTGTCCTGTCAATGAATAAATGTACTTTAAAGCGGTGCTCCAAAGTGATTTCAAGCATAGGCCTGTTGAAAGGGCCTGCTAAATGCACTAGTTAAGAGAGAGGAACAAAATAATTTGGAACAACATAGACTGAACGCAAACTCAGAAACAAACAAGCACTTTACACTGAATCAATGGAAACTAAGATGATTTGAAACCGAAAGTAAGATCTGAGGTACCACTGACTCAATGTAAAGTGCTTGCTCGCCATTGTGTTAACGTTCAGTGTATGATGTTCGAAATTCTTTCATTCTATGCGAAATCTATTGCTGTTAGATGGCTTGTGCAACAGGGCTATGCTTAAACTTACCCTGGAGCTACGGCAGCTTTAAGGGCGCTTTCACACCGCTAGTTTGGTTATTTGGTCCACACCAGGAAGTAAAATTGTTGTGTTACAGTGTAAAATAACCTGAAACCTAAGTTGGTCCGATTAATGTTGTGACCCAGACCACCTCTTTTTGGAGGTCTCACTTCACTTTTTTTTGTGTGCACCTGAGTGCAATTGATTCTTTCATGAAAACAAACCAAATAACTTTTGGTCCAAATTAACCATTTGGTGTGCACCAAGTGCTATTGGTGTAAAAGCACCTTAAAAGAGCAAGTAGGTAAGTAATTGATAGCAACCTGTCAGTGACAGAGAAACCCCAGTGTTTTCCGAAGAGTATTTATACCGTTGATCATGTGTAATCATTCTGAAACGATATGATACCTTAGTGTCACTCTCTCTCAAGTCCTTAATTCTTAGAGTGCACCAACTCAACGCATCTCCTAGATATTCCACACGCCCCTGATATCTGGGATTCTCATTCAAGTCTGTTGGTTTAATGCCACGACCCCAACTGATGTGCCAGAATGTTTGACCGATTCGATCATTAGTTGGAGGAGAGTAAATGCAGGGGATGTCCACAAATGATCCCTTTAAACCACAGACACTGTTGGAGGAATGTGTCACACTCCAGTCCGGCTGGCCAACAACACCTAGATTGCATAAATTTAGACACATTGAGGTAGGATATTTACTTTACCACACCTAAGCTTGATGGTTATTATTCTCAATACTATTGTATACTGTTTTTATACTACCATTAGTAATTAGTAGTGCTGAATTACCAGATAAAAAGCAACAGAATGACAGAATGACATGACGTTTTGCAGATGCCATGGCTGCAGCACCTTCTGAAAAAGAGAGACGCAAATTACCAAACTACATTTAACAAGGTGGTGTGTTATGCGTCACAAATTGTTCCCCTTTGGAACGATGCGACTTGACCGCTGTTACATGCTTCGCGTAGATATGAGCAAGGCGCAAGGTGAAAAAAACACAAGTGATTAAAAAACGCAATTGCTCAAAGTTGAAAATAGTTTAACTTTTGAGGTCTTCTTCTACAATGGGTCATTGCCTAGCTCTGCCAGTCTTAGCTAAGTCAGGGACTTTGTGGTTTAACAAAAATCTATGCTGTCATAGCAACAAGATACATAAACAACCTTGGTTTTGTCACTTACTGCTTTAGAACACATGTGTTTTTGGAGATGAAATTACACACTACTGTCTACACTCCTTCAGGACAGGAAGTCTGTCAGTCAGTCATCACTTCAGACAGGCTTATTTAAAAAATAAAGTAAGAAAGAAAGAAAAGACAAATGAAAAGAACATATTTCCTAAACACAACCATGAGATGAGATAGAGAGATTTGGTCACAGGCTTTTCCAACTATTATGAAACCCATAGCTTCAATCAATATACAAGCAAAATAAGCAAAATAAACATCTTGGACCAGAAACTAATTAAATGACATCACTGTCACATATTTAAAAAACATAACTTTTTCACTTTTGAAAATGTTATTAATTTCAGTATTCTAGGCTACTTTTTACATTTACTGTCTGTACATAATCGTGTCTGTCCTGTTCTCCAAAGTGGCTATCAGCCGTCAGACTGCGGGGATTGCCTCGTCCCTAGATGTAAGACATCTTTCTGTCAAATCACTATCTCTGTAGTTCTCCTTTAAAGAAAACCTATATGAGGGACGAAAATTTCTCTTGTCTTCAGTACTGACTAGTCTTGAGGAGCTTGAGCAAGAGAGCTCTGGTTGAATGAAATTTGACTGGTGTATATGCTAGTGAACACTATGTAAGCTCTATCCTTCTCATGGTTGGTTGCCGTGATTATAAGGTGCATCTCTTTAATGCATGTATAGCTAAACAAATATGACTGACCAATACTGTCTTTTCAGAATAGTATAAATTGTATTAGAATGCCCACTCACCTACAGTATTGTGTTGGGTTGTTTGCAGACTTACAGCAACAAGAGCTGCTTGGCTTGGAGACTGTGGTCGACAAAGAGCAGGGCAGGCCGAATATAGAACTTCCTGTGAGTAGCTTGAAAGCGTGAAATGTGAACCTTGGGCCATTAAGGTCAACATTCACAGATGTTTTTTGTCTCTGCTTTTAGGCTTTTAGGCTCTGTTTTCAGACTTTTTTTTTTTTTTTGGAATTTGTTCTTTTGTTTTTTTGTTGTTTCTTTTATTTTTAATATACTGTACATTTCCAAGTCTGAATAAGCCTGCCTGAAGTGACGACTGACCCTGTGGGTAAACATCGACTCACTTCCTGTTCTGAAGGGTGTAAACAGTAGTGTGAAATTTAACACAATCAAGTGTTCCCAGAAGTGCAGCAAACAGTCATGAATCTTGTTTACTCAATGTTAAGTTCAATGTCCCATGTCCATGAATACAAAAAAAACACTGATTAAGCTGAATGTTGTCTGTGATTATATTTTAAAGCCATATTTTATTGAATACTAGCTAGTTAATGGCCAGTGTATTATGGTGTATCGCAATTTTAGCCTCTTTTCTGGGGTGTCTAGGCTAATATGAAATAGTTACTGAAATTCCAATTTGAAGGTCAATGCATAGGTCTACCCATGTCCATGGATATAAACACCATAGTGTTTAGGCTGAGATTTAATGATTGACCAATATCCAGCTTTTTGGCTATAGAATCTCCCGTCTCTTTCAAGGTTGCTACAGTATGGGCACTTACAATCCTATTCTTAAAAGAGCCAAAAAAAATATTTGTTTTTAGACCTCACTGAATGGTTAGTTGCTTTATGTTTCAAAACAAGCATCATAGCAAAATACCATTGTTTTCTGTTTATGTCTATTTCAGTATTTGTTTCCAATAGCCTACAGTATTTTTAAAAATCATTTAACTTTTATGTGCGGCCCTCATTTTTTGTTTTTTTTTTTTTTTTTTTTTTTCATTTACCCATCACTTTGATCTCAGCAGCACAATGGCATCTTCAGCTCATCTAACATCCTTAAAAATAAATAAATTAATTAATTAAAAAAAATGTGTGAATGTGTTATGCTTAGACATGTTATGCTTCTCTTGCGCAACTTAAAAAAAAAAAAAAAAAATCTGTGAGAAATACTTCTCTTCTTCACAGTCCTTCTCTGTCTCTCTGTGTGAAGCCTGAATATCACCATTCGGGATCACCAAGATAAAGTAAACTCAAATGAACTTTAGGTGTCGACTAACCCTAAGGTATAGTTTTATATATTATTCTACAAATTTTGGTGTATTCAAGTAAATACTGCCAAGACATCTCAAGTAGTCAAACTATGATGTAAAGGATAAATAGATCACTGTTTCAGTTTTCATGGAAATACCGTTTCCTCAGTGTGCTCAAATTATCAAGCAAATAAATACATTTTAATGTGTCTACTCACGTTTGGTGTGCATTCAGAGACAGCCGCTATGAAAAAACAAAACAGGAAATGCTTTTAAGATATTAGAGTGCGTATGACTGTGGTTATTATAGAAGGAGGAGCTGTGATGGTCACCACAATTTGTAGCAGCAGCTTTCATGGCTTTTTTTGTGTGCTTGTAGGCCTACAGTAGTTCTCTCCTGCCATTTCCTTATATCTCAGCCATCCTTTGACCTATCTTGACCAAACTTTGTCACATGTCAACTGGCCCCATAGATACAGACGGCAAGTCCGGGCACGCCCATAAAATCAGCTCCTCGTGTCCCCCATGTGGGGGAAAACAAGCCCTAAATTAGTGAAGGAGTCAATGGCATGCTAAGCTACAAGTTACACTGAGCACCATCTACAAGGAGCCAGACACATTTTTGAGGGCAATGCCTGAAGGTAGTAATGATGGTCAGATGGTCCGATGTGAATTCTGAACTTGACACCCCTCCAAACGCGATACTGATGACAATTTAGATGATGTTTGTTAGCTTCATTAGCTTGCTAACTAGCCAACTTCATTGATCACCACAGTAAATGTAGCTAACTTTAGCTTGCTTAACTGAGCTAATCAGACTTGTGATTGAAAGTTGCTTTACTTTTGACAGGAGCAGAGACGGCTCATGACATTTCTGTTAGTGTAACTGCAATAAACTAATGATGGAAAAATTATTTTAGTCTAAACACAAGTAGGCAAACAGGTCATGATTAGACAAAACATCTAATATGGACTTTGTTCAATTTTACTTAGCGATCTTTTATTGTTAAGTAACTTTCTCTACCTTGTCCATTCACCATAATGTTAAATTGCCCTCTGTTATCCCCCACGCTGACTCCACCCTCGCACTTTGGGGGCGTTAACCGTACTTGCCGTCTGTATCTATAGATACAGACGGCAAGTTTAAGCACGCCCCCAAAATCAGCTCCTCGTGTCCCCTCTGGGGGAAAACAAAGCTGAAATCAGTGTGGAAGTCAATGAGATGCTAAGCTAGAAGTTACACAGAGCACCATCCACGAGGAGCTTGAGACATTTTTGAGGGCAATGCCTTAAGGTAGTAATGATGTTCAAATGGTCCGATGTGAATTCTGAACTTGACACCCCTCCAAACGTGATACTGAGGACAAATTATTTGATGTTTGTTAGCTTCATTAGCTTGCTAACTAGCCAACTTCATTCATCACCACAGTAAATGTAGCTAACTTTAGCTTGCTAAACGGAGCTAATCTGACTTGTGATTGAAAGTTGCTTCACTTATGACAGGAGCAAAGACAGGTCATGACATTTCTGTTAGTGTTACTGGAATAATAAAGTCATGGTAAATGTATTTTAGTTTAAACCCAAGCAGGCAAACAGGTCATAATAGGACAAAACTGTTGAGAGTTTTGACAGAGCAAACCTCTGAAAAAGTTGACCTAGAGCTCAGTGAATATTTTTAGGCCAAATTCTCACAGCTAGATTATGAGAGCCAGACAGTGTGCACTTGCTCTTATCAGTTTGTAGATAAATTAATAGTTTGCGACCATATGCTTCATGAGATTTCTTGGGCAATGAGAAGGGAACATGATTGAAAGTGTTTTTTGTCTAACAATATGGTACTAACAAACCAACAAACCAAAAAAATAATATAATCATTTTAAAAATAAATACTAAACGATAATCATATGAAATCATCGCATAATAATAAATCTGTGTGTAACCAATGTGAGTTTAATGCTAGAAACATATAATATTGACTTTGTTCAATTTTACTAAGCGATCTACCATTGTTAAGCAACTTTCTCTACCTTGTCCATTCACCATAATGTTAATTTGGCCTCTGTTATCCCCCACGCTGACTCCACCCACTTGCCGTCTGTATCTATCCCAGGGCAGCAAAACAAATTTGGTCCAGTTTGGCCACTGAGAGGCACTATAATTAGCAAAAATGTGCTTTGGCTCACATCTCATGATTCCTGTGCAGTTTTAGAATCTTCTTGTAATAATGACTTGACCTGATCCTAGAGGCCACACATCAATATTGATGTGGTTTAAACAGCAATAGGGCTTTCCATTTAATATTGTGTCAGCCCACTGTGTTTCTGTTAGCTAAGTTGTTCTTGACACCCTCTATTTGTACTCATTACAGTATATGCAAAATCAGTTACATGCCGATTACAATTTTGGGCGGTTCTGGTCTTAACTTTCATTGAATTGGTCTTAAAGAAAGTCTTAAATTTGGGGTGGTCAAACCTGGTTAAACCCTATAAGTGTCTACATTCTTTTCAACTTTCTGCCCTTATCGTTTGACGGTGGGTGGACGTATTATAACCACACACACACACACATCAATGCTGATAGCTTTCATCTGACACAGTCAAACTGAGTCAAACAACCTCAAAAGTCTGTTGCGCAATATCTCAGCCAAACACATCATTCAACAATGAGGAAACTGTGTGTTCTGCCATCGGGCTGTTCAGCCACCCTTTCTGTTCTGGGACTGGCTGTATTCACCTCAGAATATCCTTGGGGTCTGTGGCATTGCCCTCCTGGAAAAGATCATACCATAGCAGTTAGATGACTCAGTGACTGAAGCACATGATTCTCCTCTTCTGCAGGGCCGTTTCAAGGTACTTCGGGGGCCCCAAGCAAACAGGGCATGTCCTGCCCCAAGCAACAGTCCCATAAACACCTACATAAATCACATTGTTATAATCTTCAAGCAACTGCATGTCATTAATATAATTATTTGTGTTGAACTTGTGTTGAAGGGTTCTTTGCACCACCTACAGAGAAACTGAATAAATAGTTTGCCATTTTATTTACAATAGAGTATGCAGTGATTCAGTGTATTTGGCATTAGTCACACTTTGGGGAAAGAAAAAATTGCTTATCAGTTCCGGATGAACAGACTTCCTAAACCCTTTCACATACTGTTCACCGCTAATATTGTGTGGTGGAGTTTCCAACTCACTGTAAAAAAACAACAACAAAAAACAAACATTAACACCATTTTCCTCAAGGTCAAATCAAGTTTCTAATTAAATTTATTTTGACATATAATAGTTTATTTCTTTCTTATCATCTTTCCGCTCATTTGTACTGTTTGGATGGACTCATTGTCTTGCACACACATAAGTGCTGATAGCCTTCATCTGACACAGTCACCAAACAGCAAGCTACTTCAAAAGTCTGTTGCAACAACCCAGTCATATCATTCATGAGTAAACTATTGTAGCAAAATGGTGAGATCATATTCAAATCCTATTAAATGCTGAGCAAATACCATTGATTTGCTCAGCGAGTACGCCTAGCCATTAGCCTGGCGTTGCCTGCCTACGTACTTCCGCTAAAAAGTCTTAAGCTAAAGCGTAGACCAAGGGGATGGCAAATTTGCCAGGCTACCTAGCCATAAGCCATGAGCTAGACATTGTGGTGTGTCACCAATCACAGCCCTCTATGTTGACAGGGAGTCATTGGGGCAGGCTTAGTGTTGCTTGAATCAGCTTGTTTGTTGCTCTGATTATTTGTATCTGTCATACAAGAGGCTGTCTATCACGGTTAGACTATACATTTTAGGTTATAGTCTGGCTTGTGGGGTTAGATATAAGGGCTGCCCGTGCATAACTGGAAGGAGCAGAGTAAAGCTATAAAGTAAAACCACATTGCTCTGAAAAATCCTGTAACCACATGCGCCCCATATGTTCTGGAACACTTTTACTATAGGCTAGTCTGCTATGCATGTTGTCCCACAGTCGAGTGATGAGGGAACCATTTACATAAATCGATTGCGGGCCTTGCACAGCTTTTTCACTACTCCAACCTGATAGATAGGAGAAACAGTTAAGTACTGTATATATCAGTTGTATAAATGAACCTGCTGTTAAAAAAAAAAAAAAAAAAAAAAAGGGCTGAATCAAGTTTCCAATTAGATCCAGACATATGAATTTATTACACTCTTTTCCACTTCCCGTACATAGACAAACTGTTTCAAAAGTCTGTTGTACAATATCCCAGCCCATCCCACCTGTAGCAAAACTCGTGAGCAAGGCTCACGTTCCTATTAAATGCTGATGAAATACCAGTATTCTGACAAAATAAAAAGAAAGAGAAAAAGGAAATAAAAAAATTGCAATGCCATGCATTGTGTAAGAGGATATCTTGCAAAATTAGCCAGCACCTCAAGGCTTAGACTGTGTCAGCCTCATGTCAGGCCCAATGTAGTAGCCCGAAATAGCCTACTGTTAAACACCAATTTAGAGCTTGTAAGCATAAGGGTTCTTTGCACCACCTACAGAGAAACTGAATATATAGTTTGCCATTTTATTTACAATAGAGTATGCAGTGATTCAGTGTATTATTAGTCACTTTTGGGGAGAAAAATGCTTATCAGCTCTAGATAAACAGACTTCCAAATCCCATCCAAAACCCTTCCGGATACTGTTCACTGCTAATATTGTGTGTTGGAACTTCCAACTCTCACTGTAAAAAAAATAAAACAAAACAAAAAGATATTAACACCATTTCCCTCAAGGGAAATTATAGTGAAATTATAGTGAAAAATAAATCACTGGAGTGGGTCTTTAAGCGCCAGTAACACATTTTGCCTTCAGAGTCATCAGGATCCCTCAGGCATGAACCTGCTGTTAAAAAAAAAAAAACATTGCCGGTAACACCATGAAGCATTTTCCTGAAGGGCTGAATCAAGTTTCCAATTAAATCCAGACATATGAATTTATTACCCTCCAGTCAGACTAGCTACAAATCCAAGCGACTCAGGTCGCTGAGGAGGCGTGACTCAGGGCTGTCATTCGTTGGTAGCATGTTGCTAACTTAGGTACTTGGTAGAAAATCGTACATCAACACACAGGTATTTTTTGTGTATAAAACCAATGTTTTCCGATGTCGTTAGTAACACTGATACCTCGATTTCAAAAATATGAAGTCATGAATCCCTAACTTTTTAGTTTGTGGCCAAGTTTGACATCGTTGTCGTTAGCGCCGCCATATTGAAAGCGGGAGAAAGTTTCGTTCAGAGTACCTCGGCTTCACTCGCATTGGCTGTCGCCGAGTCGCATCGCTCTTCATTTGCATATAATAGCCTTGAAGTCTATTCTGGGCCCGCCCACCGGGCGATTTATCGCTGGTCGCTTGCTCTCATTGACAATGAATAGAAACCGGTCGCGTAGCCCGAGTCGCTCGTCGCTAGTCTGACTGGGGGTTACACTCTTTTCCACTTCCCGTACATAGACAAACCCGAAATAGCCTACTGTTAAAGGAGAGTACCGGAGTGAATTCAAACATAGCCCTGTTGAAAGAGCTTGCTAAATGCGTTAGTTAGCGAGTGGAACAAAATAATTCCCCTTCCGGATAGTGTTCACTGCTAATATTGTGGGGTGGAGCTTCCAACTCTCACTGTAAAAAAATAAAACAAAACAAAAAGATATTAACACCATTTCCCTCAAGGGAAATTATAGTGAAATTATAGTGAAAAATAAATCACTGGAGTGGGTCTTTAAGCGCCAGCAACGCATTTTGCCTTCAGAGTCATCAGGATCCCTCAGGCATGAACCTGCTGTTAAAAAAAAAAAAAAACACATTGCCGGTAACACCATGAAGCATTTTCCTGAAGGGCTGAATCAAGTTTCCAATTAAATCCAGACATATGAATTTATTACACTCTTTTCCACTTCCCACACATACTGTAGGCAAACTGTTTCAAAAGTCTGTTGCACAATATCCCAGCCCAGCCCAAACTGTAGCAAAACAGTGTACTGCAGAACTACCATCTGGATTGCAGGCTCACGTTCCTATTAAATGCTGATGAAATACCAGTATTCTGACTAAATAAAAAGAAAGAGAAAAAGGAAATAAAAAAATTGCAATGCCATGCATTGTGTAAGAAGATATCTTGCAAAATTAGCCAGCACCTCAAGGCTTAGACTGTGTCAGCCTCATGTCAGGCCCAATGTAGTAGCCCGAAATAGCCTACTGTTAAACACCAATTTAGAGATTGTGAGCACAAGGGTTCTTTGCACCACCTACAGAGAAACTGAATATATAGTTTGCCATTTTATTTACAATAGAGCAGGGGTCGGGAACCTTTTTGGCTGTGAGAGCCATGAATGGCACATATTTTACAATTAATTTCCATGAGAGCCATACAATATACAGGCATGTCTTTCATTCATTAATTTATCTTATCTTCATTCGAAAAGTAATCAAAAAGTACACAAGAAGAGTGTTTTGGCATACTCCTCATCTGTGAATGGCTTTCCATTTCTCACAATTGCTAGGCCTATTCAAGTGCTATTCAAGACTGAAATAGATAGATGAATGGATTGAAATAGGCCTACATGAGAATGTTTTATTTTTAAAGTTATCATTTCTTTTATTAAAGATTTGTCTGTGAGCCAGACCCAACCATCAAAAGAGCCACATCTGGCTCCCGAGCCATAGGTTCCCTACCCCTGCAATAGAGTATGCAGTGATTCAGTGTATTATTAGTCACTTTTGGGGAGAAAAATGCTTATCAGCTCTAGATAAACAGACTTCCAAATCCCATCCAAAACCCTTCCGGATACTGTTCACTGCTAATATTGTGTGGTGGAACTTCCAACTCTCACTGTAAAAAAAATAAAACAAAACAAAAAGATATTAACACCATTTCCCTCAAGGGAAATTATAGTGAAATTATAGTGAAAAATAAATCACTGGAGTGGGTCTTTAAGCGCCAGTAACACATTTTGCCTTCAGAGTCATCAGGATCCCTCAGGCATGAACCTGCTGTTAAAAAAAAAAAAAACATTGCCGGTAACACCATGAAGCATTTTCCTGAAGGGCTGAATCAAGTTTCCAATTAAATCCAGGCATATATGAATTTATTACACTCTTTTCCACTTCCCGCACATACTGTAGGCAAACTGTTTCAAAAGTCTGTTGTACAATATCCCAGCCCAGCCCAAACTGTAGCAAAACTCGTGAGCAAGGCTCACGTTCCTATTAAATGCTGATGAAATACCAGTATTCTGACAAAATAAAAAGAAAGAGAAAAAGGAAAAAAAGAATTAAAAAAAAATTGCAATGCCATGCATTGTGCAAGAAGATATCAAGGCTTAGACTGTGTCAGCCTCATGTCAGGCCCAATGTAGTAGCCTGCCCTGAAATACCCTACTGTTAAAACCAATTTAGCCACAGCAAGTCTGAGGTTGATAAGACATGTTATTTTATTCCTTTTGTACTCAGCAACCCTTTTGACCAGCTACTGCATGTCAGACAAGAAGAATCTTGAATGAAATGCAGAGTGGTGTTCATGGATGCCAGACTGAGAAGCAAACATTTCCCAAAATGTTCCTCCAGTGATAACAACAGATAGGAAACTATTTCCAAACTCTGTTTTGAGAAGGAGGGCTTTTGAGAGTGTTTGCCAAAGGTGGTTGTGTAAGTAGGTGCACACATGTCATTTCAGGAGGTGAAAAAATAAGCATTGGAGCGATTCCTGCCAGCATCAGCATCAGCCCGAACTTGTGTGTGTCGCCAAGAGTGTTGGCTTACACCATCTGCACCTCCGACAGATCAAACAACCACTGCAAATAAACGGCATCAAATGTACCATGCAGTTCACACAAGAATTCTTTGTCCTGTCTTTTCGGCTGACTTTTGCAAGGCATGCCAGGCAGGCATGTTGCCAACATCTTGTGACAGTTTAATACATCTTTTGTTTGGAGGACTAACATAAAGTGTGTAGTGGGTAGTTCATTCAGTCAATTTATTGCAAGTCCCTTCACTCATCCACTATCTCGGAGATGTTATTTTGGCTTTAGTCATGCAAGTTTCGGTGTAATTCAAGCATAACCCCTAGCCTGGCGCCCGGATGTCTCGATTGAGTGGGTAAGGTTAATACATGGGACTACCCGAGCACTGTAGTCATGCTACCCTGTGCAACCATGTGGCCTTTGGTTAGAGTAACGGAGATGGGTACCGTCCGACACTCCACTGCGGGAAGGACTTTGATGATCGGAACCTTGTTGTGTTTGACCGAATCATGTGAATTGACGTTGGGCCATTGTGAAACCTGACACCACCCACCCAGTCCCATACGATCGTCTTCATCTGAACACAAACTGAAGCCAGTCAGAATGTCATTGTTGCCATTTGGTGTACATTATAAACACATGTTGACACATTATTATTGTTAGTTTAACTAGTTGGCTGTAGAGGGGGAGAGGCCACATAGTTAGAGCGGCAAAAGTCTACAGAGCTTCATTACCTCCGCCATGGAGGTTATGTTTTGCTTGGTGTGTGTGTGTCTGTCTGTGTGTAAGTCTGCGTGTGTGTGTGTGTGTCTGTGTACAACATATCTCGAACTGCATGGATTTGGATGAAAGTTTCGGATCACGTCTGTATTGGGACAATGAAGAAGAAAATTGCAAACATTGCGAAAGAAAAGAGTATGCCGATGACAGTTCAGTGACTCATCAGTGATAGTGCAGTGGATTAGTCTTAGTTGAACTCTCTCTCTCTCTCTCTCTCTCTTTCTCTCCGCTCTCTCTCTCTCTATCTGTCTCTCTCTCTTTCCCTCTCTCTCTCTCCTCTCTCTCTCTCTCTCACATACACACACACACCCACAACCTTAAACCTGAAACAAGTTCTCGAGTAAGGATTTCACAAGCACACTGATGCATACATCATGCCCCGCCCACACACACACACACACACACACACACACACACACACACACACACACACACCTCACCTCAAAAGTACTATAAAAGACGGCATGACCATAACAATTCAACCTCTCGAGTCACATCAGCACTGCAGCAACACTCACATCAGACAATTAAAGGTGAGGAACTGTCACTGTCTCTCTTTATGCTGTATCTCTTGTCTTTGTCTTTTATGTACTACATTTTATCTGTTGAAATGCTCGTATCATTCATTTGAAAATGTCTTAAGACATGAGCATGAGACCATTGGCATCTGTCAATGTGTTTAACTTATGATGTAAATCACTCATTTTGAGATGTCTTGAGCCTGTTGTTGTTGTTGTTGTTGTTGTTGCTGTGGTGATTACTTGATTTAACTATTGTAACTATTTATTCTGCCATCTTGGCTAGGGCAAAAGAGATATCAATCTCAATATGTTTAATTCCTGGTAAAATAAAGGCAGGAAAAAAAAAAAAATCAACTCTAAAATAATTTGTCCTTTAGAATTTTGCAGGGTTACCATGGTGATCTACAAAGTGACAGCCCACACTGGGAGCAGGCTCCTGTCGGGGACCACTAGTCAAATCCGTATTCAGCTGCGGGGCACTGAGGCTGAGAGCGATAGGGAAACCCTCAACACCTTCAAGGGTCTTTGGCTAGGATCTGTGAGTGCACCTGTTAAAAGCAACATGACTTATACTTCTCCCGAAAACTGTAACATGATGTTGTCGTCGGATGAACATTATCATTATGAGAAGGCTGAACTGTGTCTCCTCTGAAATCTGTTTAGGGCTTCAGTGCTTATATTATTATATTATATTGTAGTTCGTTCTGTGGAATATACATGTAGGTCTTTTTCATAAGTTGTATCAATGTATTGGGGAAGATTTTGTAATTTCTGTAAATAATCACATGCAAATAATTTGTTTTCTTTGGCATCAATTTCTGATGTTGCAGTTTTTATTTATTTTTTAATTCAATTTTTTTTTTTTTTTTTTTTTTTGCAAAACCATGGCATGTCGCGTGTAAGTCCAAACATTTGATGCAACTTATTACATCTTTTCCGTGCAGGTGAGAACATTTAATGTCCACTGCAAAGAGTCTGTGGGAGAGCTCATATCCATCAAGCTTTGCCCCAAACCCTTCTTCGGCTACTACAATGAATGGTTCTGTGATAAAATCATTGTGAGAACTCCTGAAGGCGATGACCTTTTGTTCCCTTGCTATCGCTGGCTTAACTGTGATGAAGATCTCGTGCTAAGACCTGCTAAAGGTATAGACTCCCGATATACTGTATAATATGTATGCAGTTTTTATTATATAATATATTTTATATGAGTTCAGAATCTGAAAAAAATTCAGTTGTTTGAATTCTAGAATTCCCTACAGTGTGAATTAAGTATTATCTTATCCTTGAAAGAAAAAAAATGGAATTTGAATGTTGTTTAAACGTATATAAATAACATACAAAGAAGCTTATTTGTCACGTGTGTATACTGTGTGTAAGTAATGCAGTGAAGTGCAGTGATGGTTGCCTATTGGGTATTGGGGGGGAGGGGGCTGTAAAAATGCTCTGCATATTATCTATGTGTGTATTTATTGTATTGACTGATTTATTTATTTGTGACTGATTTATTTATTTATTTTTGTATGTGTAAGTATTTATCATAACAGTTGCTAATCTCTCTGTATGTATCGCCTGCAGGAAGCCTTGTTTTCCAGGACATCCACCCAATAGCTCAGAAACATCGAATGAGGCACCTCCAAGACCACCGCGACACATACAGGTTAGTAGGACCCTTGAATCCCTTCAACAAATGCTCTGTGACTGACTGTGAAGTGAGTGCAAGCAATACACACATCCGAGGAAACTACCGGAAGTAAGCAGGCACCATTGTTGAGCTGTTAGATCGCCAATCTGTTCATAGGGATAACGTGATAGCACACCATAAAATGCCGTAATTTACGAGATTCACTACTACCTGTATAATGTCAGAGCATTCCATGGTCTTTGCTGTTAGCTGTCATTGACTGTGCATTGTCAAAAAGGTTTTGTTTACAGTCCAACAATGGCGTCGCCACAAGTTGGCAGCCTACACATATACCGCTTGTCGGATTCGTCTATACAAAAGAACAACAAAAAAATGCCGTTTCACTGTCCTGTTAGGTGGCGCGTGTACGCTGAGGGCGCTCCGCAGTGCATCGATTTCGACACCCCCTCGCTCTTCCTCCTGAGGTGCAGTTCTCTTTCACGAAGACCGCTGACTTCTTCTCCTCTGCTGGAAAACAGTAAGATTTTAAAGATATTTTGATTGCTCTCTCGATCTCTCTTTCTTGAGATTATAACAAAGTCTTCTGCTTGATGAGTGTGCCCTGGTCTAATAAAGTTAAGAAACCCCTGCTTTAGGGCATGCATTTTCTAAACTGTAGTCTGATACATTTCAATAGTACACTGACCTTTCCAATACCGTATGTTGTAATAGCCATGGATTCACTAAACTGTATGATGCATTTTAAGAGAACACCTTTTCAAGTCTGTGTGTTAAAATAGGCATGCATTCTCTAAAATGTAGTATGATACATTTAGATAGTACACCTTTCCAAGCCTGTGTGTTAAAATAGGCATGCATTATCTAAACTGTAGTATGATACATTTTAAGAGTACACCTTTTCAACACTGTGTGTTATGATGATACATGTAGGTTGGGTGCCCTAAAGCTAACTGGCTTGGCAGACTGCAGGAGATCCTGGGAAAACACACAGCAGCTGGATGTGATCATTTGTGAACACAGAAACCCGACCATTGGTATGTCACTTGAAAACAAATGAGCACAGCATCTGAGTAGAAAAAAATCCACATTCTTGTTTGTTTGTTTAGTTTATTTGAAGGAGTTAAAGGGTGACAGAAGCCTGTCATTAACATGACATGACAAGTACCATGATTTATTCATGTGTATGATTGGTGTCATTAACAGCCATTCGGTTTCTGCACTGCATCCCAATGACTGCATTAAAAAAGAAAAAAACAAAACAACGAATAACACTTATTGATAACAGTCATAGACATGAATGAGGTGTCATTAATGTTCATGATGTGTGCCATGTCATGTTAATGACTTGCTTGTGTCACCATGTACACACCCCTTCAAATAAAGTGTTATTGTCTTTTGAAACTGATACAACATACTTTGTAGGGTATGTTGAGGATCATTGGGACGAAGATGAGTTCTTTGCCTACCAGTTCCTGAATGGCCTGAACCCCATGGTGATCAAGCGCTGCTCCAAGCTGCCAGAGAACTTCCCTGTCACTAATGAGATGGTCAAGCACTACCTGAGAGGTTGCACCCTGGAGCAGGAGATAAAGGTAAGATAAGGGCCGCAGGTATAGATTATGGGCATGATGGAGTAGTGATAATATGTCACTTGACCAGGGGCACCGCTGGAGGGGGGTGGGTGGTGTTGATTCTAAGGGCCTGGCACCAACAGGAGGGCCCAGAGAAAATCAATGTTTGGGGGCCCCAAAATGTTTTTAGCAGTGTCCCTGCACTTGACCTTGAGTAAAAATCAGGTGACGTGAGTTTGATTTCTGAACCCCATGTTGAAAGTTCTTTTCACTTTGAATAAAAGCTTTGGGTATCACCGGTCAACTTTTTTTTTTTTTTTCTTTTCTAAATGTACTTTTACTTACCTTTATCTATTTCCCCTCCTCCACCTTTAGAAAGGGAACATCTTCCTGTGTGACTACAAGATGCTGGATGGACTTGTGGGAAATGTAGTTGCTTGCAGGCAGCAGTATCTCACTGCTCCACTGGTCTTGCTCTACTGCAACCCTCAGGGCATGATGCTGCCCATTGCCATACAGGTAAATAGCAAGTCCATGCAGTCAGTGATCATATAAAATCAAATGTGTCAAAAACAAAGACATCAAAGGTAATTGACGACGGACTTCCGGTGTGACGCATGTCTGCGATGCATGTGTAGCTGAAAGCTCGTCCTCAATATTCCCTCAAATTTCAATTTTATCACGACTAAGTCAACCAAATAGAGCTTTAAATTCATCATTATGGCACAAGGAAGACCTGCTGGCAAACGAGAAGGTGAAAACATGTCTCCATTAAAGGAAAAGAAGAAACAGATGGTTAGCATGTCGAAGGAGGACTTGGATAACGCAATTACCTCAGCAGTAAACATGGCTCTGCAAGAGCAACAGAAAAACCTGAACATGATGATACAGACAGCAGTGAAAGATGCAGTCAATAACATCCTGATCCCACAACTAACAGAACTGAGAACACAAATTCAACATACTGAGGATAACTTGGGTGCCATTGCCAAAGACGTGGACACTTCTCAAAAAGCTATACAAAACAACACAGCTAAAGTCGACAAGCTACAGGCAGCGCTGAGGGCTAGCAAACATGAGGCTAATGCTCTCCAGCAGCAAGTTAGCGATCTCACTTCTAAGCTAACTCAGATGGAAGACCACAGCCGAATGTCCAACCTCAGGCTTGTCGGGTTGAAAGAGGGTGAGGAAGGATCGAATGCAGCCGACTTTTTGATCGCAAGCCTGCCAAAATGGATACCGTCTTTGAAAGGTCGACCCATCCGCATAGAAAGAGCACACAGACTGTACTCAGCAGAGAAAGATGTCAACAACAACCGTCCACGTACATTGATATTCAAGTTGTTGGACTACACTGATCGCCAGGCGATTCTGAAGGGAGCCAGGGCCCACCCAGTCAAGCACGCTGACCAAAACCTGCTGTTCTTTCCAGACTACAGTAAAGAGACCACCAGCAAGAGGAAGGCATTTGTCCCTGTCTACAAGAAGATGACCTCGCTCGGGCTACAGCCATTTCTACGCTATCCGGCTCAACTTAAAGTTACCTACCAGAGTCGACTTCTCCACTTCGATGCTCCATCAGACGCAGAGAACTTTCTTCAAAACACTTTCCAGGCTACCACCATTCCTCACCGGACCGAAGCTGCAGTCGAGATGGATGCCTCTCCATCACAGTGAGCCAGTGTCTAGCATTTAGCTAGCCGTGTCCTGCATAAACTCACTAACATTAACGTAACTCGTTTGTTCCTGGTTATGCTCATTAGCTACTTCAAGCAGTGATATGTGAGTTTTACGTAGCTCTTGACATTTCATTTTCATTATTTCTAAATACCCTGTCAGGAGCATCGATTTATTTCATACTACTCTCACATGATTTTCAGTTTTATTGGTTGACTTAGAATTGCTCCAACTGCGTTCTTTTATAATACGAACTTCTCTATGGACTGGAGCATTATCTTACTGTAGGGGTTGTTGAGGACCGCCTCGCACATTTGCGCCAACGGAATGATTTTTGTGTCTGTGTTGCAAGCCTTGGGCTTAGCAGTAGCCCGGCGGTTTGCCTCTGTGTATATAGTTTGTTTGTTGTTTGATGTTACTACTTTTGATACGGTACGACTAGAGACATATCAGAGACTCATGCCTTATATCCAGTATGCATTTTTTGCGGGGGATTTTTTGCTTATTGTTCGCTGCATGTCATACATATCACTACCTAAATGGCCAACCTGAACATTATGAGTTGGAATGTTAGAGGTCTCAACTCGCCCATTAAGCGCACTCGCTGTCTAGAATTCCTCCACCGCAAGCAAATATCTATAGCTCTTATTCAGGAAACGCACCTCACAGAGGACGGTGTTCGACGATTTCAGAATAAGCACTACAAAATTCTAGCTCATTCTTGTGCTTCCTCTAAAACTAAAGGAGTTTTAATTCTTGCACAAAGAAAACTTCAATGTTTGGTGGTGGAGAATGGGAAGGATACTAATGGAAGATTTGTTTATATTTTGCTTGCTGTTAATTATGCAAAGATTTTATTAGCCAACATTTATGCACCAAACACATTTGATGAGGGCTTCCTACCCTATGTCAGAGACACCTTGTTAAAATACAGTGATTCACATAGCATTATAGCAGGTGACTTTAATGCAACAGTGTGCCCTGAATGGGATCGATCAAGTAGCTCGCATGAGTCAATACCACCTTCCTCACTATCTCTTAAGTCATTTATGACAGACCTCCATATAGTGGATATCTGGCGCCTCCGCAACGATAAAGTTAAGGCCTATTCATTTTATTCTGGCCGCCATGGATCCTCCTCCAGAATAGACTATATATTTGTTAGCCCCTCTATTACAAATAATGTTAGTCATATTCAGATGCTCCCAATTTTGATTTCAGATCATGCCCCTGTCACTTGTACCTTAACACCAATTATTAATCAGCCTAAAGTACACAGGTGGAGATTCAATAGCTCTCTCCTTGGTAACGAGCTTTTTCTAACGCATATGAAACAACAGCTTAGTGACTTTTTCATTCACAACAGTGAAAGCTGCAGCAATGCCCAAATATTATGGGAAGCAACAAAATGTTTCATAAGAGGGGTATGTATAGGTTTCTCCTCCCAATTGCACTCTGGGCGTAATAAACGTCTAAATGAAATAGAAAAGGAGATTGCGAGAATAGAGCATGAGCAGCTGACTACTCCCTCAGTCACTAACATGAACTTAATTTCTGCACTGAGAGGGGAATATCACAGTTTATCTTTAGCAAAGGCTGAGTTCATATTACATAGAACAAAACAAAGATATTATTATGATGGCGACCGCCCAAGCAGATTACTTGCCCTCAGGCTTAAACAGTGCGAGTCTAAAGCAACAATAAACGCCATTCGGACTGCAGAGGGCGTGGTTGTGACACAGCCTCAAGCCATAAACGATGTATTTAAGTCATTCTATTACCATCTCTACACATCAGAAGGCCAACTAGATACTGAGAGGTGTAGTTCGTTTCTTCACAGTCTATCTCTCCCCGAACTAGATGATGAAGACATAGATAGTTTAGAGAAGCCTATATCAATGGAAGAACTTGAATCAGCAATGAAATCCCTAAATAGAGGCAAATCGCCTGGCCTGGATGGCCTGCCCCCTGAATTTTACTTAGCATTCTGGGACCAAGTAGGGCCACTGATATTAGACTCCATTAATTTTGCAATTAAGCAGGGATCGTTCCACAGAGATCAAAGAAATGCACTGATTACTCTGCTTCTTAAAAAGAGCAAGGACCCGTTAGTAGGGATCGACCGATATGGTTTTTTCAAGGCCGATACCGATATCGATAATTATGAAATTGGGAAGCCGATAACCGATATGTGCAACCGATAAATGTAAAAATTATAATTCATGTGAAAGTAAAAATAGAACTGAGTTCAGAACAGAGTTAAATGGTGTCACAGTGTACAGGCAATTGCAATTACAGTGACAGCTTTAGGAAAGGAATATTTGAGTTGGATGCAAAACCCTCCATTTTCAGAACTAGCAAAAATCGGTTGTTATTAATAACGTCCAGTAGCCTGATGTCTATTAAACTGCAACTTTAATGTCATTATCAATTAAAAACAAATCAAAAGTTGGACTGATAATAAAGTTTGTCAAAATTAATTAGGCCAATATATTTCTGTATTGCAAATGGACTTTTGGATGGGATTTGCATCTGAACTCATCATTGGTTATGTAGATAGCTACACATAACTTGCATAAGTCCTTAGCATAGCATAAATATTAAAACCTGTAGAATTCAGAGGTGGCTAGGCTACTGGTTATTTGGCACTGCATAGTTGGCATTTATTTTCATAGGCTGGGCAGCGTGTCTGTCTGCGTGTGTGTGTAGGCTCCCGTGTGTGAGCGTGCATGAAGAGGGAGGGAGGGTGAGACGAGACGAGAGAGAGAGAAAGAGAACTTAGCTAGGAGGATGACACTGCCATGTTTGATGTTCAAATAGCACTTCAAATAATAAAGTTACCTATTTATGTACAAAAGCAATGTGCTTTTAGGACACGAGACCGAGTCACGTTATGACTTCCTGACAAGTTATCACCTTCGGGGATTTATCATGAACGGCTTTACCACTGGCACATTTATTTCGCTAGTGAGTTTTAAATTCTCAATAAATAGCCTGTTGTGTTGGCTTACGCTAAACGGATAATCAGCCTGCACAACACGTTACGTTTAATTTCGGCTTCCCTTGGCTATCTCTCTCTATGGCTGCTATCCAACTCTTCGTATAGAATTTACACATTCACAAGCGTAACGTCGCCAAATGGGGATTTTAAAATTAGCCTACGTTACGTTTAGCAAATGGTGAGACTGTTTGCTTTATGACAGTTTCATTGGGACCGATAAGATGCTATTTCTGTTGCTGCCTTCCAAAGTAAGCCTGGCTACACAGGTGCAGTGTGTGTCATGTTCACGAGTAGTAGATCATCGATGCATTTAATGACTCCAAATACATTGTAATGTCGTGCTTTTGCAACTTTCGTGTAGCGGACCTCAAGTGAGGTCGTTCCCCCCGTTGTTCAATGTCTTCTCCTCGAAACAGACTTTCACAGCGTTTAGCCTCCGGTGTTGATTGGCTGATTCGTTGTGCTTAACAAATCAGATGGTGTGGTGGGCGGGACATTGCTGTAGAGTTGTGAGTGCAGGCAGTGGAGGCTGCGTTAGGGACAGAACGGCTGCAAAATGTATGTTATCGGCTTATCGGTGGAAAAAATGGCCGATACCGATAACCATAAAAATGCGGAATATCGGCCAAAAATATCGGCCTGGCCGATTATCGGTCGATCCCTACCCGTTAGAGTGTTCCAGCTACAGGCCGATCTCTCTGATTTGTAGCGACATTAAAATTTACTCCAAGGTGCTGGCCACCCGTATTGAAACTGTAGTGGGTAAACTCATACATTTTGATCAAACAGGGTTTCTTAAAGGAAGACTGGCTTCTGATAATACCAGGAGGCTCTTACACATTATTGATATCGCAGACACTCTCAAAGAAGATTGTGCTGTCTTTTCACTTGATGCCGAAAAGGCTTTTGACCGCCTAGAATGGGGCTACCTATGGATGGTCTTGGAGAGATTTGGCTTTGGTCAGAAATTTTTGTCTATGCTAAAAGTTTTATATGGTGGCGTCACAGCCTCAGTCCTCACTGGCACTTTCCAATCACAAGCCTTTAACCTACATAGAGGAACAAGGCAAGGCTGCCCATGCTCACCTCTACTGTTTGCTTTATCCTTAGAACCTCTGGCACAAGCCATCAGAGAAAGTGATGTAATAACCCCCATTACTGTGGATAATTCTAGACACTACCTCTCACTTTATGCAGATGACTGCCTTCTGTTCATCTCTAACATCCAGCAATCCCTACCACGCCTCTTATCTCTATTCAGTGATTTTCACCAAATGGCTGGATATAAAATAAACTGGTCTAAATCTGCCCTCCTCCCCCTGAACACAACAGCTAAGAAGGCCCAACTACCAGCAGGCATTCCTGTTTGTTCATCTTTCACTTACCTTGGAATAGAAATCTACCCTAACCTTCATAGAATTGTTCAGGAAAATTTTCATAGGGTCAAAAATAACATAGAACATGATCTAAAGAGGTGGAGCTCTCTTCACGTTTCTATGCAAGGCAGAATTTCAACTATCAAAATGAACGTGTTGCCACGTATAAACTTTCTGTTCTTTATGATCCCCCTTGCCCCCCCTTCAAATTACATACCTGAGATGCACTCTCTTATTTCAAAATTTATATGGGGAGGAAAGCGTGCAAGAATCAAACTAACAACTTTACAAAGTAGCAAGCTCACTGGAGGCCTGGCGGTCCCAAATCTAAACTTCTACTACAATGCCTTTCAGATTAGACCATTGCAGACATGGAGGCGCCAAGATTCTCAAGTCCCATGGCGTGCAATAGAGGCTGCACGTGTGAAACCACACCGCTTAGAGGACTTGCCCTATACAGGCACAGGCCGCAAGAATATTCAGCTACGCTATGGGAGCATTATAGCTAACTCTCTTAGTGTTTGGAAAAAAACAGAAAAACTGATGGGTGTAACAGGTGTATTCCATAAGACAACCCCACTATGGAACAATAACAACTTTCAATCAGGTGGGAAGCCATTTGTATTTTCCCCATGGGCTCATAAAGGAGTTTATGTTTTTGGTGATTTATTTGATAATTCTGCCCTACGCTCATTTCTAGACATAAAGTCTGATCATGATCTGCCAGGTACTTCATACTTTCTCTATCTAAGACTGAGATCTGCTATGAAAGCGTATGGAGTGCCCTGGAGTCAGCCGATTTCAGAACACCCCATGGAGAAATGGGTTGGACCAAAGCAGGGCTCTAGAGGAACTGTAACAGTCATCTACAATGCTTTAATCTCTCATCAGTCCAAAGGCTTAGCTGTAGAAAGGGTGTGGGAAAGGGACCTGAACGCCTCTGGTTTAGAGCCATCATGGGAGGACATATGGGAAAACCTTAATAGTGCTTCCAAAAATCTTGCACATCAACTTATACACTATAAACTGATACACAGGGCATATGCAACTCCCATGAAATGCTTTAAAATGAAATTGTTACCAAGCCCCAATTGCACTCACTGCCAAGATCAGGCACTTGGTACAACAATGCACATGTTCTGGGAATGCAGTCCGATCAGACGTTTTTGGAACGAGGCATTTTCCATCATTTCTTCACTACTTAATATTGACATACAACCTAACCCCTGTCTTTGTCTTCTCAATGATGACTCACATCTGTCCCTCACTCTCATTCAGCGTAGACTGCTTCTAGCAGGGCTCACAGCAGCAAAAAAGCCATATTAAGACTCTGGTTCTACCCTAATCTACCTTTGAAACAGTACTGGCTAACGGCCTACCAGTATGTTGCAGCCTTGGAGTGCACAACTGCACGCCTCAATAACGCCAAACCCAAAACTATTCAGGCTTGGTCAGACATTAGCCTATCCATCCAAGACCTTCTTAGGATGTGATTTTATTGTTTAACGTCAGATACACCCCCCCCCCCCCTTTTTTTTTTATTTTTCTTTTTTTTTCTAACTATACACATTTACTTTTGTGTCCTATGGTTTACTTTTCTTGCAACTTTTTGTTATAGTCCGCATATTGCGAATACATTCACTTCTATTTATTTTTATTTCATCAACAAAATGTATTATTATCACTATTGTTTTTCTTTCTTTTTTGGCATGAGATATATACTGTGTTGTACTGTACCGTATGTTGGTTTGTGTTTTAATAAAAATCACAAAAAAAAAAAAAAAAAAAAAAAAAAGGTAATTGACAAAAAAGATTCAATATAATTTACCACATTTGTAGAGTTATAGAAGGATACCATTTAAACTTTACTTTACTTTAATTTATTAACTTATGATGTCTGAAAGACAAATCTTTATGCATGTCAAAAATGTTTTTTTTCCGCAGTTAAGGCAAAAGCCAGGAAAAGAGAATCCCATCTTTCTTCCATCCGATTCAAAGCATGACTGGCAGCTGGCCAAGATCTTTGTGCGGAACGCTGAGTTTGGAGTTCACGAGGTCGACTTTCACCTGCTGAAAACACATCTTATGGCTGAGGTGTTTGCCATATCAACACTGAGAAACCTTCCCTCACAACATCCCCTCTATAAGGTATTTCATATTTGACTTGTGATCTCATTCAGGTTTTGAGAAAGCTAGATCTTGAACAGCAGTATATCCTTTAGACCTGCCCCAACAAAGTCAATCTGCACAGAGAGATTAGCACACCACGCTAAGCTTATGAATGAATAAGATAAGCTCACACCACGCTAATGCTTATGAATGGATAAGATAAGCTCACACCACGCTAATGCTTATGAATGGATTGATTTATGATTTATGAATTCACCTGTTGTGAGACCAAGCGTAAGTGTGTGTGGCCTACTGCAAGCCGCATCATCCTGTTTAGACTTGCTACTGCATTACACAGTCAAAAAGTACAATCATGACGGGTAAAACATGGGGCAGGCCTTAGTAATACCAGATCCATAAATCCCCCCAAATCTTGTCAGTATTGCATTTTAAAGACTGACTGCAACTACGCATTGCAGTGATAATGTGTGTGTGTGTGTGTGTGTGTGTGTGTGTGTGTGCGTGCGTGCGTGCGTGCGTGCGTGCGTGTGCGTGGTCGTGTGTGTGTGTGTGTAAGAAATCAAATGAAAGTATCCGCTCACAAACTCATTCAGTGTTTAACATATCCACTCACTTTGTTAGAAAATGAAGATGGTTATTTTTTTCCCTTCTTCTGCAGCTCCTCTATCCTCATATCCGATACACACTCCAGATTAACATCTTGGCCAGGACCTCACTGATCTCTGAAGATGGGGCCATCAACATGGTATGTACTGTGAGCACTATATTTAATAGTATGTACTGTACTTTTATGGCATGCACTATATTTGATAGGATTAAATGAGAAATCTCTTAAATTAACTTTAGCCACTCAAAAAGGATAGAAGTTACAGACATCTCAAAATAAACTAGCCAGACTAGTCCTTAACTTGCCCCCTCATACCCACCTTTTACCTTACCATTTTGAAAGCCTTAAAGGGGAAATTCACTTTTTAGCATGTTTAGCCCATTTTCTGGAGTGTCTAGGATGAAATAGAATTATCCACACCAAAATTTTGACAATTTCTCCTGTCTCGGATATTTGATATGTTAACGTATGATAATTGTTTTGGAACATCAACGGACAACACTTACCACTTGGTGAGCTGCACATGTTTTAAAACAAAGGTTTAAGGTTCTTTTAAAGCCATTATCAGACATGCACAAAGCAAGCCATTCTGAAGCAGAAAAGGGGGGATTCAGAGTTCACTGATAAATCAGTGACTGCAGTTTTTATGGGTGCAAAGCTATGGGTGCAAAGGCATCAATAATAGTTGCAGCAGCGTCTTGAGCATATCTAGGGCACCAACCTTGTACTTATGCTAATAAAATCTTGAGAGTTTCCTGTCTGAATTATGTTGAAACTGTTTGTTTCTCTCAGTATGCAGGAGTCGGAGGAGACTCGTTGCAGAAGTTACTGAGGCGTGCCACAACTGCCATGACCTACAGCTCCCTCTGTCTGCCTGATGACATTTGTGAGAGAGGCCTGAATGACGTCCCCAACTTCCATTACAGAGACGATGGGCTGAAGCTGTGGAACATCATGAAAAAGTAACCAACATGTCCTGACATAGCCCGACCTTAATACTGCTGTTCATCCGTATTCATGGTCTGGAGGTTCTTTAACCTGACACGATTATACTGCGGAGGGGAGGGCATTCACTTCTGGTTTGAAATGATTGGACAGCTTATTGGCCGGTAGTCCCCAGACCATGGATACGGATGAACATTCGTATTATGGGCGGGCTATGTCAGGCTAGTCTTGACATGGCTCATATCTTAAATATATATTTTTTTTTGCCGTGCAGCGTGGTGTCTTTGTTATATTGCAAGACACTGAAGTTCAAGGATCAAATTACAATGTCAGAGGGACAGAATTTGTTTTCTTAAAAAATACCTTATGGGGCCATAAATGTGAAGTCATTTTCTGGTGTGTTTCTTTGCAGATTTGTCGAACGTTTCTTGACCCACTACTATGAATGTGACACAAACGTGCAGAAGGACTCAGAATTGCATGTCTGGATCAGTGAGATATTTACCCATGGATTTCTGGGACGAGAGACCTCAGGTGTGTTATGTTTGTTATGTCTTTCTTCACCAACAAGACATTTGAAAGGAATTAGCTCACTAGCTCACTAATAGCTCACAGACAGAGGAGAATCATTCAGCAACAAGGCAAAAACAAGAGGAGCATCCACAGTTAACTATTGTGATAGGAACTCAGTTACAAAGTGTTAACTGAAGACTGATTGAACGAGTGTTGAGCTAGCTAGCTAGCTTCAAGCAGCTTCATTAACACTATCAATATCTATCCTACCCAGGGGCATAGCACCAAATTCTGGGCCCTATGCACAAACTGTGGCCATGGGCCCCCCTTATCCCCTAGAATACAATGTCTGACTTGTAAAGCCATAGCCCTCTGCCCAAATAGGGCCCTGGTAACTCAGTATCCCCCCCCCCCCACTACGGCACCCCTAATCCTACCCTATGAACCTGACCATAGCATGGTGCAGCAATGCCTCACACATTGGCCTCGCACACCCTGCCATTGACACCTTCTGCGTTGCTGTTGCTGGTCTGGCCAACTGCTGATCTTAATGGGGAAAAATGGGGAACTCAGAAAGCATTTTGTAACATTTTCTAACATCGACCAGTAGCAAAACAAGGCATTAGAGGGAGGCGGGTCAACCATGCGCTTTGAGAAATTACAGCGCTATAGGCTGTTGGTCAGACCAAAGTCTCGCAGAGCTTTGAAAGTCGATGGCAATCAGGCTATCACACATTGGCCTCGGGCTGTTTCCTTATTCACTAGTCAAATGAGATCACAGGCTTTCTACTGCAGGGTGTCAGCTTTCTACTGCATGGTGTCAGCTTTCTACTGTCACAAGTAGGATATGCACAAACAGAGTCAGTCCCCAGGGTCAGGCTCAAAGAGTTGACACTAAATAAAATCAATATTTTTATTACTAACCGGGAAGTGACAACTCAGGTGCTGTATGTTATCAAGATAAGGTCCAATGTTGGCAGTCATCTGTGAGAGTTGGCAAATATGTAGGCATGGGGTGACTTAATGTTTTCTCTTGTGCAAACTGGATTGTTTGAACAATGTGTCTTATGAAGATACAAGTTTATCCCAGGTCAGTATTTTTGGTGAGATCAATATTTAAACAGCACCTTAATCATATGACAGGCACAATTGCTTTAAGGCACACCCTTCATTGTAAACCCCACTGTGACTATTTGGTCGTTGGAAAGGAATGACCTTGGATTATCAAAAAGGTCATTTAGTTTGGAATTATAAGGGGACCAGATCAATTGAGCCAGGTTGGGACTCTAGCCAGGACACAGGGGAACCCCCTTATCACATCTACAGTACTACTGTACAGCACATTGTTCCAATCACTGGATTGATTTTAAGAAAGAAGGGAAGAAAGACACAAACAGTATTGGCCACCCTAAGGCCTGCCATTTCTGCAAGAAATCTGGGAGACCAAAATGATGTTAGAGAATATAATTCAGAGACAGACCATGAACAGGCCATTGACAGAGATACACAAGCACAAAGCATAATAGAGCAGTCTTTGCAGGCGTAAGCCCTCATCTGAGAATTGGCAGCCGGCGATTATCTGCGGTTAACGCCTTAAAGGAGAACGCCGGTGTGATTCTGTCTTAAAATATGTTAAATAATGATCGGAGCATGGACTTGTCGCACATAGTTCACTTGCACCTGACCCCTCCTCTCGGGAATACGGCTAGTTAACCGATTGGCTCCACACAGGCTTAGCGTTGGAGTGGACCAGCACCTGTCTGAGTTGGAAACTGTAGCTTACCTCCATAATTTCCACGATTGACGAAACTCAAAGTTACTCCAAACTTCATTCCGTAGATTCCCGTGGGTGTTTACATTTAAACCGAGTCATGGAGAACTTTGAAAGTGCACATTTAGCTTAAATATAGGGTACAGCTTGTCTCTATGTAGCTTAGAAAGCTTCTGTCGCCTGAACTAACGCAAGATGTAGAGTAGTTCACTACTAAGCATGTAGATCTCGCGTTTGTTCAGGCGACGGAAGGTTACCTTTTCCCAGGGGGCGACCAGTTGCTACATTGTTTTGTGTATGTGTGAGAGAGAGAGAGAGAGAGAGAGAGAGAGAGAGAGAGAGAGAGAGCGAGAGAGAGAGAGAGAGAGAGAGAGAGAGAGAGAGAGAGAGAACCTCTCACAGAGATGTCTTTTTATTCCTCCTTCCAGGAATACCGTCATGTTTTCAGACACTGGCAGAACTCATCAAGTTTGTAACCATGGTGATCTTCACTGTGTCTGGCCAACATGCGGCTGTCAACAATGGACAGGTAAGAAACTGTATTCAAATCACATTGAGGCCCTGGCTTTTAGCATTTATTTCTTCAAGCTGCAATGTGGTAGCCTTGAGGAAGGCTTTTTGTTTTGACTCATCTTTAAGACATGATGAAGCAGTTTTTAGATCTCTTCTCTATAAACCTAACCTCTTGTTAAATTCTCCTCAGTTTGACTTTGGTGGCTGGATGCCCAACTACCCCACTGCTCTCAGAAAGCCTCCACCCAAGGAGAAAGGCCAGACCACCGAGGAGACCATCCTGGAGACCCTGCCTGATGTGGGCACCACTGTGAATGGGATGGCTTTCTTACGCCTTCTTAGTAAAAAATCCAACGATCATGTGAGTTTCTACATCGTCAGGACATACATTTTAAAGGAATAGTTCACCTCTTAATGAAAATTGGTTATTCACCCCCTTACCTGGAGTTACATATGTGGGTAAGAGCATTTTGGTCTTAGTGCATGCGTTGTCCTAGTCTGGCAACCCCAATTTTACCTTTAGCTTAGCATAGGCGCTGGAAAGCAAAGTTGCCAAAGTGTTGCTATCTGGAAACATTACATTCCAGCGCCTAAGCTAAGCTAAAGCTAAAAAATGGGGAAAATTGGGGATGCCATACTAGGAAAACACAAGCAGAGACCAAAATGCTTTTACCCACATATGTAACTCCAGGTAAGGGGATGTATAACCAATTTCCATAAAGAGGTGAACTATTCCTTTAAGATTTATATCTCCATTTGAATCATATTCTGAGTACCCTCCTTGCTCATTTCATGTTCATTTACTTGGGATAATTCGCTGGGTAATTTGTAATGCATTGGTACTTACAAGACATTTAGTTACAGTTCTCCACTGAAACATACTGCTGTCTATACTGTAATATATGAAGTATAATGGTTATATCTGTACAACTTGTTCTACTGTCATACTCACTATCATCGTTTCTGTTCACAACATGTTACTTGTAATTTCAAACGTATTCATTTTCTTTGCAGTATCCACTGGGCTATTACCCAGAAGATATGTATAGTGAATCGGTCCCTTGCAAGCTCATTGAAGAGTTCCAGAAGGATCTGAAAGAGTTGTCTTGTTTCATTGAAGAACGAAACAAGAAACTAGAGCTCCCTTACACTTATCTCAACCCAGAGAATGTGGACAACAGTGTGGCCATTTGAGAAAGAATTCAGCATTCTTGTTTGCTTTGAATTTTGTGTCTAGTCTTCTTTCCATTGCCAAGAAATTGCATAGGCCTTTTACTAAATATGGATTACTGTCTAACATAATTCATGAATGTGAACTTTAAAGGGATATTCCACCTTCAAAATCACCACACACCGATCACTTAAATAAAAACCTGAATTTAAGTGATTGGTGTGTGATGATTTTGATGTTTGATTTGGATTATACTTATCTGCTTCACCGGCACCTGTACCACTTAAGGCTAGTAAAGCAGATAAGTATGATCAGTATGATGCACTTTGATATCCCACCTTTTTTATGAAAATATGTTTGTCTCAACAAACATCTTCAAGTGTATATTTTACTAGCTTTGGGCCACACCTTCCAGCAGCTTAAAGGGATATTCCACCTTTTTATGAAATCCAATGTTTCGCCCTCTTCCCTGGAGTTATATATGTGTGTAAACACAATTTGGTCTCAGTGTATGCGTTTTCACCACAATTTCAGCTTTAGCTTAGCATAGGTGCTGGAAAGGAAAGTAGCCAAAGAGTTGCTATCTAATGTCAAATGTGGCTAATGTGAAATGTGCTTCATGACTAAAAGTGCTAGCCTGGTAATAAACCAACAGGTTTTTCACAAAGGGGCTGGCCATTCGGTAGTGAGAAAGAATTGTTTACTGGAGGTGTTTAAATTTTGAGAAAAGATTGGAACAGCCCTTGACTGATAGCCTACCTTGAGTGATACATGTACTGTAGTATGCCAGCTCTGCATTCTTCTGTTTGCTGATTGGATGGAGTAAAAAATGCCACTGGAGACAATAAGCTGATTGGAATCAAATCCAGTTGAGCACTGTAGGGAGTAGATGTGCATAGGAAAACAAGTCCAGGCTAAAAAAAAAAAGAACTGGACATTTCTCTATATTTACATCAGTTCCACCACTGACCTTTAGGGGGAGAAATAGGTCAAATGTGTGATTCTTATGGGCTAGAAAGATTCATCAGTGTGGCACTGTGTGATTAGTTACAGGTGAAGGTTCTGTTAGAGGAGAAATTCTCATTGAATAATAGGCCTATACATTTATGTAATATCATTTGACCAATGTCATTCATTTCACCAAATCCAATAGGCTATACCTGGGGGGCATAGGGCATGGGCTGCTGTAAAAGGTTGTTACACAAAAATGAAATCTAGGATCCAAGGATCAAAACCTGGGTGGACAACCCTTAACTGCCGTGTGTGTGTTGTTGCCCATTTTATGCCCCAGTCTAAGTATATGGAGCAACATTTTATGGGTGAATAGGGTATACAATTGAACAAACAGGCTAGATAGGCCTATTCCCACAAAAATTGTTAAAATAAAAGTTTTTTTCTATTGCAAGCACTGGTTTGTTGTGTTGTTTGAAGGTACATTTGCTTTTGGTGCATGTTTTAAGGTGTGACAAACACACAATATTCACACACACTCTCACACCACATTACTCATACCTTGTAATACAAAGGATAAATCCGGTGTGAATCAGTCAATAGCCCTGAAAAAAAGAACAAGAAAATTTTGATGCTACATAAACTGAATAACAACATAAAAGTATGGATTTTTTTGATGAAATTTGGATTGTATGAAATTTTCAGACAATGTGTGGTATTAGGACAAGTAACAACTGAAACTTTTTTTTTTTTTAGTCCCTCCAAAGCGGCACCTCTGATTCTCAGAAAACTGCTGTTCTGAAACAGAGAAATAGTGTATTTATTTACTTATTTAGTTATTCATTTATTAAAAGATTTAAGACTTTTAAACAAATCTGGAAACATAGGCTATTTCCATAAGCGACAGGACAAGCCATGGATATTATTATTTGTCCTCTGTGATTCCTGACATTGGATCATTCACTGCAGGGTTAGAATGACCCTTTAGTTTGGATAGTTCAGTCCTCATAATCTTTTTGATTACTAAGAGCCAACAATGCTGTTCATTCAAGACAGTCTAGTGGTGTTCTTCTTGGCAAGCTTCTGTCTGTTATATTTCTTCAAGGTCTTAATCCTTGTATTGTGTTCAGAGGCTGTACTCTATCATGTTGTCTGGGTCAAATTGACCCAGGTGACCCTTGTTTATAGACAATATCTATTGTTCCTATGCAGAACTAATACCCTTGGTCAATGTTAAAATATCAATATTAAAACATGACCCAAACACATCTCAGTACAAACAAGGCTTCACTGAAGGAAATTGGGCATTCTGTTTCAGTTTGCATTGGTGATTGTTTTGGTTTGACAGTTTTTGTTGATGTCCATGCTGTTCAGCCTGTGGAGTAACAGAGGACTTATCAGCAGGTTGGTCCAAGGTTGACAGAAAAAAGTGTGTGTGTGGCGTGTCTCTCTCTCTCTCTCTCTCTCTCTCTCTCTCTCTCTCTCTCTGTGTGTGTCTGTGTGTGTGTGTGTGTGTGTGTGTGTGTGTGTGTGTGTGTCGTCTCTCTCTCTCTCTCTCTCTCTCTCTCTCTCTCTCTCTCTCTCTCTCTCTCGTGTGTTTGTGTGTGTGTCTGTGTGTGTGGTCTCTCTCTCTCTCTCTCTCTCTCTCTCTCTCTCTCTCTCTCTCTGTGTGTGTGTGTGTGTGTGTGTGTGTGTGTGTGTGTGTGTGAAAGAGAGAGAGAGAGAGAGAGAGTTGTTTTTGGTGCAATCTGTACTTGGTCTGGAAGAATTGTTAATGATTCCAGACAATTCAAACATTTCTATGAAATTCAACCCAATATGGAAAACCTGTCCTAGGAGGAGGCTACAAATGAAAGTTCTAAACAAAGAGAAAAGTTGTTTAAAATCTCCTCCCACTCTCTCTCTCTCTCTCTCTCTCTCTCTCTCTCTCTCTCTCTCTCTCTCTCTCTCTCTCTCTCACACACACACACACACACTTACACACATGCACGGGCACACACACACACACACACACACACACACACACACACACACACACACACACACACACACACACACACACACACACAAACATCAATCATAAAAACCACAGCAATATCAGGAAAGGAACACATCCCACATGTAAAAGCTCTCCAGTGTTGTGCATGTCTCTTGGTTCTTCAAATTAAAGGTGAGCATCCCTCTCTTGCTCTTTCTCTCTCTATATATATATTTTGTTTTGTGCTTCTTCTGTTATTCATTTTTACTCCATTTTGTGCAGAACGGAATCGCCATGGTGATTTACACGGTAACAGCACACACAGGAAGCAGACTCATGTCTGGGACCACCAATTTCATCAGCATTCAGCTGTACGGCACCAAGGGCAGTAGCGACAAAGAGAGTCTCAATCGCTTCCTTGGCTTTTTCCAAGGATCCGTAAGTGTGAACATGAAAAAGTGTAATGAAGGCACACAAACTGTGATACTGAGAGCAGGACCGAAAAAAAAAGTAACACAAGTATACAGAGAAAAAGTCAGCTTCAACCAGAATTTGCTCCCAATAATTAATTAATGAATTATTAGAATTATTAAATGTTAAAAGTCAACCTCACCTTAGAAATTGAAGTCTCATCTACATGGACATGCAAATTATTTCAGAAAACTTGCAATACAACAAAACTATAGTCTCAATGTAGCCTACTGTAAATAATCAGCTGAGCAAGTTTCGAAAGGATATCTATTTGTTAAAATCTTTACCCCATCCAGCCAACATTATGTAAGTCTATGGAGGGACTTATAATGGGCATAAAATGGGTGATAACAGACACAAAACTACACTGCTGTCAGCTACTTTCTGTCTTAATATTACTATTTCAACTGTTACAAGTTCAAATTCACTATTCACACTTGTTTTGAATAGTTTTTGGAAGGCTATTTCAGGCTGGGTTTCCCAAAATAACCCAAATTAAAGGCAACTTATTTTACATTTACATTTAAATTACGTCTGTTTCTGTGTTCACATAGGCATGAATGGAATAATAGCCTATGTACGTTTCTGTGTAAACTTCACAGACTTCATAGGAAAACTGCAATCTCCCATAAAAGCTTGTCCATTTTTTGTCATGTCCATAACGCAAATTGAAAGGAAATTCATGATATTATTTTTTTGTGTTTGCCTGTATTCAGCCATGGAATTTACATAAGAAAATGAACAAAACTGTGAAATATACTGCTAGGCTTGCAGTGGCATTTTGTTCATCAATGCATGAAAATGTTAAGTCCATAACACTGGATTTTCCCATATATATTTAAAAAAAAAATAATGTTTTGGACCAATAGTAAATCTGAGGAAGGGCTAATTGGCCCGAAATGTCACAGTATTTTTAAAATAACTAAATTCTGGTTGAAGCTGACTTTTTCCTTATACACTTCATTACAACAGAAACCCCAAAACAACATGGAATTACCTTTTAGCTGAAAAATAAGATAATAAGAAAATGTATTCTGAAGACATACCTATAGTTGGAAATAAAAAAAAACCCTTTCCTTAAGAATGTTTACAAACCTTATTATGGTTTTGACTGATAAAATAAGGCCATCAGGTTCTCTTTTGTTCCCAAACTACTTCTGCTATCTGCAGTCATATAGACATGAAGTCATGAAAGGGAAAGGAAAGGAAACCCTGTTTTGTAATAGCCTGACATAGCCCGCCCATAATACGAATGTTCATCCGTATCCATGGTCTGGGAACGGTCCTCTTGGGCGTGTTTATATCGGTAGAGAGTCTACCGGCCAATAAGCGACGCTGATTAGACGAGCTGTCCAATTGTTTCAAACCAAAAGTGAATGCCCTCCCGCACGCAGTATAATCGCGCCAGGTTAAAGAACCTCCAGACCATGAATACGGATGAACAGCAGTATTATGGTCGGGCTATGTCAGGCTAGTTTTGTAATTACCCCCTACATTTCTGCATTTCAAAACATCTTTTCCTATTTCTGTCCATGCAGGAGAGGACATTCACTGTAAAATGCGACGAGTCTCTTGGGGAGCTTATAACGATCCAACTTTCTTCCAAGCCTTTCTTGGGGTTCAAAAACTGGTGGTTCTGTGATAAGATCATAATTACAACACCTGAGAATGATGACGTTCTGTTCCCATGCTATCGCTGGCTCAACTCTGAGGAGCACCTTACGTTAAGTCCTGCCAAAGGTATTAGGTTATTGGTTGCTACAACATTACTAACTTTTACAACATACACAGTTGCAGAGGTTATGTGGCATTTTTCTTCATCAATAATGCATGCAAATGTCACGCCCATTACGCTGGAATGGCCCAAATATGTAAAATGAATATATACAGTATGTCCATTTACCCATTAATGTATTTGTATGTGTCCACTGACTTTCTAATGGCCAGGTAATGTATTTGTATGTTGTATTCTTATGACTTGATTCTTATGACTCTTATGACCAGTTGTTAACGGATTTCTTTCCATTTCAGCAAGCCTTGGTTTCCAGGACAGTCACCAACTAGCACAGGAACACCGGAAGATGCATCTCCAAGACCACCGTGAAACTTACAGGTTGGTGAACAAAATCTGTTACCTAGAGTTGATAGTAACATACAGTATTTATTACCTCTGAGGAGGAGGTTATGTTTTTGTTGGGATTTGTTTGTTAGTTTTGTTTGTCTGTATGTCTGTTTGAGAAGAAGTTGAGGACAGATTATCATAATTTTTTTACCAGAGGTGTGTCTTTGCCCAAAGGAAGAACCCATTACATTTTGGTGATAATCTGGATTAGGATTAGCCTAGCAAGACAACCCTTTACAGAGATTCTGTACTGGGGTCTATAGTGCAACGCGGTTGGCATATGGATGTGAGAGGCATTTCTCTGTTGCCTTGGCATACACCAAAGTAGTTCTTTATCACAATACATTTTTTTTTTTATCATAAACCCCTACACTGCCATCGGGCATGAACTAGCCCGGTCAGCCGATGGTCATTTTTGGGCTGGGGCTGTTATGATTTCTTCATAATTTCCTTGAAGGATATTGGGGCAGTCCAATTAAATATCTCATGTTCATACAATTTGTCCAACTTAAAGTGTTTATGGGTAGTTGACATGACATGGATTTTTTTTTTTGGTTGCATGTGTTAATCATAATTAAATGAGAAGTGTGTGAAAAGTGTGTGAAAAACCATGGTGATATTGTTCAGAAAGTGCTGTTTTTAAATGAACATACAGAGCATTAATGGGAATTCTTTTCTAAAATATGCTATATTTTAGTTAGCCTGGTTTTAGGGTGTTAAGACACATGGTTTTAATATCATGCTAAATGCATGAAATGTCCAATGGTGTGACACAATATGTCCTATGATGTGACGTAATACCAAGGTTTTCTTCAACACAATATGATTATTTTTTCACACCATATGATAGAAACAAATAATGTTCTACTACTACATACTGTTCGTTACAGCTAATAGGTTAGTTTATTGAAACAAACAAAGGAACAAAATTGGAACAAAAAAAGGCCATGTCATGTCAACCACCCTTATTTAGCTTGCCATGAAGTTATTGTTGAACAAAATCATTCTTGTGAACATTTTATGGTCCCAGCCCAGCCTGTCATACAAGTAAGGGATAACGGCCGCCGAGGTGTTATCACTCGGTTGCAACTAAAACGTATAGATGGTAAGCAAGTGTTTAAAACATAAAAGAAACACGTGGCTATCCTGTTCGGTTGGGGTACTATTTTCTTATGAAAGAAGATCCACAAGGCTGCATTCTAAAGAGCATTGATAAAGAACGCTGGTTAAACTTTTTTAACCCAACAATACCTCAGGTGTCCTGTTATCTAGAAATAATGGACACCCTGACAGCCAATCAAAAAACAGTATTCCATTCCACCAGGTGATAAATACCCAGTAAACCAACTGCCCTCTATGTCACTCAGGTGGCGTGTGTACAAGGAGGGACTTCCCCATTGTATTGATTTTGACGAGCCCTCCGATCTTCCTGATGAGGTTGAGTTTTCCTTCACTAAATCCTCTGAATTCTTCTCAACTGCCGCAAAACAGTAAGTAACTTAACTTGGTATAAAACATTCGTAATATATAATACACTCAAACTAAAGTAAAATTAGTAATGAACATAAACTATTGGGTATGAACAAATATACTATATGCTGGACACTGCAACACCATAAAAAATAATCTAATAATGTGTGATGTCAGGATGACTGCCTTGAATCTAGCTGGCTTGGCAGACAACAGAGAGTCATGGGAGAGCCTTGAACAAATTGATGTGGTCTTGACGGAGAACAGAAGCATATTCAATGGTATGTGTTGATAGGTCTTCTGTACATACAGTAGTGATGCCCACAGTTACTTTTTCAGTTTTTTTTTTTTTTGTTGTTTAATTTATTCTGATACTATGCAACATGACGTTTTAGAATATGTTGAGAATCACTGGGACGAAGACAAGTTCTTTGGCTACCAGTTCCTGAATGGCATCAACCCCATGGTGATCAAACGCTGCTGTAAGCTGCCAGAGAACTTTCCTGTTACTAATGAGATGGTCAAGAAAAACATCAGCAACTTAAATGAGGAGATTAAGGTAAGCTATTTGGGTGAGCACAGCTATCTCTGGCCAAACCCTTACCTCTGGGCACCCCAACCTCAAAGAGTAATATAACTGTTTATGATATAAATGCAAGATCTGATATCACCAAGTAATTAAGAGTCCAGGATCAATGTCAAACTTGTTTGTCCTGGATCTATGAACTCTAACCCTAACCCTAACCCTAACCTTACTCCTAACCCTAAACCTAACCCATTGATCCAGGGCAACAAGTTTGACATTGATCCTGGACTCTTAATTACTTGGTGATATCAGATCTTCCGATATGCGGGGCCATTTCAAGAGGGCCCCAAGGAAACAGGGTATGGAGGCCATTCACCTCCCATAAATAGGTTTGAATCACATTGTTATATACTTCAAGCATCTTTCATACTATAATAATAATAACTAGAAGCACTCAGAGAAATGTCATCACGATCCAGATCACCACCGTTTATAACTTTTTGACTTATCTTGCTGACAAACAAACAAACATACAAACCAACACGACCGAAAATATAACCTCCTTGGCGGAGGTAATAATAATTACTTGTGTTGATGTCATAGCTGTCTAACTGCAGCCTTAAGTCACATTTTACTGAAAAACACCACAAAATAAACTTGTAATTACTAAAACAGACAATCTTGGGGGCCCCTTTCAGCCTGGGGCCCCAGGCAATTGCCTGGTTTACCTGTCCTGTTGCAATGGCCCTGGATAGTTTAGTCTTTGATTATGATTGGTTGAATGGCATTCCATACAACTGTATATATTCCCCCGATATAGTGCCTCTGAGACCGCCTTTCCTTCAATATTGCAATTGGGTGATTCTCACAAAACACTTGCCTTTTAAGGAAAATTTTCATTTCAAACAGAAATTTCATTTTGATAATAAAGTCTTAGGTTATCAAAAATGGTATTTTCACAACATTTATAGTCATGTTTGATATGTTTGATATATCTTTGTTCAAGCTTTAATAGAGTAAGACACTCACACACACACATTTTCTCATTAGTGTTATGTTATTGAAGCAATGATTTTAGGAAAAGTAAATGATTCAATTAGAAAAGAGTTCATAGATCATGTAGTTTATGACTTAAAATGTTTAGCCTATCGTCTGCACTAGTGATGCGCGGGCCGGCCCGAGCCCGGCGGGACCCTCGGGCTAGCCCGCGGGCCGGGTTGGGTCGGGCCATTATTTTCATAAGAATCCACGGGTTGCGGTCGGGTCGGGTCAGATCACAGACAGTCATAATTACAACGTTAAAATCACACGCACATCCGAAACAGCAGAATGCCTGCACCTGTGTGTTTGCTCTCTCTCCCTCTGCGCACAGCACCAATGCTGAAGGCAACCGAATGCAAGCAAACAGGCAGCGTCTAGACCTCTAGACTACTCATGTGAAGCGCTCTCTCGCGCTCTTGCTCTCTCTCTCACAACAGCAAACCTAAAAGAACTAACTTAGCTAGCGTGCTAACGAACTAGTTCAAGTGAATAGCAAGTAACATAGCAACTGTATGCTAACTAGAAGCAAACCATTTTAGACTTCGCTTAAACGTAATATTTTGCACTAGCCTTCGTTTATTTTTGGTCTGTCAACTTAAACTAATCTCGGCAACATTGTCCAGCTTGTTGTCATTCAATGAAACACCACTTCTCAATTTTAAAAAAAATTCTGTTAGCTAGCTCGCTAGCGTTAGCTCGCTAACAATTTGTAGTAAAATGCAGCAGCCTAACCTGAATTAAACTTCTGCTACAAATACGAACTATAACAACTTACATTACTCGGCTTGAAATGATGATAGGCAGTTGTAGAATATGACAAATACATCCAAAAAATCCTCAATGACTCCAAAAAGACATTATGGACAGTTTATTGACAGTGTCCCACACATATCTCATTCACTTCACCGTAACGGAGCCCGACCCCAGTTTGCATAAAGGGGGTTGCCCCTGCCCTTGCCAAAGTATTTGTTTCTTTCAATTTTGCAAATCGTGGATGATCTCTCTGTAAAAGTTTGAGATGTTCAGTAAATATCCAATACATCTAAACCGTTTGCTATTTGTCTAATTTTTTACATATTGCCAGGGCAGTTCCAAGCTAAGAACTATTCGGGTCGGGTTAAAAATCATTGCGTAATCTTTCGGGTCGGGCGGGCTGGGTTGGCTGCGTGATGGGTCGGGTCGGGGCGGGTCGTAAAAATCATCGGCCCGCGCATCACTAGTGTGCACTGCCTGTGTGGGCTTGTGCTTTCACATGACAAATTGTCTCTGCGGTGTTCAAAATTTAAGAGCCATTATCTGTTGGTTTTGCGAGAATCACCCAATTAGAGGTCTTTGTATCTGAACTTTTCATCATTACTGCTGTTATAAATGTATTCTGGTTCATGTTTGTCTTCCTAATTATTCAACGATTATTTTGTTCTATGTCCATAACTACACCTTAACCATCCAGAAAGGGAACATCTTCCTTTGTGACTACAAGATGCTGGATGGACTTGTGGGAAATGTAGTTGCTGACAGGCAGCAGTATCTCACTGCTCCACTGGTCTTGCTCTACTGCAACCCTCATGGGACTATGCTGCCCATTGCAATACAGGTACGTGCTGCTAACTGGATGAAGTCAAGCATCAAAAGACATTAAAAAAACATTGATCAATGTCTGCCTTATCCTTATACGGGCTGTGTCTGAAACAGGAAGGTTGTAAATTGAGGCCTTGCTGACTTCACTGTCTACAAAGCCACCTGTCGCAAAACGTATCAAGGCAACTGCACATCGTTTCAGACCAAGCAACTAGGCCTAAGCTAATTAGCGGCACCGTCTTTTTGTTTAGTTAATTGTTCACAAGCCGTTGCCAAGATATTGATAGATTATTCCATAGAATCTTTGACGTTGAAGGCAGCATGAAGGATACACTTGTGCGTCCTTCAAAATTGGGCAAAACAAAGGTACCTACGAAGGCAGGATTTATGCATTTATTCGATTCGGACATGCCTTGCTGCCACCAAATGATTCTTTCGAAGGCAGCATTTTTCCCATTTTGGACACTGTTTTGGCTGTGTCTGAAACAGGAAGGTGGTGACTTGCTGCCTTGCTGTCTTCACTGTCTTCGAAGTTTCCTGCTGTAGAAGGTATCAAGGCAGCTGTTAAAAAAGCCTTAAAAGTGTACATTTTCTTCAGGGTCGCAATTATGACTGGTGGGTTAAAATAGGTTAAATGAGATTGCTCAAAGTAGTGCACTGCCCAACCGGATGTTCCAAGAGAAAGGATCTTGTAAGCCTGTGATGAAACACAGAATAAGGTCAAAAAATAGTAGAAAGATATTGAAATATATGTGTGGTATATGCTTAAAATAGTATTATTCAAATTTATTAATGTAAATATTTTTTTTTAGTTTTACAAACCTTCTGTGTGATCTATATGCAATGTAATCTATATGCTTGTAAAAACAAAACAAAAAGAAAACTGCCTGCTCTCTCTGCAGTTAGGACAAACACCTGGCACAGAGAACCCCATCTTCCTTCCCACTGATACAAAGTATGACTGGCAATTGGCTAAGATCTTTGTGCGGAATGCAGAGTTTGCAGTTCACGAGTTGGACTCTCACTACCTGAGAACTCACGTTCTTGCTGAGGTGTTTACCATTGCAACATGGAGAAACCTTCCCACACCACACCCCCTCTTCAAGGTATGTAATTTGTTGTTTATTAGTTGAACATCTTGGAAAATTTGATTGTGTGTTTGGCAGTCTACTTGTGTGGACCTGCGTGTAGGCTACTGGGTGAATTAGATTAGATTAGATTATCCTTTATTGTCTCTTCGGGAGAGAAATTCAGAGTGGACATGAGCAAGTGTGATTCACAGTTAACATCAGATCACCACAACAGACTTAAAAGACAAAGACACAAACAAACATATAAACAGGGTAACAGACATATAAACAGGGTAACAGACAACCATTGTTAGTGTTACACTCAACGTTCCAGTTTTAGGCCCTGAGTCATCCAAGGAATAATACAAACCTAGATATTGCACATACTCTGACCTAGCGCTATAGCACAGAAAGTACTAAAATAAAAATAGAAAAAAAAAAACCCTCTCACCCCCCCCTCCCCCCCCCGCCACACACACACACACACACACGCACACGCACACGCACACACACACACACACACACACACACACACACACACACACATACACCATCAAGACCTGCTATTTAGTAGCTTAATTGACCAAGGGACCATTGAAAATTTGAACCTATTAGTATTACAGTAAGGGAGCCTGTATCTTCTTCCTGAGGGCAGTATCTCATACTCCCCATGCAAGATATGCTCATCATCCTCTAAGATCTTCAAACCTTCAAAGTCTTTTTACTGTTTCGTCAAATAAGGCTTGCAAATTATTATTAGCACAACTTTAATGCATTTCTATCTCACCTACTGTATATATCTATATTTACTATGTTCATTTGTTAGGGCTATGCTAACACAGGGTATAGCAATCCTTGACTTAACTACACAGATTTGACATTTACCATAAAAAAAAAAATAATAAATAGATTTAAACGTAGCGTTGGCCAGTTGGCCTACCATGGGACTAATTTGACAAGTGGAGCCTTTAAACAAATAGCATTAGTAGAGCACAGAAATATTATGGAACAAGAGCTCTCAAAGTTTTGATAAGGTGAAGGCCAATTTAGGGACCGAACACTGAACTGAGGGCTGCCAAAAGTGCCGGGGGAGAAAAAGAAAAAAAGAAAGAAAAAAAAACCCATTGTAAACATTTAATGACCATAATGTTTTGGAGACATTATCAGATGTTACCGCAGGCCACCAGAAATGTTTCCACAGGCCTCACTATGTTGTAAACCGAGCACAATAAGTTAGGAAACTTGACTCTGACCATTATGTGCCCTATTTTGACGACGTAACGTGAAATGTTGTTGTTTTGGGGGCGTGCCGGCGGCATTTTGCTATTTTCACAGCGCATGAATGAACTTCAAGTTCAAAAAGGTTGGACTTAGGATGCCTAATTAATCATGGGTGTGTTATGGTTGTAACGAAGACATAACCAATGGCAGATCAATCTCTCATTGCCTTTAAGAATGCAGGGCGCCTGGTGAATTGCTATCACACCATCGGGTCTCCTCCTTGAGCATTTAGGAAATGGAAATATTGAATTGCTAGGTATAGATATAGATATCTCTGAATTCTCATTTGAAAGCGAATGTAAACTTGATTCTCCATTCAACGTCCTCCCTTCTTACATCCTCACACGTTTTTTGTTGCAGGCTTATAAATTGTGGTTAACCACATCTTCCTGGACTTCATAATGATTTTGCGATTGTAATAATAAATGTTGTGGCCTTCGTTGTTATGCTGGAATGAGGACTGCATTTCCTATTGCATTGTGCGCTCATAAAATAGCATTTCAGGATTGCGTGACTGATGAATGACCAGATTTTTCCCGGTCACTGGCGGAAGGTTTTTCTGCATCTGTAATAGCATCTGTTGCGCTTTGCACCAAGCCACACCTTCGGGCACATAGTCATCTGCTAATTGGACAACAGACATTAAAATGAGCAATGCGCTCGCACAGAATAGCAATAACAGCATGCGCCAGTCGCGAAGACATTATGCGCTGCCTGCATGATAGGGTCCTATATCTCCCCTTTAGTAATACCAGTCTATAAAGTGTTTTATATAATTGTCATTGTCAATTTGCCACCTTTACGATGAGGTATAGCTTGTAAGCATCGGGCAATCATGGAATGAGCAACACAGCCAAACATGTGAGTAGTGCCAACCAAAAATGTACCAAAATGCCCTGTTATACTCTTCTGTTTGAATAGCCTTTGTTGCTTGGAGCATTGAAGATTGTACTCTCCCACAGAAATGAGGACAAGAACAAAAAAACATGTTGGTCATACACTTTACACTTATTGTCAGGGTCTTTAGTAGCATGTGGAAGATCCATATGTTCCTCACAGTCTGTAGTGAGAGCCGGTTTTGGTACAGCTTACAAGCTATACCTAATTGTAAAGGTGACAAATCAACGATTAAAATGATAAAAAATAACTGCTAGTTTTACTACATGGGGAAATATACCGGTAATGGGCTAAAGTCAAGTTTCCTTACTTTTTGTGGTGGGTTTAGAATGAAATATTGATGAAATAAGTCGTCATAAAATGTAAGTCATCATAAGTCACGAATAAATTCTCATTGCTGTTACTTTATTTGCTGTTACATTGCTGTAAAGGGTTTGCTCCATTGAAAAAACATTTTAAAAAATTTTTTGGACTCATGACATTGACCAATGCACTTTTTGTATACTTCAACATGCGTGGTTGCTAGATTTTGAGTAAAAAATGCCTAAAAATGAAGTTCATTTTTGAGGTTTTTTACCTAGCAAATGGCACCCATTCGGCGGAATCACCTAATGCTTTTTTCTCTCCTCTGTTCTCCCCATGCTCCTATAGCTTCTCTTTCCTCATATCAGATACACACTTCAGATCAACATCATGTCCCGGTCCTCACTGATCTCTGATAATGGGAACTTCGCCAAAGTATGAAGAAGCTTTTATGTGTACAAAATAGTTGATGTGTGGATTATGCATTTTAGCAAGTTGAATATACAGCTACTGTATATATTTTCCAAAGTTGTCCAGTAGGCCTCACTCTTAGGATACGCCAGAGGTGTAGTGGGTGTTGCACGCGGGGGAACGGAGTCCCCCCACTTCTCTGTGCAGATCATTTATGTAGGCTATTTGTAACAATTTAATATTGAGCATTCCCTTTCTAACATGATATTGCGTACCCCCACTTAAAAAATCCCCACAACACCTCTGTGATACGCTATAGTAAGTAGTTAATGTTTGTCTCTCAAAGACAACAAAGAGGGGCAAAAGGCTGTGCTGGAGTTCTGTTATCTATAGACTATGATTATAAAGTTAGGGTTTTTATTATTTATAGGCGTAGTATATGAAAGAGTGTATGTTAACTTTGTGCCATGACCAAGCCCAAACAATGCAGTAGGCTACATTGCATACAGTAAATTGCATAGCAGAACAGTGGTGCCTTCTGTATCCAAAGTCTTTTTTGAACTTGTCACTAAAGAGAAATAACCATTTTGTCTCTCAGTTAACAGCAATTGGTGGGAAGTCAATGAATGAGGTGCTAAAACGTGCAACAGCCCGCCTAACCTACACCTCCCTCTGTCTACCTGAAGACATCTCTGCGAGAGGCCTAGATAATGTCCCTCACTACCACTACAGAAATGATGGCCTGAAACTGTGGAAAATTATCAAGAAGTAGGATTACATGAAGAATTTAAAAGTTTTGAGTTCAAGTGTGAATATGTGTATGCTTTACTAGTACAGTACTTGTTGCAAAGGCAACTGCTTTGTGGGTGATGCAAAATCTATCATCCCTTACAAAAAACATAGGCAAACGCAAAATTTGCATCAATTAACTAATTTTGCTGCAAGGTAATTTACATATCAAAATATGAGCTTTTAGCAAACTTGCAGCAAACCCCTACCAGCAAACTGTTTTGGCAAATCATTGGCAGTTTGTCATAGTTGCCAAATCATCAATAGCGGCTGACTTAGGCAGCCTGTTCTGGCAAACAACACTGTTTGTGGCGAATTAACTAAATTTCCAGCAAACTTGCAGCATTTTTTTTTTTTTTTTTTTGTAAAGGATCACGTCCTGGCTCAAGGCCACCACAACATAAAGCCAATATCACAGCATGTGTGATGTCAAGCAAGCAATAGAGTCTTTTGCGGACTGGGAGGTCCAGGTTTTACCTGGCTCCCAATTACAACACCAATTAGTCTTTGGGTTTTAAGGTAGCTGTGGGAGATATTGAAATTAAGGCCGAGGAAGTGGTCACTTACTCAGGTTGCATACTGGATGATAAATTATCAGGGGAGTTTATGGCACAAAGAGTTATTTCAAAGGTTAGCCAAAGGCCTAATTTCCTGTCAAGGATATCTAGTCTTTTAGACAGCAAAACCTTGAAAATATTTTCTGATACTCTTGTCCAATGCCATCTTGACTTTGTTTGTACATATTGGTACACTGGCACTACAAATGGCCTCAAAGACAAATTACAGATCTGTCATAATAAGCTGATCAGAGTTATTCTTAAACTTCCCAGAGCTCACCTTGTTTCAAGCTATTTTTCTAGTCTTAGATGGCTTAGAGTGGAGGAGAGTTTCTCAGCTTAAGTTGTGCTTAGTTTATAACATAAGAAACAACCTGGTACCCAAGTATTTATTGAACAATTTTTCAAAAGTTAGTGACATTAGTGAAGTTAGTACTCAATTACTCCACCAGGGGGAGTTCCACCAATTATAGACTATGCCGTTTTAAGAACTGTATGGGAAAGTATTCTTTCTTATACTCAGCAGCAGTCTTGTGGAATGGCTTACCTTTCAACATCAGAATGTTGAATTCATCATATGTCCAGTTTAAATCTTTAATTTAAAGATGGTTAGCAAACTCTTAAACTACATACAAAATATCCCTTGCCACAGGTGTTTTTTGTGCTACATGTCTCATTTGTATTTAGTTTATACATCTGTGTTTGGTTTTACTTATTTGTCTTCTATCCTTTTTTTAAACCCCTTTCCCCCTTTTTGGTCTTGATATTCCATGTCTTTGTTGCACATTCTTCTTAAGGACCAATGGAAACAAGTTTTCGGGCTTCATTGTGTATTTTATCCTTTTCAGCACTTCTTGCTACATGTTGTTTGTTCAATAAAGCATCAATCAACCAATCACATCAGCTGAGCCCTAAAGATCCCACTAATAGATGCAAACACAAAAATGAGGTCAGAGGGGGCTGTGGGAAGTGCGTTACCAATCCCACCCATGTGTTTGTTTGTTTGTTTTTATTTTTTATTTACAGTAATTTCCCGCATATTAGCCGCATTGTGTATAAGCCGCAGGACAGTGTTTTATGCAAGTTAAAAAAAACAAAACCATATTAACACCATATTAACTGCCCCCCTGTTTTAACCTCATAGCGGAAGAAATTTTGCAAAATCAATGTATAAGCCGCGGCTAATAGTCGGGAAATTACGGTATTTATTTTTTTCAGATTTGTTGGAGGTTTGTTGAGCCACTATTATACATCTGATGAGGTTGTGCAGAAGGACTCAGAGTTGCAAAGCTGGATCAGTGAGATATTCACACACGGATTTCTAGAACAACAGAGCTCAGGTGCGTTATGCTGCTATAAAATGTAATAGTTATAATATAAAATTTAAAAGTTATAGATTAATTGTAGGCATGATTTATTTATACATACAGAAATGTTATGTACATTTTTTTGTACACACACACACACACACACACACACTGTATAGATGCATGATTATTATTGCAATTGCAATAATGTGTGTGTGTGTCTGTGTGTGTGTGTGTGTGAGTAAAACCTAAACAGAGTCCCTCACACAGATCGCCTTTTATTCCTCCTTCCAGGAATACCGTCATCTTTTCAGACACTGGCAGAACTCATCAAGTTTGTCACCATGGTGATCTTCACTGTGTCTGGCCAACATTCGGCTGTCAACAATGGACAGGTAAGTATTTCAATTACGAGGTCCTGGCCCAATTTCAAAGTCAATTTCGAAGTCAGTTTTATTTTTAATTCTTTCACATGTACCAGACAAACATACAAAGGAGTCAAAATTGTGTTTCTCTCCGTTCCCACGGTGTACACAAGACATTATCTGATATATTTTTCTACGGACAGCTAGTGTGTTTTTTATTGCGTGCTCAGGACCGGGTAAGGCGTCAATATAGGCTACCAAGTTTGGTTGTATATTATGTCAAAATATGTCAAGTCAAGTCAAGTCACTTTTATTTATATAGCACATTTCATACAACATAGTTGATCCAAAGTGCTTAAGACGTAGACAAACACAAAAGACGTAGACAAAACATAAAAGAGTCAATCAGTCCATGGGTGTGAGGCAGGCTCTTCTGGTGCACTCACGCATGCAGTCTCAGAGGGGAGGCAGATCCATCCGGTAGGTCAGCCAACAGCAGGCTTGACGAACATGGCCGAGATATGACATCACTTCCGGTTTGGTGGCTTTGCCGGCAAATTTCATTGGCCGTTGAAGGCTAACACTTTGACACTTTTAAAGGATACGTTTTATCAGCCATGGTCCAAAGATGACGTGTACCAAGTTTCGAATTTGACAAACCATGAGACAAGCTGAATAGTTAGTTTCATTTTTTACAAAATCCATTCCAGATGGTGTTCTGGATTAGCCTGACATAGCTCGCCCATAAAACTACTGTTCATCCGTATTCATGGTCTGGAGGTTCTTTATTAACCTGAAGCGATTATAGGGCGGCTGGAGGGCACTCAGCTCTGGTTTGAAACGATTGGACAGCTTTCCCAGTCTGCCTCGCTGATTGGTCGGTTGTTTGTTAACAGACTAAACTGTCCCCAGAAGACCCTTTCCAAACCATGAACATGGATGAACTGTAGTATTATGGGTGGGCTATGTCAGGCTGGATCCTCGGTCACCACCGAAATTGAATCAGTTCTTACCAATACAGATGTTTTCATACAAATCCGTGCAGTGCTTTTTGAGTTACAGTATGTCGTACTCAGACAGACACACACACACAGACAGACAGACAGATGCAAGAGAAAATATAACCTCCTTGGCGGAGGTACAGTAATAATTAAGAAGGTGGGTGAACTAAATTGTGCACACAGCTTAGATTTTTACCTCCGCCGAGGAGGTTATGTTTTCGGTCGCGTTGGTTTGTTTGTGTGTTTGTCAGCAGGATAACTCGAAAAGTACTGCACGGATTTGGATGAAATTTGGACACAAATATATTGTGTCTGTGACCACATTGCCTTGGCGGAGGTCTGCGCTCTCTGAGCGCTTTTCTAGTCTTAAAGCTGTGTTAATGTGGCAGACAGGCAAATAAATTAACAAGTAAACAAAGTAAGATATAGTAAAGCAATTTTTTCATGTGTCCATTAGTTATTAGTAGTATCATCAGAAGTACAGTATACCATATAATTTTTGCCGTCATAAAGCCCTATACCGAGTGTCTAGAAGTTAAGCCTACTGTAATAGTGGTAATGGCTAATACAATGTAACTCTTCTTTGACTTTCCTTTTTCATTTTATTTCATTTCATTTTCATCTGAGAGAAACTTATCACTACCATACTTTTACTACTTTCCTCCCAGTTTGATTTCGGCGGCTGGATGCCCAACTACCCAGGTGCCCTCCGTAAGCCCCCACCCAAGGAGAAAGGCCAGACCACTGAGGAAGTTATCCTGGAGACCCTGCCTGATGTGGGCACCACTGTGAATGGATTGGCTGTGTTAAGTCTGCTGAGCAAAAAGTCTTCAGACCGTGTAAGTCATCATCATCAAGTTGGTTCCATCATCATCATCATCATGTAATGGATAACGGCTGACGAGATGACCGGTTCTACAGAAATAATTGGCGAGGTGGAGTTTAGAACTCTGGCGACGCGCGTAGACAGGTTACTCCACCAAGCCATTTATTTCTGTAGAACCGGTCACCTCGGAGGTCGTTATCGCGCTTATCTCCCGTTTGAATTAATCTTGCATATAATTAAAGAAGCGTATAACACGTAAAAGACACATGCAATACCAATTTAAAAGAAGTTAACCTGTTTGGGTACTATTTTCAGTTGAAAGTAGATCTAATTGGCTGCTTCAGGCATTCATATGGAATGGTGATCAGTTATTACATTAGTTATTTTTCGAACTACTTCCAAAGTTATTACAGTTATCTGAGAGTAATGGTCACCTATCAGCCAATCAGAGAAGAGAATCGCGTTCTGAAGGGAGATAACGTAATTTAATTGGTCACAAACAAAAATAAAACACAAAACATACAAACCAAATGTACAGTAAGCCTAATCATTGATACTGTATGTAGAGTTTACTGTATTTGCACAGCATTCATTCTGTATTTTCAAAAAACAAGTTTTTACAAACTGTCCTGGTTATATCCAATCATATATAACGATTACAATGTTATCAATGTATTTATTGTCAACATTGTTTCCTGTGATTAAAATTTGGAAATTGTTGAATTCTCTCTGCAGTATCCTCTTGGATATTTCCCTGAAGAATTGTTTGATGAAGAAGTTCCATTAAAGCTAATTGAAGAGTTCCAGAGGGATCTGAAGGAGTTGTCCTTTCTCATTGAGGAGCGTAACAAGAAACTGACGCTCCCTTACATCTACCTGAACCCAGAGAATATGGACAACAGTGTGGATCTTTGAGACAGAACAGTATAAGAATAAAAACAACATGGAGGCCTAACAATAGAGAAATCTTGAAAGCTTAATGAATGTTACTTTTTAAGGAGAGGAAGGCACCATAATGATCTGGTGGATTTCGATAAATCTTCAAATTAAATTTAATCATTATATTAGTCATGATTAGGTACAATTTAATGCTAATTTTGTTTTACATTGCCTATTGAGATTTACATTCTCTGTGTGTGTGTGTGTGTGTGTGTGTGTGTGTGTGTGTGTGTGTGTGTGATCAGATAATGGATGTCTTGACTCAAATCTTTAAATTTACCCATGTTTCCTTTTTTGTAGACTGCTATTATTAAAGAGACACCATGCAGCACTGCCATTTTCTATCTGCGGAGCTAAATCTAGTCACCGAATTTTCACAAAAGTAGCAAACACATTGAATATTCTCACCAATCGATGCAATTTATTTACAAACCAAAGAGTAAAATCCAGGGATGATCATTTTCGTTTGTTGTGTTGTCTGATAAGCCCTTAATAAATGCAAATTTTGGTTATACTGTATTCACTTTCAGTTTTAATGTCACCAATCTGAAAGGCCAGATTCTGCAGGTGTAGTACCCATAAAATCCACAGAAGTGGCGGTCAGGAGAGCCATCATTCACCTTAAATGAGCCATTTAAAGTATAAGTCCGGAGTAAGTTTAAGCATAGCCCTGCTGCACGAGCCTTCTAACAGCAATATATTTTGCATGAAATTGAAGAATTTCGAACAGCATGGACCTAAGGCGAATGCGAAACACTTTACATTGAGTCGATGTAACCTCAGGTCTTACTTTCGGTTTCCAATAGTCAGGTCCCATTGATTTAGTGTAAAGTGCCTGTTCGCTTTCCTTTAATCATCAAAGTGATTTTTGAGGCTGGTAAATTAACAGTAAAAACATTGCCTGGTGTCCCTTTAAGATGGAAAAAAATACCATCTATTCATTTTGAGTAGCCCGATCAAAATGATTGAATGGTTATAATGTCTATCAAAATCAACTGTCATTTGACCCTCCGCCTCCTCCCTCTAGACAACCACCTACAGCTTGACACCTAATATTAATTCAACTAATGAAGAGTATACTTGTTAACTTCACAACAGAAAAAATGTTCCCTGTACATTTTCTGAGCTTGTCCAAAACTACATGACACACTAAACATTAGATACTGTTATTTTCTAATAGCTAAACCCATTATGTTTTCATTTTGTTGTGTGATAACACATCAATAAATTGCCAAATGCGTACCTTTCTACTCGTCCTATTTTAACCACAGGGTTTTCACATTGCGGAAGTTCTGTTCAGAATAAGTCCGGAGTTTTTGTGGTTTTAAACTGGAATACACTATTTTGTGAAACACTTGGAACTGTCAGGGGAAGGAAGTTGCGTGCAACAAATAATCTCCTCCTCTTTTCTGTATTTACACAGCCAATCTACACTAGCCTAATAACAAACGATTCACACGCTCTCTAAAATCTGCCACAGTAGTGACAGCCGGTTCACAAAATCTCTAAATTCTACAACGGTTTTGATCTGACCTGAAGTGAAGTGAGTAAATATTGTTTGTTTGCTTAAGTCCCTATCCTGCGAGTATCAGAGAATTCATATTGAGAATGGTTTATGATGTTGATGACAATAATAATTATTATTATCATTCAGGCCTATTATTGTTGTTGTTTTCTTGCTTGCTTCAGTGAAACTTCAAGTGGAAAATCACTTAACATTTTGAAACAAATACTATGTGTGAAAGGAAATCTGTATTTTTGTCTAAAGTGATATGGTTTGTATTCTGAAAATTTAGGTTGATGAAACCATGCTGGTTACAAAAGGCCCCCTGATTCTGACAACGTTTTTTATTTTAAGAGGTAATCTTTGCTCTTAGCTGTCTTTTCAGTTGAATATCAGCAGTCTAATATTCCACCCTAGATGTTCCGAGTCAGCATGAATGTACTGTAGTGTCAGTGTTGGGCAAGCTACTCAGTAAATGTAGCAAGCTTAGCTACCAGTTACTCCACATCATATGAAGTTTCACTACACCAAAGCTACCGGAAGACAAAATGTATAGCAAGCTAAGCTATGAAAAAATGTCAGAAGTAGCTTAACTATTGTGAAGCTACTTTTTAATACACAAAAAAGGCCTATAAATAATAACAATATAATATAATTTAAACTGAATTGCCATGTTATGGTAAAGGCTTTTTAATTTTTTTTTTTTTCTCAAATCTCAGAGTGCCTCTGCTCTTTCCTCCTTTTTTGGACTTACACTTCACCCGGTACAGAGTAGCGCTTGAGTAACATTGTTTGCACAGTCCTGAGCGCTCTAAGCTCTTTTGTGTCTTCTCAGGCCTATAAATACATTCTGTGATCCAACCAATTGCATTAATGATCAAACTATCAGGTCTCTCAAACAGACATACAACCAATTCTATCTAAATGTAGCCTACTTTTATATTGGGTAAAGCATTTTTTTTTAATTAAACTACATCAAATTGAGACATGATAGAAGACACAATTGTGGCACCTGTCAGGCAATAAATGCAGAGTACTGTAAAGAACTGATCCTCCGTGCATGGCCTAGATGAAAGATTTGCTGTTGTAAACTAATGCCCTGAAAATATAGCTTATGGGAAAGCTACCACACTACATGGCCAAAAAAGCAACTACACTACTGAAAAGCTATCAGATTCAGAAAATAGCTACACTACAGCCAAGCTACTCAGAAATGTAGTTAAACTAGTAGCTTCACTATTTGTAGCTAGCTACTGCCCAACACTGTGTAGTGTGACTACCAAGATCTGTGGTTTAAAGAGGTCGGCGTTGTGGGCAGTCTTGTCTGCCTTTACAGTTGTAAAAACTTTCCCTGTCATACTGTTTGTGTCCAGGTGTTCTGTGTCAGAAGTACAATGTGACGTATTCCTCTACCAGCTTCTGTGCTTTAAAGGGGTCATTTGTGGACCTACCCTGTACTTACACATATCCTAGTGATCATAACATCACAGAAACGTTCTGGCACATTAATTGGTATCCTGATACACCAACTGACTTGAGTCTGGATCCCAGATATAAGGGGCGTGTGGAATATCTTGGTGATAAAGTAGGCAACTGTACCCTGCGAATCAAAGATCTGAAAGATAGCGACACAGATAAAAGATTCAGATTCAGGTTCAGAACAGATCACCCAAAAGGGAAATACTCTGGATCTGACACCTCTTTATCGCTTACAGGTTAGTAATATGAAAATGGATTGTATGTTTTTTTATACTTCCTTATGATATTTACATATAGCTTGTTATTTAATTTTCTCAGTGTATGGTCTTATATGCACCAAACCAAATAATACGCCAAATGAGATGTTATGCATACATCACTGTGTAGAAAGAAACTAAATACTTGGTGTTGTATTCTGCTTAGATCTTCACTTACAAGTGAGTCCAGAATCAGTGAAAGCAGGCGAGAGAGTGACTCTAACCTGCAGCACCACCTGCAGTCTGAGTTACAACTCCACCTACATCTGGTACAGGAACTCACAGCCTCTGAATGACCGAC
>JAODXP020000033.1:31230350-31283790 GCA_027497455.2 Sardinella longiceps | reverse complement strand
AATCCGTAGCTCTGTTGGGCGAGGGGCAAGGTCACCAAGTGCTCTCAGTTAGAATAGAAATCTTAGATGTACCCTACAGCGGTAACAAATTGTTTTGCTTAGCCAGTATGTCTAGCGATCAGCCATAGGGAATCTCAGTGCCTGAACCCTTGGTGGTGGTGACCAATCACAGTACTCCATCTGTGTAGAGAGTCATTGGGCGGGCTTAGCGTTGTTTGAATCGGCTTGTTAATTGCTCTCATTGGTCATAGTCAAAAGAGCAAAATAACATTGTGGACCGAATGATGCACAGGCAGTCAACTGAATGGGATACTGTGGCGAAGGGTGAGAACAGGTCTCGAATCCAGGGCTCCTTGCTAAACGTGCAACTTGACCGCAACACCAAAGAGACAGGCTTGTTGGCATGGCAGTCAGAGCGCATACTCAACCTTAGTGTCACAGATACATACTGTACACTCAGGTTTCATCTTTAGTCTCGGGATTGCTACATTTTCTTTCCAGATTTTTCCTTTATGTAACGCAATACCAATAGGCTTCATTGGATTATATAACATGGTGGTGCATTAGTTAAGTAAGTGTACAATAGTCGCTATATTGTTGAGTTGAGGTGAGTGTATCTTTTGTGTAAACGATGTTTGGTTGCAGCTTTTTTTTCTCATTAGAAGGAAAAATATGAGAAAAATAGTCCTAGAACAGAGAGTGTCTCTGTTGGTTATCAATAGCGGCTGATTAGCTTGAGTTGAGGTGAGTGTATCTTTTGTGTAAACGATGTTTGGTTGCAGCTTTTTTTCTCATTAGAAGGAAAAATATGAGAAAAATAGTCCTAGAACAGAGAGTGTCTCTGTTGGTTATCAATAGTGGCTGATTAGCTTGAGTTGAGGTGAGTGTATCTTTCGTGTAAACGATGTTTGGTTGCAGTTTTTTTTCTCATTAGAAGGAAAAATATGAGAAAAATAGTCCTAGAACAGAGAGTGTCTCTGTTGGTTATCAATAGCGGCTGATTAGCTTGAGTTGAGGTGAGTGTATCTTTTGTGTAAACGATGTTTGGTTGCAGCTTTTTTTCTCATTAGAAGGAAAAATATGAGAAAAATAGTCCTAGAACAGAGAGTGTCTCTGTTGGTTATCAATAGTCGCTCTATTGTTAAGTTGAGGTGAGTGTATCTTTTGTGTAAACGATGTTTGGTTGCAGCTTTTTTTCTCATTAGAAGGAAAAATATGAGAAAAATAGTCCTAGAACAGAGAGTGTCTCTGTTGGTTATCAATAGTGGCTGATTAGCTTGAGTTGAGGTGAGTGTATCTTTCGTGTAAACGATGTTTGGTTGCAGCTTTTTTCTCCTTTATTTTGGAGGAAAAATATCTAGTTAAATCATAGATAGTCAGTGTAACGGAACAGTGCATTTCAACCAATAGCAATTCTGCTCTGTCAGTAGGGAAAAGAATGAGAAAAATAGATACAACATAGATTGAGTCCTATAACAGAGACTGTCTCTGTTGGTTATCATTAGTGGCTGATTAGCTTTTCGTTCCATATAGTAGATTTAGCTGCTGTTTAGCTATTTGATCCGTACAAATGTAGATTTATCTCTCTTTTTCATGGTTAAATGTCACTTGGTGACACTCTTGGTGACTTGGTGACACTCTTGGGGGGGGGGGGGTGTCTGTGTTGTGCATCAGGCAGTCAATCCTCATTCTCTGGATGAAAGCCATTGTAATGCACTTACAGCCTAAGCTCTTGATTGTCAGATGAACATTATCATTGGAATCAACAACCAACTAGTGTAGCTAGAACAGGAGAGGCTGGGTCAGGAGAAGGTCAAGAGTTCAGCGCCTTGTTGGACGATGTGCAGACTATTTGTGTGTGTGTGTGTGTGTGTGTGTGTGTGTGTGTGTGTATCAGGCAGTCAGTCCTTATTCACTTGAGGAAAGCCATTGTAATGCACTTAGGCCAGTATTTTCACAGGTGCTTAAATCAAAAAAGTGCTTAGTGAAGGCTGAAACACATGGGGCTAAGCACTTTTTTGGACTTGAGCACCTGGGAGAATACTGGCCTTAGTGCCTAAGTTCTTGATGGTCTGAAAAATCTGATCCTGTACATTGTTTAGTAAGCCGGATCGTGAATCGGATCACCACCAAAATTTCCAACAACTCCCCAAATTTTTATCAAAATCCATTCATAACTATATCCTGCTGACAAACAGACAAACAACTAAACAGACAAACAGACAAACCAACGCGACCGAAATCATAACCTCTTTGGCAGAGGTAATGATGAACTATTATGCAATGGATTGGAGTCTTGGAGAAGTGGGTGAATGGCCAAGTTCAGGAGAGAGAGGGCAGTGGGAAAGAGGCTGTTGTGTTTTTGTGTGCAGTGGTCTGTAACTCGTCTCAGAGGGGAAGAGGTTGAATGAAGAGTGTGTGTAGGTAGAATATAGGGGATTTAATTATGTCATGGCCACTTTCTCCCAATTATGTCATGCTGGTCCTGTCAACGATCAGACAATCAATATTTGTGCGTTTGTTAGATCTAATTTAATGTATATAGTATATATATATTACAGTAGATCTTTCAGTATGTATACACTACAGTAGATTTTTTTTTAAAAAACTTTGCAGTGCTTTTTAGTTGCTCTTGTGTTATAATATTTACTGTTTTATTTGGTCTTTTATGTATTTATTTCTGCTGTAATCTGTGCCTCGGCTCTGAGCTATACAGTAGTTGCCTAGCTAGGCTGTATTAGTTCAATATTAGCTTTATGCATTTAAAGTACTTTGGGTCAACCTCTGTTGTTATTTACAGTAAATGTTCTCTATGAATAAAGTGACTTGACTTGTATAATAGCTGTGTGTTGAAGACTCGACTTGGATTTGACCCAGATCAATACTAGCCTGACATAGCCCGCCCATAATACGAATGTTCATCCGTATCCATGGTCTGGGAACGGTCCTCTGGGGCGTGTTTACATCGGTAGAGAGTCTACCGGCCCATAAGCGCACTGCAAAAAGTGATTTCTAAGCAAGTAAAAAAAGTCTTGTTTCTTGAAAATGAGTCTTATTTTAAGTAAAAATAGTAATAAAATCTTGTCAAGCAATTTATATCAAGCAAAATATTTTCTTATTTTGAGAAAATTGATCTAACTTTTTCTTACTAAGATTTTCCAGCTAATTTCAAGATGAATTTAACCAGTAATAAGCTATAGTAAGAATTGACAAATTATCTCAAGAAAGCAATAAGATTTTTTTCCTTTTTTTTCTTATTTTAAGTCTAGATAGAAATAAAATCTTGTCAAGCATTTTTTACTTAAGAAATATTGTCTTATTTTGAGAAAATGGATCTAACTTTTTCTTAATAAGATTTTCCAGCTAATATCAAGATGGATTTGAAAATGTACAAATGATCTCAAGAAAGTAACAAGATTTTTTTTCCTTATTTTAAGACTAAAACTCTTAATACATTTTCTCAATTCAAGAATCTTAAAGAAAATGACAGAAATGCAAGGTTTTAATCCCTCTTCACAGTCTTAAAACTATTATAACTAGTTTAACAACACAATCAAGATCCAAAATGATATATCAGCTACAGTTTGCCCATCAGATGGCCTATATGACACAATGACACCAGCTCAGTTACTGTACTTGTGTTGAATTTGGGATCTCTGCTGTCATAGCCTACCATTTCCTAAATTATGCACATACATTTAGTCAGTGGCCTATTCACCATGGTATTCATGGTGTATAGTCTACTCTCTTCATCCTGGTGTATGCCTGTTGATGGGTTGCTGTCATATGGAGATGGCCTATAAGATGTTGTTAGGGTACTTGAGGTAGTTGGTTGGTCTTTGCTGTAGTAATGGTGGTTGCTATGCTGGTTGTTATTGAAATCATATTGATTAGTAGCTTGTCATGGTGTACACTGGTGGTTGATAGGCTGTTCCTGGTATACAGTGGTTATGGTGCTTGCATACTACTAGACTAAACTACTAAATACACAAATACATATAGGGTGAATAATGCTAAAGATAAGAATACTTATGGTGCCTTAATTGAGACATAATCACTCATTTGTGTAATCCTGTATTTTGGGAAAAGATTTTTAAAAAATTGCGGGCACTTTCATAGATGCAACTCCAGATTTGCCCCATTGGTGGCGCTATACCATGTTGATCTGAAACTTATTGATAGGCTACTTCATTTCACTTTGGAAACAAATTGTGGTAGAATTACATCAAAATAGTTACTAGACAAAACTGGTATTTGATCACTGAGATTTAACATGTTCCCAGTGGCAAACCAAGGTAAGCAGAGCACCTTCATATAAAAAGCTAAGTAGCATGGTGAGGGATTCAGAGCTGGATGGGAGACCACATGGTTTGGCTTGAATTTAGCATAAATGTCTTATATTCAAGCAAATTTGTCTTGTTTTCAGCATTTTTGTTGACTAGTTTTAAGAAAATATGGCTAGTTTATAGACTCTAGATCTCAAAAATAAGAAAATTAATCTTAGTATTTTTTCTTGTTTCAAGAAATGTTGCTTGAAATAAGTCTAGACTATTTTGCTAATTTTAAGAATTCTATTTTTGCAAATTTTAAGAATTCTTACCTAGAAAACTTTGCTTACCCCATTGGCAGAGGGGCACCAATGATCTTTTCTGCTGACTGAATTGTGTGTGGTAGTTTGTGCTTGTCCTGTGTTGTGGCTGCCCCAAACCAAATCAATGTGTAGAGGATGGATTCCATGGAAGCAATGTAGAAGATGGCCAACAGCTTAGGAGTTGGTGTAGGAAGTACATCCTCTAGGTCAGGGGTCCTCAAACTTTTGATACGTGAAGGCCAATGTAGTTACCCAACATTGAACTGAGGGCCGCCAAAGGGGCAGGGGGAGAAATAAAAAAGAAAAAAAAAAAAACATTTGTAGTCATTGTAATGACCTGGTTGCATATCAACAGTTAAGGCTACTCTATTTCAAAAATTAATTAATGGATTATAAATGCCACTAAACCAGTGGTTCTCAAAGTGTGGTCCGGGGACCACTAGTGGTCCGTGAGCAAGCTCAAGTGGTCCGCGAGAGGATTTCCGAAAAATATGTTTATTTTGTCTGTTTCTCACTAAAATTACTTTTAAAGCCAAAGAGGAGTGGTTCAATGAATACTATGAAGCAGGCCTGTAATTTACATTAAAAACTTCAAGCTGTCTGAATTTGAAGTGCCCATAAATTGCAATTCAGAAATGCCTGTTGATTTGGTCAAAAGGTAAGGGATAGCAGCATGCAACTTGGTGAGGGGGCGCGAGGGTAGGTGGTCCCTGAAAAATATTTTTTGGGCAAAGTGGTCCTTGGTCTGAAAAAGTTTGAGAAACACTGCACTAAACACCACTAAATAGAGATTAATTCTTTCAAAGCAATGTACATGTAGCCTACAGTTTTACCAGTTTTACAGATACAGTATTATGCCCCAGGAAATGTTTCCGTTGGGCCTCCATTGTCCCCCCGGGCCACATTTTGAGAACATATGCTCTAGGTTATGTTGACTGAACCAGACATCAACTTATCAACCTCTTACCGATATGCAGGCTAGGCACTATCCTCCTGGATAAACCTGATGACAGTGATGTCATCTGCAAATTTCAATCGCTTGACAGATACAGTAGATAGTTTGACAGCTTGCACCTTGGAGGTCATTCGGACAGGGGAAGAAAAGCAATGAAAATGGAAATTACAAATGACCAAGATTTATGTTTATTGTTGTTTAATGAAACAACAATAATTGTTGTTTAATGAAACAACAGTAATAGAGAGTTAAAAGATATTTGAGTAAACAATACACTAACATTAAACAGCTCATCAGAATCTCTGGTGGATTAAAAAAAAAAAAACTTCACTAAATTCCTCCTTAGTTCTCACTGTTCAACTCTTCACTCTCTCCTTTCCCTCATTGCAGTCTCTGTGTTATTACTGAGCTGTGTCTGGCCATTGCGTAAGAGCTGTACTGTTATGTCATCTGACATATAAAGCACACACACACACACACACACACACACACACACACACACACACCACACAAATATAAACACATTACTGACCCACACACTCACACACACACACACACACATACACACACACACACGCACTAACACATACATACATACATACATACACACACACACACACACACACATATAGACACACACACGCACTAACACATACACACACACACACACACACACACACACACACACACACACACACACACACACACACACACACACACACACATATACTGTATATAGTACATACACTACTGACACATATACATCCCCTAAAGCCCTCCCTGGGTTTCCTGTTATTCTGGGTGCCCTCTTCCTGACATTCTGTTTTCTCTCTCTCTCTCTCTCTCTCTCTCTCTCTCTCTCTCTCTCTCTCTCTCTCTCTCTCTCTCACACACACACACACACACACACACACACACACACACACACACACACACACTCAGTCACTATTTCACATTCACTGACACGCAGAGTGCCATAATTATGTAATTCCAACTGAAACATTTCAAAAAAAGCATGCTTTTGGTGCTAGTAATTGCACACATGCCATCATACCTACACACACACACATACACACACACACACACAAACACACACACACACACACACACACACGCACACACACATACTCTACTAGTGTTGAGTTCTTGTGACCTCCCAGTTACCTTACATACACACACACACACACACACACACACACACACACACACATAATTTCTCCCTGTCTCTTTCTTTTCCATAACAGCTGTGCACACACGGACACATGTGGTTATGATTACTGTCAAATACAAGCACATACAAACACACACACACACACACACACACACACACACACACACACACACACACACACACACAGACACACACACACACACAAAGGTGTCAGAGACACACATGACACTTCAAAAAGAAAAATACACACGCAAGCATGGACTTAATCAAACACATCAACAGACAGGCAGGCACACACGCACACACACACACTACACACATGTTCCTAGTGTTAAATATGTGTGCATGTGTGTGACTCTATTCTGTGTGTGTCTGTGTGTGTGTGTGTGTGTGTGTGTGTGTGTGTGTGTGCGTGTGTGTGTGTATACTAGTCATCGCCACCATGCGTGACCTGAAGCGGAAGGACAAGCTGGTGGAGGCGGCGGGGGATGCGTATGGGAAGACCCTGACCCTCCTCACGCTAGACGTCTGCAACGACGAGTCCGTTAAACAGTGCATCAACAACGTCAAGGACCGCCACATAGACGTCCTCAGTAAGTACGAAGTGTGTCTTGTTTCATATAGTTTTGTGTAAGCAATAAACAAACAAAAGACATATACAGTATGGTATTAACTGAGTGGTCTAGCTTAAAGGAGAAGTTTGGTGTGATAAAGAAAGTTGTAACGTTTGCCAGGGAGCAGAATTTTGACACGTTTGTGCAAGCCGGAGAAGATCACTTGCTAGTTGTAGCTTCCGGGGGCACCCAGCTAGGTGGTAAATAGCTATCTGTACAGTTACTAAGTTTTCAAAGCCTGGTTTTAAATGTTGGAACTGTCAATGTACCATAAATGAAGTGTGGCGCTATTTTGAGCCTTTCTGGTTTAAAACAACAATTTGGCCACTAACACCTAGCTGGGTGCCCCTGAAAGCTACAATTAGCAAGCGGTCTTCTTCAGCCTGCATGAACGTATCAAAATTCTGCTCCCCAGCAAACGTTCCAACTTTTTAGGATGTTGCAATAAACTTTGGGTCCTTATCACACCAAACTTCTCCTTTAAACACACACAGAGTTGAAGTTCAGATCTCTGATAGTGTTGGGCTTATACTCTTTTTTTAATCCTGTCAGGGAAATTTGACCCAGTTGGATAGGGTAGAACACACAGCACAACATGAACATCTTGCTCAAGGGCATTTCCTCCACAGTCCACTGGTCAGGAATCGAACCATCAACAATTTGCCTGCAAGACTGAAGCCCTAATCACTAGGCCACAGCTGCCCCCATTTTGTGTCTTTGGCCCAAATTTGAGCTGTAGGCTACATGTAAATGTGGCACAGCCAATATTGCCAGACCGCGGCCGGATCGTTTGCATCTGATGTAACATACTGAATTGGCAACAAAGCCATCAGCCGTGATAACCGTCAGTTGGAATCATGGTTCTCTGAAGTGTGCTTGGTGTCTGTCTGCATTACATTGCATTACCTGTTGCCCTGGAGTATATTACGTAACCATGAGGTCATAGAGGACCTACCTGGCGCACATTAACCTCATAAACCTTAGGCCTGCAAAAAATAATAATAAAATGGTCATAGATTCATGTAACTTACATGAAAATACTAATATTAAAATATTTCTGCAGCCATCTCATTCATTTTTATCTTAGTGAAATATCTCAATAGTATATAATTCTAATATGGCAATCTCAAAATATGCAACAGAACCTACTGAAAAAACAAGCTACTGCATAGCATATGTTGATGGCCATAGTAGTAAAATTATCCTGACGTTAGCCTAGGGCTCAAAGGGGGTAAATAAGGTCTACCTGAGGCTGAGCAAGATCTATGAAGATATTTTTGGTTCAGCACAGATTTAGGGGTACATATATATAGAAATGCTGTGTGTGTGTGTGTGTGTGTGTGTGTGTGTGTGTGTGTGTGTGTGTGTGTGTGTGTGTTGTGTGTGTGTGTGTGTGTGTGTGTGTGTGTGTGTGTGCATTTATAGCTGTGACTCCTTGATCTAATTACAGTAACACACCTATTCATAGTCTGCTAGGCTTAGTGCCTTAATCTGGTGGCAGTCTGGCAGACGGTCTCTCTCTCTCTCTCTCTCTCTCTCTCTCTCTCTCTCTCTCTCTCTCTCTCTCTCTCTATCCACATCTGTGTGTGTGTAGTGACTGTTATAACACATTCATCAAATTCACATCTTTGTGTGTGTTACTGTAATAACGCAGGCTTTAAATCCAAATCTCCGTATGTGTGTTTGTGTGTGTGTGTGTGTGTGTGTGTGTGTGTGTGTGTGTGTGTGTGTGTGTGTGTGTGTGTGCGTGTATGTGTGTGTGTGCGTGCGTGTGTGTGTGTGTGTGTGTCTGTGTATGTGTGTTTGCATGTGGGTGTGTGTGCGCGTGTGTGTGCGTGTATGTGTGTGTGTGTATGTGTGCGTGTGCGTGCGTGTGTGTGTGTGTGTGTGTGTGTGTGTGTGTGTGTGTGTGTGTGTGTGTGTGTAGTTAATAACGCAGGCATTGGACTGGTGGGACCCATAGAGGCTATCCCTATGGACGAGATGAAGAAGGTGTTTGAGACGAACTTCTTCGGCGTGATCCGCATGATCAAAGAAGTCATGCCCGACATGAAGAAGAGGAAAGGGGGACACATCATTGTCGTCAGCAGTGTCATGGGCCTACAAGGTGTGTGTGTGTGTGTGTGTGTGTGTGGTGTGTGGTGTGTGTAGGCTTGCCATGAATATATTTCATCTAAATAGATTAGGGGTGGGCAATTATTTTGGCTGAAGGGCCACATTGAGTTTTAGATTTTGACTGGGCTGGGCCGGCAGATTTAAAAGGGTGGGATTTGTATTTCATGAATACAACAAATTGGATAAATCAGTCAAATGATCTAAGTCACCTTGGCTAAATGAGAAATTATTTTATTTTGGGAAAGCTCCACGGGCCCAGGTATGAAGTAGATAAATATACTATGTTTGTGTGTGTGTGTGTGTGTGTGTGTGTGTGTGTGTGTGTGTGTGTGTGTGTGTGTGTGTGCATGCATGTAGTTAGAAACACGTCCTTATACAACATGCTGCTGAAGAAAACAGCTAAGTACCTCTATTCATCTAACTTTGTATACCTTGTACCTGCATGTTTGTGTGTGTGTGTGTGTGTGTGTGTGTGTGTGTGTGTGTCTCACCACCACAGGTGTAGTGTTTAATGACGTCTATGCTGCCTCTAAGTTTGCCATGGAAGGTTTCTGTGAGAGCCTGGCAGTGCAGCTTCTCAAGTTTAACGTCATGTAAGTCCACCTCTCACTAATCACAAATACCTCACCTCATTGACATTTCTGTCTGTGTGTGTGTGTGTGTGTGTGTGTGTGTGTGTGTGTGTGTGTGTGTGTGTGTGTGTGTGTGTGTGTGTGTGTGTGTGTGTTTATGTTAGTTTGCACATGTGCCTGATATGATAGAGGAAACAATGAATCAAGAAGATAGATTTACTGTCATTAGATAATTATAGTAAGATACTTAGTTTATGATTCTTTAATGCCATGCTTTCTCTGTCCCAACTGTTTTTCTCAATCTGTTTCGTCTCTCCTGGACTTTCTCTTGCTCTGACACTTTCCAAAAATCTGTTCTTTCTTACCCTTCTTTCCCTGTTCTCCTCCACTCTCTCCATTTCTCAATGCCTCTCTCTTTCTTTCCAACTCCCCCCCTCCCTTCATCCCTCTCGCTCACCTACTTCCCCTTCTCTTTTTACATCTTTCCCTCTCTTTTTAAATCCGTCTCTTACTCTTTCCCTCTCTTTTTAAATCCGTCTCTTACTGTTTCCCTCTCTTTTTACATCCTTCTTTCACTCTTTCCCTCTCTTTTTACATCCTTCTTTACATCCTTCTGTCACTCTTTCCCTCTCTTTTTACATCCTTTTTTACACCCGTCTCTTACTCTTTCTCTCTTTGTTCATCATTCTCTCACTTTTTCCCTGTCTTTTTACATACTTCTTTCACTCTTTCCCTCACTTTTTACATCCCTCTTTCACTCTTTCCCTCTCTTTTTACATCCCTCTCTCTCTCTCTCTCTCTCTCTCTCTCTCTCTCTTTGCCATACCATCTCTCCTTCAGTCTGTCCATGATCGAGCCTGGGCCCGTTCACACGGAATTCGAGATGAAGATGATCCAGGACGTCTCCAAGAAGGAGTACCCTGGAGCTGACCCTGACACCGTCCACTACTTCAAGAACGTCTACCTACCTTCCTCCGTGGATATCTTCGAGGCGCTGGGCCAAACGCCAGACGACATCGCCATGGTCAGTCCTGGGACCTTGTAAACATAATGTGTCATTTGAGTGCTGTAAAACTGTATGTAATATATTGTAACAATATAACAATATGTAATATATATTGTGGCTTCACTGACCAGACCTAGAAATTATTTTCTTAGATGTGGATCAGATCAAGTCTGTATGGCAACCAAATTTGACCAAACCTTGTTAATAAATAAATGCATCATCGAAGTAGGTTAATGTTTACTGTAAATACATAAATGACGTAGCATCTATTACAGTATATGCCCTCAATGAAATACAACTGTTATTATTGCAATTCACACATATTCACCTCTATCTCTCTTTCTCTCTTTCCATATCCTTAACATCATCTTCCTCCTCCTCCTCCTCCTCCTCCTGCTCCTCCTCTGCAGTGCACCAAGAAGGTGATCGAGGCGAGCAGCCCGCGCTTCCGTAACCTGACCAACCCTCTCTACACACCCATCGTGGCCATGAAGTACGCCGACGAGACGGGTGGCCTGTCGGTCAAGGCCTTCTACCACATGCTCTTCAACATGGGCAGCCTCATGCACATTAGCATGACCGCCATGAAGTACATGACCTGTGGCTGCCTGCGGAGCCGCACTATCTCTCCACACTGACAGGGCGGCGCCGTTGAGTGCATTTCACATTAAGGGTTGTGCATTTTAGCTGGCTGGTATCCCCAACCACACTGATAGGGGAGCAGTGTTGAGCCATTTACATTAAGGTTTATTCATTTAGGCATTCTTGTCATGGTTATTGCTGGTGGGCCATTTCCATCCTTATCATTTAGGTTTATGCAGCTCGCAGAGGGTTTCCTACGCCATTGAGTCACTCACATTTCCATTTAGGCTAAATGGTGCTAGCAAACAGTTTCATGACTACACAAATAGTGCAAGCCTTAAGCTAGCATTCTAGCTAGCATCAAGCTAGCAATCAAGCTACATCAAGCTAGCAACCTAGATGTCTTGTCTATGTGGTTATTTAGCAGGTTCTTTTAACCACAGTCATGTTTATACAGTTAGCAGACCGTACACTCAACCATGGTAACCAGAGGCAGGGCAAAGCACCAAATTCTGGGCCCTGTACACAAACAGTGGCCATGGGCCCCCTCTCCTCCAATGACTCCTCAAGGGCCCTCTCCTCACCAAGGGCCCTGGTATCTCATCCCCCCCCCCCCCCCCACTATGACGCCCCTGACAAGAGGGTCTACTGAGCCATACTATGTGAACATCTGCATTCCCTTTCAAATGTCTGTCTATCTGTCTGTCTGCATGCACCTCCATGCAGCTTTAGGGGTTTAGGTGTTAGTCATCAGGCATGTGACCTTGACATGGCCTTGTGGTTGAAATTCCAAAGGGCACTTTCAAAAACACACCCATCAATCCTAGAGGGTGTAATTATACATTTGATAAAAATCCCAAAAGAGACAAAAACAACAAAAATAAGTACTTTGTTTTGTGTCTTTTGGGTCTATCAATCACAGAGTTTCTCCATTGAATCTCACTCTCTCTCTCTCTCTCTCTCTCTCTCTCTCTCTCTCTCTCTCTCACACACTCACACACACACACACACACTCACACACACACACACACACACACACACACACACAAAGAGACACACATAAACTTACACACATACAGACACTCTTAGTCCTTTTCTTTTTTCCAAACCATAGATATTAGAATCAGTCAAATATTTTTAGATGTGAAACGTATATTTTGCCTATAGATTTGTACTTGATGCGTATATCTGTTCATTTAAAATGGTATATTTTGAATATGATATTTTGTCTTGATATCAAAATTGTGTTGTTACTTTGGGATTATAAATAAAATATGTTTTTTTTTTCTAAGGTGTTAAGGCCTTTTGCTTTTTCCACATGAGAAAAACAACTGATAAACACATACTGGATAGATAAGTCATTTACACTAAAGACACTGATACTAATAATAAATACAATTTGTCAAGAAGAGTAAACACTGTATAGGATTTTATGAAGGAGTTGTTTGTCATTACAGAGTAAACATTGGTGTATTATGCTACAGAAATAGATTTAGCATCTGTAATGTTTCATGAAATGAAATAAGGAATAACGGCTGCCGAGGTGTCCCGATATAAGGTACATTAATAATGGACATGGCGGAGGCGAAAAACAGATGTCCTAGCCTAGATATCTAGACCCCCCTAGTGGCAGCAAATTCATATAGCTTGCTAGGCTTCAGAAGTCCATTATTATCTTGTATCGGGACACCTTGACGGTCGTTATCCCACTTATCACCCAGTTGTAACTTAAACGTATAGACGGTGAGCAAGTGTTTAAAACATTAAGAAATGTGGCTCTGTTTTGAAAGAAGTTAACCTGTGCGGTTGGGGTACTATTTTCATATGACAGAAGATCCACAACGCTGCATTATAAAAAAACATTGATAAGGAACGCTGGTGGAACTTTTTTACCTGACAAACGTCACAGGTGTCCTTGTTATCAAAACATAACAGACACCCTGACAGCCAATGATAAATGTGATTATTGCATCACACACAAAATGAGTTGTTATGGCGCTGTAGTGAGAAAGATGCAGACTTATCAAATATACCCCCGAAATTCCACCCTTGAGTGGATGTAGGGTACAGTTGAACTCACAGTGAGTGAGAGCTTGAAGCTCTCTGAAAGAGAAACAATGATGTCATCTAGTGGTGAAGGGAATCAAGTGTGTGGCGTCCCAAACCCCTGCTCAATGTGATGACCTCTAGTGGCCAGTCTAGTGAAGTGCATGGTCTCCACTGAAAAAGTTCTATTTCAGATAGGCCAACATTACAAACGGAGTGACAGCATAAAGAAGAACCTCGGCATATTACCTGTAAAACCACAGAGTCTGATAGGAATTAATGAGTTAGAGACACACTGAAGCGAACAAACCAGTAGGCCTGTTGCAACAGGACAGGCAAACCAGGTAATTGCCTGGGGCCCATGTCTGCAAGGGGCACCCAATATTGACTGTTTAATCATTTTAGTAGTTTAATTGGTGGCATTTTCAGTATGACTATGACTATGGCTGGGGTTAGACAACTGTGAGTTCAACACAAATAATAGTAATGGGAGATGCTTGAACAATGTGGTTCCTATTGGTGTTTATGGGAGGTGTAGGGCCCCCATGTCCTGTTTGCTTGGGCCCCCCTAAGTACCTTGAAACTGCCCTGCAAACCAGCAGCAAGGGAAGACACTCAAAGATGTGCTTCAGTATAGTCTGACTGAGACAGAATGCAGCTAGTTTAAGAAAGACTACAGCTTGTTTGAGACACCCCTAGGCCCTGAACCCTAAGACACATTACTGAGAGTCCAGAACAGTGTGAGACTAGTAGTTGGAGCTAGTTGGTGACACACCACCTAGACCCTGAGATAAAAGATAAGACATAACTGAGGGTCGAGGGGTTATGAGGAAAGCGGAGGATTGGAATTATGCCATATACCAATTCCATCCACAAATGAATGTCCTATATTCACAGTATATAGGCAAGATATATGTAGCAAAGATATGTTTACCAATTACTCCATATTGTGTTTGACTTTCCTATGTATTTCCTGTGCATTCATTTTGGTGAGAAAGGCAAAGGCAGCAAAAGGATCATTATTCTATGCTTTTAGACCATTGTCTCAGATACAGTAACTCAACAGAGAAATGATTCCACTTTAAAGGAATAGTCCACCGCTTCATGAAAATTGGTTAATCACCCCCTTACCTGGAGTTACATATGTGGGTAAGAATATTTTGGTCTCAGTGCATGCGTCGTCCTAGTCTGGCAACCTCAATTTTACCTTTAGCTTAGCATAGGCACTGGAAAGTAAAGTTGCCAAAGAGGTGCTATCTGGCAACTTTGCTTTCCAGTGCCTATGCTAAGCTAAAGTTAAAAAATTGGGAAAACTGGTGATGCCATACTAGGAAAACACAAGCACTGAGACTAGAATGCTTTTACCAACATATGTAACTCAGAGTAAGGAGGTGAATTACGAATATTCATAAAGAGGTGGACCATTCCTTTAAGGGTTATGCCACCTATTTATTAAATTAGATTATTCATTAGTAAACTTACAATAACACGACCTCAGAGCTGGCCCTCTGATATAACCTCCAGTTGATTTATTTGAGCAAAATTCCAGAGGAAATTCCAATGGAATTTCCCAAGTAGAGTTGCTGGTCTCTCTTTGAGAATTGCGAAACTGACATGAAGCAGGAAGAATTGTATAAAAGAGAGCTGAATAACGGGCATCACAGGCTCCGAGAGAAGCTGCTTCTTGTGTCTGAACAGTAGGTGATTTTATTTTATTTTGGAAAGTTATTTCATTCTATCTCAGTCCTCATTTGCACTGTATGTGGGGCTAAAAGAAAGAAAGAAAGAAAGAAAGAAAGAAAGAAAGAAAGAAAGAAAGAAAGAAAGAAAGAGTCATATAAGTATATAAAAAGCATACAAGTTTATATTCCAGTAAGACATCAAGACAGCAAGACATCTCCATGGTGATTTTATGCTTGCAGAACCACATCAAGGAAATCATGATGGTGAGTCCCTTTTATCCTCCCTCAAAACTTGTTTATTTATGTTATACTTTATATCTTTCTTTTTTTAATTCTGTGTGCTCTTGTTTTATACTGTGAATATACTATGTAGATACAAATTATTTACTAACTATTACCTCTTCCCACTTATGCATTACACTCCTGTCTCTCTCTGGAAACTGGGCCTCAACACAATTTTAGTTAGTTCTATATGGAACCACAATTAAATCAATTTTTTAGACTTTACCCTGAAGTGTTTGTTTGACTTTGACTTTCATCTTTTTTTTTTCATGCATTCTACCCAACATGCATGTAAAACTCTGAGACTATTCAACACTCACTGACAAAGCTCCCCCAATTCTCTCTGTCTCTTTAAGTCATCTCACAGTTGTCTTGTCTTATCTTCTTATCTCATGTTGTGCACTAGAGGGGACTAGACTCACTCTTATCTCTGATGTAGAGGGCCTTAATGTATCCTATACACAGTTCATATTACTGTATTTTGTTTCATTTTGTGCAAATTAAAAAATGTAGTTTTAATGTAATAATGTATAAAAAAAAATAATAATAGGTATTTAAAATGGTGTAATAGTTATGATAGTTATTGTAATAGTCATTTAAAAAGTAATTGTAATAATTATTTGCATACAATAATGTACCAAACTATCAAATAAATTATGATTTTGCCCTGCTGTGCAGATTGGTTGGTGTTTGATCCTAGTACTCCCCCTGGTGGCCAACTCTGTCCCTACATCTTTCCTGGACTGTGCCGACCTTTACACCAGCGGCCACACACTCAATGAGGTGTACACCGTCTACCCCGCAGGCACCTTTGACTCACCTGTTCAGGTGTACTGCCACATGGGCTGCGATGAGGAGCAGGAGATAGGCCGCTGGATGGTACGTTAGGATAGGCTACTCTGTACTAGAGACACACTGTGGGAACGAGACACACTCTGAGGTGGGCAGGGCCCGGGCAGCGCTTATACATGCCGCATGCTAGAAGTTGAATTGTGCTCTCAAGTGTTTTAATATAATCGGTTAAATAAACTTGAGTATCGGCCGATGGCGAAAGCTAGAAAAGTATTGGCCTGATAAATCAGTCGGTAGATATATCGGTGGACCTCTACTGTTTTGTTCAGTTCACTTCACTTTAACATTACTGGGCTGCGAAGAGGGCCAGGAGAGAGGCCGCTGGATGGTACACTAGAAGATTGACCAGGTGTCTGTTTCCCAAGAGCATAGTTGGTAACCAGTTAGCAACTACAACTATGCTTTTAGGAAACGGACCCCAGTTTTGTAAAGTTCTGTTTAACTTTATTTTGTTCCCGGTCTCTCCATCTTGACTTGTAGTCAGGTACACAGAATAGCACACAAGATAGATAAAAGACACAAGAAGGAAAAAGTGACACAGGATATTCTGCAATGAATATACAGTGACTTTTATACTCTTATATCTGAAAGGTGATCCAGAGGAGAATGGACGGCACTGTGAATTTCTATCGGCCCTGGGATGCCTATAAGGACGGCTTTGGGAACAAGGATGGAGAATACTGGCTGGGTAAACACACACACACACACACACACACACACACACACACACACACACACACACACACACACACACACACACACACACACACACACAGACACACACACACAGCACAGAGAGAGAGAGAGAGAGAGAGAGAGAGAGGGAAAGACAGAGAGAGAGAGAGAGCTATTTCTTATTGTTAGGGCTGATAGTGTTCAGCCGCCATGCATGGCCTACCAGCTTGACTGTGGAAAAATAATTCCCAGATATCTTAAGAGGATTCAACTACTCGTTGTACCCTTATATAAATGGCATTGGATTGATAAATGAACGACATGTTCCAAGTTAAAAAATACATACTTGCACACTCATCTCTGCCTCCTAGTCGAAGATATGGAAAATTTATATGAGCAAGTAGTGTTTTTGCAAACATAAAACCCATGCACACCTCCCTGACGCAAAAGTGTTCAGGCTCAGGATTTTTTGTTTACTATCAGCCCTGTATTCTGTGTGTTTCCCAAAAGCATAGTTGCTAACTAAGTTAGCTACTTTGTTAGTTACAATGCAATTTCCCATTGACAACTAACTAAGTTGCTAACAGGTTAGCAACTATGCATTTGGGAAACACACCGTCGTTATATGTGTGTGTGAATGTTCAGGACTGGAATGGCTCCACCAATTGACCGGTAAGAAGAAGTACGAGCTGAGAGTGGACATGGAGGACTTTGAAGGGAGGAGGGTCTACGCCAAGTACTCCTCCTTCTCTGTGGGATCAGAGGAAGAGGGATACAAGCTGACTGTCAGCGGCTTCACCGATGGAGGAGCAGGTACAGTAGACTTTTGTATCTGGTCACATTTTGAACGATTCTAATCACCTTTCCACACCCGTATTCAAAAGATTTCATTTGTTAGCCACATCATCACATTGCTTTGTCTCATTTCGATGGCTCACCTAATACTGTTGTGCTAGTAAATTTGTTTACATACTGTGTATTTATTCCACAATTTGAAATGATTGTGAGTTTTTTTCTGGTTATGTTTTTTTTTTTTTTTTTTTTTTTTTTGTAAGACACCTGTAGTCTAAATTTCAACGACTCACTCTCACTATCATTCTCTTTCTCATTGGCCACAGATTTAGTTTGTTTACATAGATTTATTTATTTATTTATTTATTTTATTCTTATTTTGGGGACGCCCTGTCATATCACAGTGGACATAAGTTCTCCACTTTTGACAATTGCAAATTTGAAAGGATTTTCTAGTTTTTCTAGTCATGCATGTTTTTTTTCTGACTTTCTCATTGGCCACAGATTTATTTTGTTTACACATTTATTTTGTTTATTTTATTCTTATTTAGGGGACGCCCTGTCATATCACAGTGGACATAAGTTCTCCACTTTTGATAAAGACCAGGATTCCAGGAGCAGCAGCAACTGTGCCAAGGCCTTCCTGGGTGGCTTCTGGCATGGAGATTGCCACAATGCCAATCCCAATGGCATCTACCTATGGGGCGAGGACAGCACCCATTTTGCCATTGGCGTTGTGTGGCAACACTGGAAAGGGTACAACTACTCATTGAAAAACATCAGCATGAAGATCAGGCCTGTGGAGACGTCCTGAGCTCCCAATACATCCACTACACTCATACAGACCAGTGCCTCATGTACTGTACCCCTCTGACTGTATATACTGTACCTCACAGTCCATTGCATGTGTTCACAATACGTTCCAACTCAATAAGCTACACTCATGCAGACCGATACACACTCACTGCAACTTTGTTATATTACTGTGAATATACTGTATGAATGTAATTTGTAAAATGAGTCTGTTTACACAATGTTCCACAAACATTCTGCATTCTTTAACTGCAGTAGATCGCACTGGACACACAGTTCTTTTCCAAACATGATTTTGTCCAATCTGAAGCCACTGAAAGACACATCAAAGTCATAATAATAATTAATAATATCGTTTAATAGTTTTCATTTCTTGCATACATGATATTTATGTTGTGGTGAGATAGTATGATCAAAATGTACTGTAATTATTTAAAATGTACTCACTGATTGCATTTGTGTAAGAACTAGACAGTGTTAATGGTATGGCCACAACAAATTAATGTCATATTCATTGTAAAGAATTGGAATGCTTTGGTATTCCCTCCAAAGAAAAATCACATACAAATGGGTAAGGTGTTGATACACAAGAAAGAAGAAAGAGGATTACAGAAGAACCCACACACACACACGTACATATCTGTAGCACATACAAGGTTGCACTGCCAAACACAGTTTGTGGGCGTTTCTCAAAGTCATGGAAGCATGCTTGGAAGGCTGCTTTTCCGAGCATTCCACGTCATTGTCAGTCGCCAAGTTCTGTTCCAAAGACAAGCATCCTTCTAAATTCTAGCGAGAACAGAGGCCTAGATTTTTCAAGGATGCACTTATGGATCCTCATTTTTGAAGTGTAAGGCTTCCAAGGCTAGTGTGCTACCTAGGAAGCATTCTTGACTTTGAAAAACACTTTATGAGTCCCCAGCAGGATGAGCAGGTCATGTGATCTGGCATAGGGACACTGAAGAGCCGTAATATCTAAGATAAAACCCAACCCCAGGGTAGAGGGGCTCTGTGAATGTGGAGTGGAACGTGTGCAAGTGTGTGAGGGTGTCAGATGAGACGCTGTAGAAGGATAGAGTGCCTGCTGGCCAGTCCAGGTACACTCCTACTCTGCTGGAGCTGGAGGAGGGGGCAGGTATGACCGTCTCCTTCTTATTGTGCCTTGCAGAGTAACTGGTACCAGAGCATTCCAGAATCCAGGACTTGGTATTCCGTCCAAGTAAGCTGTCGACACCATTCCCTTTCCTCTGGATGCTTTTATATGCCACTACTATTATAGCACCAACCCTCCACTCAGCCTCCCAGTAGCAGCGTCCAGACAGACCCTCTCTACAAAGCACTTGAGGCCAGTAGTCAAATCTCTCTGGGTGGTCAAGATAAGGCTGATCCTCTCTCACACGCGTCACCTTTCTGTTCCCCTCAGAGAGAGAGAGTTCTCTGTATGCTGTGTTTGGGTCCAGTGTGAGCTCACAGGCATCTGCACACAAGAGGAGAGGAGAGAACATCCTCAGCAGAATATGGAGGAGGAAAAGCCTCAAAAAAAGTTCACAACGCACACACACACACACACACACACACACACACACACACACACACACTCACACTCACAGAAGCCATGGAGTAAGGAGCACAGACAAAGACATACGCACTCACAGAAGCCATGGAGTAAGGAGTACAGACAAAGACATACGCACATATGACACATGGACAGCCAGGCAAACTGTACACACACACACACACACACACACACACACACACACACAAACAGGACAAAGACAAACATTTGAGTGTGTGTGTGTGTGTGTGTGTGTGTGTGTGTGTGTGTGTGTAAGAGAGGAAGACTGTGTTTCTATGTGACCAAAAGAAGTGACCTTCTAGAAGTGACCAAAATGCTCACCTTGGAACAGTGGGTGGGTGCAGTCGAGAGGCATAGTTTTCATAGAAATGTTTGAGATACTGAGGTAAAATTATGCACACCCTCCCTTATATGTGGGCACATAATATCTGAGAATCAGCCAATTCTGAGGGGGTCAAGTCAGAGCCATTGGTCCATTTGACACAGAATGACCCTGGTAACAATTTTCAGACCCACAAACACATACTGTACGCACACAGTGAAATATATTTCACACACACTCACTTTTTCTTAGTCCAGGTTTAATCCTGCACTCTCCTCCATGGTCGAACCTTTAGAAGTATGGAAGAGATGATTTGGAGGAAAGTACTGTAAGAGCATTTTATATTACTGTACTATTTAAGTGTATTACATCATTGCAGAAAAAGAAAAGTACACAAGATATTTATTTGTCCTCAGGAAATTGAGCCATACAGTTGCTACCACTTGACAAGAAAAGGAACTAGACAAAAACATGAGAAAAAAACAACCTGACAAAATACTGTACATAACCCCCCCCCCCCCCCCAAAAAAAAAGACACATCAAAGCTTACACATCCCGAATATCTTGGGAAAGTGCAATGTTGTATATTTTCAGTTGAGAGAGAAAAATGCAGTGGCTATGAGTGGTTTGAAGTGGCTATACCACTAGGAAGGTCCTCAATTATTTTCATCGAGGGCAGCCTAAACCTCCTGCCTGAAGGCAACAACTCATATTACTGGTGTAGAGGACATGATATATAATATCATCACCTATACTCTGTGATTTCTGTGCCACCCTTATTTCTGCAGCCATAGGCATTCTACTCAGTGGTGGCCCAGCGATACTGCTGACCACATACGATAATATGAACTCAGTTCAACAAAGTGCCATGTTTTTTAAATTTTCAAGTATCTACTGTACTTCTGTCAGTGGTTCTAAACCTTTTCTGGACGTATACACCCTTAGGTGCATTTTACTAGAGTGAAAGTAACATCTGGTTAGTAATGTGCTTCACTCCAGGTAAACACACAGAACTCACCTGAAAGTCTCTAGTTTACAGTTGGGATCTTTCAGTCGGTCTGTGAGCTCTCTGACACCTGAGTCTCCAGGGTGATTGTAGCTCAGATCCAGCTCTTGCAGATAGGAGGGGTTTGATTTGAGGGCAGAGGCCAAGAAAGAGCAGCCCGTGTGTGTGATGACACAAAGAGACAGCCTGAAAGATTTTCCGTCATTGGAATGCAAAAGGGAAATGCTTGTTATAATACATTTTGTAAAGATGCTGTTGAATTCAACATATTGAAATGTACTATGAATGAGGTGTGACAAACAGAAACACTACTAAATAGACCGCGCAAGTGAGTTTTGATGTGGTGCCAGTCAGGGGCGGACTGGGGCCCAAAAATCTAAAGATGTGATAGGCCTATTCAATATTAAGCCTACATCTCATCATTGAATGCCTAGCATACTAGAACAAATAACTTTTCACTTTTCAATATGGGAGATTGTCTGGAATCTGGTGATATAAGAATCATGATAAAAGTATACTTTGTAATTTGCAACAATATATGTGTAATCCGTTCCTCTGAATGGTCGTAGGCTATCCTATTGTGTGCAGGAGTAGTTTGAAAGACAACTGCTTGGTGTCTTACTTGGTCTATCTATCGATGCCAGAATATACATTTTAATATACTATTTAACTCAAAGAGCGGTGGAAAATAATTCCCAAAATGGTGGCATATAACTTTTAGTTCGATTCAGAGCTCCTATAAAATGTTGTTTATAATGATCATTCATGCACACCATTGTAGGTAGTTAAGATATGACAGGTTAGAATAATATATTGTGATTCTTTATAACTTACTTACCTTAATGTCTCCAGCTTGCATTGTGGATCTCTTAGTCCCACACAGAGCAGTTCAACTCCTTTATCCTTGAGGTTGTTGTCACTCATGTCCAGTTCTCTCAGATGGGCCCACTGAATCTTCTGCAGTACATCAGCCAACAGCTGACAGCTCACTTTGGAGAGGTTGCACTGATTTAACCTTTTAAAAAAAAGACATTTTGAAACATTTAATTGTCCAGCTGTCTCGTACACATACACAAATAAACCAATATGTTTATTCTGTGGCACACCAGTATAGGGAAACTGCCACTTCTCTCAGCTATTGAACAATTACAATGATCATGGCTTTCTAAATGAACAAGATTCATTCACCACAGTAGAGGTCTGCATTGGGATTGGGTCTCAGCTGTGGGGGGGTCACTGTCAAACATTGCAGTATCGCTTCCAAGGGCTCACAATGTTGCAAAGTTTCATATTCTGTATCGCTGCATCGAGTGCACCTTTAGTCTTTAGTATCTGTGGGTGCATCTTGGAAGTTGGAAGAGAGACGCATGGGATTGCGCTCTTAGTAAAAAGGGTTCTTGGGGGTGCTATAGAACCGAAGTTGGAGTAGCCTTCAGTTTGTTAAATTCTTTTCTTACATTTGTTTATTTTATTTAGGCTATTCATTTCACTTGAGCCATTCACCCTCATTGCGATAATAGTCAGAAAGTTTGCGGGAGCGGGAAGGAGCGGGATGAAGAAAACAGTCTGGCACAGTTCTCTACACTACAACGATCATTCTATGGAGCTATTTCACTGATCTCAGTAATGTCTTCAAATCAAACTCCACAGAAAAAAAATATGATAAATTAAATTATGGTAAATACATGCAGAATGCGTACAACCAGCTCACACAAGGAGGCACAGGGGAAAAGAATGAAATTATTGGGATACAAGATGTGACAGAATTCACGGGTAAGATGAAACTGGCAACTAGGTGCCCACCTGAATAAAGGTTCCATGACCTTGACACACTCAAAGCTCACTGCCATTTAATTTGGCACAATTCAATTCAAAAGTATTGATTTACATTCTCACTGACCTCAATTTCTCCAGTTTGCATTGCAAATCTCTAAGTCCCACAAATAGCAGCTCCACTCCTTCATCCTGCAGGTTGTTGTTACTCATGTCCAGTTCTTTCAGATAGGAAGGTGTCCTTTGCAGCACTGATGCCATCATTCCACACATTGTTTTAGAGACGTGACACTGATTTAGCCTATTTAACAGGGGGGTAGGGCTGGTCAACACTTCCTTTTGCATCTTCAAACACATTTCCACAGCTGTAGCTATTCATTTGTAGTGGTTTGCCTGGACTATTGAATATCTTGTGAACCCCCTTCCTACTGTTCTAGGGCCCCATGCCTGCAGATTAACTATTTGCTGGCAAAATTTTTCATTATTACGTCTATCAAGGTTAACAATTTATTTTTTTGTTCTAATGCTTTTTGTTTTATCTGACATATGGAACAGCTAAAAAGCATATCTCACAATTCATGAAAAAGCTTTCATCCAGAATGAAAAATCATTTCAGAGGTGCTCATTCTCAAGTCTATCAATCTAAGACAAATGATTCACTCACAATACTCTCTTTGAGACATTAACAACAGGGAGCAGTCTACGGAGCCCTTCCTCTGATCTCAGGTATTTCTTCAGATCAAACTCCTCAAAGCCTTCAGCTGACATCAGCAGCAGATAAGCCAGAGCGGAACACTGGGCTGGAGTCAGGTTCTTCTTCTCATTTGGAGAGGAGTTCATGTAGCTGGGTAACAAAACATTTTATATAATGGACAATGACGTAAAAACAACAGCAATTGTATTTGCAAGACAAATTTCAGATTAATTTCAGATAGATAGATAGATCTATCTATCTATCTATCTATCTATCTATCTATCTGAAAGATCTGATATCACCAAGTAATTAAGAGTCCAGGATCAATGTCAAACTTGTTGCCCTGGATCAACAGGTTAGGTTTAGGGTTAGGTTTAGGTTTAGGCTTAGGGTTAGAGTACATTGATCCAGGACAAACAAGTTTAACATTGATCCTGGACTCTTAATTACTTGGTGATATCAGATCTTGCCTATCTATCTATCTATCTATCTATCTATCTATCTATCTATCTATCTATCTATCTATCTATCTATTCAATACCAGTAAAAAATCACAAGCAAATTATTTTGGCTTTTAGTTGAAACAATTATATTTGAACATGAGTAATGTCCATGCTGGTTACAAGAAAAGTTTGAAAACTGATTACCTTTTAATTTCATCTACTAGAGAATTATCACCAAACTCATTCAAACAGTGAAAAAGATTGATGATCCGTTCTGATGAGACATCTTCTGTCCTGATCTTCTCCTTGATGTACTGAACTGACTTGTTGATGCTCTCCTCTCTAACAACAGCATGTGGCAGCAGCACATGCAGTGAGGAGTGTGTTTTATGTGTCAACATTGGAGCCAGGCCGAGGAGGAAGCGTAGGAAAAGATCAAATTGTCCCTTTTCACTCTGCAGGGCCTTTTCAGTAGCAAATCTGTAAAGGTCAAAAGTGGAGTGTCTGAAGAGCCAAGTGGTCTTCTCCTTCAGTGTCTTCACTAAAGGGTTACTTATCCAGTGAGCTGTGTTTTCATTGAGAACATAAAGAGCTGCCAAGAATTCCTGAACGCTTAGATGCACAAAGCTGAATATGTTCTCTCCAGCTGCTGCAATCTCAGTATTGAAAATCTGTGTACAAAGTCCAGCCTGAAGTACTTCAGAAGTTACATCAATACCACACTCTCTCAAGTCCCTCTCATAGAAAATCAGAGTTCCTTCGTTGAGATGTTTGAATGCCAATTTCCCAAGCTGAACAAGGAACTGCCCTTTGTCTTCAGAGTTCATCTTCCTATCCAAGAACCGGTCATTCATTCTTTTAATCTGAGAGACGATATAAAGTGCATACATTTCTGTCAATGTTTTCACTGATTTTCCTTTGCTTGCATTTCCTAGTATTTCATCTTGTACACTCACTATAATACGACAGAACACTGGTATGTGACACAGGATGTGGAGAGTTTGGTTCTTCTTTATGTAATCAATCATTCTCTCTGGATTTCTGGCGTTCCTCTGAAAGAACTGAATTTTCTGGACATCATTGAATCCTTGCACTTCTGTCAACAAGTTGAAGCAGTCTTCTGGGATCAGACTGGCTGCTGCTGGTCTAGTTGTGACCCAAATTAGTGCATTGGACATAAGCATACCTCTAATGACACTTGTTATGATAATATCCGCTGTGGATTGTTCATCAGGTGCAGTGATCCACTCAGTTTTAAAGTCCAGTTGGAGTCTGCTCTCATCCAAACCATCAAACACAAAGAGAATTTTGCATTTATGGAACTCAGGGAAATCTTCCAATCCTTTAAGATCAGGGTAAAATGACAGAAGAAGCTTTAAAAGGCTGTACGGTTTTCCTCTCTTCAAGTTCAGCTCTCGAAACAAAAGCATAAAAACAAAGTCAATGTCTTTATTGCTTTTTCCCTCTGCCCAGTCCATGACAAACTTCTGCACTGCTACAGTTTTCCCCACACCAGCAATTCCTAAAGTCAAAACTTTCCTTGCCGATTTAGCCGTGAACATATCTGTCAGTACCACTTGTGCGTCTTTAGCGTTTGGTTTAGCCCTTATTTGTCTCGTGTCAATTGCTGCCACTTCATGTTCACAGCTGACTCCTCCGGTGTGGCCCTCTACTATGTGAAGCTCAGTGTACATGTCTTGTACACTGTACTTCTCAGAATCTTGAAGTATAGTTGAAAACTTGTTTTTCAGATGTTTTTGAAGATTCCTTTTCAGTGATGATTTTGTAACTGTCTGTGCTGCACATTTGTGAAGACAACAAATATATGATTGGGCATGACAGCACAACTTAACTATTTCATTCATTGTATGAACAGATACTCCAGCAAGAATGTGTAAAATATAATTATTATAGTATTTCTGTTTTTTCTGTTATCACATGAAATAGAGTCTGCTAACGTGTCGTCCTCACCATGGATAGCCGCAATGCATTCTGGGTTTGCCCCGGAAGATATACAATCTACGTTCCAGACGGTACAGACGAACTAGACCCTAGCAACAATCTCTGACTAGACTCGCAAAATCCAAAACAAATGCTTTCCCACTCGCTAACCACCACTATTCACTGTTTACCTAGCTTAACTAACCGCTAACTCCGGGTCAAGATGGCGCCGTTGATGACGTTTATGACCATTCTTTGGCGTATCTTGGCAATCTCTATACCTTGCATCCCCACCCTATCTACTGGTGGTGGAATGTCACTTTAACTATTTCATTCATTGTATGAACAGATACTCCAGCAAGAATATGTAAAATATAATTATTATAGTATTTCTGTTTTTTCTGTTATCACATGAAATGCCTTGCATCCCCACTCTATCTACTGGTGACACAGCTGAGGGTCATTACCTCCACATTGCTGTGGCTTTGCTGTTCCTGGACTCTTTGTTGAATGCTGGAGTTCCTCAAACAGAAGAGGCTCATGTGTCTGCAGAGCCTCATAAAACTTCTCTTTAGCTCTGGTTCCTTTCCTCTCCAACATGTTTATGAGGGTGTGGTTCTGTTCTTGACTGATCACTTTGCTCTCCACTTTTTCCCTCTCCATGCATGAGATGACGCCATAGCGCTCCAGCTCAATCAGCAGTGGTGTAAGGATACCAAGACGCATCTCTAGTGCCCCCTTGTGTTTCTTGAAGAAAGCTGGAGTTGATTTGAATGTGAAACAAAAATGTGATTCGGTTACTGTAAATTTTGTCAGAGCATTTTTTTTTTTTTTTAGGAAGGACTGGTAAGGCTACTGTATAAATGATAGTCAATAGAGATGAAAACATACCCTGCCTGTCAGAATCCACAGTGGCCATGGTTGGACTGATCATGCAGGGCTGAAAATCATTCAACACAGGTGTGTTTGAGTTTGAAAGGATAGTGAGCAATTAGCAGTGAGCTATGCATTATTTGCTTCTACTATCGCTTTCTTCTTTGACATGACGTTGAGCTTTGGGCCTTATTCAAAGTGGCCATATTTTTAATGTGTTGAGATAAAAGAAAAAAATAATAATGTAACATGTCTAATATTTTGACTTTAATATTAGCTCCAAACTGCTAGCATGTGAATAATCCAAATAACTTTCATTACCAAAATCATATTTTTAAAAGTGACTGTAAATTTATATATTAATTTCTCATTATGGACTTGAGCAGCACAGATCATACATATTAAAAGGTGGGGTATGTGACAAGGGAAAACGGTTTGAGAAATCTAGGTATTTGAAAAGAAACAATTCAGAAGTCCAATCACCTGTCTTCAAACTTCCTCGGAAGCCACACCTCCAGAATATAGGAATGAATGGAGAGGGGGAGGGACAAACGGCAGTTGGGTTTGATAGACTTATCACCATCCAATCATTTTTTGCTGGTTCCTTAAAATAATTGGATGTTGTTTTCCTGTCCTGCTCATTCCACAAGTGACTTAACAAATTTTATTTTTGCATTGGAGGATTTAATGAATTGTTTACAATCGAGGTATGAATGTCATTTAAAGCAATATACTAAAAAGTGCACCAGGAAAGCATCACATACCCCACCCTCAACTGTTACCAAAATGATATATACTACTATTACATAATGACGTACTGTAGGCCTGCTAGTGCTGCATACGACCTGCAACACTTGATAATTATAAAACAGAGTTTTGAATTTCAGTTCTGGGACCTCCCTACCCTTTCATGTGCCAAGGCTTGGAGAGTTGCAAAGATCTCCCCACACTGTAAGGACTAACATGTTCAGTGAATACGAAATATTTGTGCAAAACTGATTAAATCTCTTATAACTATCTCTTCCATTTTGCCTGATTTGCTCAGCAAGTACGTGTAGCCATGAGACATAGGCAAGTGTTGCATTCAGACATTGTTGGTTTTCAGCCAATCACAACGCTCTATATGGACAGGAAGTCATTGGGTGGGCTTAGCAGTGTTTGAATCTGCTCTAATTAGTTGTTTTAGTTGAGGCCGTTTGAATGATTCCGACCCAAGGATCTAGCCATTGTGGCCAGACTATACATTTTTATGTCATATAGTGTGGCTTGTCAGGCTATACATATCAACATTTGAATTGTAATTTTTGAAATTTTAAGTACACTTCCCCACAAAATACATACATTTACTCAAATGGTTAAAGTATGATCTTGTATTATCACTCCCATGATCCTCTTGGTTTTTGTCAATGCACTGAGGTGCGTTCAAATTCGCCTAACATAGCGAACGTTCGCTAACATAGGCAGACAGTTTGCGAATCCTTGGAAGTTCTTGGCTAACGTTAGCGAACACAGACGAACGGTCTGAAAAGGTAGTGCTCCGCTAACAGTCCTGTATGTTGGATGGCAAAAGATGTGTCCCGATTGCAAATATATCCCAAAGAGCTTTAAATGTTGTCAGCTTGTCTCACAACAACTTTGTCTCTCATTAATAGCCCCCTTCGAGTAATTTATACTCTGTTTGCCATTAGTGTTTACAGTTTAAAACGAACACTCTGCAAAATCGTTCAAATTCCATTGATTAATGCGAACATGTTTGCAACGAGCGTTCGCTATGTTAGATGAATCTGAACGCACCTCTGATATATCAACTTAATAAGTACATACACAGTATGCCCTCAGCCAACCATGTAGCTAAATGTAGTCAGCTGATCAACCAAATGATGCAGACTGCTCAGCTGTCAGCTGACGTTTTGGCTTGATGCCAGAACTAAGGCTATGCTCACAAATTTTTAATCTCCCATCAACTTAAGTCCAAAAAAGCGCTTAGCTCCATTTCAGTAAACACTTTTTTGGGAACTTGGGAGAATACATAATATAAACACAGTGTAAAGGAAAGTGTGTAAAAGAAAATGGGAGAAATCTGTCAAGATTGCACAGGCAGGCGAAGATCATTCTTTCAATCATACTGTACATGGTTTAGCAATTTGAGGATCTGTATTTACAGTACTCGCACCATTGTGATGCATATAGCAATATCTAAATAACAAGATGTTCTCCTTGCATAAAAAAGGGAACCACCACAGTCCTTACTTACTGCGTAGACTTCTAACGCTCATAGTCAATCTCATCAACTCCCTCCACGCTTTTATCCAGCCCTGAATCCATCTTACCTCAGTGTCAAGAGTAAAATATCCCTTTTTCACACACTCCTTAGTTGACCCTGAAAACACAGTTAATCCATCTGATGTGTTTGTCTTAGACCAGCTTCTTAAAATGGCATTCCAAGCAATACAAGTCTCTTGTTCAGGAAGAGACAGTGATGCAAGTAAAACAGGAAGGAGTGTGGTTTTCACTCTGCCAACTGTGCCAAGTGCTGTGTTTCAACAGAATGTAACAGTGGAATGTTTCCTAAACTTCCCTTTTTACATCTAAAGAGTCTGCTTAGCAGTCTGCATTTATTTAATTGACTCACTATTGCGCTCAACTCACAATCCAATGTTACTGTAAGACTGGCGGTGGGATGACCTTGGTTATAGGCCTACATGACATCACAATGCGTGCCCCATCGGTTTGGTGTGGGCTTTAATGATCTGCATTGGTACTAAAGGTATACCTGTATAAAGGTGTTACTGTATACCTGTATAAAGGTGTTATTGCCATGTTCCTCACAGGGATTTTTATTTCACTATGACTAGATCACGTGTCATTACTGAGCTTCTCATTCTGACTCCATAGGCCAAATAGACTCTGGTGAGGCCCATGGAGATTCCCCTTGAAACTGTGTGTGTGTGTGTGTGTGTGTGTGTGTGAGAGAGAGAGAGAGAGAGAGAGAGAGAGAGAGAGAGAGAGAGAGAGAGAGAGAGAGAGAGAGAGAGAGAGAGAGGATAATAAATCCACACAAATCAATAAATGAGTAACGAAATGTGATCATAAACCTGATTACTGATTTCTGGATATGAAAATTGAGAATGATGATGAGATGCATCATTCGTCTCATCAGGAAATTTCTTATGTTCACAGGGAGCGCCATTTTAGAGAATGCCATTACAGAGAAAGTGGGACAACACATACAGTAATATGGCAGAATGTGATATGACAATAAAGTGAAAGCTTTGGAATCGCTTCACATACATGCACACATAGAGTTAAGACATAATCTTAAAAGCAGTGTAAAGCTACTGAAAGTGGATATTTCATACATTATTGCTAAATGTCACCACTTTTGCATTTGTCTGCATTTTGTGCGTGCGTGTGTGTGTGTGTGTGTGTGTGTGTGTGTGTGTGTGTGTGTGTGTGTGTGTGTGTGTGTGTATGTAATTCCGGAATATAAATAATTGATAAAGTGGCCTCACATGGCCTCTGATAACACTGTAATATGTGATAAGACATTTACAGCAGTATTGTTACGGGAAGAGACAGGTAAACAAGGAAATGAAAGCAGGAAGACTCCAATGTTATGTTCAGGAGCATCGTAGTGGGGGGAGGGGGGGAGGAGGGCTGAGGAGTCGAATTGTAGTCGTGAATGTACTCTCACGTGAGATAAAAACGTGGATGTAATCTCACGTGAGATAAAAACGTGGATGTAATCTCACGTGAGATAAAAATAGTGCCTTTCACCTAAAACAAACTCTACCTTAAACCATAAAACCACTAAAACAAAAACAAAAACAGGGTAAGTCAGCAAAAGCTGTTGTTATTTTTTGTCTGCAGGTGTGTGTCATATGCCCTTTCACCTTATAAACGAGTATAAAAGCAACAGAGTCAGAGCCAGAGTCAGACAGACAGACTGAACTTCGATGTTCATTGAGATCAACAGACTCTTCAAGCAAACATGAGGTGAGCAGACATTGCCGGTTGCGTACTAGTAACCTGAAAAAGTGTGCATGTCAGAAAGCAAATTATACAGTATATCAAACTGTCCTCTTACCAAGGTGCCACTGAATGAATAATCTGCAAGAGTTTTGCATTTGATTTTCTGGAAATCATTTCCTCCTTTTGTCGATGCCAAAATTAAGTGCTAAATTGTTATACTTGAGTGTGAGTAAGTATCTGTGCTTACCACCTTCTAATGTGTTCATTTAATGCTTCTCCAGAACAAGTGCAACTTACTGCAGGATCATGGTGAGTTCCCACTCTGTCTTGAACAGTAAACCAACCTAAAATCAGACATGTGTAAACACAGTATTTTATTGTAATGTGTGTGTGTGTGTGTGTGTGTGTGTGTGTGTGTGTGCGCGCGCGTGCGCGTGTGTGTGTGTGTATTACCAGGTCCTGCTTGTCCTGCCCCTGCTCTTCCCAGCTGCTTGGTGCTCCACTCTGCTGCTGCCGGTGGACTGCTGGGACATCCATGAGCACTACCCCTCCAAGCCCAGTGGGGTGTACACCATCTTCCCTGGGGGGCCCGTCTCCCCCCTCCAGGTCTACTGTGACATGGTGACCGACGGGGGAGGATGGACGGTGAGTTACACAAAAAGTGAAATAGTCATTCCTTATACAAGAACATAACTGCAATTTTTGATTGATTAATCGGTAACACTTTGCGGTAAGGGTACATGAATTATCATGAATTCATGCATGAAATCATTCATGATAAATTCATGATTCATGCATTACTTCATCTCTGAAAGTCTAATGAGTTATCAGGAATTAACATGAATTCATTGTTTGTCATTAATGACCTCCTGCTGAAATAGCACATGATCTTAAGTATTAGTTACTCTGGGTACATCATCATGAGTCATGATTAATTAGCATGAGTCATGATTATTAGCATGATCATGATGAATTCATCATGTTTGTGCCCCCTCAACTAAAGTTTTGACATGGTTAAATTGGTAAAATTTAGTTGACGTATGGCGTATGACTAGGCCAAAGTAGGCTAAATAAGTACTTTTATAATATCAAATTATATCAAATTCTTTTGAACAAAAACATCATGATCATGTGTAATTAGTCATGACTCATGATGATGTACCCAGAGTAATTAATGCTTAAGATCATCTGCTATTTCAGCAGGAGGTCATTAATGATAAACAATGAATTCATGCTAATACCTGATGAGTCATTAGATATTCAGAGATGAAGTAATGCATGAATCACGAATGAATCATGAATGAAATCATGCATGAATTCATGATCATTCATGTACCCTTACCGCAAAGTGTTACCGATTAATCAATTACATATATAAACCAGGGGCCATATTCTCAAAGAATCTTAAGGCTAAAAGTAGCTCTTAACAGTCAAATTTATATTTGGAGGAACTCCTAAAAAAATGGGCGTGCCAGTTGTAAGTTTAGGACTACAAATTTTTTGGGATAAGAGTAATTCACAAAACAATTTAGTGCTAAAAGTAGCACCTAAGTCTAGGACAGCTTAGGAGTAGTCGAGAGGACTTCTAAGTCACTAAGACCAAGTCCTAACACATCGCGAATACAAAGTGTCCTTAATCTTTGTTAATGCCCATGCAATGTCATTTAGCCAAGTATCTGTCATCAAGGAATATGCAGCAGCATATAAGGAATGCAATCTGCCACCAAAACCTGTGTTAAAATATGTATGCTATTTATTCACGATCAAGTTTAATTTGTGTACTTCCTCTCTTTCTAAATGTGCTCTAATACAGTAAATTCAGTAAAAACGGTGTAAAGATACTTTATCATTCCACCGCAAATATCGTTTACCGTTTCATTTGTGGCTCAAGTTCTCCGATCGCATTCTGTTTACTGGTGTAGTGCCGCACGTAGTGGAGATGACGCCCACCTGTCACTCATCAACCAATCTCCAATGTAAATGCAAGCAGGCTCGTGCATGAGAGCTGACGTCAACCATAGTAACGGAGGTTTTATCTTAGACTAAGAGTTGCTATTTATCCTAACTAAAAGTTGGTCTCAGAGGCATTGTGAATTACTTTTAAGACATAACTCCTACATAAAAACTTTCAGTGTGGTTTAGGAGTACTCCTAAAGTTAAGGTAAGATTCTTTGAGAATACGGCCCTAGAAATCAATATCTATAGACAAGAGTAGGTATTTGTATCATGTTTATTTCATTTATTATCCCTTGGATCCTCTTTATCTTCTTATATCCATATTTAACAAGCCAAACCAAACCCCCTCTTTTTTCACGACTACCTGCTTGTAATTTGTGGACATTCTCACTCGTTTTGTACCAATGCCTTACAGGTGTTCCAGAGAAGGATGGATGGCTCAGTGAACTTCTACAGGCCCTGGAGTCACTACAAGTCAGGCTTTGGGAATAAAAACGGGGAATACTGGCTGGGTGAGACCCTTGAGACTCTCCTCGTTAGACACATTGTAAACCGGAGTCAAGATTATTCCACTATTTACAGAGTAGTTGGCATGCACACAGGCCACTGTACAGTATACCTGTATACCTGAACCTGTATGCAATTACACCATTGAGAATACATATTCAATTCAATTCAATTCAATTTTATTTGTAGAGCGCTCAAATACAGTGCATTTGTCTCGCGGCGCTTTACAGACAGTACGGGAAGCATCCATGAGAAACAGGGGCAAGGAAAAACTCCCTATACTTTGCCAGTAATTCATTTCTAATAGAAAAGGTTGTTTTGTTATTAGCCTCATTTCCGTAATAGAGCAAATTCATGTCAGAAAGTTGGGATGTTTCCCCTCTACACTGCTGATGGCAAGAATTTATTCATGTCTGTAGAAAAGTGAAACCTTTAAAAATGACCATGAACCAAGAATGAACTAACCATATTGTGTGTTATTATAAGGTAGAGTTTGTTTTAGGTGAAAGGCACTATTTTTATCTCACGTGAGATTACATCCACGTTTTTATCTCACGTGAGAAGGCATCCAGATTAATGGTTAAATTAACTTCCAGAGCCAGCTGGTTTTAGTTGTGTTAACGGTAACACTTTGCGGTAAGGGTACATGAATTATCATGATTTCATGCATGATTTCATTCATGATTCATGCATTACTTCATCTCTGAATATCTAATGACTCATCAGGTATTAGCATAAATTCATTGTTTATCATTAATGACCTCCTGCTGAAATAGCAGATGATCTTAAGCATTAATTACTCTGGGTACATCATCATGAGTCATGACTAATTACACATGATCATGATGTTTTTGTTCAAAAGAATTTGATATAATTTGATATAATAAAAGTACTTATTTAGCCTACTTTGGCCTAGTCATACGCCATACGTCAACTAAATTTTACCAATTTAACCATGTCAACACTTTAGTTGAGGGGGCACAAACATGATGAATTCATCATGATCATGCTAATAATCATGACTCATGCTAATTAATCATGACTCATGATGATGTACCCAGAGTAACTAATACTTAAGATCATGTGCTATTTCAGCAGGAGGTCATTAATGACAAACAATGAATTCATGTTAATTCCTGATAACTCATTAGACTTTCAGAGATGAAGTAATGCATGAATCATGAATTTATCATGAATGATTTCATGCATGAATTCATGATAATTCATGTACCCTTACCGCAAAGTGTTACCGTGTTAACTGTTGCATTATCATGTACTGGACCAACTATTGGATTACCCTTGCCACCTGAAACGAACAAGATATGAAGAAGTCCGAAAATAAGGATTATTTTGATGTCAAAAGGTAGGCTAGGCTGAAATTGTAAACTTTAGCGGTTGGACCAGGTAAACCTGTTAACTATGGGATGAGCAAGCTGCCTTGGATTGCTGTTTTCCTCGGCATTTTCTGTTATAATAGGCCTATCTGTGATTTAATGTACGTTAAACTAACATGCCGTGGGATTTTGGTGTTATAATAACTACGGCAACGACCGCTTAGCTCCCCCTGTCTCCGTTAGCTTTTCGAGTTCAGAAGGTGAGGAGGGAAGAGTAGGCTGAATAGGGTATTGATCTGTGGCTACTACATAAAGTAGGCTAAGCAAGTGGATAACATCATGTTTTCTTCAAAGTTTCGTTGTTTGAGAAAGTTTTTGGCTCTTGTTACATGAATCATTACGTGAGGGTTAACGTTTGGGTGCTGCCAATATCATACGTCCTGCTAACTTCACCGCGCTGCTGCCAATGCCGTCGGCAGGATGCTATTTTAACAAAAAGACGACAAAGCTACTGTAGGCACAGTCGTATTTTTCTGTTTACCATGTCTATGCCAATAGACGGGCGAGATGGTTGATAATTGAATAATAAGAACTGCTATAGGGCGCAATCGTCCGGTTACTTAACGTTACACCGGTTCTCTGATAGCAGAACGAAGCCCTCTGCCCGCCAGGCACCCGTTCGATTGACGTCACTGCAAACTATGAATTGTAAACCGGAGTCAAGATTATTCCACTATTTACAGCTGTAGAGTAGTTGGCATGCACACAGGCCACTGTACAGTATACCTGTATACCTGTACCTGTATGCAATTACACCATTGAGAATACATAGAAAAGGTTGTTTTTTTATCAGCCTCATTTCCGTAACAGAGCAAATTCATGTCAGAAAATTGGGATGTTTCCCCTCTACACTGCTGATGGCAAGAATTTATTCATGTCTGTAGCAAAGTGAAACCTTTAAAAATGACCATGAGCAAGAATGAACTAACCATATTGTGTGGTATTACAATGGAGAGCTGGCTCTGAAAATGGTGGCAATTTTGGAATGAAATTAGGCTCCCAAACTCGATTGAGGTAATGCTTTAATGAACAGAAACAGCTATGGTTTGCACTGCATTTAACATCAGGCTATGTGGTTTGTCACCACTGTGAACTGCATGTGTGTTCAGGACTGTACAACATTGTCCTGCTGTCCCTGAGGAAGAGTAATGTTCTGAGAGTGGACATGGAGGACTGGGACGGGGCGAAGGTGTACGCTCAGTACACGTCCTTCTCTGTGGACCCAGAGACTTTAGGATACAAATTACACCTGGGAAACTTCATCAATGGAGGAGCAGGTTGGTGTCTGTGTTTGTAAGAGTGTGTATCTATATGTTTGTGTTTTTGTGTGTGTGTGTGTGTGTGTGTGTGTGTGTGTGTGTGTGTGTGTAAGACAACAAGAGAGAGAGAGACAGAGAGAGAGAGAGAGAGAGAGAGAGAGAGAGAGAGAGAAAATAATTCACAATCAATCAATCATCAATAAATAAAGTGATTATAAAACTGAATGCCTGATGTTAGGGTATCAAAATGGTTTCTGTTGAAATGCATCATTTGTCTCATGAGAAATTTCTGATGTTGACAGGTGACGGTTTGGCAACACACCGTGGAATGAGGTTCAGCACCTTTGACAAAGACCAAGATGGAAGTGATGCCAACTGTGCCAAACACTATCTGGGTGGTTTCTGGTATAATCATTGTCACCATGCCAACCCCAATGGTATTTACAGATGGGGGAAGATGGTACACTTTTGCTGTTGGTGTTGAGTGGCATCAATTTAGAGGGCATGACTATTCCCTAAAGTCCATCAGCATGAAGATCAGACCAGCGTCCTAAATCATTAAAGGAGTTGCACATTTCACTTCTGTTTTGTTGTTGGGGGAATTTACGGGATTTTTTGTACTACTAATAGCTTTTGAATAGGAGCAGATGCCAACATCAAAGCATCCACATTAACATCAGCCCCCATAACTATGAGGAAAAATACTGAGATATACTTGTTGGCTACAACTGAAAAATCACTGTGTCAACTATATCAATAGTTTTACTGCATTCAATGTTTTTTTGCCACACTAAGTCATTCTGTAAGTTTATATTTTGGTTACATATTTTTTCTTTTCAGTTCTTACTATGTTAAAATAGACTTTGTATGCATTTGATTTTTTACATAAAATAAACATTTTATCCACTCATCAGTGGTTTGAAATTTATTTTAAAAATAACACAGACACACACATCTGCATGATGGTCATCCTTTTCATCCTTTGCATTTCACCTCTGAAAATATTTTAATCCTTTCTGTGCCGAAATATGTTTAGTGGATTCAAATAAAGAATTCAAATGTGTGTCTCTTGGATTGCCAAAATTTGTGTTGTCATCCGTTAATAGTACAAAGCGAACTCAATCCAAACTGGTTGCCTGACTTTTCAAGATTATGTAATTCCGGAATATGAATAATTGACAAGTGTAAAGTGGCCTCACATGGCCTCTGATAACACTGTAAAATGTGATAAGACGTTTACAGCAGTATTGTTACGGGAAGAGACAGGTAAACAAGGAAATGAAAGCTGGAAGACTCCAATGTTATGTTCAGGGGCATCATAGTGGGGAGTGGGGTGGGGGCTAAGGAGTTGAATTGTATTCCAGGTTGTTGGGGGCCCATGGCCACTGCTTGTGCACACGGCCCAGAATTTGGTGCTACACCTGTGGTTATGTTATTCAATACCTGTCCAATAAATACATGTTCACATACACACACACACACACACACACACAACACACACACACACACACACACATATTCACATCCACACACACACATTCAGAGATATCCACATACACACAGACACATGACTGCCCACGACTGGGAACTCCTCACTGCCTTACACCAGGTTAACCACATACAATAAACACACACACACACACACACACACACACACACACACACGCACGCACACACACACACACTCTCTCTCTCTCTCTCACACACATACTTGTGGTTCCAATGCAGTACTCATCCACCCCTCCATCCCTCCCTCTCCCTTTTTGTCTCGTTAGTCGGAACTGATCTTCTTTGTTACGGGGAAAGAGGCACACACTCTGTCCACAACGGCCAATCTGGACCGTCTGCTACGCCGCTTCGACCAGGTGCAATACTGGGTGGCAACGGAGATTTGCCTCTGCAGTGACCAGGCCAAGAGAGCGGCGCTTCTCATTAAGTTCATCCAGATCGCAAACAAGTGAGTATGACGCATAAGAAACACATGGTACAGTATTTAGGTTCATCCCTGCAGCCGGACCACAGACGTGGGATTATTCACTAACAACCTCACTCCCATTTGTGTTATGTTACTTTATTGACTAAGGATACATTGGTAGCACTGACTTTATTCCTGTTCCTGACCCAGACTGAGAGAGTTGAGGAATCTCCACTCTTTTTCTGCCATGATGTTTGGTCTTACCAACCGTGCAGTGATGAGGCTCCACGAGACCTGGGCGGTGAGAGGAACACTTCACATTAAGAGTCCTAGTTTAAACAATCCTACGATAGATAGATAGATAGATAGATAGATAGACAGACAGACAGACAGACAGACAGACAATTCACATAAAGAGTCCTAATTTAAACAATCCTAAAGTATAGCGCTCTCAATAAGCTTCACATTAAGAGTCCTAATTTAAACAATCCTACAGTATAGCGCACTCAGTAAGCTACAGTAGATAGATAGATAGATAGATAGATAGATAGACATTTCACATTAAGAGTCCTAATTTAAAAAAATTCTACAGTCTAGCGCTCTCAATAAGCTTCACATTAAGAGTCCTGATTTACACAATCCTAATTTAAACAATCCTACAGTATAGCACTCTCAATGAGATGTTAGCTTACAGAAAGATGAGGGGAGAGAATGTAAACAAATTAACAATGACCTCCATGATTTGACGCCTTTCAAAAAAGGTTTATACCATTATGTATCCATACTGTATATAAGTCTATACAAGTATACTTTCTTATGTATTTTCTTACAGAAATTATACAAAAAGTGTCAGATAATTCAACTCTCACTATAACCACCCAGTGTGTTAACATTTTCAGAGAAAGACTGCCTGTTTTCCACCATTCATAAACAACTGACTGTCCTTCTCTACTTACAGAAAATCCCCAAAAAGTGGATGAAGATGTTTAACACTCATGAAAAAGTCATGGTGAGTTTCTCTCTCTAATTTGTTAAGAGTCACTCATTGGACCCCTCTCAGTTCTAATGACCAGTCAAACTTAGTCTCATTTGGGAAAACTGATGACAATGGGCCTTAATCACCAACATATGCTAATGAATTTTCTTAATTACTTAATAAAACAGCCTACTTAGGAATGGGTGGTTCGGCACATAAATCACGTGCAGCTTAGTTGGAATGTGAAATTCGGGGGTAACTGCAATGTACCCAAACAACCACGAGATGGCACTTTGGTGCTTAATTACTTTTCTGTCAATGATTACTGTAATGTACTTTCTTTTCTTATGGTCCCATTTAAAAACTTATATTAGTGAATACAATTACAAACCTTCTTAAAAACTGTGGAAGCGTGATTTAAATTTTTTTTTTGTGAGATTGTTTGGTGAATGAGGCCTAATATTTATATCTCAAAGCTCTACAGTACCAAGGACAATTTGGATTGGGTCCTTGGATTAACCCAATGAAATATGTGGCCTACTCTATGCCTCATATCTTTTGCTGTAGCAAATGGAGAGTAATGCTGATGTTTTTTTTCCTCTGCAGAATCCCAGTAGAAATTTCCGGGTGTTTCATGAGACCTTTGCCGACCTCCGACCTCCCTACATTCCTTTCACAAAGCTCCTACTGAAAGGTAGAGCTGTAGCTGCAGATAAATGACAACACACACACACACACACACACACACACACACACACACACACACACACACACACGCACACACACACACGAGCGCGCGCACACATGCACACACACGTTTGAAAAGGAGAGTGTGTTTGAACATAATTTCTCATGGAATCCGTCAAACTGTGACATTGTTACATGGTTCATCATTTTTACTGTACATTATCAAACAATGGTAAATTATTAATTATATTTACTCTACTGTCCTTTTTGAACAATGTTCCTTGACTGTCCTCTCCTTGAACGCAGATCTGACTGTCATCTATGAGGGGATTGGGAGCTACGTCGATGGCCTGGTCAACTTCGAAAAGATGGTGCGTGAGAGTGGGGATGAGAAATATTTAACATCTTTGATCTGGTCTGATCCCAGTCTCATATAGCCTTAGCATACATTCTTCTAGTACAGGCCTGGGCAAACTAAGGCCCGGGGGCCATATCCGCCCCTCTGAGCTATTTAATCCGGCCCGTGGAGACTTCCCAAAGTAGAATAATTTATCCTTTAGCCAAGGAGACCTAGGCCTAATTATTATCAAATTTGTTGTATTCAACAAATTTGCATTCAACCATGCATGGTAACATGTCTTCTGAAGAAAGTGGGGCTACTGGTTTAAGACTTGCCAATTTACTGGCATCAACCGGTTTAAGGTTAACACCCGTCCCGTTAGTTAAAATCTAAAAGCCAATGTGGCCCATCGGCCAAAATAATTGCCCACCCCTGTTCTAGTAGTTTGGTCAATAGAGTCTCTTGGCTACTTAGATAGCAATCTAAACAAGAATTTGATCGAAACTACCCTTACATTCCACACAATGGCATCTAGCGTTATGTGTTTGCGAGACTTGTGCAGTATTATAGTAGTTTCGGCAGTTGTTTATTTTCTGTCCTGTTCCCCATAAACACCTCTCTCTCTCTCTCTCTCTCTCTCTCTCTCTCTCTCTCTCTCTCTCTCTCTCTCTCCATAGCGAAGGATTGGCAAGATCCTGAGGGTTCTGACCGTCTGCCGGAGTCAGCCCTACTGTAAGTATTTCATCTCTGTGCCGCTGTCACCCATCACTGGATGATCCAACACACTGTAGAGTGTGGAAGGGGTCCGCACACTGCTTCTGACACAGTGCTGAGCACTCTGCTTCCAAAATTCGATTCCATTGTTTTCAATGCAACCCCGCACACCAGCGCCGAACCCTTCCGCCGTCGATTGTGAATTACGATTCAAGTCTATTTTGTCGGAGCCGCCCATTGACATCCAATGTTAATTTCACCGGCTACTGTGCTAGGTGCTAGGCAAAATTGTCGGATTCGAAAGTGCTCCGCAATGCTGTCGGAACCGGTGTGCGGCCGGCTTTAGGCTCCTGTGTTTTTCAGGCCTGGGGAAATGTGCTGTGTATGATGCTCCTTGTCTCTCTCTCTCTCTCTCTCTCTTCCACTCTTTCTCCCTCTCTCTCTCTCTCTCTCTCTCTCTCTCTCTCTCTCTCTCTCTCTGCAGTTCCGTCATTTTTGGAACCCTCGAGGGTGGGGACATCCCTGTCAAACCCTCCCAAACTCATAATATGCAAAGGTAAGAATGGCTTCATCCTACATACAATTTCAATTAGCAGAGCCATGTAGCATATTATGCACAGGTAAGAATGCCTTACCGATGATGATATTTACACCATTCATTTACGATTTAAACAAGGATTCAAACAATTCACTTTTTAAGTGAATGCACCTTGCTCATCTGGAGATGTAAATATCTCATTCATTTAGATAGGGCCTCCACTTACTAATCCCAAATAACTCCCCAAAGGCATCTACAAGATGGCTGCTGAGTGAACAGACTTGCCTTAAAAGGACTTAGGTGGTCAGATGATGATTACTTTAAATAGTTGTTGTTGTTGTTTGTGTTTCAGTGTCACTGAATGTGTTGCTGTTTCACTGTGTCACTGGTGTTTCAATTTCATTGGTCTCTCAGTTTTGTTAAGGGGCCAATTTGTAGGCCTCTTTCCTGTTTTCATGAAGTACAAAACAAACCAGTATGTTGCCTCCCAGATATAACAGCCTTCGTCGGTACTTGGAGACCGTCCAGGTCATAAACGACCAGCGCAAGCTAATGGAGCTGTCAGAGTGCCTGGAACCAGAGTAGTGTTGTAGTTCCGCTCTGCACACGTCTCTTTATTTTTATAGTTCTCTCCTTCATTTCATTCAAAAAATAAAACTAAATATTTTCTGCATCATACAAACATTTGTCTTGTTGTGAGATTTTAACAGCTTATTACTGTAATTAGTCTTTCCCACAGATTTTAGTGGAAATGCAGTGTGTAATAGCATGTTTGTTTGTTTGTTAGTTTAGTTTACTTATGGGTTTTGTTCGTGGAGGACTGGGAAATCTGACCAGAGACTAATTGTTCCTTGAGTGTATTAGCGTAAATGCAGTGTGTGAGACTAATTATTTCTTGAGTGCTACATAAGGGTATAAGGTTCCACTGCTTGTGTACAGGGCCCAGAATTTGGTGCTACTTCCCTGACTGCACACCAGTGGCATAGAATAGAGTACTAACGCTTTGAGAAGATGCTATGTGACATCTGGACACTAGTGGGTAGAATAACACCAGCGGTTCACCACATAGAAATACAGCAGTTGTAACAGACAGTCTGTCTTGTCCAACACTCAGAGTCTCCAGAGGGTTTTACAAATGTATTTGTATTTCTTAGTGCTATTTGGTCAGTGTGCTGACGTGCTGTCTTTGTCAGCGCCCCCTCTCCAAGTCGTATGCCACTACCCTTTACTCAGTGTGCTAAAGGCATTTTAAATGCCTATAAATTAAAGAAATATAAATTATACAGAGTTTGGAGAAAGGCAATTTCAGTCTTCTTGCAATGTACTATTGCAGAGTTTGATTGACAATGACGTTTGCTTTGCCTTTGACATTTAGTAAAAAAAAAGCTCCTCTTTTGCCTTCAAAAAATATTAGTGAGAAAAACTGACTAAATTCGCATATTTTTTTGATATCCCCTCAGGCATCACTTGAGCTTGGTCACAGACCACCGCTGGTCTACTGTATGTGAGAGTGAAAGTCTATAAAGGATGATCATCGAGCAGATGTGCATGTCTGTTATTTTTAAAATAAATTTCAAACCACTGATGAGTGGATAAAATGTTTATTATATTTACAAAACAAATATATACAAAGTATATTTTAACAAGCAAAAATATGTAACAAAATATAAACTTACATAATGACTTGTATGAAATGTAGTAAGACTATATTAACGTAGTGATTTTTAATTTGTAGCCAAGCATTATATTTTATTTATTTATTCATTATGTTTTTTTCCCCATAGTTATGGGGGCTGATTTTAATGTGGATGCTTTGATGCTGGCATCTGCCCCTATAATTCACAAAGTTCAAAAGCTATTAGTAGTACAAAACTCCCCTAAATTCCCCCAACAACAAAACAGAACTGAAATGTGCTACTCCTTTAAATAAATGTGTGTTTGTTTTCCCAATGCAGCCCATCAAAGTTCTGAACTTGTTGACACCTGTGATCAAGCATGGTTTGACATTGATAACATGAAAATGTTCTGTGAACAGACCACAGGGGAGTGTGCCAACCTTTACCTGAAGCACTCACACCAAACACAATAAACAACAATATGCTGTGAAACAAAAAAAAAAAAAGAAGAAAAAAGTTAACATTCTACACTGTCAGTCTAGCTGCGTTAAGCATCAGACTAGCCGCTATGGCTACACGTTCACGAAACATAGACACTCGACAGACAAAACAGATCGTGGGCCCACTCACACACACATACACACACACACTCCCACACGATAACCCCAGAGCAGGAGAAAGTCCCCTAAAGTTGCAGGCCTGTATCGATGCTTGTGCTCGGTGAGGCTACAAACAAACTAGCCGCTTCACTCTTCCAAGCAGGAAAAACAATAAGGGTAACGTTACCTCAGACAACTTGCAGGGGAAAACGGATTTGGCAAACCCAGGGACCAGGACAGTCCAATGGAGACATGTAGGGGACCACACGAAGGGAAATGACAGGAAGAACAACATCCACCTTTGCCAGAGGAAGTTTAGACTCTCAGTAGCCTAAACCGCTATCTGGGTCTCCTCAGCGTCCACACAGATGACCGCAACTGGACCAGACTGGACAAGACTTGTAGCAGCCTTTAGCTAGTCACTCACTGTTAGCTGAGTTAGCTTCACAACAGGTTACATCCACAATAATCTAATCTACATTGAAGAGGACCCATATTACATTAATGTTTCACTTATTAAAAATTACATTTATTGATCAGACAAATGAACGAAACAAACAAAACAAAACGCCTTTCTAATGTTAAAGTTTTAACTTTTAGAGTAGCCTACGGTGCTCCAGCAGACCGACTACTCTGCAGGCATCTCTCTCTCTCTCCCCCAGTTCGAGCGCTCGTGCCGCCACCTGCTAAAACCCCGGGAGACCCTTGTGCCAACTGTGATTGGCTATAAAGGCCTATAAACTACAAACCTATAAAGGCCTATAAGCTAAAAACCTATGTGCTGCTGTTATTTATCTATTTAAATGTGTATTTAACTATTTAATTACTATTTAATGACTAATTTATTTATTAATTTATTTATTGTGTATTTGACTATTTATTACACATAATGAAAAGGCTTACATAGGAACTCAGGTAATAAGCCTGGGTTACACAAGTAAAACAGGAAGGAGTGTGGTTTTCACTCTGCCAACTGTGCCAAGTGCTGTGTTTCAACAGAATGTAACAGTGGAATGTTTCCTAAACTTCCCTTTTGACATCTAAATAGCCTGTTTGGCAGTCTGCATTTATTTAATTGACTCACTATCAGGGCCGTCGCAACAAGACAAGCAAACCAGGCAATTGCCTGGGGCCTCAGGCGGAAAGGGGCCCCCAAGATCGACTGTTTAATCAATTTAGTAGTTATGTTGGTGGTGTTTTTCAACAAAAAATGACTTTAAACTGGAGTCAGACAACTGTACAATACAGATAATTATATTGATGATGTTTGAAAATTATAACAATGTGGTTCATGTAAGTATTTACAGGGTGAAGGGCCCCCATGTCCTGTTTGCTTGGGGCCCCCTAAGTACCTTGAAATGGCCCTGCTCACTATTGCGCTCAACTCACAATCCAATGTTACTGTAACTGTGCGTACAGACCGAGACCGATTCAGGCGACAGGCGACGGAAGTAATTGACTTTGTAATGAGCTATGATGCGGTTGGGCGATAACCAATCAGAATGTCGATTTACTGGTGAGATGCCAATAGAGAAGCAGGATTAACGTTTGAATGCTAACGTCCTGGGCAAATTTGCCGTTTTGGTTGCTGTGCTCAAGCGATGTTTCTTGGGAGTCTTCGGCGACTCTTGGCAATTTATCGCTGGCGGTCTGAACGTACAGTAAGGCTGGCTGTGGGATGACCTTGGTTATAGGCCTACATGACATTACAAGGTGTGCCCCATCGGTTTGGTGTGGGCTATAATGATCTGCATTGGTACTAAAGGTGTTATTGCCATGTTCCTCACTGGGATTTTTATTTTTCTATGACTGGATCACGTGTCATCCCTGAGCTTCTCATTCTGACTCCATAGGACAAATAGACTCTGGTGAGGTCAATGGACAGTCCCTTTGAAACTGTGTGTGTGTGTGTGTGTGTGTGTGTGTGTGTGTGTGTGTGTGTGTGTGTGTGTGTTTGTGTGGGAGGGAGAGAGAGAGAGGACAATAAATCCACACGAATCAATAAATGAGTAAAGAAAAGTGATCATAAACCTGTTACTGATTTCTGGATATGAAAATTGAGAATGATGATGAGATGCATCATTCGTCTCATGAGGAAATTTCTTATGTTCACAGGGAACGCCATTTCAGAGAATGCCATTACAGAGAAAGTGGGACAACACTTAATATATGGAATGTGATATGACAATAAAGGGAAAGCTTTGGGGATTCACACACATGTACACATAGAGTTAAGACATAATCTTAAAGATGACATAGAATGGATTCATTGAGTATTGTACCCTGTTCTCTGGTGTTAAAATACAATATATTCAATTGTATTTTGTCAAAAAGAAGATCAAGTGATATTTTACAAGCCTAGTTAACACCTCATTTTTAAGATGTGATTTGAAAGGGTTTTTTTTTTTTGCCTAAACAACGCCTCACTCTGGCCACCTTAATTGAACTGCAATGGCTATGGCTTTGTGCTATTTGACATTATTTGTAGGCTTTGTTCTAATTCGCCCATCATTTAATGGCTATTTCTAAATTTCCTTATGAAAGAGGGCAGAGCCATGCCTCATGTTCATGATAGCACTTTGTGTTGGGAGGGCGCGCTCAACTTCAAAAGTAAAATAAAAGACTTTGGGTGCGTGAAAAGGAAAGCTATAGTCTTAAAGAAAAATCCGCACTCACGAGCTATATCTCATTATTTATTATACCACCATGTCCAAAGCAGACGCGTTTCGGCCTAAGCCATCATCAGTGCGTGATACGTGTGTGTGGTGTGTGTGTGAGGGAGAGAGAGAGAGAGAGAGAGAGAGAGAGAGAGAGAGAGAGAGAGAGAGAGAGAGAGAGAGAGAGATTGTGAGGGTCTGCATTTCACCTCTGAAAATATTTTTTAATCTTTTCTGTGTAGAAACACAAGAATTCAAATGTGTGTCTCTTGGATTGCCAAAATTTGTGTTGTCATCCGTTAATAGTACAAAGCGAACTCAATCCAAACTGGTTGCCTGACTTTTCAAGATTATGTAATTCCGGAATATGAATAATTGACAAGTGTAAAGTGGCCTCACATGGCCTCTGACAACAATGTAAAATGTGATAAGACGTTTACAGCAGTATTGTTACGGGAAGAGACAGGTAAACAAGGAAATGAAAGCAGGAAGACTCCAATGTTATGTTCAGGAGCATCGTAGTGTGGGGGGGGGGGGGGGGGAGGAGGGCTGAGGAGTCGAATTGTAGTCATGAATGTACTCTCACGTGAGATAAAAACGTGCCTTTCACCTGAGACAAACTCTACTTAAATCATAAAACAACTAAAAATAAACAAAAACAGTAAGTCAGCAAAAGCTAATTTGGATCTCTGCGGGTGTGAGTCATATACCCTTTCACCTTATAAACCAGTATAAAAGCGTATACAAGTATAAAAAAGAGTATAAAGAGTATAAAAGAGTTAGAGTCAGACAGACAAACAGACTGAACCTCGTTGTTCATTGAGATCAACAGACTCTTCAAGCAAACATGAGGTGAGCAGACATTGCCGGTTGTGTACTAGTAACCTGAAAAAATGTGCATATCTGAAAGCATAGTTTTGCATTTGAGTTTTTTCGGAAATCATTTCCTCCTTTTGTTAAATCAGCACTTAAGTTTGAGTAAGTATCTGCTCATCACCGTGTAATGTGTTCTTGTTCTCCAGAACAAGTGCAACCTACTGCAGGATCATGGTGAGTTCCCACTCTGTCTTGAACAGTAAACCAACCTAAACACAGACAGGTGTAAACACAGTATTTTATTCATATATGTGTGTGTGTGTGTGTGTGTGTGTGTGTGTGTGTGTGTGTGTGTGTGTGTGTGTGTGTGTGTGTGTGGTGTGCATGCTTGCCTGTGTGTGTGTGTGTGTGTGTGTGTGTGTGTGTGTGTGTGTGTGTGTGTGTGTGTGTGTGTGTGTGTGTGTGTGTGTGTATGTGTATTACCAGGTCCTGCTTGTCCTGCCCCTGCTCTTCCCAGCTGCTTGGTGCTCCACTCTGCTGCTGCCGGTGGACTGCTGGGACATCCATGAGCACTACCCCTCCAAGCCCAGTGGGGTGTACACCATCTTCCCTGGGGGGCCCGTCTCCCCCCTCCAGGTCTACTGTGACATGGTGACCGACGGGGGAGGATGGACGGTGAGTTGCACAAAAAGTGAAATAGTCATTCTTTATACAAGAACATAACTGCAATTTTTGATTGATTAATCAATTACATATATAAACCAGGGGCCATATTCTCAAAGAATCTTAAGGCTAAAAGTAGCTCTTAACAGTCAAATTTATATTTGGAGGAACTCCTAAAAAAATGGGCGTGCCAGCCGTAAGTTTAGGACTCCTAATTTTTTGGGATAAGAGTAATTCACAAAACAATTTAGTGCTAAAGTAGCACTAAGTCTAGGACAGCTTAGGAGTAGTCCAGAGGACTTCTAAGTCACTAAGACCAAGTCCTAACACATCGCCAATAGAAAGTGTCCTTAATCTTTGTTAATGCCCATGCAATGTCATTTAGCCAAGTATCTGTCATCAAGGAATATGCAGCAGCATATAAGGAATGCAATCTGCCACCAAAACCTGTGTTAAAATATGTATGCTATTTATTCACGATCAAGTTTAATTTGTGTACTTCCTCTCTTTCTAAATGTGCTCTCATAAATTCAGTAAAAACGGTGAAAAGATACTTTATCATTCCACCGCAAATCTCGTTTACCGTTTCATTTGTGGCTCAAGTTCTCCGATCGCATTCTGTCTACTGGAGCAGTGCGCACGTAGTGGAGATGACACCCACCTGTCACTCATCAACCAATCTCCAATGTAAATGCAAGCAGGCTGACGTCATCCATAGTATCGGAGGTTTCATCTTAGACTAAGAGTTGCTATTTATCCTAACTAAAAGTTGGTTTCAGAGGCATTGTGAATTGGGTTTAAGACATAACTCTTACATAAAAACTTTAAGTGCGGTTTAGGAGTACTCCTAAAGTTAAGATAAGATTCTTTGAGAATACGGCCCTAGAAATCAATATCTATAGACAAGAGTAGGTATTTGTATCATGTTGATTCCATTTATTATCCCTTGGATCCTCTTTATCTTTCTATATCCATATTTAATAAGCCAAACCAAACCACCTCTTTTTTCATGACTACCTGCTTGTAATTTGTGGACATTCTCACTTGTTTTGTACCAATGCCTTACAGGTGTTCCAGAGAAGGATGGATGGCTCAGTGAACTTCTACAGGCCCTGGAGTCACTACAAGTCAGGCTTTGGGAATAAAAACGGGGAATACTGGCTGGGTGAGACCCTTGAGACTCTCCTCGTTAGACACATTGTAAACCGGAGTCAAGATTATTCCACTATTTACAGCTGTAGAGTAGTTGGCATGCACACAGGCCACTGTACAGTATACCTGTATACCTGTACCTGTATGCAATTACACCATTGAGAATACATAGAAAAGGTTGTTTTTTTATCAGCCTCATTTCCGTAATAGAGCAAATTCATGTCAGAAAATTGGGATGTTTCCCCTCTACACTGCTGATGGCAAGAATTTCTTCATGTCTGTAGCAGTGAAACCTTTAAAAATACCATGACAGAATGAGCACATATTGTGTGGTAATGGAGAGCTGGCTCTGAAAATGGTGGCAATTTTGGAATGAAACCGGCTCCCAAACACTATTGAGGCAATGCTTTAATGAACAGAAATTGCTATTGTTTGCACTGCATTTACACTTCTGACTATGTGGTTTGTCACCGCTGTGAACTGCATGTGTGTCTGCAGGTCTGGACAACATTGTCCTGCTGTCCCTGAGGAAGAGGAATGTTCTTAGAGTGGACATGGAGGACTGGGACGGGGCGAAGGTGTACGCTCAGTACACATCCTTCTCTGTGGACCCTGAGACTTTAGGATACAAATTACACCTGGGCAACTTCATCAATGGAGGAGCAGGTTAGTGTCTGTGTTTGTAAGAGTGTGTGTCTATATGTATGTGTGTTTTTGTTTGTGTGTGTGTGTGTGTGTGTGTGTGTGTGTGTGTGTGTAGTGTGAGAAGAGAGAGAGAGAGAGAGAGAGAGAGAGAGAGAGAGAGAGAGAGAGAGAGAGAGAGAGAGAGAATAATTCACAATCAATCAATCATCAATAAATAAAGTGATTATAAAACTGAATGCCTGATGTTAGGGTATTAAAATGGTTTCTGTTGAGATGCATCATTTGTCTCATGAGAAATTTCTGATGTTGACAGGTGATGGTTTGGCAACACACCGTGGAATGAGGTTCAGCACCTTTGACAAAGACCAAGATGGAAATGGTGGCAACTGTGCCAAACACTTTCTGGGGGGTTTCTGGTATAATGACTGTCACAATGCCAACCCCAATGGTGTTTACAGATGGGGGGCAGATGGTACACTTTTTGCTGTTGGTGTTGAGTGGCAACCCTTTAGAGGGTATGACTATTCCCTAAAGTCCATCAGTATGAAGATCAGACCAGTGTCCTAAATCATTGAAGGAGTAGCACATTTCAGTTCTGTTTTGTTGTTGGGGGAATTTAGGGGATTTTTTGTACTAATAGCTTTTGAACTTCGTGAATTATAGGGGCAGATGCCAGCATCAAAGCATCCACATTAACTTCAGCCAGAGACACTATGGACACACGTTTGGCTACAAATGAAAAATCACAACGTCAATATAGTCTCACTACATTTCATACAAGTCATTATGTAAGTTTATATTGTGTTACATATTTTTGCTTGTTAAAATAGACTTTGTACTGTATATATTTGTTTTTTTTTAATATAATAAACATTTTATCCACTCATCAGTGGTTTGAAATTTATTTTAAAAATAACACAGACACGCACATCTGCTCGATGATCATCCTTTATAGACTTTCACTCTCACATAGCCCAGTGGTGTTCCGTAACCAAGCTCAAGTGATGCCTGAGGGGATATCGAATAAATATGCGAATATAGTCTGTTTTTCTCTCTAACATTTTTGGGTTTTTTTTTACTAAATAATGTCGAAGTCAAAACAAACATCATTGTCAATCAAACTCTGCAATAGTATGCAATAGAAGACTGAAATTGCCTTTCTCCAAAGTCTGTATAATTTCAGAATTTAAAATGCCTATAGCACACTGAGTTGGTTAAGGGTAAAGGGTAGTGGCATAGGACTTGGAGAGGGGCATAAGGACAGGTGGTCCCTGAAAAAGTTTTTGGGCGGCAAAGTGGTCTATGGCCTGAAAAAGTTTGAGGAACGCTGACATAGACAGCACGTCAACACACTAAATAACACTAACAAATACAAATTGTCTGGAGTCTGGTGACTCTGAATGTTGGACAAGACAGTCCATATGCAAGACAACTGCTCAATTTCTATGTGGTGAACCGCTGGTGTTATTCTACCCCCTAGTGTCCAGATGTCACATAGCATCTTCTCAAAGTGTTTATACTCTATTCTATGCCATAGGTATGCAGACTGCAGTATCGCTATAGGAACCTCATACCCTTATGTAGCACTCAAGGAACAATTAGTTTCTGGTCAGTTTTCCCAGTCCTCCATAAACAAACAACCATAAGTAAACTAACAAACAAACATGCTATTACACGCAGCATTTCCGCTAATATCTCTGTGGGAAAGGCTAATTACAGTAATAAGCTTTTAAAACTTCACAACAAGACAAATGGTTGTATGATGCAGAAAATATTTAGTTTTATTTTTTTGAATGAAATGAAGTAGAGAACTATAAAAATAAAGAGAAGTGTAGAGCGGAACGACAACTCTACTCTGGTTCCAGACACTCTGACAGCTCCATCAGCTTGCGCTGGTCGTTTATGACCTGCACGGTCTCCAAGTAGCGACGAAGGCTGTTATATCTGGGAGGCGGGTCTGAAATGAAGGCAAGACATGCAAGAACATACTGGTTTGGTTTGTACTTCATGGAAACAGGAGAGAGGTCTACAAATTGGCCCCTTAACAAAACTGAGAGACCAATGAAATTGAAACACCAGTGACACAGTGAAATAGCAAAACATTCAGTGACACTGACACAACCATAACAACAACAACAACAACAACAACTATTTATGGTAATCATCATCTGAAGGATGGGCTGACCACCTAAGTCCTATTAAGGTAAGTCCGTTCACTCAGCAGCCATCTTGTAGATGCCTTCGGCGAGTTATTTGGGATTAGTAAGTGGAGGCCCTATGTAAATGAATGAGATATTTGCCAGGAACCAGATGAGCAGGATGCATTTACTTAAAAAGTGAATTGTTTGAATCCTTGTTTAAATCATAAATGAATGGTGTAAATATCGTCATCGGTAAGCCATTCTTACCTGTGCATAATGCTACATGGCTCTGCTAATTGAAATTATACGTGGGATAAAGCCATTCTTACCTTTGCATATTATGAGTTTGGGAGGGTTTGACAGGGATGTCCCCACCCTCGAGGGTTCCAAAAATGACGGAACTGCAGAGAGAGAGAGAGAGAGAGAGAGAGAGAGAGAGAGAGAGAGAGAGAGAGAGAGAGAGAGAGAGAGAGGGAGAGGGAGAGAGAGACAGAGAGCATCACAAACCGCACATTTCCCAAGGCATGTAAAATAGAGTCGCCGGACTTCTACACTCTACAGTCTATTGGATCATCCAGTGATGGGTGACAGCGGCACAGAGATGAAATACTTACAGTAGGGCTGACTCCGGCAGACGGTCAGAACCCTCAGGATCTTGCCAATCCTTCGCTATGGAGGTAGAGAGAGAGAGAGAGAGAGAGAGAGAGAGAGAGAGAGAGAGAGAGAGGTGTTTATGGGGAACAGGACAGAGAATAAACAACTGCCGAAACCATGACTACTATAATACTGCACAAGTCTCACAAACACATACTGTAGCTCTAGATGCCAGTGTGTGGAATGTAAAGGGCTCCGCACACCGCTTCCGACACAGTGCGGAGCACTCTGCTTCCAACATTCTATTCCATTGTTTTCAATGCAACCCCGCACACCAGCGCCGAAGTCTTCCGCCGTCGGTTGTGAATTACGATTGAAGTCTATTTTGTCGGAGCATTGACATCCAATGTTAATTTCACCGGCTACTGTGCTAGGTGCTAGGCAAAATTGTCGGATTCCAAAGTGCTCCGCAATACTGTCGGAACCGGTGTGCGGCCGGCTTAAGGGTAGTTTTCGATCAAACTTCTTTAGATATCTATCAAGTAGCCTAGAGACTCTATTGACCAAACTACTAGAAGCATGTATGCTAAGTAATACTGTACATAATAAAAACACAGGCTATATGAGGATCAGATCAGACCAAAAATGTTAAATATTTCTCATCCCCACTCTCACGCACCATCTTTTCGAAGTTGACCAGGCCATCGACGTAGCTCCCAATCCCCTCATGGATGACAGTCAGATCTGCGTTCAAGGAGAGGATAGTCAAGGAACATTGTTCAAAAAGGACAGTAGAGTAAATATAATTAATAATTTACCATTGTTTGATAATGTACAGTAAAAATGATGAACCATGTAACAATGTCACAGTTTGACGGATTCCATGAGAAATTATGTTCAAACACACTCTCCTTTTCAAACGT
>JAODXP020000033.1:31188975-31225250 GCA_027497455.2 Sardinella longiceps | reverse complement strand
CCGAGCATAACAATGCTTACACATGCAAAAAAAATCATAGAATAGTTCGATGTGAATGTTTTATTTTTATTTATTTATTTATTTATTTTTTACTCAAGATCATATGGATCAATCAAACAATCAATCAGTATCATATTAAATTATTTACTCTGGATACTCAAGATCATCCACCAGATATTTGTTATGAATCTGCAGAGCCTCATAGAACTTCTCCTGGGCACGGGCTCCTTTCTCTTCCAGACAATCGATGAGGGCCTTGTTCTTTTCAGAGTTAGTTGCCTTGCTCTGCACTTGTTCCCTCTCCCCACGACTGATGGCACCATGTTGCTCCAGATAGCCCAATATGGGCTGAAGGAGGCCAAGACGAGTCTCTAAGGCATACTTGTGCTTATCAAAGAAAGCCTTGCCTGAAAAAAAGTAAAGCTACTATGAGCTATTAAGAGTTAGCAATTAACATTAAATAAATGGGGCATAGTGAAATGAAAGTAAGATATTGTTCCCCACTCAGTTCATGTTACATGATTTTTACTCCCACCAACAGCGCTCAGTGACCACGCACAACAGGGCTATGGTAGCCTGACAAGCCAGACTATAACATTTGCCATTAGAACCACAGAAATTTACCCACAATGGAACTACAGTTGATTTGTGACATGTGACATCACAACCAGAATTTGTTCGCATTCACCCGTTATCTATTTAGTTAACAGACAAAGATTTACATTGAGCACAGCCATGCTCCATTATTATAACAGCTCTGTGGCCATGCACATCCTAATATAAAGCCAAGAAGAAGTGGGTTTTTCAGTATGACCCCTTTAATGTGCTCATCTTTTAAGGATAAAGCAGGAGTACATTATTTGATGATCTTTGAGATTAATGCAGACATATTTTCTCAAACTCCATATATGGAGTTCAGGAAGTGGGCGGGTGCTGCACTTGTTTGGACCACCATACCACGGCTCACACTTACACACTTGCCGCTGAGAATACGTAAGGGGGACACGGCGTGCAGATATAGAAAAATAACGTACGTTCGACGTTCTAAGGCAATCGAGGCACCAACCAACCAAGAGTTAACAACCATTGCGGTCACAATTTACAATGTTGCTGTGTCATGAATGTCACTCGGGTCACTAAATTGTGATCCTGTGTTAACGTGACATTTTATTTAAATGTCAGAGCGAGTTGGGCGAATTGATATGCAAGTCTGAATATTGACAGAAAAGTGGACCTACTTCATAGCCGTGCAGTTACCTGAAAAATAATGCATGTTCTATGACGCATCACAACAGGAAATTTGACCAAGCAGTGGTATAAATAAAAAATAATACTTCCGTATTTGCCTCACAGAGCAAATTGACGTTGGAAAATGAGATGATTGTCACAAACTCTTTCCGTTCTACACTGTTGATGGTGAGAAACAATGTTGGTGACAAAGTTAAACTGGTAAAAGACCACTACTTGCAGCACTTTATGTGGGATTAAGCAAAGCCAGCAGTGTGAACCGTGTGGCAAATTCCAAAAATTATTGATAGAACACTTGTCCACTTCCCAAACTCGATTTGTGTGAATGTGTGTGTGTGTGTGTGTGTGTGTGTGTGTGTGTGTGTGTATGTGTGTGTGTGTGTGTGTGTGTGTATGTGTGTGTGTGTTTGTGTGTGTGTGTGTGTGCGCTGATAGTGGGTCATTACCCCGTTTTTGCTGTGGTGCAGACTGTCCTCCACTAGAAGTTGCTCCGGTCTGCTGCTGCTGAGCTGTTGCTGGAGACAGATAGTTTGAAACAGAATGAAAGATTAAGCAAGGGATGAACTTCTTTAAGTGAGCATCATTTGCAGAATAAGCCCAGACTGAGGTATGAGGGGAATACAGGGAGAGATTGCTGACAAAGTGACGAAAACATCTCTGTCTGTCTCCCACTTATTTCCTGTCACACTAAATCTGACTGAAAACACTTAAAATGAAATTGTTTTGGCCTGCCCTTAGACATCTACAACAATTGAGGCAGTGTAGAGAGGTAGAGAACAGTGTAATGTGTAACAGTGTAATTATTGCTACTCAAATAACTAGTGTACCTTTGGAAACTGACTTACATGTTCCCAGTTGCCTCTCCAAGTCTATGACCAACTGATTGTGGTTCATCTCCCTCAAGATGTCGGCCATTTTACTCCCCGCTGCACTGGCGTACACTCGCACCATCTCGTCCACAGTCTCATCTGTGTCAGCCCTCTCCAGAGTTCTCCATGGGATTGTGTTTTGGTCCCTCAGCTTGTGCTTAAACCTCTTGAAGTCGTTCCCTGAGAGGTTATCCAGAGTGTTCCTCAGCGCATCCTTCAAGGTTGGATCCATTTTGGGGCTGGGGACTGTTCAGCTGGGGATCAGTTTGGGATTCAATAGATTGTCTTGTCTTGGGCTCACATACAAACTACAAACAGCTGTTGCCATTCCAACTATTTTTAGTATAAACAGCAAAAGTTATTACCTCCCTCTTTGGTTTCACCATGTTCAACCATGACCAGCACTGTGACTGAATCAACACGTGCAGTGCGGTCCTATGGTGTATGTAGTATGGTAGCGAAATACAGTCTCTGTGGTATTTTATGTGGTATTTTCAACAGCGGGCGATTCTTTTTTTTCTGTTATGTGTATACATACAATTATTTTATTTCATATGAGGGGTGGGGTTCTAGTGGGTAGAAAATGGAGAATGGAGGGAGGGGGGTTTGTTAGAGAAATGATCGGTGGATAACCACCTCTATTACATTCCTTGTTTCTGTATGTACTCCCCCATGATGAAAAAACAATAAAAACAATAAAAAAAAAACAAAGCCTATATTTTGACTGCATATGCTTACCCTGATGCATAAAGAAAACAGCTTATCACAGATCATGCGTTGTGATAGCAGACTACACACACCACAACGGAGAGAGTTTAGGGTGGGATAGTGGAAAAGCAGCAGCAAAAAAAAACAAAAAACAGCATGCGTTTCTAAATGAGCCTAATATCTTATATCGTATTTTAATCGTATTTTAAGAAGAGACAAACACCAAATTTCTCTTTTACAGTCACTAAATATCTCTATTGTGTGTTTCTTCTAAATACCATTTTTTTGACTATGTACTGTAGCCTACTTTTCATTTAGCTACATTTCCATATCATCTTCAAGAGTTTATGCAATTCCAATAATCCAGCAATTAATGCATTGCACTTATTGATCTAAACAGTGTTACTTTTGTTGCTTCCAAGTTGTCTGTGCTTTTGGGATAAGTATTGCAGCAGTTCGTGGTCTGTAGCCTGTTGTCTATCAGCACTATATTGTGTACACAATAAACATTGAGTTGCATGCATTTGGTGCCTAAGGAGAAACATTGCAATATTGTCCCAAGGATTGCTTATTTTAAGGTCCCAAGAAAGTATATTGTAGCTGTGCACATTCAAAATTGACAGTCCCTGGATGACACACCTTTTCCAAGAACTGAAAGGGCACCAAAGTTTCCAATTGGTTGTGCAACTGCTTATTATGCAATCACATAGAGGCCCCATCTGGACAATATTTCCTCACCTATTCTACGAATATATTATCTTCACAAACATGAGCACATGTACATGTGCTCAACCAATTTGAGATATAAAAAGGTGGAATTAAAGTAGGATTAATCTAACATTTACCCTTTTTCTTTTCATTGTACCCTTGTAGAGGTGATGGGGATTGATAAATGATGTTCTAAATTTCCTCTCAGCCTAGCATCTATTGTGTTCTAAAAATGTGATGCAAAATTTTAAATGATTCATTTAAAATTTTGCATCACATTTTTAGAACACAATAGATGCTGATATGTCAGTGAATTGCAAACAAATTCATCCAAGGAGGAATATGGTATGAATCAATCCATACCTCTGTTTTTCAAGGTAAATTTTTTAAACATTGGAGTGTGTTGGCTGCAAATCCTAATGAAATAAGGAATAGAAATTCACTTTAAGTGTCAGTGCCCCATTCAGTTAACATTATCTGACAGTTCACTGCCTATGTTGTGAAATGTGTTTTTTTTAGCCTATTGTACTTTTACTTTCATTACTAAAGTACATGTATGTAGAGATTACTTCTCATACGTAAGTACAGTAGAGACAAGATACTTTTATACTTTTACTTGAGTAACATGCTAACAAGTGATTTGAACTTCTACCAAAGTACTTTTTGCGGGGTATTTGTACTTTTACTCAAGTGGTACTCTTGGATACTTTATACAACACTGCTGAATCAGGCCTATACTTGAGGGTAAGGGCGTATCTACACCCTACAACCCGTTTGTGCCTTACCTTTATGTCCAGACTCCAGATGAGTTGCCCCTAAGCAGCCCTGATCTCACTGCAAACACTCGGATTGTTGTTGGTTGTGTGAGACACAAAGACCTGAGACACGTCGAGGAAGAGAAAAGAAAAGTGTGAATGTTATCAGGAAAAGGAGGAGTTTATTGCGCCAATTTCATTTTGAGTGCGTGCGCATGTGTGTGTGTGTGTGTTCGCAATTTACATTCCTGTGTGTTTCCTGTGAATGCAGTCAATGCTATAGAGAATTAACACACACCTCTGTCAGACAATCAGATTATAATTATTTTTTTTTAGTTTGTCCCCTGTATCAGTGGTGATGCCAGACTGGAACTCATCACAGTCCGATAGTGTGGTCCACGTAAACAGGGATGACCAAAGCCATCCTCCTGCAAAAAAACTTTTTTTAAATGTCGATGTGAGATTAGGTGAAAGCTTAAATGTAGGCATTTTGCATATGTAATTAGAGAAAGAAAAGAGAGTAGTTGATTTTTTTTTTTTTTTCAATAGACAGATAGAAGTTGGTTTTCAATGAATTATGAACTGAAACTAGCTCACTGTATATTTTAAAATAGCTACTCTTACATCTACTGTCTGTGATTGCAGTAAAAGATACAGCACTAGCAAGCATGAAGGTTATGATTTTATTTCAGGTTCATTTGAGTGTGTTTGTTCTCTAAGACAGTTGTGCAAGTTCATGCTCTCTGTATCTGTCTAAAAAAAATACCTACTCTCTCTATCTCTCTCGCGTTGTCTGTCTGACTCATTCTCTCCTGTAACACCTGGTTGCGCTGGTCTCTCTCTCTGTGGTAGTAGAGCAACAGGCCTGTAATATTAATATAATACTTTGGTTAAAATGTATCTTTTACTGTAACAGTGTCAGGTTTTCAGGTCAAATATTGCCTTCCAACACGCGTGCGCACACACATTCACACACACACACACACACACACACACACACACACACACACAAAACTATGTCTTTTAACACACAATCTGATACACATTCAAACTATGTTATCATGAGCCTACAGTCCACAACAGTCAGTTTTTGCCTCACCTTAGGTTGAGTGTGTGTGTGTCTGCTTGCTGGCGTGAGTGTGCATTCCTGTGTGTTTCCAGTGAATGCAGTCAGTGCTATACAGAATTAACACACACCTCTGTCAGACAATCAGATTACAGTATTTCTTTTCTAGATATCTACACACACAGATTTGTCCCCTGCATCAGTGCTTATCTGCTCTAGTATACCAGGCTGGCACTCATCACGGTCGTCAAAACCATCCATTTGCTTTTTTTTTTTTAAGGTGTGAGGTTGCAGGTGAAAGCTTAGATGTAGAATGACAGTTGCCAACCCTTTGTTCATGGAATTTGAACATGATTTCAACATGAGCATGAAGGTATTCCTCTCAGGCATGTTACCATTCAAGGTTGTGTATTGTTAATCTGCTCCCAGTTAATTTGTAAAGAGGCTGATGATCTTTTTATCTGAGCACACAGAACCAGTTATAATAGCAATATTGCTTACGGCATTTCCCAATCTTGAGCCATGTCTCTCTCATAACCTCATTCGGCACAAAAAAGTCGAGTGCAAAGTTGTCCCTGCATGTAAACAGTAGACCAATGGTTGTGTGAGTGCAGCTATCAGTACCACAAACTTCAAGGGAGTGGTCATAGCAGTAGGAATATAGGCTGTGTTTTTATATAGGCTGGTAGGCCTATAGTTTCAGTTTGAGTGTGTGCAGTGTGTAGTACTTTCACAGAAGCTCCATAGAACAATATAGGCAGCTGTAAACTGGAATAAAGACAAATAGCAGTGGTCAGAACTAGCAATGGCAGGATTATGCTTACCTTAAAAATAAATTATTTTGGTTAGCTGTAGTCACCACCAGCGCCACCACGAATAAGGCCATTTGTAGTAACTAAACTCCTACAATTCTTTATCTTTTCAAAGTGTACAACTAGGGCAAGATGCTTAGAACTATCGGATAAGTTAGACTTCTGTATATTCAGCTACAACAGGTTGGACAATGTAAAATCAGGGGAAAATGCTCAAGGGGCAGATAGGTAGCTCTGCATAGAAATGGCCTAGCATTAGACTAGCAAAAATATTAGGCTCTGAAATTGTATATTATGGCAGAATTTCAGGATTCAATCAGTAGATTCTTATGGAATAGAATTCTTGAAAATCACTTTGCACAACATTGTATAATGGTATCACCAGTAGTACCAAAATAATGCAAAATTTAAGCTTTATCACCTGACAATAAGGTGACTTTCTAACATAGCCTAGAAATCTCACAAATAATAGTTTAAAAATATTTAATGTTAGGCATTATTATTTATTTTACTTGTTGATCAATTCATACATCACATACACTGCAAGTGTTAGCATGAGCCCAAAAGAGGAAAACCATGATCAGCTCTCAAGGGCCAAACAAAAAAAATAATATCAATAATCAAAAAATCTGCACTATTTGTCTTCAATTAGGAATTGCAGATGCTCTACTCAAGACTCGTCACAAGAAAAGGGTCATGACGCTTAAGAATCTCATAGAACTTTTCTTGGGCGCCAGGTCCTTTCTTATTTAGCATGCCTAGGAGGACTGAATTCCTTTTTTGGCTTGTAGGCTGACTTTCGACCTCTTCCCTCTCCACATCAGAGAGGATATTGCAACCCTCCAGGTCAATCAGGATAGGTCCAAGTGTGCCAAGACGTGTCTCTAGTGCGCCTTTGTGTTTCTTAAAAAAGTTCTGTTCTGGTTAAAGAAAGATTGTGTCATGATTGTGATTCATTCAATAGTATTGTTTTCATAATAGAATAGACTTTCTGATTCTACTTCTTTTGGTTAAATGTATTTATTTTAGACAACAAACTGGATTGATATAGGTGTCTGTGCGTGTGTGTGTGTGGGTATGGTTAATAGCCTAATGTGTAACTGCTGAGTCGTTACCTGGATTGATATAGATGTGTGTGTGGGTGGGTATGGTTAATAATATCCTAATGTGTATAATTGCTGAGTCATTACCTGGTCCTCCACCACTGGAAGCTGCTCCTCCAGCCCCTCCAGGCTGCTGTTGACCTCCAGCTAGATGGGAGAGATGGAGAGTAAAGGGGTTATTGAGAGGGATATATAGTGTACAACATGACTGGACAAAGGGACAGGACAAAGTGATGGAGACAGTGTGAGAGTGAGAGATGGAGAGAGTGAAAGAAGAGAAAGTGAGTGAAAGAAAGTGGAAGAAGTGAAAGAGAGAAAAATACAATACACCATTAACTAGCTTAAAACTAAAGTGCTAAACAGCAGTGCTCCACAAACGCACAATTTCTCAGTTCCCTCTATAAGTCCAGGCTCCTGTTGAGCTCCCACACATAAGTGGGGAGAGATGAAGAGTCATGGTGATATTGGGATGGATAAATAGTGTACAATGTGATTGGACAAAGGGTCCGGGCAAAATGATGATTACAGTGAGATGGAGAGAGCAAGGGAATTGAAAGAGGAAAAAAAATACAAAATGTGTAAAAGTGTGAGAGGAGACAGAGGTTGAGACAGAAAGAGGGAATGATTAAAGAGAATAAAAAATAAAGTGCTCAACAGACTTACATTTTTCCAGTTCCATCTCCATCTCCTTGGCTAAATCATTTTCTTCCATATCACGCAAAATGGTCAACATGATTTGCCCAGCCTCTTCAGAGTGTGCATTCACCATCAGGTCCACAGTGGTGTCTATACTGGCTGCCTGAAGCTTTCTCCATGCAATTTTACCATGGCCCCTCAGGTTGCTTTTGAACCTTTCAAAGTCTTCTAGGTTGTCCAGAGCATTCCTCATCGCCTTCTTCAGGGCGGCAGTCCTTTTGGCGTCCATATTAGGAGTCTTTATTCTCTGTGTTTAAAACATGGAAAGGTATTATTATTCAAAGAGTTGGAATATAAACAGTTGTAAAATTAACACAGACTGTATTTACTTGGACATGAATATCCCAATATTATCTAAAGTGAAAGTGAAAGAGAAATGAAGCTATCTGTTTATTATAATCGCAAAGGTTTACACACTGTGTGTCTGCTCATTTTGGTCTAGAAGTTGTTCAAATGGTGTAGCCTATTCTTTTGCGTCCTTCCTTCCAAATGTATACTGCTTGGGTAAATTGTCTCAAAAATTTGTCCAACTCATGATCATGGACACTACCATATTCTTTTGTCCATCGTTAAATATTCCCCATGAGCTGGTGTCAAGATTGGAAGTTTGAAAATCCTTCCAAATACTGATGAAATTTTTTATCACTGTCAGGTGGTGATGAACCCCAACATGTAATGAACCTCATTGTTTTCCATTGTTTGAATTTCTTTTTATGACATTATTAGAGCTCAATTTAAGATCAATTACATACATAACATGTAACATAATCCACCCCCATTTTTTGTTTTCGTTTTTATTTTCATTTCTTATTTCAGCCAACATTAATGTTTAGGCAGTTACAAGTACTGAATGCTGATTTTAACAGAATTTGAGGACTTTGGTAGCCTAGTAAACTAGCACCACCCGCTGGACGCCAAAATCTTTTGTCTGCGAGTGGGTCTAGCCTCGCATCATTCTCCAATTCTGCCAGGAATCTGGCAAAACCAATCATAACGCAGCGATGTGTTTTGAATAAAAGCGGGCGGGGTTTAAAACCAATCATAACGCAGAGATGTGTTTTGAATCAAAGCGGGCGGGGTTTTGAGGGAGAAACGACAGAGTGTTGGACTATACGCACAGATATGGTTTGAAAGACAACGGGTTGTGCTTATCAACAGACTGGGCCAGACTAAATAGACATCCAATCTCACATTTAGGCTGGTTTATCAGGCTAGGACTTTGGAGCTAAGACAGTGTCATAAATTGATTGAATGGGACATACAGTATAAAGTACATATGAGGGCAAAGTGTATCAGAGACCTTCTGAAGTATCAACTTGGCACCGGGTGAGATATATTTATGGATTCTGTCTGCATGTTGCATGGTTGCATTTGGCCCTATCCCATTGCAAGAACAGACATTATTTGCAACAAATAAACACACACACACACGTCAATGTAATACTTTTTAGGTTATTGCCATTCATGGCAGATCAACTACAATTCCAACGTAATTTGAGGCGTATTTGTTTTTATCTGTAATTTGTGATTTCATGGTTATCTTCAAGTACAGAGTGACCTGATTGTAACTGTCGATCTTAAATAGTCAAATTAACTCAACTCAAATTAATTTGAGTGCCAGTCATAAATATACAGTCTTTCATTATAATTTTCAGTTAGGTTACTCAAGTGAAAAATTTATTTATTTTGTATAGTAATTATTCATATTAACAAACATGAATCCAGATCATGTTGTTTTGTTATAGTTAATACATTCATCAAGAATAAATATGCAAGGTGATGACAAGCTACATGTACAAGAGTACATCTAAGTTATTTGTCAGGCAGCAATGTGATATGTAACAGGCCTTAATCAGTCAATATGCCAACATTACATGTATTCCAAAACAAAAGCAAATATACATTTTGATTCATGAACTTGCCTTGTAAGATGTGAATTACCCTGAGGCCTGGCTGATCTTCGGTCAAGTGAAAGTAAGGCATGTATATAACTTCAAAGGCAAATAATTAACCTTATCATTCATTTGTAACTCTTTCCTCCCCACAGTCTAAGTCAAAACAAAAGAAGTGGGCTAGATCTTTTAAATTATTTTTGCTTTGATTATATTTTGTTGGAATTGATGAAACAGACGTAGATGAGGTTTACTAAATTTACATTTGTTAACTGCTTCATTAACAATGTGGAAAGTATAAATGAGAAGAGAGAGAGAGAGAGAGAGAGAGAGAGAGAGAGAAATGTCAACATTTTGCAGCAAAATAGAAGACCGAGGCCTTAATAACTTTTTTTGTAGAAGATGCTTTTCAACAGCTTGTTCACATCATCACACACTCTACCACAATGACAAGATAGATGAACATTTATTTTTCATGTCAACGTTTGTTTTCCAAAATATGTTTTCATGTTTGAACAAAAAGAAATAACAAAAAATAAACATTGCAAAGCACTACACTGCCTTGTTTCATTGTATAAAAATAATCTTGATACTCCCGATAAGCATGCGTTAACTAGGTAGGCATATTGTTTGAACCTATAGGTTTTCTTTAATTCCTATTTGCTGATTGGAGTTAAAATCTAGTTTAACTAGCCATTGAATAGTGTGGTGAATAGTTCTGTAGTGGAATATAATATCAAACAGAGGTTCTAGGTAGCGCTAGTCTGGCTTAAGCATTTTCAACTGAATGAATAAATGCAATCAATCAAACTAAGAAACAATTTTAATTTTCTCTGATTTTCTTTATGGATAAAAGCGTCCGATGAATGTGTGATTACATTTTTCATTGCATTTGTATTTATGAATATAACTAGCACACACTTGTTTGAATACGATCAATTCTAAATTAGATTATGTGGTTTCCCCATCCTTCAGAGATCAAGTAATCTGGCACAAGGTCACAGAAGAGCCATAATTAGCAAACACGGTTCCAGCGCTAGATGCATCCTTCAGACCAAACCCAGGGTAGAGGGGCTCAGTGAATGTGGAGTGGAATGTATGCAGGTGAGTGAGTGTGTCAGAGGAGACGCTGAAGAAGGACAGAGTGTCTGTGGTTGAATCTAAGTACACTCCTACTCTTTGGGAGTTGTAGAAGGGGGCAGGTATAAAAGTCTGCTTACGACTATGCCAGGCCGTATAGAATTTCTGTTCACCATTGTAGCTCAGACACCAGGACTTGTTGTTATACCCAAATCGGCTGTCATCATCCCATGTCTTCCTCCCAATGCTTTTATACGCCATAGCGAAAACAGCTTCATTCCCATTCCACTCAGCCTCCCAGTAGCAGCGCCCAGACAGACCCTCTCTACACAGCACCTGATCCCAGTAGTCAAATCTTTCTGGACGGTCAGGATACTGCTGCCATGTCTCCTCCCGTGTGACTTTCTTGTTCCCTTCAGACAATATGAGGGACGTGCATGCTGTAGCTGGGTCCAGTGTCAGCTGACAGGCATCTGCAAACAGTGTTGCAACAGAAGATACACGTAAATTCTCATGTTTATCTACGGAATTTGTTTGCAAATTAAAAAATAGGAACCAGTGACGATCATTTTAAGAACCATGTCGACTAACAAGGTAATACAAGAAATTTCATTCAGTCATTTTTTTTTTTTATTTGGGTTGCCAAACAGACAGTGTAACTGCACAAAGAACTGCTAGAGGGTGCCAAGTGTTGTCATGCATGTGTGTGCCATTTAAAGGAATAGTTAACCTCTTTACGGAAATCGGTTATTTGCCCCCCTTACCTGGAGTTACATATGTGGGTAAAAGCATTTTAGTCTCAGTGCTTGCGTTTTCCTAGTATTGCATCCCCAATTTTCCCCGTTTTTTAGCTTTAGCTTAGCATAGGCACTGGAATGTAATGTTGCCGGATAGCAACTCTTTGGCAACTTTACTTTCCAGCGCCTATGCTAAGCTAAAGCTAAAATTGGGGTTGCCCGACTAGAACAACGCATGCACTGAGACCAAAATGCTCTTACCCACATATGTAACTCCAGGTAAGGGGGTGAATAACCAATTTTCAAAAAGAGGTGAACTATTCCTTTAACCTTCAAAGTGATTTTGAAGCTAGTAAATTGACTTAATAATATTTATATGCAAGGTGTGAATTAATAAAATCTCAAGATAAACCAATAGGTTACTTACATTTTCTTTTTCCTGGCCTGATCCGGTTTTCTCCTCCATTCTCATACCTTCATGTGAATGACAAAAAATAATATCACATCTATCAAAAATCATACATATACTTCTAAGCAGAAAATAATGCACAATCTAAACAGCACTTCACAATATAAGAAATTTGATCAAGCAGTGGCATAAATATACCACAAAAAATATAATCAGCACAAACTGATTTTCAATCTGGCAAACACCTGAAAGACTTACCTGAAAGTCACCAGCTTACAGCGAGGATCACATAGTCTGTCTGTGAGATCTTTGACACCTGAGTCTCCTGGGTGATTGTAACTCAGGTCTAGCTCTTTCAGGAAGGAGGGGTTTGATTTGAGGGCAGAGGCCAAGAGAGAACAGCCTTTGCGTGTTATCATGCAACCAGAAACTCTGGAAACACATTCAAAAGTGACACTTGAAAATGGGAACCCATATCAGAAGATGGTAGTAATATATGACAAAAAAAAAACAAAGAGTAAGTATCCATTAGTCTCAAAAGTTTAGAGATCAGTAAGAAAGATGCAATTTCAGCAAATTCTGTGTAAAATGAGGCAGCTTCTTTCTAAGCTAAACTGGACTTTCATGTTGAAAACAGATGGTATAACATTTCAGATGACGTTGACTGTGCTCAGCCAGAAAGTCAACATAACATGTCTGAGAAACACCAAGGTCTTTGACAAATGAGATGCTAAATGACATACCTCAGTATCTCTAGCTTGCACTGAGGATATCGTAGTCCCCTACAGAGCAGCTCCACCCCTTCATCTTGCAAGTCATTGTCATTCATGTCCAGCTCTTTCAGGTGGCAGGGTGTCCTTTGCAGTGCTGATTCCAGCAGTGTACAGCTGGCCTTAGATATGAGACACTGACTTAGCCTGTTGAAAGTATACAGTGGACATACACACTGACTACCGGTATAGACATTGATATAGTCAGTTCTCTTCCAACAGGGCCACAGGCTAGTCTGATGTAGCTGGATTGATAATATTAAATATTTCCCAATGAGCCACTTCTTGGGAAAGTGAAATACAGTAGATGTGAAATAGATTTTCTTGTTGACATGTTTTGATTGGTGTCACTAGTGTGTTGTCTGCTCAGATCGGATGCACTCACGGCCTAGATCCAACCGAGTCAGATAATAATGTTGCATGTCTCACCAACTTTTTGGATTGGTCACTTAAACCATGAAATTTCTATGTTAAACTGAAATTCTGCGGTGAATTAAGTGGACTGTGTAAAAAGGACTGTGTCCTTTTAATCTGTATAGCGTCTTTTTGGCAGAGCAGCAAGTATTTGTCTCCTCAATCACGGAAATGTTGACACAACTTGCTATGCCCGATCAATCCACTTTAGAGCAGTTGACTTGCAGGCTCTCTCATTCAGGTGTCTGCTCCATTCATAGCCCGAACAAATTAATTGATTGATAGCAAATGTAAGTAGTAGTGATGCTGCTCAAGAAAAATTATCTCCCCATGGGATGATAAAAGTGGGTCTAATCTGAATACAGCATTTGGAAATGCAGATCAATGATTCTTCCATTAATACAAAGTTTTATGAACAAATTCAAAAGATCAAAATGATAATCCAGTTAATATCTGCCTAACATTTTGCATTTAGACAAAAGGAATTAAAGCCGACCTCAGTGTCTCCAGTTTGCATTGTGGGTCTCTCAGTCCCACGCAGAGCAGCTCCACTCCTTCATCTTCCAATTTATTTTCACTAATGTCCAGAAGTGTCAGATGGGAAGGTGTCCCTTGTAACACTGATGCCAACAGTTTACGACTTTTTTTGGATAGACGACACTGATCCAGCCTATTTGAACACATTTAACACTCAATACTTAATGTACTATAATAAAAGGGTAACACTTTACTTGATGGGTGAGTACATAACACATTCATAGCAGCTGTCATAAAATGCTCACAAAGCATTCATGACTGTTTCATAAGACATGACTCGACCTTCATACCCAACCCTTCATATATGTGGAAGATAGAATGTCAATAACCTATCAAAATAAACGTTCAGTGGTCTCAGCAGCACTGCCATTTATGTTTGGCACCCGATCATGTCACACCTGAATATTTCATGAATATCTTATGAAGTCTACTTCAAATGTCACTTTACTATACAGGTTGCAAAGTAATAGTATACTCACCAAACCCTCTTACAGACTTTCACCACAGGGAGCATTCTGTGAAGCCCTTCCTCTGATCTCAGGTACTTCTTCAGATCAAACTCCTCCAAGTCTTCAGCTGACATCAGCAGCAGATAAGCCAGAGCTGAACACTGGGCTGGAGTCAGGTTTTTCTCCTCTTCAGCAGAGTTAATGAACCTGGAACACACATTAATAAATAATGGTTAGTACCTTTAGGATAGATGATTTAACTGTGTGAAATCTGTAGACACTGGACAGAGTTGTTCTGTTAATACAATAACTATATTATAATCCCGCAGTTAAATTCTTTAACTTGAAATAACATAGACCAAGTGTGCACTAAAGGACAGTGCAATATACCCATATTACAATGTACAATTGTTATGTTTGAGCTCTTCTGGTGCTATCAAATAAATGGAAATGTCTTATACCTGTTGATCTGCTTCACCAGTGAGTCGTCACCCAACTCATTCAGACAATGGAATAGGTTGATAATCCGTTCTGATGAGACATCTTCATTAATTTTCTTTCTGATGTATCGGACTGTTTTCTTTATGCTCTCCTCTTTGACATCTAACTGCGGCAGTAACACATCCAGGGGGGGTCGGATGTCAGGTTCCAACATAGGCGCTAGGCCGAGGAGGAACCGCACAAATAGATCCAAATGTCCATTCTTGCTCTCGAGGGCTTTTTCCACTGCCATCTTGTAAAGGTCCAACCTTGAGGTTGGAGAGTTGGTCTCCTCATTTGAGGTCACAAGAAGGAGATTATTCCCATGAACATTTTCATGAATAATGTAAAGAGCTGCAAGGTATTCTTGTACACTGAGATGCACAAAACTAAAAATGCTTTCACCAGTTATAGCACTTTCCATCTTGAAAATTTGTGTGCAAACTCCAGACTGCAGAGCTTCAGATTCTATATCAATATCACTTTTCTTGAGATCTTTTGCATAGAATATCAGCGTGCCATTCTCCAGATGCATGAAGGCCAATTTCCCAAGCTTGATGAGGAGTTGCCCTTTCTCCTCTGGACTCATGTTTTTTGAGTATTTATCTTCCATCCTGCTGATTTGAGAGACGCAGAAAAAGGTGTACATTTCAGTCAGAGTTTTGGGTGCTTCACGAGTGCCTTGACTGTCGAGTATTTCTATCAACACGCTTGCAATCAGGTGACAAAATACTGGGATGTGACACATGATGTAAAGGCTTTTGTTCTTCTTGACATGCTCAATGATGCTGTTTGCTTTCACTTTATTTGTGACATTCTTCTGAAAGAACTCAATTTTCTGAGGGTCGTTGAATCCCCGCAACTCTGTTACCATGTTGAAGCATTCACGTGGGATCAGACTGGCTGCTGCTGGTCTGGTTGTCACCCAGATGAAGGAAGAGGGTAGAAGCATGCCTTTGATGAGACTTGCTGTGAGAATGTCCACAGAGGATTTTTGGTCAGGGTTGGAGATCCACTTATCAAAGTCCATCTGGAGACTGCTTTCATCTAATCCGTCGAAGACGAACAGAATTTTACATCCACTGAATTCTGGGAAATTTTCCACTCCTTTGAGATCAGGGTAGAATAATAGAAGAAGATCAAAAAGGCTATAGAGACCCATTTTCTTCAAGTTCAGCTCGCGAAACAGAAGAACAAAGACAAAGTCTATATCTTGATTTGTTTTCTTGTCAACCCAGTCCATGACAAACTTCTGCACTGCAACAGTTTTCCCAACACCAGCAATTCCCAGAGATAAAACCTTTGTGGCAGGCCCATCTGAAAATATGTTTGCTAGCTTAATTTGCACATCATCTGAGCTTGGTCCTCTCCCAATCTGTCGCATGTTAATTGTGGACACTTCATGTGTACTGTCAACCCCTGCTGTACGGCCCTTCACAATGTAAAGCTCGGTGTAGATGTCTTGAATATAGTAATCTCCTGACTCTTGATGGACAGCCGAAAATCTGTTTCTCAAGTGTCCCTGAAGCTTCTGTTTTAGTGATGATTTATTTGGCTGTGCTGCATGGCCACCTGAAAACCACAAAAATAATATACAGTATGGTGAACGTAGCAAAGAAATACTGACAGAGGGTATACACACATTTCATGAGTATTTCTTTAAATAATGAAAATAAGTATGATAGTCTAAGCCATCTTCTAAGCACAATTTTGGTGTGGTAAATAACTCCATTATTATCTTGGATTTCTTACTCACAACTTTGTTATGCTAATTAATGTCATATATTCCACAAAGATGAATGGAAGAAAGGGGAGGGGAATGGGTCATTACCCCGTGGCACCGGTGTTCCTCCAAAGTTGAGGGTGAGTGGGGCATTGATAGTGCAGCCACTGAAGGCTGGGGCGTTCACAATCCCTCCAGAGATGTCCATGTTAATCTGCTTACTCTGTCCACTACCTTCAGGCAGCTCTGGGGAATACTCCCCGCCTTATATTTAAAAATAACGTGGGGAAGAGAGAGAGAGAGAGAGAGAGAGAGAGAGAGAGAGAGAGAGAGAGAGAGAGAGAGAGAGAGAGAGAGAGAGAGTAGGGGACAGACTGAATAGCTGGATCTCACAAGCAGAAACAGACACCTCATCAGATATACAGTAACTACACTTACATTTTCCCAGATCCCTCTCCAGGTCCATGGCCAACTGGTTGTGGTTCATCTTTTTCAAGATGTCCACCGTGACATCTCCAGCTTTCATGGTGTACACCTGCACCACTGAGTCCAGAGTGTCATCTGTGTCGGCCCTCTCCAGCTTTCCCCATGGGATTAGGCCATGATCCTTCAGGTGGTGTTTAAACCTCTTAAAATTGTCTTCTGACAGGTTATCCAGAGCTTTCCTCAACACTTCCTTTAGAGCAGCGGCCATTGTGGGGGTCTAGTTTAGTTTACAACTAAATGGATGTTTGAGGATTTCCTGAGCTTCCTATAGAGCATTGTGTAATTTCCTCCCATCCTTTTTGAAAATGCCAATTCTGGGTCTTCCTGTGTGAATAAGAGTTGATGAAGACATCAGTGAATAATTTTTTAAGCTTGTATTTTCACTCTATCACTCTACCAGGCCTAGCCTGGTCATAACCAACTTGTTGGGGATGTTTACATTCAAAAAGATTGATTGGAATGATAGCCTATCATATTCTTCTTAATCATATTAGCTTGCTGATTGCAGGATGCATCCTGAGCGAATGAGACCAAAGAATCCCTGATGGAGTATTGAATGGAGATGAAAATCAAGCAGAATTGGGGCACCGTGGCTCAGCGAGCTAGTGCCTTGTACCATAAACATATAGTATTATATACATCATAATACAAATATATGCCAAATTTCAGCAATTTTTTTTTTCTTGAGAGGACTGCTATCACTAAAACTATACTTTGAAGTGGTGTGCATAAAATACTAGCATTTAACTTAAGTTTTCAAAGCAATCCATAATGGAAATGGCATATCTTGGCAATGCTATAAGATCAGGCTGAAATGCGTTGTTTGGACAAAAAAATGAGACAAAATTATTAGACCCTGACAAAACTTCTCAAATTTAACCCAAATGTAACTTAATATGGTAGGCTAATTATCTCATTACTGGTGCGTGATACAAAAATGTTCCAAGCAGAAATGAATTCTACACGAAAAAGCATTTAGGATCATATGAAAAAAGTTTGGTAGTGACCTTTATCACGATGTTGCTCATTTTGCCATGTCTACATTATGAAAAATACGCTCCAAAGCGTTTTAATAAAACCCTTAGACCCAGTGTAATGACAACTGTGATGCAGCATGAAACCCGTTACAAATACCGTTAGCTAAAAATCTAACGTTAAAACGTTGCACATTTGAACTGTTCTAGGCTAACAGTAAGTTATAGGCTCCCAACTTATTTCACAAGCAGCATTCACATAAAATAGCATCTTTCTTGCAAGAGTCATGCACGCAATATGCCTATTTGAATGTGCCAAATTGAGAGAACGTTGTTTTAAAATAACTAAGCAGTGTCACTCGTGGTCCACAACGACATATTTCCTAGCAGAATGTGTAGCATTCAGCCTGTTACTATACGCTACCTTCTAAATTTTGTGGACACTTAACGCTTCTAAAGCATTACAGTTTAGCCTATTTATAGAGAATGTATCACATTAGCCTACCTGTCACTGATTAAACGGAGAAGTCATGCGAGATACCTGGGCCGCTAAAGCTACAGCGTTATGGCTAATTTACTTTCGGTTTCTATTGGCAGTATTCGTTTAGCCCAGTGTTATGTGCCCCCTTCAGACCTGGCATGGGAAATGCTTAGGTAATGTAGAGCTGGCTTAGCCCATTGTAGACTATTGTGTGACATACTTCTGTTGCACTTGGTGTCCTTCCTACTTGCACGTTCTAGATGTTTTTTTTTTACATCACACAGACTCTGGCATATGCATTCATACACACACACTAGCAGCAGACCTACAATTTTTTATTTTCCCCTAAACATGTGTTTCGATGATTGTTATTTTTTGATAGTTGCCTATTTAAAATAAATAATTATTTGGTTAACTGTCCGGAAGGCTTAGGCCTAGTGTTTTCCGCCTCCCCCTTTGACTTGCAACCTTGAGCCAGACTGCAGAGCTCACAGTCTATGAATGGCAAGGTTGTACTTTAAGTGAAACATTTGGCATTTGCTTTACATTCAATAGAGTAAAATAGAAAAAAAGCTACACACTCTCAAACATAATATCCTCACCCTGATGTTAAAAATATAGTCTATATAGCCTTATAGCATGTCATAGCATGTGATTGTCCAGAAGGCCAAGACAAAGAGATACAGTTGAGGTTAGATTACACTCTGCTGTGCAAGCTGAATGACTGGATGTAATAACTATTTCTGTCATTTAAGACTATGGAAATACTATTGCTGCTCCTTCTTGTGTCGTAGCAGAACCAATGGACCTGACTATCTGAACAGTCAAGATACAAAACCCTCTCAGTCCTTCTTCCTATGCAAAACTTACGATATTTTTTAATGAAAATTTCCAAGTAAACCATCAGAATGTAAATTGAATTACTACCAAATAAAAAACATAAAAAGGCTAGAGAAGTTCATCATCAAAATTGTCTTCCTGTCAATTCATCACAAAAGGACTATTGCATCTGTTCCTCATTTGTTAATTTAGGTCACAGGTAATACATTGAATGGAATCAATGTTAAATAAATGTAGGCCTATTTTAAAATTGGCCTACCCAAAAACAAGAGACATAAAGTTGTTTTTAAAAGTGTTTATTTTGACATGTCTATTTATGCCAGATATTTGACAGGTAGGTCTCCACGGCCTCGGCACAAAGCCAACAAAACACCGCTATCACAAAGAAGTAGAACAGACCAGCCAGAACACGCCACAGGACCTAGGGGTACATACACACACACACACACACACACACACACACACACACACACACACACACACACACACACACACACACACACCATACAAACAATAAGAGGAAGAGGAAAAGATAATATCATTGGTGAAAAATAATTTTCATAATGAAAAGGAGGTGAAAGTGTAACACCGGTGGACATAGGCTTCTGAAGGGAGATGAAAATTGAGCTGAACTACCTAGGAAGACAATAGCCAGAGCAAGAAACGAGAATTAAAGCAGAAATGTAAGTTTAACTATGTCTAGAGACCTTTTCAATAATCCTACTGTACAGTACAGGCTATAACCAATGTCCACCAGGGTCACACTTTAACATCATAAGAGGAAATGCGTGACTGACAACTATACCTCCCTACTGAAAATTTACATTGCCAGTAATATTGCAGCCAGAGAGATTGTGAGCCTTGACAGATCCTCCAGTTGTAGCTGTAATGTTGGTGGTGCCAGGATTCCCTGCAGCCACACGACCTTGCTCCGACTGAGCTTGACTCTCTACACTGAATCCAACTGAAAGAGAGATTGAGAGAAAGATTCATCATTCTGACAGTCCTCACATTACCTAATATAAATAAACTAGAAAAGCGCTCAGAGAGCTCACAGACCTCCGCCAAGGCAATGTGGTCACAGACACAATATAAATTCCAGATCGTGTTCTGGATCACTCATCGCCACCAAAATCGAATCAGTTCTTGCATGTCCCAATATACACGTTGTCCGAAAATTTCATCCAAATCCTTGCATTGCTTTTCGAGTTATCTTGTACACAGACAGACACACAGACACACACACACACACGCCGGTGAAAACATGACCACCTTGGCGGAGGTAATAAAAATAAATGGCAGAACTGAACAGGGTACTTTTATTGAGCGCTTTCTCCAGTTTCTGTGCAAGTTGATTTGCGTTCATGGTTTTCAATATGTTCCATGCCACAGCACCGGCCCCTTTTTCTGTGTACGCGTCCAGCAGTAACTTGGCAGTTTTGTCACTGTCGGCACCCTCTAGCTTGCCTTCTGATATGTCACCTTTATCAGCCAGATGGCTTCTAAATCTCTTCAACTCAGCCCCAGTGAGATCATCTAGGATTCCCATCAGTACCGATCTCACTGTGGCCATGTTGATCGTCTATAATCAAATCCAGAGTCTGGAAAACATAATAATAAAATAAAATGAAAAGAAATGATAATTAATCACTAAATTAATCTACAATATTCTGGATCATGAGCCAATCAATTCTTTAAAAGTCATGAACTTTTTTCTTCAGATCATAAACACTGCTGACAAATGTTGTGCATACATTGTTTTAGAAATGTCATTTTCATGATCACGGCCAAGATTCAAATCAAGAATCTAGTTCAGTGTATTGAAAAACAAAAACTGAAAAAAGTGTGTGTACAGTTCTTGTGATGTTATTCACAGGTCAAAGCATGTTTACAGTGTGCTGTCAGTTTCTCTAACATCAGTCAAATTCCTGTAAATGGTGGTGGGGGATGGGCCGTAGCTGGAAGGCATACATTGGGCAATGCTTCTTACTCAACCTCCACTATGCACACTATTATCTGCAGAGTTGGGCCGTGGCTTCAGCTTAACTACATTTGTCTATAGTGTGTATAGCATGTAATCAGCCGTATGGCACAGCTATGTCCTGCATCTGATACCACAACAACTAGTGACTAGTTTCTGTGATGAACGTTTCAAAATTACCATTTAATTTATATAAAATTTGATGTCACTACAGTACACCTCCCATGTCATGTTTTCTGTGTGAAATCTCCAACATAACGTATTTCATATTACAATAAATAGATCATACTGATTCCAGCATGTGATTTCTTTGCATTTTTATCAGTGTGTGTAGAGTAATTTGGTCTTCAAATCACATCAAATTTAAAATTAAATTTAAACTCATCCACCCCAAATTAAAGAATGTCTTTTTACTTTATAAGAAGCTGTTTTCAGAAACCTGTTTGTCATATATCTAGGACAGATGCTAGCAATATCATGCACCCAGAAGAGCAAGGGAGAGGATTATCATGCAGCCCTATGTCTGAGCCCCTCAAGTTAATAAAATATTCTGTCAGTACATAAAAATTTTGCAAATTCTACAGTATTGAAAATTTTGAAAATTGATACAGTATTCCACTGTCATAATTTTTACATCGGCAAATTCTAGACAACCTTCACTATCCAAACATATTTGTTCTGGCATGCTTCCAATGTTGAGATACAGTATCTGCAAAAATGTAACATCCTGTAACACATCACATTAATAGCCTAGACTGTCCTGACACAAATGGCCGAAATATGAGCTCAAAAGCAAAGGTAGTAAAATGACACTCAAAAATAGCCTATAGGGCTCAATGTATGTACACAAAAAACATATTGTTACTCTCATGTAGTAAGTTACATTTTTAATATATTCTCCAAAAAAAAAAAAAACTATTAGCCTACGAAATGAAATCCACTGCAAAAGTACAGCGCCTCAATGGTTTTGTAACCACAGGCTCAAGAACCCAATAAAGTGATGCTGCGCAAACTACGTGTATCTATTCACACATTTATTCTGGCACTTCCTGGGTGGGTGCACACCTCTTACAAGAACTGAACGTGCACACAGTTTCCATTTGAGTGTACAACTGTGTAAACAGTCACATAGAGGTCAGTGTGAATACATTTATTCACCTATAATTCTATATATTAGTACATTTGAGTGTACAACTGTGTAAACAGTCACATAGAGGTCTTGGCCTGGTGTTGTGGCCGGCGCCATAGCAACCGGCGCTCAAAGTTCAAATTTGTTGAACTTAACCCCCTTTGGCGCTGACATTTCAGCATTGCTGCTGTGTTTTTCGCATAAACAAATTAGCAGGTAAATTCTTTTATATTAAAGCTCACATAGCCTCTGGTACATTGGTCAAATGCAGAATTGACATTTCGGATGAAGCCTTGTGTCAAGCACAAGCTGAGCATTTCAATGGTGGTCATGTGTAGGCTCCTTTAGAGTCTAGTGGAGTTTTTCCTTGGAAACGTACTTTCCCAAAGACATATTGTTGATTTGATGGTTGAATAAGAGCAGTTACTTTAAATGAACATTACTTTAAATGAACTTTTTAAAGTTCATATCAGGTTCCTTGAATGTGTATAGGCAACACTTGTGAAAGTTGACACTTCACATGAAGAAAAAAAGAATTTATCAATCAAAAGTCAAGATGGGATAAAGCCTGACAACAATCAAGTAATCAAGTAATTTTGAATATATTCTCCAAAAAAAAAAAAAAAACTATTAGCCTACGAAATGAAATCCACTGCAAAAGTACAGCGCCTCAATGGTTTTGTAACCACAGGCTCAAGAACCCAATAAAGTGATGCTGCGCAAACTACGTGTATCTATTCACACATTTATTCTGGCACTTCCTGGGTGGGTGCACACCTCTTACAAGAACTGAACGTGCACACAGTTTCCATTTGAGTGTACAACTGTGTAAACAGTCACATAGAGGTCAGTGTGAATACATCTCTTCACCTATAATTCTATATATTAGTACATTTGAGTGTACAACTGTGTAAACAGTCACATAGAGGTCAGTCTGAATACATTTATTCACCTATAATTCTATATATTAGTACATTTGAGTGTACAACTGTGTAAACAGTCACATAGAGGTCAGTCTGAATACATCTCTTCACCTATAATTCTATATATTAGTACATTTGAGTGTACAACTGTGTAAACAGTCACATAGAGGTCAGTCTGAATACATTTATTCACCTATAATTCTATATATTAGTACATTTGAGTGTACAACTGTGTAAACAGTCACATAGAGGTCAGTCTGAATACATTTATTCACCTATAATTCTATATATTAGTACATTTGAGTGTACAACTGTGTAAACAGTCACATAGAGGTCAGTCTGAATACATTTATTCACCTATAATTCTATATATTAGTACATTTGAGTGTACAACTGTGTAAACAGTCACATAGAGGTCAGTGTGAATACATTTATTCACCTATAATTCTATATATTAGTACATTTGAGTGTACAACTGTGTAAACAGTCACATAGAGGTCAGTGTGAATACATTTATTCACCTATAATTCTATATATTAGTACATTTGAGTGTACAACTGTGTAAACAGTCACATAGAGGTCAGTCTGAATACATCTCTTCACCTATAATTCTATATATTAGTACATTTGAGTGTACAACTGTGTAAACAGTCACATAGAGGTCAGTCTGAATACATGTCTTCACCTATAATTCTATATATTAGTACATTTGAGTGTACAACTGTGTAAACAGTCACATAGAGGTCAGTCTGAATACATGTATTCACCTATAATTCTATATATTAGTACATTTGAGTGTACAACTGTGTAAACAGTCACATAGAGGTCAGTCTGAATACATGTATTCACCTATAATTCTATATATTAGTACATTTGAGTGTACAACTGTGTAAACAGTCACATAGAGGTCAGTCTGAATACATGTATTCACCTATAATTCTATATATTAGTACATTTGAGTGTACAACTGTGTAAACAGTCACATAGAGGTCAGTCTGAATACATGTATTCACCTATAATTCTATATATTAGTACATTTGAGTGTACAACTGTGTAAACAGTCACATAGAGGTCAGTCTGAATACATCTCTTCACCTATAATTCTATATATTAGTACATTTGAGTGTACAACTGTGTAAACAGTCACATAGAGGTCAGTCTGAATACATCTCTTCACCTATAATTCTATATATTAGTACATTTGAGTGTACAACTGTGTAAACAGTCACATAGAGGTCAGTCTGAATACATTTATTCACCTATAATTCTATATATTAGTACATTTGAGTGTACAACTGTGTAAACAGTCACATAGAGGTCAGTCTGAATACATTTATTCACCTATAATTCTATATATTAGTACATTTGAGTGTACAACTGTGTAAACAGTCACATAGAGGTCAGTCTGAATACATTTATTCACCTATAATTCTATATATTAGTACATTTGAGTGTACAACTGTGTAAACAGTCACATAGAGGTCAGTCTGAATACATTTATTCACCTATAATTCTATATATTAGTACATTTGAGTGTACAACTGTGTAAACAGTCACATAGAGGTCAGTGTGAATACATCTCTTCACCTATAATTCTATATATTAGTACATTTGAGTGTACAACTGTGTAAACAGTCACATAGAGGTCAGTGTGAATACATCTCTTCACCTATAATTCTATATATTAGTATATATTAGAATAAGAGCAGTTACTTTAAATGAACATTACTTTAAATGAACTTTTTAGAGTTCATATCAGGTTCCTTGAGTGTGTATAGGCAACACTTGTGAAAGTTGACACTTCACATGAAGAAAAAAAGAATTTATCAATCAAAAGTCAAGATGGGATAAAGCCTGACAACAAACCAATGACCGCTTTTGATAGCAAGTATCACAGATTTTTTACATTTTAATAAACGTGGCTACAACAATATATTTTGAAATTCTATTTTGTTTTCACCCTTAGGTGTAGAGAGGTAAAATGAGTGAATTCTGCCTATACTTGACACACTTAAAAATAAGTATTTTGTTTTAAAATACATTCTTATCTTTACACTTATCACCCTCCCCTTCCACACATAAAAGACGAAAATTGAAAGAAATGATGGAACTAATAGCCTAAAATTACCCCCCCAACACACACACAAATTTTCCTCACCTTAGTCCAGAGTTTTTCCTTGGAAACTGCCCTAAGTCGTTTCTGGCCGTTATGAAATTGGTGTGTGAGAGCAGATACTGTACTATCAGTGAGACAAAGCGCTGAAAATAACATGAGAGAGTGGTTATAGCTGGTGGGTATGTAGGCTGTTTTTTTTTTTTCTTCAACACAATGGTAGTTCCGTTTTGAGTATGCTGAAGTGTGAGTGTGCATATCCTGTTTATGAAGACATACATGTACACCAATTTTCACCAACCTTTGGTGTACACTTAGCAGCAGGGATCTTTCTTTAAATACCTGAAGACTTTTTCAGTCAGTTCAAAAGCACTGTGTGTGTTTGTGTGTGTGTGTGTTTGTGTGTGTGTGTGTGTGCGTGCGTGCGTGCGTGCGTGCGTGCGTGTGTGTGTGTGTGTGTGTGTGTGTGTGTGTGTGTGTGTGTGTGTGTGTGTGCGTGCATCAAGAACAAAGATAACCACCTCTAATATCCAGGAATCCCACAGCTAGCAGAACCTTTTGTGAATCACTTGCTGGATTTGCAGATTAACACACAACAACTGAGAACAGTTACATCATCAACACAGCAATGCAGATGGGGAAATGGGGAATCACGGCCAGGAAATGTGGACAGGAAGTCTGTGGGTTTGATAAGGCCTCTCTCTCCCTCTACTCAGTGAGTCCCAGTTTTGACAATCTAAAATTAGAGTACTTCTCACTATACACTCACCACCACCACCACCATCACTCCCTTGGTTTGAATGGTTGAGTATAGTCTTCTTCAGATTGTGTGTGTGTGTGTGTGTGTGTGTGTGTGTGTGTGTGTGTGTGTGTGTGTGTGCAAAGTCCCATAGCATTGTGTCTTGTGTATTATGGGTTTGCAGATTAACACACAACACACAGAACTCCAGGAGGCTATTGAAAGAAAATCCCTGAAAACTGCCCAGCGCTTCAGTTACCTTGGCAATATTTTTAATATCTAACTGCTCAGTTCATGACTTACAGACTCCACACTCGACACCCGACCTGATCAGGAGTGTATAGCAGTAGCCTATAGATTTATTGACCCTTTTAAACAAGTCATAATAAACATTCAGCTTGTCCCCTGTAAGTACTCACACTCCCTCAGGATGACATCCCATAATTGGTGGATGTTAGCAACATTACTATGTCTATGTCTGTTTGGCATGCTCACATATTCATATACATTGATTGTTACTAAGCATAGACACATACAAGGACCGCAATGGAAACAAGCTCTCTAAGCTTTTTTTGTGTTATGCTTTTGGCATGTAGTACAAGGTTTTCTATACATATTTATTTAATAATTTATTTATATACTTTTTTTAAATGCTTTGTACAATGTCTATAAACAAGTCAAGTCAAGTCAAATATCCTCCTCTACCTTCTTCCCCAGGTGGCTCAAATGGTTTAGGTAGCCTACTTGGCCAGTCCATCACCTTCATTTTCTGCTTCTTCAGCAAGGCAGTTGTCATCTTGGAGGAGTGTTTAGGGTCATTATCATGCTGTAAAACCGCTATGTAATGCATCCAGCCCAGTTTCATTATCTAGAACACCGGGGATTTTAATCACAATGCAATAAACTTTTATACATTGCTTAGCAACAGCAGCACAAACTATTTGACGATGATAAACGTTTAAACATGTCATCAAATAGGTAGAAGAGTCATATGTGCTATGTGGAATCCAGTATATTTCTACTGACTGTACTGTCACTGTTAAACACTGAATCATCTCGTCAATAAAACTTAACTCCGTTAACTATTTTTAAGTTGGTACTGTTGGTATCTCTTTTTTTTTCTTTGACAAGGACCAATGTTTTCTGCGTTCATTTACCAGACAGACAACCCATTTGGAGTCTGTTGGTGAACTTCCCCTCAGACGTCTGTATGCGACATGCATTTTTGGGACTCGGGCATGATCAGGAAGTCTGACACACGGTGTTGCTTGGCAACTGATTCATCCATCATCTGTCCTTCCTGTTGTCTCTCTTCCTGTTCCTCCTCTTCCTCCTCCTCTTCCTCTTCCTCCTCATCTGTTCCCCCAGGCCCTGGACGACTGATCGTCATGGACACCGGCGAAGGCAATACTTTAAGCGGGGGAAGTTGACAGGCGGTAGAGAAGTACGGCTGGAGCGTCTCATCTGTCGCAGCAGAGGCGTGGGAGAAGGTGTACAGGTGCGTGTGCCGATCGGCGTCGGTGAAACAGACGTGTCCCGACTTGTGGCTGACGCGCACTTTAACCCTCTGCGGGCCACGGACCTCTCCCATCCTGCGAGCACGTCCGTCTGGGGCGAGAGGAAGTGTCACGGCGGGAGACTCGAGCGCCTCGTACTCTCCTTGACGTAGCGATATCGCCCAGCAACCGTTTTTGGGGCAGGCAGCCAGCAGGGACTTTTTGGTGACGGAGCTGCGGGCCACGCCCAGAATCCAGTTGTTATTCCCACCCACCTCTACGACCCAGGAAGTGCACCCAGAACCGTTTTGGTCGGGACCCATTTCCGCAAGGCGACGGCGGAAGCCGAGGCCGTGGTGTAGGCGACGCTGACGTTGTGGTACGGATGTCGTGATGACCTCGTGGCCCAGCATCTCGCCGCAGCAGGCGAAACGCTCAGGGTTGTCAGGGAGGCGGCCGTTGGGACCGGTGTCCGGGATGTTGCCGTCAGCGTCGAAGTCGATGCCGCTGTCCCGCACGCTGGTGAGGTCCCTCGAAACGCGCAAGAAGGGGCTGGCTGTGTTTGGGTCAAGGGTCACAGGAGCTGGAGAGAGAGAGCAAGCGAGAAAGAGAGTGAGAGAAAGAGAGAGAGAGAAGTGGGATGTGAGGTAAAATTCTAATGATAACACACTCACTCACACACACCCACCCACACACACACACACACACACACACACACACACACACACACACTTCTGTGAGTACTTACTGGAGGGGCAGATATCCTTCATCTTCTCCCAAACTTTGAACCTCAGGTTGCCCACATGTTTAGAGACGTCAATCAGGGAGTCATAGCTCTTCTCTGGAGCCTGATTGGCTTGCCACACTCTGCAATACATGTTTGCACACACACACACACACACACACACACACACACACACACATGCACACACACACACATACATAACACACACGCTCACACACACACACACACACACACACACACACACACACACACACACACACACACACACTAACACACACGCACACACACACAACACACGCACATAGAGAGAGAGACGGTCACAAACTGATATGAAAGATAACACTGACATATCTAATATAATGTAAGGAAAGAATACAGTGTAAATTGGTAAAGTAAAAAATCATACCTTTTTACTGTGTTTTTGTAATTCTAGAAAGGAAAGAAAGAAAAGAGAAAAAAGTTTTCATCGTTAAAATAACACTAGTAATGCATAAGACATTACAAAATAATAATATCACTGAAACACTTACATTAGCCAGAAAAAGAATCAACATTAGCCAGAAAAAGAATCAACATTACATGCCTAACGTAATCATATAAAAGCTTGCAAAGCTAAAACAGATACAGTACAGATACAAACCTGCAAGAAGTGGAGTCCGTCCTCCCCCTGTGCGTCCATCTCCATCTGGGAAGATTTGAGGGCGTGGAGGAGTTTACGCATCTCCCCCCGCATCCTCTCAGCTCGTTCTCGGAGCGCACGCGCCTTACGCTCCTGCTCCGCCCTCACTGCGGCGATACGAGACTCCTCCTCTGCTCGCAGGAATTTACGTAACTCCTCGAACCGATCGTGGATCTGCTCTTCAGTCGTAGCAGACTGCTTCTGCACAGACCAGTTATTGTCAACAATATTACAGTTGTAATTAATATAATTACTGACTATTAAATTCAATTCAAAAATTAAATTAAGTGTGCAGCCATCAAAACTGTATCATTAATTGCTATCAATTAAATATATTATATTATTGGTTCCGATAATATCGTTAAGACCAATGGTCAAGCATTATAGGTTGTTTTTTTTTTTTGGGGGGGGGGGGGGACTGGGTGTAACTTGTATTCAGCATTACGTACTGGAATGTGTTCGGCCATTTGTTTGTAGGTTTGTTGAACCTTGGTGAGATTCTTGAAGCTCTGAAACATGGGTTGCATGGCAACACCCACCTCAACCTAAAGGCAACACACAACAGTTCACATTCATTGGAGGCCAGGAGCTGAACATCGTACACACTGATATTACACCTGGTCTATGAGAAGATCTTAGTTCATAAGGGTTGAATAAAATCTAGCCTAGAAATGAATTAATGAATGAATCAATCAATCAATTAGTTGGTTAATCAATCAATCAATCAATCAATCAATCAATTAAGTGATAGATTTGTGTTGGACAGGTACAAATAGAAAATGTAGTAAAATACCCTTAAATAGCGCACACATGCTCGTATATATGTGCAGTGATGTTTCTGTTTGAGCATGCTTAATGTGTTCATGTGTGTGTTATGTGTGTAAGTTATGTGTGTGTGTATGGATATGTCTATGTGTCAGTTTGTTTATGTATGGGTGAGTATGTGTGTACATCCAAAAATATATACATGTGTACACACCTTTGTATGTGTGTGTGTGTGTGTGTGTGTGTATATGTAAGCATGTGAGTGCATATACATGTATGTGTGTGTGTGTGTGTGTGTGTGTGTGTATGAGTGCAGTTCAGCACGTGTACATGTATGTGTATGTGTGTGTGTAAGGGTGTGAGTGCACGTCTGTGTGTGTATGTGTGTGTGTGTGTGTGTTTATGTGCGTCTGCAGTCCCTCAGCACGCGCATGTGTGTATGGGTTTGGGTACACATGATACGTGTGTGTGTGTGTGTGTGTGTGTGTGTGTGTGTGTGTGTGTGTGTGTAAGGGTGTGAGTACACACGTCTGTGTGTGTGTGTGTGTGTGTGTGTGTGCGTGCACGTGTGTGTGTGTGTGTGTGCGAGTGTGTGTGTGTCGTACCCTGCAGTCCCTCACTGCCTGCTCGGGGGAGCACACTCTGTGTCCCTCATGTCTCTCTGACATGCCACACTCCCAGCACAGTGGCTGCAGATCCTCCATGCAGTACAGCACTGGCTTCTTCACACACTCAGGACACGCAAACCAGCCCGACAGTTCTCCATTACTCTCCTCCTCTTCCTCCTCCTCTTCTTCTTCATCAGCACACTCATCTTCTTCCTCCTCCTGCTCATCCTCCCCACATTTTCTCTCTTTCTGCCCATTACACTCTTCCTCTATATTTTCATCCCTCTCTTTCTCATTCTTCGTAACCTCTTCCTCTTCACACCCATCTTCCTCTTCCTCCTTTTTCTCAGCACATTCATCCTTCTCTTCCTCCGCCCCACATTTTCTATCCTTTTGTACACACTCTTCCACTATATTTTCATTCCCCTCTTTCTTATTCTTCTTAAACTCCTCTTCATCCATATTTATCTCCTCCTCTTCCTCTCTACCTTTATCTGTGTTTTGTTTTCTTTCATCCTCCTCATCCTCCTCTTCCTCTTTCTCTTCTCTAGTTCCAAAATCTTCCTCCTCTTCCTCTGTATCTTGCTTCTCCTTAGGAATGGGATATTGTTTACTCTCTTTCCAATCATCCCTCTTTTCCTCTTGCCCTTTGTCCTTTTCTATCTCTTTTTCTCTCTTCTTTTCTTTCTCTCCATCCTCCTGTCTCTCTCCATTGTCTTTCTCTTTGTGAGTAGAACACTCTTCATCCTCCTTTTCCACCCTCTCCACATCATGCTCCTCTTTCTCCTCCGTGTCTCCTGCACCACTTGTGGCATATCTCTCCTCCTCCTCTTCCTCCTCCTCCTTTTCTTCTTCCTCCTCTCTATTCACACCACTTCCTGTCTCATTCTCTCCATCTTCCTCTTTCACTCCGCTCTCCTCTCCCTCTCTTTCTGATCTGCACTCCTCCCTCCAGAGTTTTGTTTCTCCTCCTCCACTCACCTCTCTCTCGGAAAACCGGAAACTGTTCTTGTTCTTTTTTCCAGCGCTCCCTTCCTCGTTTATCCACAGAGTCAGAAGTCTTTCGCTCTCTCCTCGGCTGCCCCTACGCTTCTGTCGCTCGTTCTCCACTTCTGGAACGTACCACTGGGGATACTCTAGCTCCATACTTTTTTTTCCTTTTTGTTTATTCTGTTGTTTTTTTTTCCTTTCTTATTCGTTCTTTTCTTTCGTATGTTGATATCTTCTTTCTTGATGATGCAATGTTATATCTCACAGAGCGAAAAAGTGTTCCCTTCTTCTTTCTTATGTTGCTTCTTGCAGACTTTTCCCAAAACGAGTGGAAAGATGACAGGCGATTACTCACAGAGAGAAATCAGTGAAAAAAGTGTTCCCTCCTTCTTTCTTATGTTGCTTCTTGCAGACTTTTCCAAAATGAGTAGAAAGATTTGAGGCGATTGCTCACAGAGAGAAATCAGTGAAAAAAGGTTCCTTTCTTCTTTCTTATGTTGCTTCTTGCAGACTTTTCCTCAAACGAGTGGAAAGATGACAGGCGATTACTCACAGAGAGAAATCAGTAAAAAAAAGTGTTCCCTCCTTCTTTCTTATGTTGCTTCTTGCAGACTTTTCCAAAATGAGTAGAAAGGCAAAAGGCGATGAGATACAATCAGGTAAAAAGTGTGACGAGCCCAGAGGCTCCTATCTGAGTGAGGGGCTGAGACGAATGAGACGCATGAACGGTTTGTGGACTATACATCAGAGTGATTCACTGCTGAGTTATATTTGTGGACGTGTGTGTGTGTGTGTGTGTGTGTGTGTGTGTATGTAATTGAGTGCACCCAATCTAGGTCTGGGTGAGTGTTGGGGACTAATATGGATCAGCCAATGAGGTGCAAGGGTAGAGGATGTGATGAGTGTGTGTGTGTGTGTGTGTGTGTGTGTGTGTGTGTGTGTGTGTGTGTGTGTGTGGGAGAGAGAGAGAGAGAGAGAGAGAGAGAGAGAGAGAGAGAGAGAGAGAAAGACACGGGGGGGGAATTCTGTGTGTGTGTATTTGCGTGTGTGTGTGTGTGTGTGTATGCTTTTCTAATGTACACTGTAAAAAACGATTTGTAATGGTTACATGAAAAATGTGTGGAAACTCGTTGCCTCAAATGAGTTAAGTAATTATAACTTATCTTTTTCAAGTTAAAAGCCATTTACATCTAAAAAGATAAGTTATAGTTATAGCAACGAGTTTCCATACATTTTTCAAGTAACCATTACAAATCTTTTTTTTACAGTGTACAGTATGTGTATGTCAGAGTGAATAAAAAGAAAAGGTGAAACTGTGCGTGAGTGAGTGAGTGAGTCTGGGAGAGAGAGAGAGAGAGAGAGAGAGAGAGAGAGAGAGAGAGAGAGAGAGAGAGAGAAATTCAGAGTGTGTGGGCATGAGTGCATTTGTACTGTATGTATGTGAGAGAGAGTGAAAGAGGAAGAAATAGTGAAACTGTGTTTGAAAGAGAGAGAAAGCGTGTGTGTGTGTGTGTGTGTGTGTGTGTGTGTGTGTGTGTGGGCTTCCTGTGAATGTGTGGAAAGGAGCTATAATTTGAACTGGTACACTCAGATGCTCGAATGTCTTGCTTGACCCTGAGAGGACACATACATGTTTGTGTCACAGCTAAAACACATGTGGAGACCACACACATGAAGAGTGTGTGTGCATGTGTGTGTGTGTGTGTGTGTGTGTGTGTGTGTGTGTGTGTGTGTGTGTGTGTGTGTGTGTGTGTGTTTAGTAAGTGTCCGTGTGACCTAAATGGCAGAGAAACTGATCTGTTCATGTATACATGCTGAATGTGACAAATTACAGCTGAGGTACAGAATGTACTCTATGTGCACAGAAAAGAGAGAGAGAGAGAGAGAGAGAGAGAGAGAGAGAGAGAGAGAGAGAGAGAGAGAGATCTAAGTTAGTGTTTTCAACCTAATGAGTGAAGGGTGAGAAGTCATGTTGTGATCATATGTGTAAAACCAAAAGCCTCAGAAAGCACAGACTGAATGAATGTACTTAAAGAAAATGAAAACTGCAGTGGGTCTGCAGACCTACAGAAGCTCACGGCACTAATCCATACTCATTCACACTATAAGGGCGTTCACATACAGACTGTAACAGTACATCACTACTCGCCGATCACTAGCTCGCTGAGAAACAGTCGTTCGTTTCTCTTTGTTTACTCTTTGTTTACTGGTGACGGTTGAAGTATCAGAGAGGAACATGTTATAGCCTATAATCATACATCTTTGCATACCATTACATTCCTTAAAGTTCACTCATTTAGTCTGTGTCAAACATACAGTAATATGAACCACAGTTTTCAAGAGATGGTTTCTCTCCAAACGGCAAATTTACTGTAAATTGTATCAAGCACTGCACTCCACTCATCAGCTAGGGTTCTAGGTGTGTTCTACTGTATTCATGGTTCTTGGGAGTTCCAATGCATCAGCTAACTTGTTAAAATTCTCATATCTTCGGATACAAAGGAATGTGAATCTAGTTGTCATCTCTCCGTGTGTGTATGTATGTGTGTGTGAGTGAGTGTGAGTGTGTGCATGCATGCAAGCATGTGTGGCTGAAAGCAAGCAAAGTTCAATAGATAGCAATTTGTGTAGCACACATGATACCATGTGTACAGTATATGCATATGTGTGAGTTTCTGCTGTTAACATAGATTTGTGTGATCAGCTCTTCATATGTTTTTTTGTATGACGTGGTGTGTGTTAGCGTGTAAGCTATGTACAGTGAATATACTGTAGATGTGTGTGATCAACCTTTTAAAATGGGTATGGTGTACAATTTGTGTGCATGCCATGTCCCCTGTGCGTTGTCTGTCTGCAAGTGTTAATAGCCCCATAGGGCCTGTGCTGTGTGCCCTCTGTGTTAAATTTAGTGGGTGCGAACTATGGACACCCCTAGTGTTAATACAGCTGTTAGCATGTGTTTGTCTTCACGTGATTTAAAGTCTCATCTTTTTACAGCTAGGCTTTTGGCAAAGGCACTTCCTCTCCTTTCTGTAACTGGCCTACATCGGGTATGTCAAAGAAACATCAAGAGCATGGCATCACGTCAAAAGTGAATTTAGAGGACTGGTCTATTTTATACAGCTTCCTTATACAGTAAAGGTCTGATGATGATATATAGGGGTGAGGCATGTATATGGATGCAAAGAAATGGAATACTATGCAGGCTGTGGTCAAAAGAAACTTTGGTAACTTGTTTCACTTGACGGGTGAGTACATAACACATTCATAGCAGAGGTCATAAATAGCTGACAAAGCATTAATAACTTTTTAATGACTTAAGCATTGATGACTTTTCACAAGACGTGACTCAACATGCCTTATGAGACAGTCATGAATGGTTATAGAGAAATACATGACACCTGCAATGAATGCATTTTGTACTCACCTGTCAAGTCTTACTGAAATCCATGATGTCCATGATGAGCAAACTGCAAATACATGTATTTTAAATTCCATACAATGACATGACATATAGTATGGGAAACAGCTTGAATTTGAATCATTCTTTTGAACACAGCTAATTAATCTAACCCAAGGAAGTTGCTTTGCGATTAGTGAATTAACCAGTGTTGCCAGATGTACAATAATTATTGTATTTGTACGATGATTTTGACCTCTGTATTATGTACCATGATTTAAAAAAAAAAAAAAACATACGCTAATTTCAGAATTTTTGTTTGTTGATTGTAACCTATCTTACAATCTCTCAATGTTTCAGACTGTTGTTGTAACGTTTCCCTTGTTTGAATGACATGTTTGATCACAACGGGTTGTGTGTGCATTTAGTATATCCTTGATCATCATTAGTTTTGGAAGTTTTTAGTGGCAAACTGAGTGGAATGAGAAGGGAAATGCAAGTTTGGCTAAATAGATTGGGAAAGCCTGTGTGGATGAAATTGTTTGTAAATAGGTATATTTTTTGCGTTTATCCAAACATGGGGAAGGCCCATTGAAAGTGAATGGAAGATTCTGCTGCATTCCTCAGGGCTCTATGATAGATAAGCATACAGTTCCAGATACAACGCCTCCATATGAGAGAAATCTATAAATAAATCTGGCAGCATAATGTACATGGGCAATTCCACGAAAAAGTAAACCTCACCTTAAAACTTCAAGTCTCATCTACACGGACATACAAATTCTTTCAGAAAACTTCCAATACAAAAAAGTGTTGCCTCGATGTAAATAATCATCTGAGCAAGTTTCGAAAGGATATCTATTTGTTAAATTTTTTACCCTATTCAGCCATAATGTAAGTCTATGGAGGGCCTTATAATGGGCATAAGTGGGTGATAACACACACAAAACTGTAATGCTATCAGTTATTTTATATTGTTTTATTACTATTTCTGTCGTTATAGGTTAAAATCCACCATTCACAATTGTTTTGTATCGTTTTGGAAGGTTTTTCCAGGCGTCACGTCCATAACGTCACATCCATAACGCCATTTCTCCCAGTGAAAACCAACTATTTTACATTTAAATTTGAAATTAAGTCTTTCTCTGTCTTTACTGAGGTGTCCTCTTTGGTGTGAATGTAGTAATATTTACATTTCTGTAGAAATTTCACACACTACACAGCAAAAACTACTCTCTCTCAAAAGTTTGTCCGTTTTTCGTCACATCCATAACGCAAATTGAAAGGCTCATATTCTTATAATGTAAATCATGATATAATTTTTTTTTGTTTGCCTATATTCAGCCATGGAGTTTGCATAAGAATATGAATAAAAATTTTGAAATACTGCTAGGTTTGCGGAGGTTATGTGGCATTTTGTTCATCAATAATGCATGAAAATGTCACGTCCATAACGCTGGAATTGCCCAC
>JAODXP020000033.1:31171475-31186475 GCA_027497455.2 Sardinella longiceps | reverse complement strand
GGTGCTCTCTGCCCAGCTGGGGTGGACCTCCGTGGGGAGCGTGGTCATGGTCTCTCCCTGCCCTGTGTGAAGCTGGACCATAGGGAGACTGAGTCGCTGGAGAGCCATGGAGACTGGGGTGGGAAAGAGAGACCGCAAGACTGTGAGGTAAGCCTGCACACACACACACACACACACACACTTATAGACATGCAAACACACATACACAACTGCCCCCACCTCTTGCTAACACGTAATGTATATGCATAATATTGCATGTGGATGCCTCAAAGGTGTGTAATATCATATGTTACTAAGACGGGCGTATGTGTATGTGTGTGGAAGAGAGAGAGAGGGGGGGGGGCGTTTCTTGGTGTCTATATCTGTATATTAAGCATGCATTAGTACCGTATGTTCTTACCCTTGATGGAAAGCATAGGAGGGGATTCTCAAAGAGAGCGGAATATCCTCTTCCAGAATTTAAATAAATAATATCATGTTTTGTTTTCTTATTTATTCAAACCTCATGCCTGGTTTAGTTTCTCTATAGAAAAACAAAACAACAACAACAACAACAACAACAACAAAAACCAAAGGATCCACTTAACTTTACCCTGTTTACATGACCTACATTTCAGTTGGGGTTTAAACAAGTCCTCCATAAATCATAGAGTACACTAGATTGAATTTCATGTACAGTATACTATACTATTTATGCCACAAGTAAAATTATGTCATGTCAAAAATTATGTGGTTGCACTAGGTAACCACCAGGTTATGTGTATTTAAAATGTACTAATTTTCTTCTAAATGTACTAATTTTATTCTCTTCGGTGCACACTGTATGTGTGTATGTATGTATGTATGTGTACAATTCCAAAATTTTGCATGTGATGCAACTTTAGGAGGTTGAGTGTAATACATTTTTTGTTAAATTGTTTCACAATCCTCGGCAGGAAATGACCTGGAAATATGACCTCATCAAACAAACCCGGCACTCAGCGGTCCACCACATAACGGTAATCCATAATGACATAACATTCAAGTCAGTTTATGCTGATCTTTGAATTATGTTTACAGCCTATAAACAACTTTATTTTATAAACTATTTATAAACTGTTCCTAAGATATTTTTCACAACTAGTCCAAACACAAATTAGTATGTCAATTATATAATTACTATACCTTAATGACATCGCTTTATTAATTAATTGGTAATAAGAATATTGGTAATTACTATTATTGGTAATAATATAAGATGAATGTTGTTTGTGGCTGTCCAATTACCTGTTCATTATGTATTTTATGTATCTATTTATTTACTTATTTAGTTTTTATCCTTCTTTTTTTAAACAAATGTCTTATTTATCTCTGCATCTTGCACAAACTAGGCAATTTCATTTTGCTGCCTTGTCTCTTCCGTCTTGCACATGCGTGCACATTTTCAGTTGCATTTTGCACTTATTAGGCATTTGTATAAGCTGCATCTGTCATAAGTTCTCTTCTTCCAGTTTGTTCAGTAGTTCTGAGACCATGTTTTGTGGTGATATTTCACTTTAAATATCCATAAATTGAATTGAATTGATTTATCAGGGTCAGACAGAGAACACAGAGGAGCAGATTAAAGAGGAGTTTGAGAAACTCCGGCAGTTCCTGAAGAGAGAGGAGGAGGCCCGGATAGACGCTGTGAGGGAGGAAGAGGAGAGCAAGAGGAAGCAAGCGATCGAAGAGTCTGAGAAAATGGGCAGACTGATTCAGGCACTCCAAGACACCATCAAGGACATTGAGACAGATTTGGAGGGGGATGAAATCACATTTTTGAAGGTTAGATTCCTCTGAGGTTTTCCTTTGTGGTCCCATTGTGTCCCATCACCAACTTTCCAAAGGGTATTATAAAACTGAAAAATTTAAAAAAAACTCTAACTCTAACTCTAACTCTCTCTCTCTCTCTCTCTCTCTCTCTCTCTCTCTCTCTCTCTCTCTCAAACACAGCACTATGAAAGAACTATAAAGAGGTACGTTTTTCAAAAAATACATGGTTTAGGTTTTATTGATGGTAAAGGTACAATGTGTAACGTTTGTACTGTTCAATATCAAAATATGCTTTACCTGTTGACAAGCTTGTCCTTTCTCATAAATATTAACCACCACTATTAATTCGTATGTCTGTATTGGCTTGAAACTCTGCATTTCCACACACATTAACTTGGGTAGACTCTCCATGTATTGCCGCCATCTTCGAATAAGGAAGCTGAAAGCGGTCATATCGTCTGCGTTTTTGCTATAGACTGACAATAGACCGACATCCGCATACAGGCTTCCGTAGCTGTAAACGTAATTTGCATTGCATTATGCTTAATTTCTCTCGAAGGCTACACATTGGGGCTTTAAAGAGAACTGAAGAGTTCAGATGCAAAACCCCCTAACTCCACTTGACCACTTTTTGAGAAAAAGGCCATTTTTTATCAGGCGTTTACAGTGTTTTGATTGTAAACAGATATTTTAGACACGGCGGGGAACAGGTTTTATTTTATTTTTTCACAAAAACATTTTCATTTACATATTCTAGATTTATACGGGATTCACACAATATCATTAACTCAGTTTTCACAAAAATGGTGTTTAGGGGGTTTTGCATCTGAACTCTTCAACTATAAAACTATATAGGCCTAATGAAAAATTAAGTTTACATGAGGCCTGAAAATATTGTCCACTGACTATGCTATTAATATATATATATATTTGATATAACCGATTAATGAAAATCTATGTGCAACTGTTTGATGTTTACTAAAGAACTTGGAAAGATCTTGAGCATCCAAAGAGGAGGTATGAGTCTCTACTGAACGTCCCCAAACATGTGAGCAACCTGAGGTTCAGAGTCTGGAAGAACATGAAGGATATCTGCCCTTATAGTGAGTATCTATCTGTTTACCAGAAATGACAATGTAACAATACACACACACACACACACACACTCACATTTTCTTGTCTGTGTATTCACTGAGTGACTACAGAAATTGGTAAGCATATACAGAAGGTGGACCTTTCTCTCATTCTCTCTCTCACACACACTCACAAATACAGTAAGTACTAATATACTGTATACAAAGACAGACTTTCACTCTCCTTATCTCCTGTGATTTTGGCATGCACGCACACACACAAACTCCCACATAGACACAAACACCTACACACAAACAAACAAACACACAAACAAACAAACACACACATAGCTCCTTGTGTCTTTCCCCTGCAGCCCCTGTGACTGTGGACCCAAACACAGCCTCCTGCAGTCTGTCAGTCTCCATTCTAAAGAACGGTATTCACTACTGTGGTAGTGGCAACTCTACTCTTCAGCGCCCTCTACTGCCCACAGTCTATGAGCGCTTCCACCCCTACGCTGCCACTCTGGGCTCTGAGGGCGTGGTCTCCACTGGGCTCCACCAATGGGATGTGGAGGTGGGCGACAGCACCAACTGGACGTTGGGCGTGGCTTACGGGTCCATCAATCGTCGAGAGGAGTTCGAGGCATGTCCGGAGGCGGGTTTGTGGACCATCGGCTTACGGGACGGCGTCTACTTGGTGATGATGTCACCGTGCGAGGCCATACCGCTGGATTGGGAAAGCCAGCGTCTACGCGTGGTGCGAGTAAGCGTGGACTGTGATGCTGGAAAGGTGTGTTTCATTGATGCTGAGCGGGACGCACACTTGTTCACGTTCACGCACACTTTCACTGAGCCACTCTATCCGTACTTTGAGACTCTGTGTAAAGAGCACCCCCTAATGGTACGGAAGAAGACTGTCCGACTGCTGGTGGAGGAATTAAGCCCTCCTCATCAAGACCCGTCAGATGAGACAACATCTGATCAGGAGGCACCCATTTCTTGATTTCTGAAAGTTATATGTATTGGATAGATATGTTATTACCATGTTATTTCATAATTACTAATCATTTACTAAGTACTAGTGATTACTAATAAACTACTAATAAACAAAATAAATTTACTTCAAAGTGGTGTCCAACTTTCACATCACATTGAATACAATACTGCCTCTGTGAGTTGAATTTCCTGTCAAGTTTTTTGGCTTGTCTGAGTGACAGTGACTGATTTTTCTTGAATATCCTTCCAGCAGACTAAACACTGAACCCTCATGGAATTAACTGCCAAACATTAATTAGTCATGATAATTCCCTAACACTGTTTAGTTGAACTCAACTACCTAACATTTAGTCAGGATAATTTGCCTAATGCTGTTAAGCTGCCTAACATTGTTTAGTCGTGATGCACCAATCTGATATTTGGTATCTGGTATCAATCCCAACAACAAAGGAGAGAGAAAAAAAATTCCATTGGGTATCTGAAAAAATCTGTTGAATGAATGTGCGTTTAAGTGTGTAAAGACAGATAGTAAGACTGGGCCACAGTTTTGTGTTTGGGTGTTTGTGAATGCAAGTTTAAGTTGAATATACAGAGATTTTGTGTTCGTGTGTTGTCATGTACACTGTAGGCTTTGTGGGCATGTTTGAATACAAATGGCTGTGTAGATTTTGTATAATTATCAAATCTTGACAGTGTTTATACAGCACAGTGAAACATTATTTTCATGTCAAAGTTTGTCAAAGTTAGAGCATTTATTTAGTTTTCCCACTCCTAAACGGAGCACAAACAAAAACAAACTCAAAGCCAAGTCTCCACTCAAGGGTTACCCCCCACAACAAGACATGAAAAATAAAAAATAATAAAATAAAATAAAATAAAAATTTTCATACAGTACCCATTCACATTATGACCTGCAACTGACAGTCAAATTACTGCAGACCTATAGGTAGGCTAGACAGTTTTTTTTTGTTGTCATTTTTCATTAAATGAAGAAAATTTCACACCCTCATGTCAAAATTCACATATGTTTTGTCATTTTTGTCAACATATCAGAGGAAGAGATTAAAATTCAAGACTAAAATGTTAAAAGGCAAAAAATGTCATTCAGTCTCTTGAGGTTGGTCAAGATCGTTCCACCAGATCTGGCGGAACTGATTCACTACTTTTACCAATATATACAGTTAGGCACTTATGGAGTTCTATAATGTTAAAGACTTTGAAGGCATAGCTGTGTATAGAGTCCGTCATTAAATGTGTGAAGTTATTTCTTGCTTTCCCCAAAGACAGGTTTATGTATGATGCAGAAATGTCGTGATTGGTCCTTCACACAGCAGCATCAGAGGACAAGAAGCTGTGTCCAAAACGGGAAGGTGGTGACATGCTGCCTTGCTGATTTCACTGTCTAAAAAGTTACCTTAGTGTAGAAGGCATCAAGACACTGAACGTTTCTCAAAGTCGAGGAAGCATGCTTGGAAGGCTGCTTTTTCGAGCATTCCACGTCATTATCTGTCGCCAAATACTGTTCCAAAGTCAAGCATCCTTCTAAATTCTAGCGAGGACAGAGGCCTAGATTCTTCAAAACAGCACTGATGGAACCTCGTTTTTGAAGTGTATGACTTCCAAGGCGAGTGTGCTACCTACGAAGCATTCTCAACTTTGAGAAACACTCGCTGTCTAGAATCTTTGTTTTAGATGACATAGCAAGATACCTAATTATAATGCTGTTTGTTTGTTGAATTTAGATTTTCAGACAAGATAACGACAGCTGACTACATAATTTGTTGTAATGTTGAACGTTGTGGGCAAAATGAAGGATACAACTATATGCTTCCTTCCAAATTGGGCAAAACAATGCTACCTTCATCAGCAGAACTTTAGGTATTTATGCCTCTATGCCTTGAGGCCATGCGGCCACCAAGTGTACACTTCAAAGGCAGGATTTCTTTCCGTTTCGGACACAGCCCTGGTTTGAGATCATTGTGTAGGGATACATTACATGCATCACAAAAAAACGAAAACAAAAAAGTCACAACGGTTTCACAAATACACAAGTATGTGTGTGTGTGTATGTGTATGTGTGTGCGCGTTTGTGAGATGTATAAACACGCACACATACAAAGAGTTTTCAGGTTTTACCATCACATAAACATGCTTGCACGTGCACACACACAAACACACACACATTCATAAAGTAACAGCTTAGTCAACATAGATCAGCTTGCAATACACATTTGACACATTCTCACTCTCCATGTTATTAACAATCATTCCTCCCAGACCAACACAGCACTAATCAACCCTGATGTTGGAGTAATGACCTTTCACCTTTGAACTATACAATAAACCTATATGGCATACCAATCTCAATGATTATGTCATCAACGTAGGAAAAGCCTTATTTGCACAGTAACATGAATAGCAGAGTAGCATGCAAATTAGTGACGTTGATCAGAGAAAATTATGTTCAGAAGGATTAAAAATTAGTTTAGAAATAAGCGTTCACCCTTATTTTGCCAATGTTTGTTTGATCGATCATTACCCTGTTCCTGACTCATCACAATATGATCAGATGCAGCTTATTACACTAGTCAGTCGTCATACACCGCTCTTTTTGTCAGTTACCTCTGAAGAGACTAGTGTTTGTTCAGTTTTTCTATAAACCGCAATCTATCAAAAAAATTAAAGTAGGCCTACTGTAATACAACATTGGACACAGTGCTAATTAAATAAGTGTTAATAATAAAACCAATAAACATCAGTGGCTCAGTACTGATTATTAAAATAGTGAATTGAAATGACGAGACAATGACACTGCTTAAGTAAAATACTACAGTTAAATAAAGTAAATATGGAGCAGCACTACATCATATCTGTACTGTACATCCCAGCAGCTAAGTCTGACCGCCTTCAACAGGGAAGATCTATATCACACACACACACACACTCCTGACGACAACTGACCCTCTTTAGCAGAGAAGATCTACTGTACTCTGTATATCCCGCACACGCACACACACTCTATGTTAGACAACGGACTCCCTTCAGCAGGGAAGATATATACTATTAATTACACACACACACACACACACACACACACACACACACACACACACACACACACACAATCTCCTATGTATGCTAGACAACGGACTCCCTTCAGCAGGGAAGATATATACTATTAATTACACACACACACACACACACACTCTCTCTCTCTCCTATGTATGCTAGACAACAGACCCCCTTCAGCAGGGAAGATATTACACACATGTACACACACACACACACACACACACACACACACACACACACACACACACACACACACACACACATATGATCCTTTGTGTGTTAGACTACTAATTGATACTAAGTTAGCAACTATGTTAGTTGCAATGCAATTTCCCATTGACAACTAACTAAGTTGCTAACTGCTTAGCAACTATTCTTTTGGGAAACGTACCCCAGGGCTCTGTTTCCTAAAAGCATAGTTGCTAGCTATGCAACTTCCTGTTGACAACCCACTAAGTTGCTAAATAGTTAGCAACTACGGTATGCTTTCGTAAAACGGAAGACCCAGGACTGTGGTGGAGATGGAGCCGTTTACTCAGCAGGGGAGTGGATCTGGTGGTGGTCAGGGGTGGAGCTGGGGATTGGCACTGAAGTACATGACGTGCTGGTGAAACACATGAATACACGTGAACACACACACACACACACACACACACACGTGAACACACACACACACACACACACGTGTACACACCTCCCCAGACGCCTCTACAAACCCCATCGCATGCCACACACCAGACTGTAGACTGTAGCCACACACAAAGACATACAGTATTGTGCTCGATCAATCACACACAAGCCCTCACATACCAAAAAAAAAACACCCAACAACAACAAAACAAAAAAACATCCCTGTATACAGAGAGGAGTGAGCTGTATAACTGATATGGTTCATCACTAGTTAGCTCTAGTCAGTCTACTTTTCAACAAGTCTGTTGCTATGTTCAGCTGTCTGCATTTGTATTTGTGCATATATCAGTCAAGCCATCCTGAACAGTGGGTACTGTATGTATTCCCATCTTATCCTCTCCTCCAACATGCAACAGAGCAGAGCTCAGTTCATCAGTAACTTGGTGCTGGTCAGTCTGTCACAGTAGGGGTCAATCAGTCTTCCGTCAGTCCATCCATCCATCCATCCATCCATCCATCCAATCTCATCTGGACATTCTTAAACATGTGTGGATCCAATTTCAGTAATATGTTCATCTGTGCAATCTTTCAAGTCATCAAAATGTCCAAACAACAGTCCTTACATGCCATCCATATCTTCTCTGTTAACCCTGTTCATCCATCCATTTATCAGTCCATCTATTCATCTCTCTATCCATCCCACATCAACCTATTCATCAGGATCTATCCATCCCTTGACAGCCCTGCTTATCTGTCCATCTTTCTATTCATCCCACATCAACCCATTCAACAGTATCCATCCATCCATCCATCCATCCGTCCATCCATCCATCCTTCCATCCATCCATCCATCCATCCCTCCCCTAGTGTAAAAATGTGCTGGTGTATCAGTCGGTCAGTCAGTCAGTATTTGTTTTTGTCTGCCTGTGCTGTGCTGTGCTGTGCTACTGCATAAACATTAGTCTGTGTGTCCACGTCCACACAGCTATCTGTCTGTCTGTCTGTCTGTCTGTCTACCTAGTCTAGCTAGTTCTCTAACACGGCCGATACGTCCCCCACAAGCAAGGGGCTGGAGACAGTCTCAAAGGCACACTCTCCCTTCTGTGATGGCGCTATACAGGTCGTCCGTCATAGCCTCGTAACGCCCCGCCCGACTGTTCAGGAAGAAGATCCGGTCGGGCGAAAGCCTCGGGTCGTATCCTTCCCTCTGGAGCCGCGTCTTCTGAATCTTAAAGGTTCCTGAATAAAGATAAGAGAATAGACAAGGGTGGGAAAAAAGAGTGAGAGAGAAAGAGAGGGAAGGAGGGAGAGAGAGATGTAGTCATTAGCTTTAAAGATGTGCTCACTGTGTTTCTTGCTTGATTTAATAAATTCCATATTGCTTGATGAATATATACTTGGTAGCACTTTATAATAGTCATAAATAGCTTATTAACATCAGTAAGTAGTAAGTTGGAAAGTCAGTGGTTTTAATCATTAAGATGACTTAATTCCATCAAGTTTTTTTCATTTTATCATTCTAGTAAGCTAATTAATTCAACTAACTTTATTCCTGCTAATTACTGTTATCTAACTGTTAACAGTTAACTATTAATAGTCTAACTATGTGCTTGTGTTAATAAGCTATGTAATAACAATTTATAAAGAACTGTTATTATAAAGTGCTACCAGATACGTTAATAGACTATGTCCTTATATAGTCAGTAGAGGGCGCTAACCTGTGGTGTCCACCTGTGGTGAGAGTCGCAGGAAGACGGGCCTAGCATAAGGTGGAAGTGCTGCTTGGACCTCCTTGAGGAACGCCTCGCAGTCAAATCCCCCTGTAGACTCAGCAATGGTCGCCATTCCGGCCTTTCCCTCCGCACCTGAAGAGGGCAGCAGACACACAGAACAGCCGAGAGATTAAGTAGCATAGTTGCTAATTTCCCAAAGACAACCAAGCCGCTGACTGACAGCTATGCTATTGGGAAACAGACTCAGTATCTCCTGATATTAGAACGGCAACATTTTATGCAACATCACATTATATAACATTACACTTTATCATAAATGCTCATCATGAGTATGGGTTGAACGATGGCGGTACCTGGCACAGGGACCCCGTAGACGGCCACGTCCGTCTGTCCCAGCAGTCCGCTCAGGGTGCCCTCCACCTCGGTAGTGGAGACGTTCTCGCCCTTCCAGCGGAACGTATCTCCGCTACGGTCCCGGAAGTACATGTAGCCCAGATCGTCCATCACCAGCACATCACCTGTGGGATTGATAGGTGAGTAGAAGAGGTAGGGGTTGGAAAGAGAGAGGAAGGAATGAAGGAGAGGAATGAAGGAAAGGAAGGAAGAAAAAGACACAAAGGAAGAAGAGAAGAAAGAAAGAAAGAAAAAGAAAGAAAGAAAGAAAGAAAGAAAGAAAGAAAGAAAAAAAGAAAGAAAGAAAGAAAGAAAAAATGGAATCAAGTAAGGGATGATAGGAAGAATGAAAGGTAAGAAGGGAAGGAAGAAAGAAAAAAATGTGAACAAATGCATACAGAGAGGTCTGAATATGAGAGGGCCAACAAGGAGTCCATGATGACAAACAAGAAAAACTGCCTCAAAAGAAATGAGGAAATGCCACAGAAAAGACAGAATGCATGCCTGAGAGGTACGCCGAGTCTCCCTTCTTGAAGACGTCGTGGGCGATCTTCTTGTTGGTGGCGTCCTGGTTGGCGTAGCCATCAAAGCGCCGCAGAGGATCCTGCTGATTAATCTTTCCCACCAGCAGCCCAGGCTCCCCTGTAAACACAAACAACAAATAGGTAAACAATTTTAAACAACAAATATAGTGGATAAACAATATGTATTTACCAAAAAAAAAAAGCATTCATTCGCAACAAACTCTAATAATAGCAATCGACATAATAGCAATTCAGTAAATTTTAACTCATATTTAAAAAAAAACTTTGTTTAAGGACATTATCAGACATGCACATAGCAAGTCATTCTGAAACAGACAAGGGAGGATTTGAAATGAGCCAAATAACCAATACAGGACCAATACATTTTATACATTTTATAAATTTTGGTGTTTGATGGTTCAATTTCATCCTAGACACACCAGAAAAAGGGCTGAAAAAGAGCTAAAAAACTTTAAGCAATGAATCTATTGGCGTCAACTACCCACTTGAGAATCATGACCTGGCCTATTCACATCATCTGAAGAACTCGTCACCTGATGAACATACTTCTGTCTCTGTTGTTTTTTCTTTTTTCTCACCTGGCCTGCAGGGAATACAGAGTCCTCTGCTGTTCCGTACCAGCTCCATGCTCTCCTCGTTGACCTTGACCAGCTGGATGGGGTACACACTGGGCAGGATCCTACTGTTGAAGCCACACGCCCCCACCTGGTAGAGGAACAACATTACACATGAGGAAAATACCTTCTGTCTATCTACTGTCTTCTTTTTTTTAATAAAAAATAACAATTACATTGGATATTCTTACAAGTTGATGTGAACTATTTGCAAACCAAAGAGAAGACACAGATTAGATCATTTTCATGCAGATTAGAGCATACACAATGTCTATGTTATGTTGTCTGTTATTATGTAACTGATATCTATTATCATCATGCCTGATATATTGAGATCATCTGCCCTTTATGTCCTATTGAGTTGTCATGTCTTAAATAAAAAGCAAGTACTTCTTAGCTGTATGTCTTAATTTTAACTTTGCTGCACATTTGGAGTTTTGAGAGACGCAATTTCAGTCTGCTTGCAATGTACAGTAATTTCCCGCATATAAGCCGCATTGTGTATAAGCCTTAGGACAGTGTTTTATGCAAGTTAAAAAAACAAAACCATATTAACACCATATTAACTGCCCCCCTGTTTTAACCTCATAACGGAAGAAATTTAGCAAAATCAATGTATAAGCCGCGGCTAATAGTCGGGAAATTACGGTACTGTACTGTTGCAGTGTTTGATTGGCAATAACATTTGCTTTGACTTTGACTACATGCATTTCTCTCCTACTTGACCCTCTGACCTTTCCATCCATGTTAGCGATGCTGCAGTTGCACTCGGTGGCCCCATAGAACTCTCCGACCTGCTTGACCCGGAAGCGCTGTGTGAAGGCCTCCCACACACTCGGCCGTAGGCCGTTGCCTACAGCCAGACGCACGCGGTGGGACGTCTCCGACGGACGCACCGGCTGAGAGAGAAGGTACCGGCAGATCTCACCGATGTACTGCACCACCTACTCCACAGGAGAGAGAGAGAGAGAGAGAGAGAGAGAGAGAGAGAGAGAGAGAGAGAGAGAGAGAGAGAGAGAGAGAGAGAGAGAGAGTACCAATATGAAATATATTTTGCCATGCCTATAAATGCTCTATTGAATTGAATTGAATTGAATTGAATTGAATTGAATTGAGAGAGAACAACAAGAAAGAAATTTGAAGTGAAGTGATAAAAATGAGTAATATTCTTTTTTTTTCAATTTGGCGACAAAAGTAGGTCTGCAGTGCCACCTACTGGGTATAAATATATGACACAAAAGTTTCCATCAGTTGAAGTAATTTAATTATTTCCCACAGAAAAACAAAAACAAAAAACCCAGCGCTTTTCCCACTTCCCTCGTAACATTGCTTAGCACAATCACCACTCTGTTTGATCACCTTGTGTGATTGGTTAATACACTCACCACTCTGTTTCATCCCCTCACGTGATTGGTTAGCAGCACACTCACCGTACAGTTGTACTTGGTGCAGTCGTCCCAGAAGCGGCTGGCAGAGAACTTCTTTTTAACCACCACCGTCAGTCCATTCAACAGGCACTGGCCCACCCCCATGATGTTACCTGGGGACCCAAACATGAAAGTGACGCAATGTCATTGGCCATTGAGTGCTAATGCCCTGCCTCTTGTGATATTACCAGGGCAACAAGAGAAAAATGGAGAGATTTCATTGGGCAATTTGCATTGCTGATGATGTGGCCACGCTATCCGACACCCCTGCTGGGAAGGGTATCGCAGGTAAGGGCATCAGTGCAGACAGGCAGACAAACAGTCTATTGTGCCTTGAATACAAGTAGAAAATACAGCAGAGAGAGAAGGAGGGGAAAGTTCTAAAAGATTTAATCATCATTCAAGGGTAAAAATCAGACGACAAGGGTTTACAGAGAAATGGAGAGTGAATTAAGAGTGTAAAAGAAGAAAAGAGTTTGATTAAAGAGAGAAAAGAGAACAAAAGAAAATAGTTTGATCAACAGTAAATGCATTCGGGGCCTTTTATGCTTAACACAATAGTGTAAGATAAGACAAAGAAAAATTTCCATTTTATCCCATTCCAGGGAGTAAGGGGTTAAGTAAGGGAGAACCCCAACAAAGGTCATGGCCAATGTCAGACACTTTATAGTGTGTGTGTGTGTGTGTGTGTGTGTGTGTGCGAGTGCGAGAGAGAGAGAGAGAGAGAGAGAGAGAGAGAGAGAGAGAGAGAGAGAGAGAGAGAGAGAGAGTGTGTGTGTGTGTGTGTGTGTATTTTTCACACACCTGCAGAGTGGTAGAGCGGCAAGCAGTTGTAGATAACGTCATCTGGCCTCATGCCAAACGAGAAATACCCAAACGCAGCGATGCGATAGTACCTGCAGGGGGAAAAAAAACACAATCTAGAACAATCTAAAATCTACATCACCACATGAAAAAAACAGACCCATATTAACACCACACCATCTGGAAATAGCCTGGATTTCAATCTGAGATTGAAGTTTAGGCTGGATGTGTAGTACTCTGGGAGTACCCATGCTGCCTTGCACGCTCAATTTCATCTCACCCTGCGAAGCAGCATGTTGTCCGCTGATCTCTTGGGATCTAATCACAGAACGAGAAGGGACTTGTCTGGGAGTGCCCATGCTGCCTTTCACGCTCAATTTCGTTCATGTCATCTGGCATAATTGATACGAATTGGCTGTTCACTTGCACAGGCGCTTATAATAGACATTCGTAGCGCCCAATAAATGGCTCGTAGTGTCCAATAAATGGCATAAACCTTCTATATGAGAAAAAGAATAGGTGGTTCCCACACTAAATATCACTTGTGATTGTTTATTTTGCTGTTAACGAGGCTAGATATGGTGCCGTAATCTCCCACTTCCATCCGGCACTATCAACTGACCTACATCAAAATGACTCTGTAAACTAGGCTACTGGACAGAAATACAATGAATCGGACCAATGATCATATCAAAGCTATGCAACATCAGACACATTACAACACAGCACTGTAGCGTGTATGGAATTACTTACAAAAAAGTGATTAAAACAGTGTGTTTATGCAAGCAGCCACATATTTTTTTTTGTTTTCAATTTTTTATGTCCACAAACACACCGTTTTAAGCACCATCCTGCAATCAGACCAATGATCATAGATAAAATAGAGTAGAATATAAAGTAGAAATAGACCTCATGGCCCTACTGAACTGCAGAACTAGCAGATCTGTGTGTCCTTTCACGTGTCCCATTGCCATTGGTGACTATGTGTGTGAGTGAGTGTGTGTGTGTGTGTGTGTGTGTGTGTGTGTGTGTGTGTGTGTGTGTGTGTGTGTGTGTGTGTGTGTGTGTGTGTTTGAGTGAGTGAGTGTCTGTTTTTAGCTTCACCTCACCTGCTGTGAACTACGATAGCAGCTTTAGGCAGCCCTGTGGTCCCAGACGTGTAGATATAGAAAAGTCTATCTGAAAAGAGAGAGAGAGAGAGAGAGAGAGAGAGAGAGAGAGAGAGAGAGAGAGAGAGAGAGAGAGAGAGAGAGAGTTTACATTGTACCCAACAACAACACTTCACTTACAAAACTATTTGCTCCTGAACATACCACTGTTGTCATTCATACCAGAGATTACTTTTAAAATGATATCACATATAAAGATATATATTGTTGTTAAAAATGCTATTTTTGCCCACTGTATATACCTATGTATGCACACATAGGCTTCTTTGATTCTATATGTATCATACCTTGTATGATTGCTTTGGCAATATGAATGTCTTGTTTGTCATGCCAATAAAGCATTATTGATTTGATTTGATTTGATTTATATCAGTATCCTGGTCTTCTATTTCTCATTTAAGGGATTTAAAGCAACACTATGCAGTTTTTGTTGAAAACTAGTGGACTAGCTACCTAAAATGGCAAACATATCCTTCCTTTATGCAGAGTCTTATTGGCACAGATTGAACATGCTAATTGATTGATTGATTAATGGCCGTATAGTGTCGTCATGGGTTTTCTTTTATTTTGTTTGTGGTTTCCTAGCCTCCACCCAGGACTACGCAATGTATATATCCTTGGTGGCGGGTGAGAATAACACTTGAATTTATACAACCCTAGTATGAGTACCATCCACATTAATTTGGAAAATAATCTAATATAAAGGACTTCTCACATAGAGGTGAAAAGTTACATGGTCTCCCTTTAAGC
>JAODXP020000033.1:31153975-31166475 GCA_027497455.2 Sardinella longiceps | reverse complement strand
ATGCAGTCATGCTAATAAAGCCCCATTTGAATTTGAATTTGAATTTGAGAGAGAGAGAGAGAGATACAGTAGTATGTGTGTATGAGTGTGTATGATGTACAGTGTGTGTGTGTGTGTGTGTGTGTGTGTGTGTGTGTGTGTGTGTGTGTGTGTGTGTGTGTGTGTGTGTGTGTGTGTGTGTGTGTAGAGAGAGAGAGAGAGAGAGAGAGAGAGAGAGAGAGAGAGAGAGAGAGAGAGAGAGAGAGAGAGAGAGAGAGAGAGAGAGAGAGAGAGAGAATGCTGTACAGAGTGAATGCAAACTGTCACACATATTTGTGTATCACTCAACACTAAGAGAGCAATATGTGCGCTCTGCAATATGAAGAATGTCTTCTCAATCTCTCTGAGTCTCTCTCTCCCTGTGTGGGCAAGCGTGCGTGTGTGTGTGTGTGTGTGTGTGTGTGTGTGTGTGTGATGGGTCACCGCGTCTGTGTGTGACTGTGGCCAAGAGTTGAGATTTGTCAACAGTTTTTTGACCTTTATACAGAATTTTATATCCCAACAGTCATATAATGTCTGTCTGTCTGTCTATCTGTGGCTAAGGTTAGCTAGTCCAGGGTTTCTCAAACTTTCTCTAGCTGGGGACCCCTCATGGAGCCGAAGTTTTTTCGAGGACCCCTCTTGACCGCAAAAAAAATGTATAGCTATTGTTCTTTCAGATGCAACCATTTTGAATAGGCATGTAATTGCATATGGCGGAAAGGTGAAAGGCCAATCCAAAGTGATATGTAGTGTGATGAATTGATACTTGATTTAAAAGCACTGTTTATTTCTAATTATTTCTGTTTATTTCTTTTTTTGTTTATTCTATTCATTTTTATATCTTCTTTTTAAAATTGTATCTACTTTACCCTTTGTAATTTCATTTTCTATTTTCTGTAAAGCACATTGAACTGCTCCTATGTATGAAATGCGCTATATAAATAAACTTGCCTTGCCTTGCCTATGGCAAAATATGACAGTGCAGAAGTGTGTCTGTAGATCTACTGATGCCCAAGGGATGTGTCTGAGTAGTATTTCCATCTCTGTAAGACAAGTTTATTTTTGTAGCAAACTTTTTCACAGACCCCCTGGCATTGTGCCGCTGACCCCTGGGTGTGTGTGTGTTTGAGACCCAGTTTGAGAACCAATGACCTAGTCAATCAGTCCGTCTGACTGTCTGTCTGTGTGTGTGTGTGTGTGTGTGTGTGTGTGTGTGTGTGTGTGTGCCTGTCAGTCTATGTGTTCCAGGAATGATTCTTTTATAGTACTTTCCGACTTTCAATATGATAGTTCATGATTTTACGTTTAATTTATTTACACAACAATTCTCTCTCAAGCCTGCACACACACACACACACACACACACACTTGTGTTAGATGTACAAACACTGCTCCTAATCTCTCTCTCTCTCTCTCTCTCTCTCTCTCTCTCTCTCTCACACACACACACACACACACACACACACACACACACACACACACACACACACACACAAACAGGATTTCAAGTTGAGCCTGTAAAGTTTCATGGCCTCCATTCTTCTCTCCTTTTCTCTCACTCTTGTTTCTTTGCCATCACTCTTTTTCACCCTCTATTCTTTCTTTTCTTTCCTCCTTCCGTTACTGAGTAGAGCCAGGCTTCACTGACCTCTCTCTCTCTCTACACACACACACACACACACACACACACACACACACACACACACAGCATTTGCATTCTTCTCTTTTACTGCCATGTTTTCATCACCCTTTTTCACACTCACCCACGCCTGCAAACACACACACACACACACACACACACACACACACACACACACACACACACACACACTCATTCACAAATGCCCTACACTCAGCCGGTATGTGACCTTTACCCTACTTTCCCTGGCACATCCCTCCATTCTCTCTCCCTCCCCGTCCTCTCTCTCTCTCTCTCTCTCTCTCTGACCTCTCCCTCTTTCTTTCTCTCTTTCTCTGTGTGGGTCTCTCGTTCCCTCTCTCCTCTCTCTTCCCTCTCTCCCAAACAAACATGTATCACTGAGTCTATGTAGTGTGTTTATGTCTGCTGTCTCATAACAGCACGTGTGGTATATATAAACAATCCTCCCCTATGTTAACATACAATGCTTGAATATTCCCTCTCTCTCTCTCTCTCTCTCTCTCTCTCTCTCTCTCTCTCTCTCTCTCTCTCTCTCTCTCTCACACACACATATATACAAATGCCATAGGCCTAAAGCTTTTTGTGTGTGTGTGTGTGTGTGTGTGTGTGTGTGTGTGTGTGTGTGTGTGTGTGTGTGTGTGTGTGTGAACACAGTTTCTGCTAGCCTGACTGCTCTGTCTCACCATTGCACACTGGTTCATTAGCCCTATAAAAGCTGGGGCCCACCAGTACTTACAGCCATTAAAGAGCAATTCAGTGTGTGTGTGTGTGTGTGTGTGTGTGTGTGTGTGTGTGTGTGTGTGTGTGTGTATCTGCAAGAGGGAGATTCATATGAAAATGCTGACAGGCATTTCAGTGAGGTTGTGAGAACGTGTGTGTGTGTGCGCCTGCAAGAGGTTGATTCTAACAAAAATGTTGATTGGTATTCCAGTGAGATTGTGTGTGTCTATGTGTGTGTGTGTGTGTGTGTGTGTGTGTGTGTGTATGTGTGTGTGTGGGGATGTATGTGTGTGTGTGTGTGGATGTATGTGTGTGTGTGTGTGTGTGTGTGTGTATGTATGTGTGTGTGTGTGTGTGTGTGTGTGTGTGTGTGTGTGTGTGTGTGTGTGTATGTCTCCTGCTAGGCCGTAATGGTGATTACATTATGTGTGTTGAGCCTAAGGAAACCAGCTGTCCAGCTCTGCTAAGTCAAACTCACGGGACAAAGATCAAAGACCTCCCAAAGAGTCCTCTTCAGGGGTCTACATACACACTGCATAAACCACTCTGTGTGTGGGTGTGTGTGTGTGTGTGTGTGTGTGTCCAAAGGCCTCCCTCTGTATTTGCTTTTGGACTTAAAAGACACCCTCAATGTACAGCCAACTTGGACTTAAAACACACTGCCAATGTACAGCCAAACTCAACCAAGCATGTGTGTATGTGTGTATGCCTGCGTGCGTGTGTGCGCGCACGTCTGTGTGTGTCTGTGTGTGTGTGTGTGTGTGTGTGTGTGTGTGTGTGTGTGTGTGTCTAGTTCAAAGGCTTTACAAAGAGTTACCTATGGACCTTTCTGGGTACAAAACACATAGACATACAGTGTGTGTGTGTGTGTGTGTGTGTGTGTGTGTGTGTGTATGTGTGTGTATGTGTGTGTAGGAATATTGAATCTCAAATTAATCGCATAGGACCCAATTGAATTGAATTCAGATTCAGAATTTTGCACAACCAACAAATGTAATTGCATGTTCATGTACCACCGAATTTGTTGACTTGATCTCATCTTACAAACATGGCAATTTGTGTCTGTGTGTGTGTGTGTGTGTGTGTGTGTGTGTGTGTGTGTGTGTGTGTGTGTGTGTGTGTGTGTGTGTGTGTATGTATGTATGTATGTCTGTCTGTGTGTGTGTGTGTGTGTGTGTGTGTGTGTGTGTGTGTGTGGTCCCATTTGTGTAGATATCCATGTGAGTGCATGTTTGAGAATTAGTGTGTGGGTGAGTAAGTAAGTGACCATGTGAGTATCTGATGCTATGCACAAGTGTGCAATGTAAACATGTCCGACAGTAAGGATGAATTAGGAAGCTTTAGTTTACTGACATAAAAACAAACACAAGACATACACACTGTTCAGGCCCCAGTGTGTTTGTATGTGTGTGTGTGTGTGTGGTGGAGGCATCTTATAATCTTATTATATCTGTAAGGAAGCCCACACACTACACACAGATGAAGATGAACTCTCTCTCTCTCTCTCTCTCTCTCTCTCTCTCTCTCTCTCTCACACACACACACACACACACACACACACACCATTGAAGCCCTTGTTGCATGTCTGTGGCGGCTAAACACATACACACACACACACACACACACACACACACACAGAGACTCACCATTGAAGCCCTTGTTGCATGTCTGTGGCGGCTAAACACATACACACACACACACACACAGAGACTCACCATTGAAGCCCTTGTTGTGTGTCTGTGGTGGTGGTGTCTGTGGAGTGGAGGCCAGGATGAGGTCCAGGTTCTGGGCAGAGAGGGACTGTAGCACCTCTGGACTCAGCTCACCTGTGCAGAACAGGTGCATGGACGAACCCAGCGACGCACTCACCTCCTGGATAGCTGTAACACACACACACACACACACACACACACACACACACACACACACACACACACACACACACACACACAGGAACAAATAAAAACAGACAGGTTAGAGGTTCTCTGTATTCTCTTTATTCGATAGCAAGGACAACATAGGACAATACTGATAGACCCCAACTGGTATTTGAATGTGTGTGTGTGTGTGTGTGTGTGTGTGTGTGTGTGTGTGTGTGTGTGTGTGTGTGTGTGTGTGTGTGTGTGAGTGCTGGTGTGCTGTATCTGTGTCTTGTTTGTCTACTAACTGTGCAGTGTGCCTACTACACTGAGAGCACTACTACAGTATGTGTCTATTGTGAGCTAACACCTACCTAAGTCAAATCCTTTTATATGTTGATATACTTGGCCAACAAAATGTGATTCTTATTCTGAGTATGTCTGTGTGTATGTGTCTCAGTGACATATACTGTAACTTGAACAAACAGCCTGTATTACTGTATGTCCTTTCCTGTCTGTGACCATGAAAGCTTATTTAAGTTTAAGACAAACACACTGCCTAAGTGGGCCACAATATCCCTTCCTTCCAATCTGTCTAATCAATAACTTTCTTTGCATTTCAATCTTCTTCTGTCACAGACTGTACATGTACGATGACGGATCCCATTGACATTGCATGGAGCTTTCGCGAAATGCATTGTGGGTACGTTCGTCCCAAGGGGTCTTTTCAGGTAGAAATGGATCCGTCAACCAATCCGTCAGACATGCCCTCATATGCCCATCAAAGGACGTGCACAGTCTGAACCTAATGTTACTGACTGGCTGCAATGCCCCCCCCCTCTTCTACTTGGCTTCTCTCTCTCTCTCTCTCTCTCTCTCTCTCTCTCTCTCTCTCTCTCTCTCTCAGAATAGAGGGGAGGCCAAGTAGAAGAGGCATTTACCCCCTTAACCTGTAGCCCACTTAGTGTGTCACATACTGTACTTACCACACACACACACACACACACACACACACACACACACACACACACACACACACACACACACACACACGTCCCTAGACAGCTTCAAGCGTTGAAAGAGCAAATCATGGAAGGATTGCGAAGAGCGGACACACACTCTCACACACACACGACCCTAGACAGCATCAGGTGTTGAAAGAGCAAGTAAGGATTGCGAACATGGAAGGATTGCGAAGAGCGGAACTCTGTGTCTACATAGCTCTACTGTACCAGGGGTCACACTCAAGAAAACCAGTCAAATAATTATTTCAGGGTCATAATGCACACTGATAGGCATACACAAAACAAACCCCTCATTTTATGACTGTAAAGGGCTACTGTGTCAAATACACATACAAACACACAAACAAACAACACACACACACACACACACACACACACACACACACACACACACACACACACACACACACACACACACACACACACACACACAGTAGAGCGCTTCAGGCCATGAACAGAGAGAGTTCCATGATTTTTGCCATGAAAGAGCAAATTGACCACTCTCTCTCTCCCTATGTGTGTGTGTGTGTGTGTGTGTGTGTGTGTTTGTGTGTATGCATGTGTGTGAGACAGTGTAAAGGAGTCTTTCTCCATCTCTCTCTGTGCATGTAGGAGTCTGTATGAGTTTTGTGTGTGTGTGTGTGTGTGTGTGTGTGTGTGTGTGTGTGTGTGTGTGTGTGTGTGTGTGTGTGTGTGTGTGTGTGTGTTGTGCATTGTAAGCATGTGGTGACGAAAGCGTCTTGAGTTATGTGGCAGTTAAAATGACAATGCCACCGTCAATCAGGAAGTGAGTCACAATTGAATGACTCAAGGCGGAAAAACATCACTGAAATTCCAGGTGACTACGATACCTTTGATGACGGGCATACAGCCAGAAAAAAATATTTGCATTTTTAATGGAACGGGAATTCCATTGAAACAATTATTTCAAATTGTCCACATTTTTTTGGTGATTTTGCGGAGGCGTTTCAGTTAGAAATGTCTTTCATTTCACAACATCCATGATAACCTCAAAGAAAAGCAACCCAGACACACGGAAGGACTTACAGACATCTAAAGGAAAAAGAAAACAAATACAACAGACGCACATCAAACAAAAAACAATATGGCCAAAAGCCAAGAAGCGTGTAGAACAATGGTGCAAGAGCAGAGAGCAGAGAGCAGAGAGAGAGAGAGAGAGAGAGAGAGAGAGAGAGAGAGAGAGAGAGAGAGAGACAAACGACAACACAAAGCAAAGCACACCATGGACAGAGATGAGACCCAACAGTAATCTGAGAGACCTGACACTTGTGCAGTGTTTGCTGACAGTCTGCACAATGAGACGACTATGGGTGTCGCAATGTGTGGATGGTTGGGATGGGGAGAGGTGGAGTTGTGTGGGTGGGTGGGAGGGTAGGCTCTCAGAATCGCACTGAACAAACGGAACACTGCTGGAGCATTCTAGAACAATCAGCTCTTGAGTCACAAACCTAGTGATGCGATGAACCAACCTTGCACTCACAATAAGGGTCAACTGAGGTCAGCACAAGAGTAACATACAGTGCATTATGCACATTTATCACCCGATGGAATGGAATACTGTTTTCTGATTGGCTGTCAGGGTGTCCATTATTTCTAGATAACAGGACACCTCTGATATTTGTCGGGAAAAAAAAGTTTCAACAGCGTTCCTTAATGCTTTTTAGAATGCAGCCTTGTGGATCTTCTAGGCCTATCATATGAAAATAGTACTCCAGCCGAACAGGTTAACTTTTTTCAAAATGGAGCCATATGTTTCTTTTGTTTTAAACACTTGCTTATCGTCTATACTTTTTACTTGCAACCGGGTGATAAGTGGGATAACAGCCTTCAAGGTGTCCCGATAGAAGGTAATACAGTAATTTCCCGCATATAAGCCGCATTGTGTATAAGCCGCAGGACAGTGTTTTATGCAAGTTAAAAAACACAAAACCATATTAACACCATATTAACTGCCCCCCTATTTTAACCTCATAGTGGAAGAAATTTAGCAAAATCAATGTATAAGCCGCGGCTAATAGTCAGGAAATTACGGTAATGGAGCCTCGACCTTGTCCATTACTACCCTATAACGGGGACACCTCGGCGGCCGCTATCCCTTACATGGCATATAGAAAGCAATGCATCTCAATTGAAAACTCTCTCTCTCTCTCACACACACACACACACACACACACACACACTGGTGAAAACCCAGCAAGCCCTCGACAGCAATCTCTTCTAACACGCACACACACACACACACACTCACAGCTGAAAGCCCCCAGCACAAGTGCTCTCCTCAGACACGGTAATGTGGTGCGGCTGTGCAGATGAAAACCCAGCAACCCCTCCACACCAACAGACGAAGACACACACTACACACACACACACACACACACACACACACACACACACACACACACACACACACTACACACACTTACACACACACACTCACCTTCGACGAGCTCAGCCCCAAACACAAGCGCCCGGGCCCCGGACACGCTAATGCAGTGCAGAAGTGCGTGTCTCCGCAGGTTAAAGTTCAACAGCGCCGCCTCCACGCCCACTTTCGCCAGGCCCAGCCACAGCGCCACCATCTGCGGCCGACTCTCCGCGTAGACGGCTATGACGTCGCCTGGCGCCCATCCCCGTGACAACGCCCACTGGGCCACCGCGTTTGAGTGGCCCTCCAACTGGGCGAAAGTCCACGTCTCGCCCGTCGATTCGTAGACCAGCGCCGGCTTGTCGGGGTGCTGAGCGGCAGTGGCTGCGAAGATGGAAGGGATGGTGCTGCCCAGGCGAAGGTGGCGCCGGATAGAGAACTTCACCCGCAGGAGCACATAGAGGCCACTAGTGGGGGTAGGGGGGGGGGGTAAGGGGGATGAACAAGCGCCAAAGAAACAACGTTAGAAATGTTGGAAAGGGAAAATTCATCCATGATGGACTGACTCATTCATTCATTCATTCATGATTGGAGGGTGTGGGGGAGTGAACAAGTGCTCAAGAAACAACGTTAGAAATGTTGGAAGGGAAAGGTAACGGATGAACGAAAAGGGAAAATTCATACATGATGGACTCATTCATTCATTCTTTCATTCATTACCTTCGCCAACGAGGTTATGTTTTCACTGGTGTGTGTGTCTGTCTGTCTGTGTACAACTTAACTCGAAACGTACTACATAAATTTGGATGAAATTTTCGGACATTGTGCGTATTGGGATGAGTTGGAATTTTGGTGGTGATCAGTGATCCAGAACACCATCTGTGTGACCACATTGCCTTGGCAACGGTCTGCTTTTCTGAGCGCATTTCTAGTTTTTTCATTCATTCATTTCCTTCCTTTCAGCCACATCACTCAAATTAATACCATCATGCATAATTAATTAATAGACTACGTACACTAAATGCTTTGTGTACGCTCAGTCGTATCCGGTAAAGCCAGTTGTTCTGTTCTGCCACTGTAGTGAATGCAGTTAGTGTATGTACTGGGTGTGTCTATTGGGTGTGACGCTAACCTGGTCCGTGTGAACACTAATTGCACTAACTATAGCGACAGGTTCAGGAACACCTGGCTCTACTGGATACGAACGAGCGTACACTCAGCACTTCGTGCACGTAGTGATTTGACCACAATTAATACTAACTAACTTTTGTAAGGAGTGCCTCAAAAGTCTTTCCGTGGCTGTTTGGACACCCAAGTTTCTTTGATGAGCACCCTTTTTTTTAACTAGATTTGGATAAGTGACCCAGTGAAGCATTCCCTTTTCTCATTTTGATTACAATTAATTAACAATTAATAGTGTATTAGTGGATGAATGTAAAGCTCCACTCACAACAGGTCTCTCTTGGCCGTCCTGATGACCACGTAGAGGAACCTCCATCCTCCGGTGCCCAGGTAGACGCCCAGCCCAGCGGCCAGGCTCCAGGACCACGGAGCCCCCAGCAGACGCAGCAGCCCCAGGGAGCTCACCGCCACAGGGACCCGCACCAGACCTAGCATGCTGGATACGTGTGTGAATGTGTGTGTGTGTGCGTGTGTGTGTGTGTGTGTGTGTGTGTGTGTGTGTGAGTGAGTGAGTGAGTGAGTGAGTGAGTGAAAGAGAGAGAGAGAGAGTGTGTGTGTGTGTGTGTGTGTGAGTGAGTGAGTGAGTGAGTGAGTGAGTGAGTGAGTGAGTGAGTGATGAGTGAGTGAGTGAGTGAGAGAGAGAGAGAGAGAGAGAGAGAGAGAGAGAGTGAGTGTGGGTGTAATAGAAAGAAAGAAAGGAAGAGAGAGAGACAGAGTGAATGAGTGCGGGTGTAATAGAGAGAAAGAGAGAGGAAGAGGAAAGTGAGAAAGGGGAGATGAACAGGATGAGGACACATAGCAAAAGACAGGGACATGATAAGGAAACAAGTGCAAAAAGGAAAAGTGGAGGACGTGGGTAAAGGACAAGGAGAGAGGTGGATAGACAGAAGGAGAGAGAAAAAAAAGGGGAGAATGTTAGAAAGAAATAGGGAGAGGAGAAAGGAGATAGGGAGAAAGATGAAAGGAGAGAGGAGGCATGCAGCAGGAGCAAAAAGGAAGGAGCAACAGGAGAACGGAGAAAGAAAGACAAATAGAAAGATGGGATATGAGAGAGGGGGCAGAGAAAAACAGAAGTTGACAGGAGAGGCGCAGAGTGGTGGGGACGAATAGGAGCAGAAAGGAGACAAGTGCGGAAAGGCTTTTTGAATGGCACTAATGCCTTTCACTGCGATATGTAGGCTAACGTTAATCTATTCAACAAAGTAGGCTACCAACGATCTTTTCGCCATGTAGTAGGCTAGGCTAGTTTAAGCTCTACTGCTTCAATATTTACCAACAACGCTCCAGCCAAAACCTGTGACACACACATAAGCTGGTAGAGCACAACGTGAACGTGCTAGCACGTGAATGCGCTTACCTGTCCCCAACTTTCCCTCTCTCTCTACCCGTGTCCACTGTGCGTTTCGGCACACTGAAGGGTGAAAGTCTGCTGTAGCGTTACGTACACTGGCGTAAAGTGTTGTCTTGTAGCAAATGCTCCTTATGTTGCCGATAGAGTAGCCTCCAAGCTGTTTGAAGTCTGCCGAAATTAAAAATCAACCGAGTGTGTACGTGTGTTGGTGAATGGTAAAGAATAAACAACCCTACGGCGATGCTGCTGCCATGACTACAGTTTCTGTTACACTGTCCAAATAACCGGATATGCTTTGCGAAAAACAGGATTTAAACAGGCTTTTGAAGATTATTAGTCCAAGCTATCCCGAATTAGCCGCACGCGCATGCAGCGCTACAATGTTACTTTTTGGGACCGCTGACTGGCGTTCCCCTCGCTGTGCAGCTCCCAGCGTTCTACCACGTAAATTCACCCAAGCAAACCACACTCCTATCATGCTAAAACCCACCCACTCCAAAAGCAACCCACGCTTTTCCTGTGATTCTATTGGGTCATTGAGATGTCCGTCATTTCGTGCGCTTCTCGCATTGGCTTTTAAATAGCTTGACCCCAACTGACGCTATAAAAACACCGCCCTCGCCATCTCGACATCAACCACCAGGCTGCAGCCACCACAAGTTTCAGTGCAGTTTTGTAACTACGCCGGTTTTACTATCCGGGAGGGTTGATATTGTAGCCTAGGCCGACCTCCTCGTTTTTCTAGCCCTGCAGAAAATTCTTTGCGCCTGCTGTCAGTGGAAGACGAGGCTGTCCCAGTCAATAGGTTGACGGAGCTTTATACCAATTGTGTTCTAGATGGTTAAATTGATAAATTTAACCCAGACCCCCCCCCTCCAAAAAAACAACAACAACACAAAAACATGTAGTTATTTAAATTTGAGTATTATAGTGAGTTAAAAACAAATTGTCGTTCAATTTTATTACAGACAAGGCTACCTGAGGTGTTCCCAGTCAAATATGGCCAGTGAGTACAATTCCAGACTCCTCAAGGTCCCTCTCCCCATTTTGGGCCCTGGTAACCCAGTCACACACCTGTTAGACGATTACCAGAGTAGTTGGAGGATTGTGTTATGTGTGTGTGTGTGTGTGTGTGTGTGTGTGTGTGTGTGTGTGTGTGTGTGTGTGTGTGCATAATAAATAATAAATGGTTAACCCAACACCCAAGCATGATAGTTAACCTTTTATGCGTTGCTCCAAAACAAAGTTAAAAAAAAAAAAAAAAACAATAGTGAAAACTACAAAAACAGATAAAAATAGATTTAAAAAGATGAAAGATAAAGCAAGACTTTGGCATACTCCCTTCTCACCTGCAGGGGTCAGTGTTTGACAAATGCAGACAAAACTCAAATTTTCTCTATCTTCAAATGATTATGTGCCCCTGGACTCACTTTACCAGTGTATTACAGTAATCAGATTGCGAGCTGGATGTGATGCCAATCTTTTTGTCCCAGAACACATTGACTGTCACGTCAATTTTTACCTAGTTTTACCTACTACACCATTTTCTATAGCCTAACTTTGCAGAATAATCATGTGTTCCACACAAAATGAAAAAAAAAAAACTTTTTTAAGTCAACAAAGCATAATTCTTGATGGATAAATTTTGATTGGCTAAGGATGTTGTGCTTCAGAAGCTCTTCAAAAGAGCTGTTATGATTTCATAATGTCAAGATCATGAGCCTTGATCTCAAATATCAGGATAGTACCCTGCACTCTTTAGAATGAATTAGAATTAGAATTTTGTGCTCATGCATTCATTTAACATCTTAATTCGAACATCATCATAACCCTTATGATTTTTTGTCTTTCAGTTACCTTGTGTTATCGTTTAGCTATTTAACAGCACTAGGGACGTCCAGAAGGTTTTGATGGTGTTTAATTGTCATTTCTAAATTTGAAAGAGCGTGTGTGTGTGTGTGTGCCTGTGGATGTAGAAAGCTCAACAGTTTTTTTTTTTTTTTTCCTACTCACAAAGCAGGGACACCAAAATAACACCATTGCAACAGAAAAAGATTTGACAGATGAGCAATGGAAATGTAGTGCTTATCTTCACACTCCGTCTTTTAGAAAATTTCCAACTCAAGTTAGGTTTCTCTTCTCATGCAGTGTGTGATAGCATTTTTACAGAACTGACACGGAATGGACAAACAATTCTGTCTTGGCTTTGAGGAAATAGGAGAGTTGTGCATGGCCAAAGAGCTGTCATAAGCAAGAGTAATGTGTGTGTGTGTGTGTGTGTGTGTGTGTGTGTGTG
>JAODXP020000033.1:31089446-31146375 GCA_027497455.2 Sardinella longiceps | reverse complement strand
GGACTTTATACAGGTGTCATAAAAACAGCTTGGAGGCGTAAGGTGCTATCACTATCTGGTGCACTGCATCCACTACCAGTGATAAGAGCAGACTGCAGTAGAGCCCTGCACTGGACTGTTTCCTTCATCCCACTTCTGCTCAACAAATTAGGAGCCTAAAAAAATCCTCAATTTGTTCTGGGAAGACCGAATCCCCACATTGACATTGTGTCATCAACCAACACCATCAGCATGGAAGCAGCTCTGGCTAACAGGCATCTATGCTGGGTTGGCCACACCATCCGTATGCCTGGCCATCACCAAACCCTCTATGGACAACTGCACAACTCTAAACTGGCTGCTGGTGGTCAGAAAAGGCACTACAAGGATTTCACAAAGGAACTCCTGAAGTGCTGCAACATCAACCCAGGCCATCTCCAGCCTCTAGCACTCAGCAGACCAACCTGGCAGGCTACCTGCATTAAGGCCACTGTACAAGTGAACATCTTCCTTCAAAGGAGGTTGTGCAAATCAATGCCAGCTGTGGACAAGTGTGTGACTCCCAGATCAGCCACACATGAACCAAAAACCAAAACCCCTTAGGAGTAAAAGTAATCATCTGACGTGTGTGTGTATGTATGTATGTATGTATGTGTGTGTTTGTGTGACAGTTGTGCTTTTGGCTCAGTGGCCAAGACCTCCAGTGCAGCTGTACTTGCTGAAAATGCTATAGTTACAACCCCTTGGAGGTGTGTGTGTGTGTGTGTGTGTGTGTGTGTGTGTGTGTGTGTGTGTGTGTGTGTGTGTGTGTGTGTGAGAGAGAGAGAGGGACAGTTCTGCTTTTGGCTTAGTGGTCAAGGGGTCCAGTGCAGCTGCACTTGCTGAACATGCTATAGTTACACCTCTGGGGCGTATGTGTGTGTGTGTGGGGGAGTTCCGAGGCCCTCAAGTGTGTGTGTGTGTGTGTGTGTGAACATGCTATTCATAGTTTGCAGTGACGTCAATCGAACGGGTACCTGGCGGGCAGAGGGCTTCATTCTGCTATTAGAAAACCGGTGTTACGTTAAGTAAGCTTAACCGGACGTTTTCGCTCCATACCAGTTTATAAAATTATCAATCATCTCGCTCGTCTATTGGCATAGACATGGTAAACAGAAAAATACGACTGTGCCTACAGTAGCTTTGTCGACTTTTTTGTTAAATCAGCATCCTGCCGACGGCATTGGCAGCAGCGCGGTGAAGTTAGCAGGACGTATGATATTGGCAGCACCCAATTAACGTTAAACCCTCACGTAACAACAAGAGCCAAAGAGTTCCTCAAACAACGAAACTTTGAAGAAAACATGATGATGTTATCCACTTGCTTAGGCTACTTTATGTAGTAGCCACGGATCGTTGAATACCCTACTCTTATAACCTGCTCTTCCCTCCTCACCTTCTGAACTCGAAAAGCTAACGGAGACAGGGGGAGCTAAGCGGTCGTTGCCGTAGTTATTACTGGGGTGTATTTCTCTGTGTTTGAGTCTCTTGCACACTTACTGAGACTGTGCTAATGTGTATTATTATGTGTGTTAGTGTGTGTGTATGTGTGTAAATTGGAAAGAGCTAGGCAAGATGTGTTAACTTTACTAGCTATTAATCTTATTTCTCTATGTGCCCAGACCAAAGACACACAGACCAGTGTCTCCACTGAACAGCTGTGTGTCTATGAGGAGTGATTAGTCAATGGTCCCCATCAAATGTGTGTGAATTTAGAGAAGAGGCTGTTGTACAGGGCTACGGGGTGCTAGTGTGTGTTTGTGTGTGTGTGTGTGTGTGTGTGCATGCGTGCGTACGTGTGTGTGTGTCTGTCTGGTTGGTGCTGCAGCAATAAAACAGACCCCAACTAAATGAGGTGGTGTGGTGCCCTGCACAGGGCCTGTAGTCTGTAGTGCTGTAGCATAGTGGAGTGGAGTCTGCTTAGTCTTTCTCACTTCCAGCTGCAGCTGCCATCTAGTTCCTTAGTGTGAAAAGAAGGGCAGAGTGTGTAAGGCCCTTCCTGATGGTTTTACACTTCTGCAGGTCAAGACTCCCACAGTGCCTCCCCACGGCACACCATGGGCAACTGGGTACCTTGTGGCCCCAGGCTGGACTGTGTGGGATCTCAGAGCAGATTGGAGCCCCAGAGGTACAGGTGCATGACCCACTGGCATGTGGACACACTCAATCACTGACCATGTTCTCTCAGTCCCAGCCTTTTGAGGCAAAGGCTGGGACTGAGAGAACATTCTACAGAACATGATCAACTTGGAATCAATACAACTGATTTAATCTGCATGGTCAATGTAGTCATAATGTAGCATTTTGCAGGACTACAATGTAACAGTTAGAAATGGAATTTCTTGGAATTTCCCTTAGTAGCTGCAACCTCTATTGTAGGTTGGGAGGGAGGACAGTCTACAAGTACTTGAAATCCATCAACAAGCTGATTCAACCTGCAGGTCAACCGGCCATCTGATAATGTAGACTATTTTGCAGGACTGTGCCAGTGTTCCAATGTGCCCTTTGAATTAAGTTGAGGCCACATAATAAACAACCCAACAATCATTCCTTACTTTCTATTTCCAACTACTTGGTTCACTTAGGATTCCCTACAAGTCTGTGAGATAGATCTGTGAGGCACACCCTCACCCACAATTAGAGTCTAAATGTTTACTGTAACAAAAAAAAGACTGAAAGAACCATCCTCACACAGACAGAAACAAGAATGACAAAGACACACACACACACACACACACACACACACACACACACACACACACAGACAATATATAAGAGAAGACATACAGCACATAATAGCAGGCTTGTAAATACACATTAATGTGAATGTTGACTCTCTCTCTCTCTCTCTCTCTCTCTCTCTCTCTCTCTCTCTCTCTCTCTCACACACACACACACACACACACACACACACACACGCAGACACAATATCAGTGACTCACATTTCCTTAGTCCTGGTTTCATCCTGCACTCTCCTCCATGGTCATACCTTATGTAGGACAGAAGACGGACGGACGGACGGACACACACACACACACACACACACACACACACACACACACACTCACACACACTCACACACACACACACACACACACACACACACACACACACACAATTAAGGATAGTGTATGAAAGTACTTTACTTCCATAATGGGAAAAATAACCCAGCAACACTACCACTTGTTTTTTCCCCAACAGCCATATGAACTTAAATTTACATCATTACACACACAGCATAGAAACAGAACCATCTTACCATCTTACCATCTTACTATAACACTGTTCATTAGCCACATATTCAACAACATCAACACCTTCAAATCAAATCTCTCTCTCCAGAATCATCCTCACCCTGCCTGCACTAAACATGCAAAAGTAGTCCAACCTCCCACTGGGCCTTTTCCCTGGATCAAGAACCTCCTGACCGTTTAAGCACAGGTCAGTATTGGGCGTTTCTCTTCATAGACACTAAGCTGAGTTGATAATAAGTTAATAATGTGTGTGTGTGATGATCAATTTAACCAACTAAGTGTTCACAGAATTGTTCTATTCCCTCCAGTGATTTTAACCACACCAACTGGTTCAGCTCATCCACCCACATGTCCTATCTAGTCCTGCATCCTTCCAGCAGAAACCACTCACACTGCAGGACCACCTGCTAACCTGTCTGGGTAAACTGGGTCAATGATCTGGCTTTGGGTCAAACTGAGTTTAGTTTAATATACATTTCATGCATGATTCATACACAACCATTACATGTCTCATATGCTGAAAGAATATGTTACTCCACAGAGTCATTTAGAGCCATCAACATGGCCTGTTGACTATTTGTAGAGTATTACTAGGTCACATTATAGGAATGTTACAATGCTGTATAGCATATAGTTTGAATGTTTTGCCACAGTCTGTCAAAGGGCATATTTAATTGTGACTCATCTGGCTTGTGTACACAGAAACAACAATGGAAAGTAGGAGTGTAGCACCAAAGTCTGGGCCCCGTACCCAAGTAGTGTACATGCAGTGGGCACTCACTTGAAATATAATTTAAGGGCCCTCTAACTCACTCCATACCCCCCCCCCCATAATAAATTCCATATAAGATTATTAAACAACATATAAACATATAGAAACATTGTAAAGTTCATAAAAATCTTATTCATATGGGTGGTGTTCATTTAAATTATTTACACGTTTCTTTCTTTACTTAAAAACAGCCACTCTCCTTCACCCTGCTTCACCACATTCGGTCAGTGCAAGCTGTCTAAGGCTAGCTTTACACGATAACGATCTGAACACAATCCGCAAACGTGGCATTGTGTTCCCACTTTTATTTCGCGTTTAGATGAGCGTCTTTGGGTGGAAATCTGTATGCACACGGTGACGCAAAAGTGTGTGAAATTTGATGTAGTGTGCATGTCAGGTGGCTAGGTGGTACTGTGAAGCACTGGCATACAACACCACCAAGAGCGCGAGCATGCATTGTAACTTCCTTCTTACCAAATTTCTCTGGTAGTGCGAAATAGCCAACCGTCAAAAACAAAAACATGGCGAAGAAGCGAGGTAAGAGAGACGACGAGGTCGAGCTATTGTTGCAAACGACTGACAGGACTGGGAGTCCTGTCAGTCCATATATGTGTTCCGAATTTCTGCATCAGTATCCTGTACCTGGAGGGACGGCGTATTGCCATGAGAAGGAAGGACTTTGTTTTGCTGTACTGCACGTGGTTATGACGTGAACGAGGATAGCCAGCGTGAGCAGCTCAGAGCACACTTTTGCGTTTTCAACCCTTTTGACAGGAACGCGACGGTGGAGCGTCTTTAAGATTTCCACTCTGGAGGGTGGGTTCACTTTTTTGCCTTTTTTAAGCCCCAAAACTGCCGTCACCGTCTAAAAGAAAGGCACATCTGATAAAATATTTTGTCGGTTTCACCCGGGAGCGTCGCCGTGTAAAGCCAGCCTAAAAAGACTAGACTGATTGTGTGGATTCTAGAACTTGCTATAAGTAAACTGTTCATGAGTTTCTTATGAGTTTGTGAGTGTGGGAGACTGTCTTTAACAGTTTGAATGCCAGGTGTTTTTAACAAGCTTTGGCCCAGAGTGCCAGCAATCCAGGCCACTGTTGCCTATTTTTATAGAGCCACAGCGTATTCTGTGTTATAGCTATGGACACATACTATGGGTCATTTGAAAGGTAAGACTCTGAGCTCTCAGTGGGTGAAAACCGTTTATTTCTACATGCCTCCGTTCCTGAGAAATCCCAAGCTAAACAGTGGGTAGTTTTCATCAAAATCCTTGTTTTTTTCTAGAAAAGGAGATATCGCTTCTTTTATGATTATGATGGCGTGTTCTCTGTCAAGTTTCGAGGAGTGACACAAGCCGAATCATGCCTGTGGTGAGACTGCCACCTAGTGACGAACCCGCGAAAGGACAACATGACATGACATGCATTATTTGACACGAATGCTGCAATAGTAATCAAATGCTGCCTTGTGATGTGAAAATGTCCAGACAAAATGTGCAGATCGTGAGTTTTTATGAGTTTCCGATCGTAATTTATTTCAGTTCTATTTATCACAGAGTTCCAAAAATCATATATAACCTGTGTGAGGGTTTCTATTTTCGTAAATTAAAAAAAAAGGCAAAACGTAACATTACGTTTTTGGCACTCAACGCATGACAAGTAATAACGGCATATTACGTTTCTGGCATTCAAAGTGTTAACCTGCAGCACTTAAACGGCCATGACATATCTATTAATATATGGGAGGAAACCATACATGAGAATATCCAATGGATGACACAAATGCAGGGCCGGGGCTAGCCATTTGGTTGCCCTAAGCACAAATGTTTGGTGGTGCCGTAATCAGCTGAAATAGTAAGAATAGCTTGTTCTATACTGCTTTTTGTGCTTTCTGTGATACATTCTTGGGCTTTGCAGAATGCAATCAAGTTAGGGTAAAGACATGCAAAATTAAAAGTTGATTCTCTGTGTATCACAGCGACTATGTCCAGCATCACTGGGAAGCTGAAGTAGTACAGTTTTAGGCTTATGTTATATGCGTCAATATAGTCACGAAGTTCACCACGGTTAGAACTGATGAGTTCATGCGTTCGCCATGTGTGTTGATCAATTGTCTGAACACGCTCGTATTCGGGAGAGTGGCACTGGTGCATGCAGATCAACAAAACAAATTCTTAATTTGGGTAGCGCATGAGCGCGAGGAAAGGAAACTGGACAAGTGCTGGTTGTAATAATTTTAAAATCTGAAATATCCAGGCCTTTTGAAGTGAGGTTTGTGCTTCAGTCTTCAAATCGAATTAGAGTTGCGAATGGAAGGCATGGAACAGACCACTCGCAGGAGGCGGGGCAGCAGACAGAGATTGGAGAGGGCCGCATAGGACATTAACTTTTTTAATCTCAACCATTGTGGTCTGTTTTTCTTTTGCATGGGTTTTTGCATATTAACATGTTTAAGACATATTTTAGGTTACTAGTAGCCTCTTGTGATGATTTTTCACAACCCAGATTTTTGGTGCCCCCAGGCACTTGGTGCCCTGACGCACAATGCGTGGTCTGCGTGTGGGTAGCGCCGGCACTGCACAAATGGATGAACAGTTCCACTGGAATCTCATCAAACCCAGATAAACACCCAGCACTCACCTGAAAGTCTCTAGTTTACAGTTGGGATCTTTCAGTCGGTCTGTGAGCTCCCTGACACCGGAGTCTCCTGGGTGATTGTAGCTGAGATCCAACTCTTTCAGGTAGGAGGGGTTTGATGTCAGGGCAGAGGCCAAGAAAGAACAGCCCTCATGTGTGATGAGACAAGCAGACAGCCTGAAACAAATTATTGTCACTTTTCATTATTTTAGTACAGTAAAATGCACTTCCCTAGCAATATTCACTGGCACTATACTGTACCTTATATTTATGAATGCAAAAGTACATGTCACAGATGATGAACCTAATAAACAATTAACAACAGAGCCTTCACTTGGCTTGTTTTCATCTTTAATGGCAAACCCTAAATCCATTTACAAGTTGCAAGCATTTAAAAATGTGTATTAAACTCATAAAACACAACATACTCAACAGTGGACTAGAAGCTAGCTGACAGTGGTTGCAGAACTGTCCTGATATTTTCTTCAAAAGCATCAGTTAAATAAAGATTAGTGTGAGAATTTAGGGGAAAACAAATTAGCCCAGAACATGCATCAAATGTAAGAGTCTAGTGATGAAAATCATTGACACAAACCTTAATGTCTGTAGTTTACAGTTGCAGTTACTTAGTCCTGCTGAGAGAAACTGAACTCCAGAATCCTTCAGGTCATTGTCACTTAGGTCCAGTTCTGTCAGAGAGGCTGAGGACTGCAGAGCAGAGGCTACAGCCTTACAGGATTCCTCTGATATCAAACAACCAGCCAGTCTGCATAGAGATAGTGAGAGATAATAGAACATGGTAGCATGAATGGAACACCATTAAATGACGCAAAAGACCTAAATCATAACAACTGTAATAACAAGTGTGAACTAATGGACATCAATCTGCTCCAGCACATACACCATGCATAGGCATAGGGCAAGCTCCAGTCTAGTGATACTAGGATAAATGTCAAATAGACAAACCTTAATGTCTGTAGTTTACAGTTGGGGCTACTTAGTCCTGTTGAGAGAAGCTGAACTCCAGAATCCTTCAGATCATTATGACTCAGGTCCAGTTCTGTCAGAGAGGCTGAGGACTGCAGAGCAGAGGCTACAGCCTTACAGGATTCTGCTGTTAGCTCACAACACACCAGTCTGCATAAAGTGAAAGAGAAATTCCAGGATTCTGCTGTTAGTTTACAAAACACCAGTCTGTATAGAGTGAGAGGTGCAAAGAGAAATTTCAGGTATTCTGCCCATCATAATAAAATAATATGTGAACATTAATATTACAAAACCAGAATGACACTTCAAAACAGTAATAAAGTGTCATGTCATGTTGATGACATGCGTCATGTCATGTATATGCCAGGCTCATGTAACTTTTCTGTCCACAGTGTCAAGGAAAGTGTCACTCGAACAACGCCAACACATGCATCATCAACAACATGGACAAGCTCCTGTCCAGGAGTCTAGACTGTGTAGTAATACAACTGTGTGGTACAGTGGTGCCCAACAAATAGATCTAGTAGTCTACTTCGCTGATCACTGAAGAGGGTTCTGGTAGATCACATGTGGATGTGGATGTGTGTGTGTGTGTGTGTGTGTGTGTGTGTGTGTGTGCATGCATGGGTGGCTTTGTACATAGGCCTACAATGTTCATGTCTATGAATTGGTTTGCTCTTCTTTTGGCTCCTAATCACAATAAAGGTTTTCCTTCCTTCCTTCCTTCCTTCCTTCCTTCCTTGAATTGAATTGAATTGAATTTATTTAGTCTATTATATGTAAAAAAACATAGCATGGCAACAGTGACCATCATACATTTTTAAAAAAAATAGACAGGGATTAAAACACAAAAAAGCCCTAAGGCTTATTTCCATTGTGGTCCTTCCTTCCTTCCTTCCTTCCTTCATTCATTCACTTGGCTAACAAGCAGCAAGCATTTGGAAATGTGTAAGAAATTAGTGGAAAACAAATTGTCCCAGCATGCCATCATGCATATGTAAGAGATTGGTGATGAAAATCAGACACACAAACCTTAAGGTCTGCAGTTTACAGTTGGGGCTACTTAGTCCTGCAGAGAGAAGCTGAACTCCAGAATCCTTCAGATCATTGTCACTTAGGTCCAGTTCAGTCAGAGAGGCTGAGGACTGCAGAGCAGAGGCTACAGCCTTACAGGATTCCTCTGATATCAAACAATCAGTCAGTCTGCATAGAGATAGTGAGAGATAATAGAACATGGTAGCATGAATGGAACACGATTAAATGACACAAAAGACCTAAATCATAACTACTGTAATAACAAGTGTGAACTAATGGACATCAATCTGCTCCAGCACATACACCATGCATATAGGCAAGCTCCAGTCTGGTGATACTAGGACAAAAGTCAAATACACAAACCTTAAAGTCAGCAGTTTACAGTTGGGGCTACTTAGTCCTGTTGAGAGAAGCTGAACTCCAGAATCCTTCAGATCATTACGACTCAGGTCCAGTTCTGTCAGAGAGGATGAGGACTGTAGAGCAGAGGCTACAGCCTTACAGGATTCTGCTGTTAGTTTACAGAACACCAGTCTGTATAGAGTGAGAGGTGCAAAGAAAAATGTCAGGTATTCTGCCCGTCATTATATATATGTGAACATTAATATCACAAAAATAGAATGACACTCCAAAGTAGACCTAGGCGGTTTGACCAAAATTTGACAGCACGTTTTATATATATATATATATCATATATATATATATACATATATATATATATATTAGTGCTGGCAAAATTAACTGATTAATCACGTGATTAATCCAATAAATTTAACTCGGATTAAAAAAATTAACTCAGATTAATCCTGATGGATATGGTTCCACTTTCATGGCACGTATTATGTTCAATTTCAGATAGAAAATGGCTTAATGGGTGAAACTATACAAAGTCAAACTATCACCTAGCTTCACTGTCCTAACAATCCTGGTACAGGTGAAAATCCACATTCGACGATGTAAAGTATCTTTTGGGGGCAGGTGTCGAACTTCGCTACCCATTTGAGATGAACAAAGCCAACTATTTAGTATCAGGGCCTTTACAGGGCAAAATAAGGATCCAATATACCCTAGCATCCAAATTCTTACTGGAGGAAATTAATTGCGATTAAAGTGATTAACCATGATTAATCCTTGCAAAGTTTTGTGATTAATCAGATTAATTTTTTTAATCGTTTGACAGCACTAATATATATATATATATATATATTTTTTTTTTTTTTTTCAGATTTAGTCCGGTTTCACTGTATTTAACTTTTTTTCTTTCTTTTCCTGAGGGGTCCCATGAAGGATACAGTTTTCAAGGGGCACTATGAGAGGGAATCATGCATTACATTAAGCAGTAAAAATGAATTTACATTTATCTCTGCTTGAGATTGGCCAATACTGAAGACACAAGACATTTTGGTCCAACCATTTAAGTGTCCTTGAACAGAGAAGAATCACAACTAGCCTAATGGGGCAGAATTTTTAACTGAATTTTTAACATCTTAACATATCCCAAATATCACCACAAAAATATGACGTATCAACAGACACGTTACAACACAGAATTGTATTGTGTATGACTACAAATGGCTGAAAAAGTGTTAAAACAGTGTGTTTATGCAAGCAGCCAAACATTGTTTGTTTACCAAACGGTTTTGTAAACACTGCATAAAAACACTATTTTGTCAGACATTTGTAGTCATAAACACTACAGTGATGTGTTGTAATGTGCCTGATGATGTCACATAGCTTTGGGGCAGTGTTTCCCACAGAATTTTCTGAAACTATGGGGGGGGGGGTCACCGTTTCGACTCCCCCCCCAAAAAAAAAAAAAAAATAATAACAATAATAATAATAAAAAAACATACATCAAGGGTTGCAGCTACTGAACATTTTTGGAATTGAGAAGTCGATTTTTCATTGATTTATCAAATAATCGATTAAAACAAATCTAATAAAACAAATGGAATAAAACAAATTGTTTTTAAACAAATCAATGTTATATGAAAGGTCTCTCTGGCCCAGCCATTGGCTATTATTCCTGACAAAAAAAAGTCTTTCTCTCTCTGTCTCTCTCTAAACTCTTTGCTTATTCCAAAACTTTAGAACTTTGTAATCAACACTCTAAATATTTGGCTTACTGGCATCTAAACTCATTAAATCATAGTTGTAATATTAGGCTATGTAATGTTACATCAGTGTAACATCATTTTAGCATTAGGCCATACACATGGCACAACATCACCTTATTGTAAAACGTGTGCCTTCAATAAAATTAAACTTTACAAATACAGGCTATTTGATCTTTGTTTTAGCTTTTAAACGATTACAGGCCTATCAACACAAAAAAATCACATAGGAATACAGAATAAGCCCAAATGCATTCACAGTAGCCTAGGCCTACATGCAAGACGGAGAGAGAGAGAGAGAGAGAAGGAGAGAGCGTGTGTGTGTGTCTCAGCAGCATGCGCCAAGCGCACTTGAGAGAGGGAGTGAGTGACGGACTGCGTTTGCTGTCTTAATTCTAAGTATCATAGGCCTACATTAGGCTACCTATAACTGGCATAAAATTGTAAATAGCGATCGTAAATCAGCTAGAATAGACTTTCAGGCAACTTTTTGCGTCGTAAACTGCCTATACGGGCGGATAGGCTACTTTCTGCACAGGTAGAGCAGTAGTTATGGTAGGTGCATTCGTACACATTGTTCAACTGACAATAACAGCCAAGTCATAGGCGACGTCTTAGTCATTTATTAGTAACTAATTTGTGGCTAACCTACTTCAGGCTTCGGATGCATAGGTCTGTGCATAAGACTGATCTTTCAACGTGTCAGTGCGTGTGTGAGCATGATCGGAGAAGCGCAGCGCTGTAGATAAGTAAGGGGTAATGTATTGTCCGCCGGTCATTATAGAGATATATTTCCCGAGGGGAAGAACCGGAGACCTGCGAACGTTGAGGAGCCCCATGAAAGTGAATGGAGCCTCCCTCAACATTCTAGAGACCCGTATAATAAAGAGCTTTATTATATTTTTCCACCTCAAAGAGGGCCTGAATAAGCGATAGGCCTACATAGGTAATTAAAAGCAATGCAAAACTAAAGAAACAAACTGAAACAGTGGTAGACTAGACTAGACTATATGTGTTGGAATAGCGGATTTTTTTTTTTTTTTTTTTCCCATTGCACGAACTATGGCGGCTCTCAGGGAACTATGGCGGCCCGCCATAGTTTCATATATGTGTGGGAAATACTGTTTGGGATGATATTTGGAGCATGTTTAGATGCTGAAAACACAGTTTAAAAATCTGCCCCATTGGGCTTAGTTGTAAGTGATTATTCTCTGTTCAAGGAAACCTATATGGTTGAACCAAAATGTCTTGCGTCTTAAGTATTGGCTAATCTCAAGTAGCTTGAGCAATAGAGCGCTTGTTGAAAATGACAGAAGTTGCCCTTTAATATATCTCTTAATTAATTTACATGAACAGTATCCTATTAATACAATACATTCCTTCAATGCAATATATGAAATAGATGTCAGTACAAAGGAAATTATATTCTAATGTAGAAAGGAGCCTCATCTCCAGACTAATCAGTGAGATCTCAAAGGATGGGACTACAGTGAAGGAATCCCATGCCATGGTAGTTGCAGTAAAAATGCAGAATATTTCCTGTATTGCCTATATTGCCTACATTGTTCATGTATATGTATTGGTTTGCTCTTCTTTTCGCTCATATTCACAATGAAGGTGTTCCTTCATTCCTTCCTTCATTCATTCACTTGGCTAACAAGCAGCAAGCATTTGGAAATGTGTAAGAAATTAGTGGAAAACAAATTATCCCAGCATGCCATCATGCATATGTAAGACATTGGTGATGAAAATCAGACACACAAACCTTAAAGTCTGCAGTTGACAGATGGGGCTACGACTATGTAGTCCTGCTGAGAGAAGCTGAACTCCAGAATCCTTCAGATCATTACGACTCAGGTCCAGTTCTGTCAGAGAGGCTGAGGACTGTAGAGCAGAGGCTACAGCCTTACAGGATTCCTCTGATATCAAACAACCAGCCAGTCTGCATAGAGATAGTGAGAGATAATAGAACATGGTAGCATGAATGGAACACCATTAAATGACGCAAAATACCTAAATCATAACCACTGTAATAACAAGTGTAGAGCAGAGCAGAGCAGAGGCTACAGCCTTACAGGATTCTGCTGTTAGCTCACAACACACCAGTCTGTATAAAGTAAAAGAGAAATTCAAGGATTCTGCTGTTAGTTTACAAAACACTGGCCTAAAAAATCTAGACGTACCCTAGTGGGGGCAAATTAATTTGCTCAGCCTGTACGTCTAGTAGCAAGCCATCGGGAATTATATTGGATGACGCCGTTGGCGACATCTATTCTTAACATTCTATGTGTTTAGGGCGGTCTTCGCCGATCTTGTTCGTTCCTGTGATTGTCCATAGGCTATCCTGTTGCTTTCAGAAGCAGTTTGAAAGATAGCAGCGTTGTTCAGCCCATGACTGAGTTCGCTCTATCTCTCAAATCAAGTCGTCACATTTATTTGTATAGCACGTTTCATACAACATAGTTGCTCCAAAGTGCTCTTTTAAAAAACTAATAATCATGATAAAAATGACATAATAATGATATGCAAATAACCGAAAAACAAGACAAACAAACAAAAATAAGACAAACAAACAAGTAAGAAAATAAAAGAGAAAAAAAAGGGGTTAGGTGTTATTAAAGGCTAGGGAAAAAAGCTGTGCTTTTAATTTAGACTTAAAAAGATCAATTGTCACGGCCACACCAGACTCTCAGCCAGCCATACCCTCCCCCGACTCTCCGGCAGTCCCCGCCTCCCAATCTAACTCCCCAGCATACTGATCACCTACACCTGCACCTGCACCTGCATCCCATTATCACACTGCCTATATACAGTAAACACACATCTCCCAAACCTCCTTGTCTGGCCTCGTCTATGGCAGCCGTGCCATACGCTTCAGTCAGGGCCGGTTCTAGGCAAATACAAACGAGGCGGTCGCCTAGGTCGCCAAGGGCATCACAATACATTTTTCCTTTTTTTCTTCAGTTTTTCTCTTGTATTTTGAGAAAAGGGGGCAAAACTCAAATCTGGCCTAGATCACCAAAAAGGCTAGAACCGGCCCTGGCTTCAGTGACACTCAGACTGAACCTCAGAAGTACGCCTTTAAGTTAAGACCCCGTTTACACAAACTCAGATAACCATAAAGACGCACATGTTTCTCTGCGGTTGCACCTCTCTGTTACACTTACCCGAAGGTGAAGACGGAGAATCCCACAAACTCCGGGCAAGGTGGAGATGTCGGAGAACCCCGTCTTCAGAGATTTGTGTAACTACCCATAACCGGAGCTCTAGCACCAAAGACTGTTGGATCAAACGAGAAGCACCTACGTTCGCGCATAGCAGTTCTATTTTCACAAGGGGCACCACCTAGTTTTGAATGATGTCAGGACTTTTACCAATAAATCGTCTTTTTGGAGTTATTAGGTTTTTTTGGCATGTATCTCTCATATTCTGTAAGTGTTTAACATGATTTCAAGACTAATGTTGTAAACTGTTACTGTTGGTATTTCTATCAGATGAAGCTGCCAGGCAGTAAATAGCCAACTAAAAGTTGTTAGCGAGCTAACGCTAGCGATCTAGCTAACGTAATGTTTTACATTTATATTTGAGATGTAATTTATTGACAGCCTGCGGGTAACATTACTGAGTTCATTTTAAGTGGACAGAGCAAACGTGAACATAGTTTACAGCAATATGTGAGGTTTGAGCAAAGTCCAAAACAACTAGCTTATAGTTAGCATATAGCTATGTCGTCATGGTAACTGCCAAACAAACCCTCTCTGTCTAAAGCTAAAAAGCACACTTGGTTCATACAACATTGTTTTGCAGAGGAGCGATTGAATTGTCATGTGTTGGTTTCAATAATGATCACAGACAATATTATGGCACACATACATTAATATCATTCTATAATTTCTTAAGGGAAAATGTTAATGATGTGACGTAACGTTAATGTGACACTGCTGCTAATGCAGACCGAAACACTTCACGTTTGTGGCCATCTGCCACGATGTTGCTCCCTTGAAAGATCTTTGATAAAACTGTGACGTGGTGGTTAATTGTCACCGCCTTTCTTATCCGTTTTTGATGTTTGTGTAAATGCGATTGTTTTCTTACTCGGGGGAGGAAGATAACCGGTTTCTCGAAGACCCGGGGAAGTGTAAACTAAGCATTAGTTTGTATTCTCTTTCCTGTGTTCTCTGTTGTGAAAAAGGACTCTTCTGTTTGCTTCACTACTACTATTCTTAGTTTCCTTTGAGTATCTCCTGTGAGTTGGACTTCATTCTACAGCCTGCTTGTTTACTTGTGTTGAGCTCCAGTGTTTGCCGTGTGCTCCTGTACCTGTCTTGCCAATAAATTCTGTACTGTGGAAACTTATATCTTGTGTCTGAGCCTGACTGTATGAATGGACCTAATTTGGGAGGGGAAACTATTCCAGAGCTGAGGAGCAGACACAGAAAAGGCTCTATCACCTCTGGTTCTGAGGTGCCAGTGCCAGACTCTACATTTCAATGATATAGGATGGCCTGCCAGTGCCAGGCTAACAAAACACCAGTCTTTATAGAGTGAGATTTACAAAGACAAATTTCATTTCACAACTTCAAAGCAGTCATAAACAGTAATGAAGTGCCATGTAGGCCTGCACGACTAATCGTTTAGAAAATTGCGATCTCGATTCACTCATGTGCACGATTTCATTTTTAAATGACTTCGATTCGCATTTAATTTTACGAGCCGACTGCATCACCAACTCGTTCTGATATGAGCACTCCAAAGCGCTGCCGGTTACGTTAGCCCTTGTTTTCAGGCAGAGCGGTAGAGATGGTTTCACCCTCAGCCAATGACAAGCGCCTTTAAGACACGTGTTTCACTCGTGTGGTGAGGGCGGGAGTTGGGAAAGTCAGCAGGGTCGGTGGTGTGGAAGTAGGCTACTTTGGTTTCAAACGAGACGACAAGGGTCAGTCTAATGTGATTTACAATTCTTTGCCGTCTTTGCAGCACCGCAAGGTAGCCTACAAATGTTTGCCAGCAACTCAATCGTCACTAACGTTACAAAGTGCGGTATGAACGTATGATGAAGCCGAAAAAGGCAAGAGATCCGAAAGTGGTCCAACAACGCAGACACTTACAGACACCTTGCGCAATGCGAAGCCATAGTATACCCCGAAAATTCCAGTAGGAGTAAGGAAATAACCTAGCTAGAAGACTACTATCGAACAGAAAGATATGGTTCCAATAAACACAATAAACGTGATTTCGTAAAATAATCCATACATTGGACAAACGCTACTCAATTAAACGTTACCCTCCCGTAACTGTTTTTCATAATGCTGTAGGCCGACTGCCATCTATGTGAGCTGAAGTCCGTTGACAGACTCCGTGCCATAATCAGGGTCACAATAAGATCACGTGAGAGGCAGCTGTCCCAAAGAAAATATAATTAATACTGTTTTGTAAAGGCCAGATTAAAAAATAATTTTCTTTTGTCACTGACACCTTAGTAGGCATATTTGTGTTTTATATACTGTATTTTAGAGCCTACTTGAAATTGAATGGGTTTTTTTTTCATTGAAGCCTTCATTGGCAGGCGTGTAGAGTTGGCTCAAGAAACATTAAACTAGTTATAAAAGACCAGCAATTTAAAGATGATAAAGGAATTTTTTGATACTGCATCATGGCCAGTAGCCTATGCATTTTTTTTTTTTTTTGTTTATGTTCTTTGAAGCCTTTGTTTACAGGCTTGTGCCAAATACAATACTGTCAATTTGTTTTGTCATGTGTGCAATTAACTTTACACTTAATGAGGGGAAAAAATCGTGCCAGTGAATCGTGATATCAATTGTTACGACCAGGCTGGTCGTCTAATTACAATCAAGCCAGTTTACTTACTGGGGGCTCCGCCCCTTCTTGTGTCTAGCCTGTATCCGTGTCTTACAGGGTGCTGAGCGCATGGGTGGTGCCTGTGACTAAGGCTATGTTCAGACTGCACTCCAAATCTGATTTTTAGCATATCTGATCAACATCAGATCTCTCTGGCTATGTTCAGACTGCACTCCAAATCTGATTTTTAGCATATCTGATCAACATCAGATCTCTCTATCGACCGCGTTCACATTGCTTGTCATATCGGATCTCCATGTCCGCTAATCACCTGCCATATCCACGTGGGTTACTATGGTACCCCAACGCATCATGCCCACAAATAATAAACAAACCCGCGGAGGGTAGAATGCTGGTTGTTTCTCTCTCAGATGGTTAAGTGGGGCCGTAGCACACAGCTACAAGTAACAAGGAAGTATCAGAGATGGAAGAATAAAGTTACTCATCTTTATTTCAGTGCATCAATGCAGTCCAGCACAGCTGTTAGTTGCCTTTCTGATGCGTGGTTGAAAACTTTCACTGACGTTGCTTTCCACACGCGAGGTAAACCTTGCTTTCCACACGCGAGGTAAACTCCAACTTGCGGCAAATCCATAACGCGCACTGACACGTTGTTATAGCAAACGACACTGTTTTTTAAAAGGAGAATTAACATTAATCTCTCACTTCCGTCCATCTGCATTCCACGTGTTGATGTTTGTGTCACGTGACAAATGACGCAAGTGACACGGTGAAATCTTATCCCATGTGGAAAAGCTGTTCAGATCGCAGCATATCCGATATGAATCGCAATTGACACCACATGGGTATGTAGGGCGTAACAGATTCGGAAAAATCGGAATTCATGTGGTTTTCTGCTGTTCAGACCACCCGAAATCAATTCTAGATACAATCTGGATATGAAAAATCGGATTTGGGATGCCAATCTGAACGAGGCCTCTATCGACCGGCGTTCACATTAGGCGTGTTTGAGATGTAAAGCCGCCTACAGCCGCCTGCAGCCGGCTGCAGCCAAGCGATGCATTGTGGTTAGACGCAGTGTTCGACTTCCGGCTGACTCCACCAAGCTTGTGAATGCGTCACCAAAACACGCCCACAGCACGTCACTCAAAACTCGCGGTATCAAGGCGCCTGAAGCCGAAACCCGCATCTCCTTTTTCTCGGCTGCAAGAGGATGCATCCCACCCCCATGACGTAACTCATTATTCCGATTGGTTTGAAACTCCTCATGACAAATATGACACCAACCACGTTGTACTCACTGAAAATGGGCTTATTTGAATGAGCTGCTGCTAAGCAGTATGTAAGTTTTGCCCAATGAAATAGCCTTATTGCTCTCCAGCATGGCTAGCCATCTCAAATAAGCATTTCATACCACATTACTATTTTTAACAAAACACCTTCAAACACAACCCTGTTCCTCTTGCATTGCAACAATAATTTATTAAGCAACATTATATGATTTATTTCGCCAGTTATCACGTTCATTTTAATGATGAAATGAGGGGATTCAAGCTGTTTTCAGTGCAAACAAACTTCTGCGATATCTCCTGACATCACGTCCATGTTCACGTGTTGTTTGGCTACAGCCAGCTGCAGCTGTGTTGTCCACCTTGTCCCCCATGCTTTTCCACTCCCACCGACGTATTTCCGTAGATCTCGCTGGCTCCGGCTACAGCCTTTAGCTGTACCGACTCTGAACACGAACGAGCTTATTGCTTGTCATATCGGATCTCCATGTCCGCTAATCACCTGCCATATCCACGTGGGTTACTATGGTACCCTGACGCATCATGCCCACAAATAATAAACAAACCCGCGGAGGGTAGAATGTAGGTTGTTACTCTCTCAGATGGTTAAGTGGGGCCGTAGCACACAGCTACAAGTAACAAGGAAGTATCAGGGATGGAAGAATAAAGTTACTCATCTTTATTTCAGTGCATCAATGCAGTCCAGCACAGCTGTTAGTTGCCTTTCTGATGCGTGGTTGAAAACTTTCACTGACGTTGCTTTCCACACGCGAGGTAAACCTTGCTTTCCACACGCGAGGTAAACTCCAACTTGCGGCAAATCCATAACGCGCACTGACACGTTGTTATAGCAAACGACACTGTTTTTTAAAAGGAGAATTAACATTGATCTCTCACTTCCGTCCATCTGCATTCCACGTGTTGATGTTTGTGTCACGTGACAAATGACGCAAGTGACACGGTGAAATCTTATCCCATGTGGAAAAGCTGTTCAGATCGCAGCATATCCGATATGAATCGCAATTGACACCACATGGGTATGTAGGGCGTAACAGATTCGGAAAAATCGGAATTCATGTGGTTTTCTGCTGTTCAGACCACCCGAAATCAATTCTAGATACAATCTGGATATGAAAAAATCGGATTTGGGATGCCAATCTGAACGAGGCCTAATTGGTATGTCCATAAGACGACTGGATCTGGCATGATGTCGGCCTCTCATGCTTAGTTTACACTACCCCGGGTCTTCGAGAAACCGGTTATCTTCCCCTCCCCCGAGTAAGAAAACAATCGCATTTACACAAACATCAAAAACGGCTAAGAAAGGCGGTGACAATTAACCACCACGTCACAGTTTTATCAAAGATCTTTCAAGGGAGCAACATCGTGGCAGATGGCCTCAAACGTGAAGTGTTTCGGTCTGCATTAGCAGCAGTGTCACATTAACGTTACGTCACATCATTAACATTTTCCCTTAAGAAATTATAGAATGATATTAATGTATGTGTGCCATAATATTGTCTGTGATCATTAATGAAACCAACAAATGACAATTCAATCGCTCCTCTGCAAAACAATGTTGTATGAACCAAGTCTGCTTTTTAGCTTTAGACAGAAAGGGTTTGTTTGCCAGTTACCATGACGACATAGCTATATGCTAACTATAAGCTAGTCGTTTTGGACTTTGCTCAAACCTCACATATTGCTGTAAACTATGTTTACGTTTGCTCTGTCCAGTTAAAATGAACTCAGTAATGTTACCCGCAGGCTGTCAATAAATTAAATCTCAAATATAAATGTAAAACATTACGTTAGCTAGATCGCTAGCGTTAGCTCGCTAACAACTTGAAATTTTAGTAGGCTATTTACTGCCTGGCAGCTTCATCTGATAGAAATACCAACACTAACAGTTTACAACATTAGTCTTGAAATCATGTTTAACACTTACAGAATATGAGAGATACATGCCAAAAAAACCTGATAACTCCAAAAAGACGATTTATTGGTAAAAGTCCTGACATTCAAAACTAGGTGGTGCCCCTTGTGAAAATAGAACTGCTATGCGCGAACGTAGGTGCTTCTCGTTTGATCCAACAGTCTTTGGTGCTAGAGCTCCGGTTATGGGTAGTTACACAAATCTCTGAAGACGGGGTTCTCCGACATCTCCACCTTGCCCGGAGTTTGTGGGATTCTCCGTCTTCACCTTCGGGTAAGTGTAACAGAGAGGTGCAACCGCAGAGAAACATGTGCGTCTTTATGGTTATCTGAGTTTGTGTAAACGGGGTCTCACTCTCACTCACTCATTCCTACCATCTTGCCCTGATGGGAGAGCTCACTGGGAGCTCTGCCCTGGTCGCCGTCAGGGCCGGACTGGGACCAAAAAATGGCCCGGGCATTTTTGGACATGGCGGCCCACTATGATTTTATTCAATAATAATAACGTTGTGGCTAGCTAAAATAACACTGTAAGTTGGACATATTGCATGCACATGAGAGATTTAATTAAACTAGCCCAATATCCTTCATGAAAATTATGAGTAAAAACAGCCCTGGCCCAAAAATGACTGTCGGCCCACCGGGCATTGCCCTGTATGCCCTATGGCCAGTCCATGCCTGGTCGCCGTCATACTGGGGTTTTCGCCTGGCTTTGTCTCGTCTCCCTCTGGCTTCGTCGCTTTTTGTTTTGTTTGACCATTTTACTCCACACACATCTTGCACAACACTTTAGTTTTATACAATAATAATAATCTACTTTTATGTAAATAACTACTATTTAAACCAGCGTTACTTGTGGTCTCCCCTTAATGTTTAGGGTTTGCTAAGCAGCCCTGACACAAGCAGCCCTGCTAAGCAGCCCTGACACAATTCTAAGCTAAAAAATCGTGATTCATATTTTTCCCTGAATCGTGCAGCCCTAGTGCCATGCATGTTCATGATATCATGTCATGTATATGCCAGGCTCATATACAGGTATGTGATCTTGCGGTACTTGTGGTAAATTGAGTCTTAGGCTAGTAATCTCTCTTGTGAGTTGAGGTAAACTAAATCTCAATGTAAAACTTTCATAAGCGCACAGCCGGTACAATGTTACACAGCAAAGCTAGACAGCAAATCTATTGTGGTAGCCTACGGTCTAGTCAAGTTCTAGTCTAGTCTAGTCAATTTTGTGAACTCTGTCAGTGTGGTTGCTTCATAATGTTTTTTTTTTTTTTTTTTAACTGTAAGCCAAATGGACCAATTTAATGAGAGTACAACAAAAAGGCCATATTGTGGTAGGTTTGAAGCAAGGGGCAGTGTGCAAAACTGCTGAAGAAGTGCACCTGAGATGCAAGTGTTTTTTTTTTTCTTTTTCATGTGGCCGATCTTTTTGACCTTCTCAAAAGGAGTTTACAAGACAAAAAAAGAACAAGAAGAAAAAAAAAGTTGGACACCTCTGGTGTAGTAATACAAGGATGAGAGTCAAACACATAGTTTAGGCTGTAGACAGAGACAGACATATACATACAAGCAGTTCACATGACAGACGATGAGGCACAGGTGAAAAGAAAGAAGAGATTGAAACATAAGAATTTGTGAAAGAATTCATAGGTCATGCTACAAAGTCCCAAAACCTAGACAAATGTCCCACAACCTTGACACACTCAAATGTCACTGGCATTTCATTTGGCAAAATCCAATGGAAAAGTGTATTGGTTTGCATTCCTTCCCACTGACCTCAATTTCTCCAGTTTGCATTGTGGATCTTTAAGTCCCACACAGAGCAGCTCGACTCCTTTATCCTGCAGGTTGGTGTCACTCAAGTCCAATTCTCTCAAATGGGAAGGTGTCCTTTGCAGCACTGATGTCATCATTTCACACATTGTGTTAGAGACGTGACACTTATTCAGCCTGTCAATCAGAATAATGTTATATAATACTTGGGTGAGCTTGAATAAGCTATGACCAGTTTGTTTAAAAAAAAAAGAAGAAGAATCAAATGTTGCAATAAATGAATTAAGCAAGGCAACCAATGTCCAGAATTGTTTGAGTAAACTCAACTTATCAGGGTTTACAGTGTAATGCTAATGTTATATAATGTAAAGTCAGGGGCGCCGATAGGGGGGGAAAGGTTAGGACGATTCTAAGGGCCCAGCACTGACAAGGGGCCCTTTCAGGGCTGTTTTTATTTCTTCAAACAGTATTGGCTTGAGAAGACTTTTGAAATGAAATATTTCATTGTACTTGTTCAATTAAGCAAATTAAACATTGTTGTGATATTCTATAACATTTCCCACAAATTATTTTTTATATAGTCATTTCACCCCTCTCCCCTTTTACCAAATGGTATGGTCCGAATCGTTCAGCGGTACACCTTCAAAATGTATATGCTCCGACAAGGCTGCTCAGCTGCAAGGTGTTCAGTCCAAGGAGGTTATATATAAACTGGAGACAACGACTAAGTCCCGCCCTCCATAGAACTGAACGGCCGAGGCTAGGCTAGCAAATGCAGTGAATTGACAGTCAACGCCATTGTGAACACTGGAGGTAACAGACCAGGCCATGCCCATGCTGCCCATGCGCAAAGTTCCAAAGTTGGAAATGACGCATGGACTCACGTTGAATCTCTTAGCAAAAACAGTAGTCCTTCAGTCCAGACGGTGGTGATAATGCACCTAGTTTGTTTGCCATACAACACGAGGAAGAAAGTTCTGTCGAGAACGTGCATGAAAGTTTAATAGCATTCATGACAGTGCACTTTTTTTCACAAGCTCCTCAAGAAATAAACAAAGAGTAACCAGAGATCATGAAATATTGCTTTTACTCTCCCTGGAGAAATAACATTTCGCATGTAACCACCAACCAACTTGTAAGTGCATGCGTGCTCGTGCCCAGCATGACTCTCGTGCATGCGCTGCCTTGGTTCGGATTGTGACTCAATACTTAAACATGGCGATGCTAAAGTGCTGCCGCTAATCTGCGCGTTCTTGACCCCCTGGTTCAGTTAGTGCAACTGCTGGTGAGCATTGTTTGCCAAGTGTGGAAACAAGTTGCTAAATTAGACTTATGGTGTTGATGAACTATGAAGCCTTGTTACCCCAAACACGAAAGGACAAACAGCAGAAATTTAAGAGCGAACGGCACACGCATTTTAAAATGAGATGCGATCTCGCGGTGGGTGCGCATGTGTCCAAATTCACCAGTAGCCTACTTCTCGATTTAATAACTCGGAGAGTTTTTCTCTCTCAAATGCTGTACAGATATCATTTTAAAGTACTATACAAGGGCTACATAACTGTGGTGGTTACTAGTTGCGGTAATAAACGGTTTACAAATGAATTAATTGTGAAGACAGTTGTATTGTGGAAACAGTTCTACACAGTGGCCGTAGCTACAATAGAGGACACCGAGGTCCGGACCTCGGTAATTTTTTTCGAGCTGAAAATAAGTTCAACATTCTTCAGACGCGCCAATTAATTAATCCTTTTGCGCGCGTTAGTGCCGCAAAACATATCTCCGGTTTTGCTTCATTGTCTTTCGGAAGCTGTATATGGGCATGATACCCCTTACAATCGAGGTATTTGGTATCAAATGAAACTAGACAACCAGTTCTATCCATTGGTAACGTACTTGCTAGAGAATGAGAGGGTTTAATATCAGTGTAAAGATCGCCTATATTTAGGCAAGGTATGTCTTAAATGTTAAAGGCTGAACTTGCTAGATCATCACACATAATATATAATTTTTCAAGCTTTCACTGTCATTGAAACCTGTGAAACGAACACAAAAACTGTAATCTGTGGTGGGAGCACATTATTGTAGACTAAATGATTGGAGCACTTAAATCACATCCACTGGACACAACTCATTCACTGAAGTAAAATATATTTTTCTCCAAACACAATCAGTGGCAGGTTACACTGTTGTCACAAAGAATCCTGTGCTAAAAAGATACAGCTGCATATTCAGCATTGCTCAGTTATGTAGCCTATTAGGAAGGAAGGAGGAGCTGTGTCTCATTGACTTTCAGTGGGTGTAACTTCTGTGTTTCCATCAGAAAAAAAGTCTATCATGATGTGCTCCCACCATTGCATTTTTAAGAATTGTGTTCATTTCACATATTGCTGTGAGATCACTTTGAAGTTTTCTATCACCAAATTTCAGAAATGGAGCGCCCTCATTTTAGGTGGTGCTGAAGTCTCACACAACTGGTGGGAGAATGCAAAGGGAGAGGGGGTTTGGAGTGTCTCAGACCTTTCCCTTTACTGTGGCAACTATGCATATAATAGTGTATCTAATACGATAAGTGAGTTTAGCAAAGTCAGTATGAGCAGGAGAAGCTCAAAGATTAGTTCAAACACTATTTCAGTAGATCTCTTATGTTGAAAATTTTTCGACGCGCTCCGCGCACATCTAGGACCTCGGTAAATTCAAAATGCTGGCTACGGCCATGGTTCTACATTGTGATCATGCTGTCAAATACCTACATTTCTAAAACTGTGGAAGCCATAGGCATATGTAACGGAGGCCAGCTAGCGCGGCTAGCTCGGTGGTAGTGTGTAAATCATCACCCAATTCCATGGGCGCTTCTAACACGCTGAGTTAGAAGCTCGGGCTTTGGCTCAGTTGGTTAGAGCGTTCCACTCCCACGCCGGGAGTTTGTAGCTTGCGGGGTGGCGGGTTCGAGACCCGTGTGCGGTGCGGACTGCCACCGGCTACATTGGTGCCGTGACCCGGATGGGAGTGAGGATTTGGAGGGTGAGTGTAACGGAGGGCAGCTAGCGCGGCTAGCTCGGTGGTAGTGTGTAAATCCTCATCACCCAATTCCATGGGCGCTTCTAACACGCTGAGTTAGAAGCTTGCGGCTCAGTTGGTAGAGCGTTCACTCCACGCCGGGAGTTTGTAGCTTGCGGGGTGGTGGGTTCGAGACCCGTGTGCGGTGCGGACCGCCACCGGCTACACATATCTATTTATCTGTCAGCTTAGATAGTGAGTTTTTTTCCCAACTAATAACACCACTGCACCAGTCACAGCTGTTTTTGCAGTCAAACTGATGTAGCTTGTAGGCAGATAAGTGAAATGTTGGTCAGAGAATTCCCTGTGCTATTTAGGCTATCCTGCAGATTATGAATTACAAGTTGGTCTATAGGCTATGTCTTCCAATGATTAAGACATAGGCTACTTTCCACAAAACAATTTACATGACAACTGAAATTGAAAATGTAGGCCTATGCCTGATTTTACAGAGGTGTGCAGTGAAACAAGTCTCAAATTTTAAAATTGACTGCACATTTGGTTCAATTGTTTTAAAAAAAAAAAAACTAACCAACTTGGATAAAAAATATCTGCTAAATGCATAAATATTAATGAAAATGTAAACTACAACAGTTGGTCAGGGTCATCGTCAGTATAATTGTCAGTATTAGCCTACCTCACGGAGCACTGTAATGACATGCAATGGAATTAGCTAAGCCATTGAATTAATAGGCTATGTGATCTTACAAAATATTGAAATGCACCAGAATGCAGGGAACGGCTATGAGTTCTTAAAAAATTTCCTGGGGGAGACCCCCAGACCCACCTCACCCCCTGTCCTGCTCTCTAACAGTGGCTCATTAAAGGAAGGGAACCATGGATTATTCTTTATAGTAGCCTATAGGTTCATTTTCACCGTTAAAATGTTAAAATTTAGTTCATCACATGCAGCATACTTAGTGATGTAAGTTATGCTACAGGAAAGAAAGTGCCATCAGGTCAATAGAAGCGTTGAGTGCCAGCCAATAATCTTCACTTGCGCTTGAAAATTTTACTATTGCACAAATCTCTAGATAGTTGGTGAGGGGGCCCTAGAATTCTAATCTGTCATGGGGCCCAAAATTTCTGGCGGCACCCCTGTGTAAAGATATAATGTAAGATTTTAGTTTTTGTTTATTTATGACATGGAACAGATCATGCGCTTTGGTCCTAATGACTCTGCACCAGCTAGTGGGGCTGTTATGCATAAGAATTGTGCACAAAATGAAAGAAGATGTGAGTAGTCATGCAATGATGCTGTGCATTGGCTAAAAAGACAATAATTTAATATTCTATTCTATGTGGACACAAAAAAGAACTCACTGCCAGAGTAGTGTCATGTACAATTCTTACATGGTGCTAAGTTGTATAAGTTTCACATTATATGGATTTTGCCATATAAGATTCTTATACAACATAAAAAAACATTGTAAAATCAATTTTCACATTATATGCATTTTATATGGATTTTGTATGAGGTTTGAGCCCCCTATAATATACATATCAGATTCTTATACAACGTGTACTGTAGGAAAAAATGTAAGTTTCCTAATGTTTTTCATAAGGGTAATGAAACGTTTCAGAGGTGAGCTGCTTCTCAAAGCTCTCTCAAATCAAGACAAATGATTCACTCACAATACTCTTTTTGAGACGTTCACAACAGGGAGCATTCTACGGAGCCCTTCCTCTGATCTCAGGTATTTCTTCAGATCAAACTCCTCAAAGTCTTCAGCTGACATCAGCAGCAGATAAGCCAGAGCTGAACACTGGGCTGGAGTCAAGTTCCTCTCTTCATCTGCTAAGCTCATGTATCTGTGTAACACATATTTTCTCATATCAGTGGGTTAGCTAAAGCCATGACTTAAAGTTTGGCCATTTTCACACCCAAACCTGTAATTAGTTCATATTCTTTCATATACTGAACTCAGAAACATTACTAAAATTCATCTGCATGCTTGATAACAGGAAAACCTTCTCCTTGATGCAATAAGTGGCAACTGATAACCATTATACTGTTGCATGTTTGGAAACTTAATGGGCATGCTGCATGCCTATAGTATCATCTATACATGTATTATGCTGGATTATTAAAATATTAAGCTAGCATTTGTACCAAAACAAAAATGCTGTAGGCATGACTACTTGATCTAAATGAAGAATACAAAAGCAAATAACCTGTTGATTTCCTCAACCAGTGAATTATCCCCAAGTTCATTCAAACAGTGGAAGAGGTTGATAATCCTTTCTGGTGAGATATCCCTGTTGATTTTCTCCTTGATATATTCAACTGTTTTATGGATGCTCTTTTCTCTACCAGCTAACTCTGGTAGCACCCTGTCCAGAGGGTAGCGGATTTTTGGCTCCAGCATTGGAGCCAAGCCAAGAAGGAATCGCACACAAAGATCCAAATGTCCACTCTCACTCTCTAAGGCCTTATTCACAGCCATCTTGAACAGTTCGAATCTTGAGTTCTTGACCTTCGAGCTAATCTTCTCCAAATAACCTTTTGTGAGAAGATTCTTCTTCTGAGTTGCATGTGCGTAAATCACGTAAAGGGCTGCCAGGAATTCTTGTACGCTCAGGTGCACAAAGCAGAAAATGCTTTCTCCACACACAGCTCTTTCCTCTTTAAAGATTTGTGTACAAAGTCCAGCCTTCAATGCTCCGGTATTTACATCAATGTCACACCGTCTCAGGTCCTTCTCATAGAATATCAGAGTGCCTTCCTCCAGATGGTTGAACGCCAGTTTTCCAAGTTTAACAAGGAGCTGCACTTTTTCCTCTGGTTCCATCTTTCCATCAAAATATTTTTCCATTCTGGTGATCTGGAAGACACTGAATTGTGTGTACATCTCTGTCAAGGTGTTGGGCATTTGTTGGTTGGAGACTTTTTGATCCTCACCCATTTTTCCAAGCACTGTTGCTGTAATTCGACAGAAGACTGGGATGTGACACATTATGTAGAGACTTCGCTTTGATTTTATGTGATTAATGATTTGTTCAGATTTCTTTGGAATAACCTTCTTGAAATACTCTTCTCTGTGTCCTTCATCAAAGCCTTGGATCTCTGTCACCAAGTGGAAGAGGTCACACAGCTCCTTATTGGCTGCTGCTGGTCTTGTTGTGACCCAGATGAGGGCAGAGGGCAACAAGTTACCAGTAATCAGACTTGTTATTAAGATAGCGACTGAAGATTTCTGTTTTGGGTCACCGATGAGCATGTCCTTATCCTTAAAGTCCAGCTCAAGTCTGCTTTCATCTAAACCATCCAATACAAAAACAACTGACCCTTTTAATTCAGTTGTTTCATTCAACTCTTCAAGTTCTGGATAATATTTAAGTAGAAGGTCAAAGAGACTGTACTTCTCTTTACACAAATTTAGCTCTCGAAAAGGTAGCACAAAAACAAGCTCTATATTCTGATTATTTTTTTCTTCAGCCCAGTCCAACACAAACTTTTGCACAGCAACACTTTTCCCCACTCCAGCTATTCCCAAAGTCAAGACCTTTCTGACAGGTTTACCTGCATGATAATGGCCAGAGAATATGTTTGGCAACTTTATCGAGTTCAGTTTTGCAGTGCTTGACTTTTTCTCAATTTGTTTCAAGTGCAGTGTTGACACTTCATGTGCACTCTCGACTTCTCCAGTTCGACCTTCTACAACAGTGAGCTCTGTGTAGATGACATGTAGCTGTTGGTCTCCCAGCTCTTGATGCACAAGGAAACATTTATCTTTTGAGATGGACTGAAGGTGATTTTTGAGTGTAGACTTTTCATCTGTTGAATACAAAGTATTCCAAATTAATGGATGGAGGTAATATTAGATTCATTCTAATGTCTGATGTTCTAAAACATACTTTACCTTTACCCTGAGGTCTTGAATTCACTGATGGAGTGAGGGAGAGAGAAACAGAGAAATCACTATAGAAACACAATATCTATTTTCTGTTTCATAAACAGCAATAACGTGTTCATCTTCTTTTCACGCTATTTAATTAATCTATTTAATTATTTAACTATTTATCAAATAAAACTTTTTTTCTTATTTCATGTTTACCTCTTCCTGTTTTTCTCTCTAATTCTGTGGCCAACTGGTTGATTTCCATGGTTCTTAAGATCTCCAGCATGACTTCAGCTGATTTTTCTACACAAAACTTTTGCACCATTTGGTCCACTATGTCATCTCTGGCAGCTTCCTCTAGTTTCCCCCATGGCATTTCATAACTATCCTTTAAAATCCTCTTAAACCCATGATATTGATCTTTAGACAGATCGTATAATGTTTCTCGCATGAATTGGCAGATTGAAGAATACTTAAGTGTGTTGGTCTCACTTCCTATTGCACAAATACATGGAGTCAGAATATTGAAATCTTATGCACAATATCAAACTCAATAGCAGGTGAATATTTTGAAAATGTTCAATGTTTTGTTGACTTACTAAGTGTCATCTTGTCCGTTTGGTCATGTTGCCCAGTTGGTTGTTTGAGGGCATCCATCCTGTCAGGTAATAATTGTGTTTAGGGTTAGAATTGTTCCATATAGTATGTTGTATGTTGTGGCCTTTTTAAATAATTGCAAATATTTGTCATCAAACAGATGTGGCTCATTTGAAATTCCTCACTAACAACCCCAGATATCGTACACACAATAGATTTAGCAGACACCGCTCTCAAGTAAATATCTTACTTTGGATCAGACAGTGGTGGTTGTCCACTGCTGAAATTGTGTGGTTGATCCATGGAATCATCACTCTTCATGGACACACAGCTGGACACTGGAAACTTTGGTGTGTGTGTCTGTGTTCTGGTTAAATTGGAGACGCAATTAAAAAAAAAAGTAATTTAAACACACACACACACACACACACACACACACACACACACACACACACACACCTGCCACTCTTCATAGACATACCACTGGGCACAGGACACACTGGACTGTGTGTGTGTGTGTGTGTGTGTGTGTGTGTGTGTGTGTGTGTGTGTGTGTGTGTGTGTGTGTGCTGGTCTGTATATTTTCTCAATCACTGTCATCCCTAGTGCTAGTGTAAGTGTTGTCAAAGATATTTTTTCATGTTTATATTTCTCCAAACACTTTTTGCCCACTGCAATGGAATAAGAGCCACTACAACTCACTCCCAATTCCCAAGAGTTTAGTCCCTAACAAACTGGGTGGCCAAACCTAAGTTTCCTTTGAAAAGTGCGTTTGTCTGTGTGTGTGTGTGTGTGTGTGTGCTGCAAACTCACCCTATATTTAGCCCTTCTGTTTTGCTGAATCCGTCATCAGTGTTGGGCTCCTCATTCTTCATGGACTCGTGGCTGGACACAGGAAGTGCTGCTCCGCCTGTCTGATGTCCACCAGCAGCATCCTCACCCTCTTCAGGGAAATCCATCCTACTCAATCTAGAAATAAACCAACACAGATAGAGAAGAAAAACACAGAGATAGAGAATTAAAGGGCAGCATAAAAGTAATTAGCTGAGTATTTTGGAAAGTTTTCTGAAATCTGGACCAATCAGATTTGTGAGTTAATTTCTGTTCACCCTGAGAACACAACAAATCCATCGTATTACACACCGCACCACCACCATAGGCTTCAAACATAACAATGACAGTGTGTGTGTGTGTGTGTGTGTGTGTGTGTGTTTGTGTATGTGACAATGTTCTCCTGTCCAACGATGATGGATACAGTATTACTCAGAGTTACAGTTACGCGTTTATAATTGGCACCTGAAATAAATGTTTTTATTTATTTTTATTTAATGTTTCTTTTTGTGGGAATATATTGTTGTTGTCATTACAACCAACTGCACAGTTAATGATATTGTGTTTATGTTTTTCTTTCTTTTTTTTTAACATTTACAGTCTATATTTAAAAACTGATATTATTGTGAACAGACGAGGTCCCTGATTCTTACATAATTAGAACCTTGGAACCTTATTCATTGGCTGCAAATCACTCTGAACTGAGCTCACAGAGAGGAATGGCATGTTTACATCAGTGGTGACAAGTGACATAAAAACAAGCAACCAAAAAAAAAAAAAACATTATACAGCTAAAGATATTGTGTTTATGGGTTTTAAAAAAACTGATATTAATGTGAACAAATGTCAGGGTTCTAAGATGATGGTGAATCTTGTTCAATGGCTGAACTGCAAATCACTCTGAGCTGAGCTCACAGAGAATGGCATGTTTACATCAGTGATGACAGCGACATGAAAACAGGAAATGGTGTTGAGGGGGTGAGTCCTGTAGGCCTAGTGATCTCAGGCCATTCCCCTCCCAAAACTTACTAAACTTACTAAACTTTGACTTATGAAATGGATCTCTCCATATGCAGTTTTTCATTTCCTGAAAATAAGGTTCTACTTGCCTTAGCCCAATGTTAAAGGAATAGGCCACCCCAAAACGAAATTTAGTCTCTTACCATATTCCCCTGTGTTGGATAAGTGACCAAAAGTGTTTTTCTTTCAGACCTGTGCTTCTCCGTATCCAGAAGCGCAGCGTTAGCTTAGCTTAGCATAGAGCGCCGTAATTTGGAGTTTCCATTTAGACTGTCGTTCTCAAAATAGTCATAAATGAACTCAAGATTTTTCCTAATTTCGTTGTTTCACCTGTACATTCAAACCGAGTACAAATGCCAATGCCATTATCACGAAGGGTTTGCCTAGGGGGTGACAAAGTCTTGGGACTATATTCAGGCGAAAGCACAGGCAAAGCACCGCTGATAGGCGTAAAGTCATCACAGCACCTGAAAAGTTACCGTAGTACTTTCTTTCTGGGGTTTTCAGGTGCTGTGATGACATTACGCCTATCAGCGTTAACTAAAGTCAAGCCCTTTCTTTCCTTTAATGATTTTGAAAAAGTGATCCATGCATTCATTACCTCTAGATTAGATTATTGTAACTCTCTCTATGTAGGCCTTAACCAGAGCTCTCTTTCACGCCTACAATTAGTTCAGAATGCTGCTGCCCGCCTTTTGACGGGCACACGCAAGAGAGAACACATCTCCCCTATCCTAGCATCCCTTCATTGGCTCCCAGTGCAGTACAGAATTGATTTTAAAATCTTACTTTTAACTTTTAAATCTTTAAATGGTAAAGCCCCTTCTTATCTTTCTGATCTTCTGCATAGGTACACACCTTCACGAACTCTTAGATCCACAGAGCAGTCGTTGCTTACGATCACCAAATCTAAATATAAATGCCGTGGTGATCGTGCTTTTGCAACTGTAGCCCCTAAACTTTGGAACAAACTTCCTCTCCATATTAGAATGGCCCCTTCTCTATCTCTTTTCAAATCCTATCTCAGAACATACCTTTACTCCCTAGCTTATAATGTAATGTAATTTTGTCCTATTCTTAGCCTGGCCCCTCCCCTTTTTATTTCTTTGTAGTTATATTAAGTTTTATTTTGTAGTTATCTTAGTTAAGTTTATTTTATTGACATAAAGTTAGGTTAGAGTAAGTTAGTTAAGTAGTTAAGTTTAATTTTATTACCTATTTTATCTTTATTTTTCTTTTCTTTTCTCTTCTATTTAGAGCTTCTCTTTAGGCCTAAGTCATAATATAGGCTATTTAAGATAAGTAAAATTAAGTTTTTTTTCCCCACTTTTATTTGTTTTCTCATTAATTAAAAAAAAAAAAAAAAAACCTCAATTAATTTAAGCTATATTAAGCTTCTTGTTTCTGACTATTTGCTTTGTATTATTATTTTATTGTGTTTTGTTTTGTTTTTATTTTATAGCACTTTGGTTGACTATTGTCTATTGTAAAGTGCTCTACAAATAAATTTGACTTTGACTTTTGACTTTGACTCTCTCTCTCTCGACGACAAATAGGTTACACATTCCCTCATAAAAATAAATCTGTTATATTAACTTGTTTTAAAGTCAATTTTTAAATTGTTGTACAGAATAATTGCACGTGTATTTCTGTAAAATGGGCTCAGCTGTAAGAAATCTTCCGTGTCAGCGCTACTGAGTGCAACGTTAGGCAGGCCTATTCGCACTTGACATCCGTATAAAAAATGTCAACAATATGCGATATGCATCGACTATGTGATGCGGATTACAATGGTCTAGCCTAATTAAGGTTAATTTAGGCCTAATCATTAAGTTCAGTCAACAAAAATATTTGTAGGCCTATATCTGTAGCCTAACTTATAGTGGCCTGTAAAAAGTAGCACAGAGGCCCTAATAAATCTACATTCCATCAACTGCGTTTCCTCTACAGCTGCCGTCCGCCTGTATGCTAGTCGACAGAAAATAGCTTATCTAATCAGTCACCACTTTTGATCGCTAAAGTTAATTGAATTTATCGTGTACTCACATTAAAAGATCATTGGTTTGTTAATTCTTCGACGCAACAGGTCCTCATAACTTTGGCTTCTTCATACTTTCGTTTTCGCTTGTTCCGCGCTGATCACGTGTGCGTGCGCTTGTGGGTGAAGAGGCGTTGGCTACAAGCAGAGCCCGTTTACGGCGAGCCATTCAACCTGCAATTCCAATTGCAAATCCGCTAGGGGCGATCGCGAGTCAGTGGAAAATCAATGGGCGCCTATGAGGTATAAGGCTAAATGTATAATTGTCATATATTTAGGGTTAGATTGCATTTTCTTTTAAGCAACTTTGACATTGATTTCAATCAAAATGAAATTTATTACTAGCTTACATATGACCATCACGTTTCTCATTCTGTGAGCAGTTTTTCCCCTGACTGACTAGCATTCTGCTACTCTATTCTGGTGAATGGCCATAGGGAATGACTTGCTGTGTCACGTCACAGACACTTTGGAAGGGATTTTACAAATTAACAAAAAAGGGCTAAATATATAATGTGTGGAGCGAGAATGAAGTCAAATTACTCTGAACCGCATGCATGAATGCATTTATTCAAGAAAATTGTATCTAAAGAAATACGGCATTTGTGGGTGCAGCTACATAGAACCCAATTCATTCTTCACTTACTAGGCGCAGTACCACCGGACGTAAAAAAGGAGTGCTAATTCTCCCCTATTCTCTGGCAACAAGAATTGAAACCCAAAATCTTGTTGACCCCTGTTGGCTCTTTGTGAGTTGAATCCTGTGTCGACAAACATATAAGAGGCTACTCATACATACTGCTGGACAGTCTGGACAGTTGAGCTTGAGTAGTTATAACTTATAGGCTTAGACAAAGAGCAGTAGCCTATACTTCCAGTCAGTTGCGTCAAGCGACAGAATAATTCATGTACAAGAGTGCCCCCTGGTGGCCAGCAGTATAATAACAATATGGACACAACATGAGCTGTAGAGACATAACTGTGTAGCAGACCTGAGAGTGAAGATCAGAACCAGAGATGAAGCTCCTCTTGCCCAACATCAGTGTCTAATGACCTCATAAATGCTCCACTGACTGTAAAGGCACAAGGGTCTGACTGCCTGACATGTTTATTAGGCTACAAGTCAGAATTCAGTTTAGTAATGACTTTACAGTAGGCTGACTACTTAAAATAGGCTACCTTTCTGAATTCATTTTGATTATCTTTTCAGACTATTTTCTCCGACATCTCACAGCCGCCTGTAAACTTCCGCTGTACGTTTGAACGTGAAGAGTGAACGTGAAGCGTACAGCGGAAGTTTATAGGCGGCTGTGAGATATCGGAGAAAATAGTTCCAGGATTTTCAAAATGCTAAATAAAACACGACAGGAATGTTTTTTCACAACGAGAATTGTTTTGCATGCCCATATAACAGCACTGATGACTCGGTGAGTAGCATATTTGAAAATAACAATGTTTTAGGTGGTTTTAGGGAAAATTGTCAGACATGCACAAAGCTAGCCTGTCTGAAGCAGGAAGGGGGATTCTGAAATAGCCGTATACTCGAGACAGGACCAATCATCCAAATATTGGTGTCAATCGTTCTATTGCACCCTAGACACTCTAGAAAAGGGGCTAAATGTGTTAAAAACCGAACCTCCCCTTTAATCTACACAGAGTCGACCAACTGTACAAAGACTTATGAGGAATGCTTGACAACCTAAAAAACCGTGATTAGATACATCTTCAACTCAACATTTCCAACATAATAACTAGTGGTGGTTTGGCCATATATATATATATATATATATATATATATATATATATATATATATATATATATATATATATATATAGGCAATTCCACGAAAAAGTAAACCTCACCTTAAAACTTTAAGTCTCACCTACATGGACATACAAATTCTTTCAGAAAACTTCCAATACAAAAAAGTATTGTCTCGATGTAAATATTCAACTGAGCAAGTTTCGAAAGGATATCTGTTTGTTAAAATTTTTACCCTATTCAGCTATAATGTAAGTCTATGGAGGGGCTTATAATGGGCATAAGTGGGTGATAACACACACAAAGCTGCAATGCTATCAGTTATTTTTCATTGTTATATTACTATTTCTCTTGTTACAGGTTAAAATCCACCGTTCACAATTGTTTTGTATCGTTTTGGAGGGTTTTTCCAGACGTCACGTCCATAACGTCACATCCATAACGCCATGTCTCCCAATGAAAACCAACTTTTTTTACATTTACATTTGAAATTAAGTCTTTCGCTGTCTTTACTGAGGTGTCCTGTTTGGTATGAATGTAGTAATATTTACATTTCTCTAGAAATTTCACACACTTCACAGCAAAAACTACGCTCTCTCAAAAGTTTGTCCGTTTTTCGTCACGTCCATAACGCAAATTGAAAGGCTCATATTCTTATGATGCAAATCATGATATTCATTTTTTCTGTTTGCCTGTATTCAGCCATGGAGTTTGCAGAGGAATATGAAAAAACATTGTGAAATACTGCTAGGTTTGCGGAGGTTATCTGGCCTTTTGTTCATCAATAATGCACGAAAATGTCACGTCCATAACGCTGGAATTGCCCATATATATATGAGCATTCATAGAGCTTTGTTACAAATTTCTTTGGACAACTGCTTTATCTAATGTTTTATTGTATGTATGATGGTTCTCCTAAACAGGCCAAAGCATGCCTTCACACTGGGGCATATAAATTAACACTCTCCTCCTCAGCCCTTATTATAACCCACAATCCATATCAATTATTTTGATACTTAACGAATTTAAATTGAACTAAAGGGAATTTAATCAGTTCACCAAGATTTCTTTTCTGTGTTAGATGAGAGTATTCTCTGTTCCTTCATGTCCTCCCCTTGGCTGCTTGGTCCCCCTGCCTCTGTGTAGCAGGATAGGATCATCACTCACACCCATTCAGCCTCACCACTAATAATATTGGCAACATATTCCAATTCTCCATGATATCATTTTGACCATATAGACCAGAAAAAAACACCACAACTGTTAAATAAATAATTAGTTTCCTCTACATCATTCTTCTCACATGCCATGCCACTGTTGTGCTTGAAAGGAATACTCAACATTTTTATGATACTGGGTTAACTGGCTAACCCTAGGTCTTACCTGCAGGGGTTACATACTGTATGTATTTTGGCTTATTTTATATTTAGTAATACAAGGCCATTCATTGAGATTTGAATTGACTCAGTTGGCCTACAACAAACTCTAAAATGAAAGATTTTAAGTCCAACTGTTTTGCATAATAGTGCAAGTTAATTTAGTTGATATTGCCTGGGCACCAAACACTTGAAACATCAAAGGCAGATACATAGTATATCTGCATACATATATAGCCCACCACCATACATAAGACACCCCCCCCCCCCCCCCCCATGTAACCATAGGCCTACACATAACAACGTTCCACACCCTTTTTTCTACAGTATGTATCTGGTAATCCATATGAAGCATATAGATATGCACCATTTTCTCTCTGCACTGTCTCTTGCTGATTTAGTTTCCATACTGATATGTTTTAAATGTTATAAATGTAACCACAGTCTCTTGCTCTTTTACTGCTGCTTATAGTTTCCATACTGATGTGTTTTAAATGTTGGATTACAGTAACCAATGTGCTGGTCATGGAGGATGCTTTTATTATGGCCTACACTGCAAACTCTGATCTTGTCTTACATAATAATGAGCTGGTCATGGAGGATGGTTTTATTATGGCCTACACGGCAAACTCTGATCTTGTCTTACATAATAGTGTGCTGGTCATGGAGGATGGTTTTATTATGGCCTACACTGCAAACTCTGATCTTGTCTTACATAATAGTGTGCTGGTCATGGAGGATGCTTTTATTATGGCCTACACAGCAAACTCTGATCTTGTCTTACATAATAGTGTGCTGGTCATGGAGGATGCTTTTATTATGGCCTACACAGCAAACTCTGATCTTGTCTTACATAATAGTGTGCTGGTCATGGAGGATGCTTTTATTATGGCCTACACTGCAAACTCTGATCTTGTCTTACATAATAGTGTGCTGGTCATGGAGGATGCTTTTATTATGGCCTACACAGCAAACTCTGATCTTGTCTTACATAATAGTGTGCTGGTCATGGAGGATGCTTTTATTATGGCCTACACAGCAATCTCTGATCTTGTCTTACATAATAGTGTGCTGGTCATGGAGGATGCTTTTATTATGGCCTACACAGCAAACTCTGATCTTGTCTTACATAATAGTGTGCTGGTCATGGAGGATGCTTTTATTATGGCACCAAACACTTGGAACTGTGTGCGGTAAAGCTGTGTGAACGCCACATTAAAGTCCTCTATGCTGTCATAGACATTAGGCTCTGCTGTACCGTATTACAGTAACCAATGTGCTGGTCATGGAGGATGCTTTTATTATGGCCTACACTGCAAACTCTGATCTTGTCTTACATAATAGTGTGCTGGTCATGGAGGATGCTTTTATTATGGCCTACACGGCAAACTCTGATCTTGTCTTACATAATAGTGTGCTGGTCATGGAGGATGCTTTTATTATGGCCTACACTGCAAACTCTGATCTTGTCTTGCATAATAGTGTGCTGGTCATAGAGGATGGTTTTATTATGGCCTACACTGCAAACTCTGATCTTGTCTTACATAATAGTGTGCTGGTCATGGAGGATGGTTTTATTATGGGCATAAAGCAAACTCTGATCTTGTCTTACATAACAGTGTCCTGGTCATGGAGGATGCTTTTATTATGGCCTACACTGCAAACTCTGATCTTGTCTTACATAATAGTGTGCTGGTCATGGAGGATGCTTTTATTATGGAAACTCTGATCTTGTCTTACATAATAGTGTGCTGGTCATGGAGGATGGTTTTATTATGGCCTACACGGCAAACTCTGATCTTGTCTTACATAATAGTGTGCTGGTCATGGAGGATGGTTTTATTATGGCCTACACGGCAAACTCTGATCTTGTCTTACATAATAGTGTGCTGGTCATGGAGGATGGTTTTATTATGGTCTACACGGCAAACTCTGATCTTGTCTTACATAATAGTGTGCTGGTCATGGAGGATTCTCAATCTGATTCTCAATCTGAGTCTGGTTCCGACTCAGACTCATAATAGTGTGCTGGTCATGGAGGATGCTTTTATTATGGCCTACACTGCAAACTCTGATCTTGTCTTACATAATAGTGTGCTGGTCATGGAGGATGCTTTTATTATGGAAACTCTGATCTTGTCTTACATAATAGTGTGCTGGTCATGGAGGATGGTTTTATTATGGCCTACACGGCAAACTCTGATCTTGTCTTACATAATAGTGTGCTGGTCATGGAGGATGCTTTTATTATGGCCTACACGGCAAACTCTGAACTTGTCTTACATAATAGTGTGCTGGTCATGGAGGATGGTTTTATTATGGCCTACACGGCAAACTCTGATCTTGTCTTACATAATAGTGTGCTGGTCATGGAGGATGGTTTTATTATGGTCTACACGGCAAACTCTGATCTTGTCTTACATAATAGTGTGCTGGTCATGGAGGATGCTTTTATTATGGTCTACACGGCAAACTCTGAACTTGTCTTACATAATAGTGTGCTGGTCATGGAGGATGGTTTTATTATGGCCTACACTGCAAACTCTGAACTTGTCTTACATAATAGTGTACTGGTCATGGAGGATGGTTTTATTATGGCCTACACAGTAAACTCTGATCTTGTCTTACATAAATAGCGCAAGACAGTTAATTTAGTTGATCTTTCCTGGACACCAAACACTTGGAACTGTGTGTGGTAAAGCTGTGTGAGCGCCACATTAAAGTCCTCTATGCTGTCATAGACATTAGGCTCTGCTGTACCGTCTCCTGTCATCTCTAGTATGTAGCTCACTGACACACATGGAATCTGATTCTCATTCTGACTCTCAATCTGATTCTCAATCTGATTCTCAATCTGAGTCTGGTTCCGATTCCGAATCCGACTCTAGTTCTTTCTCACACAGCTGAGAGTGGACCAGTAGTAGTTGGGGATGTTTGCTTTATGCCCATAATAAACTCTTATTATGGGCATAAAGCAAACTCTGATCTTGTCTTACATAACAGTGTGCTGGTCATGGAGGATGCTTTTATTATGGCCTACACTGCAAACTCTGATCTTGTCTTACATAATAGTGTGCTGGTCATGGAGGATGGTTTTATTATGGGCATAAAGCAAACTCTGATCTTGTCTTACATAATAGTGTGCTGGTCATGGAGGATGGTTTTATTATGGCCTACACTGCAAACTCTGATCTTGTCTTACATAACAGTGTCCTGGTCATGGAGGATGCTTTTATTATGGCCTACACTGCAAACTCTGATCTTGTCTTACATAATAGTGTGCTGGTCATGGAGGATGCTTTTATTATGGCCTACACTGCAAACTCTGATCTTGTCTTACATAACAGTGTCCTGGTCATGGAGGATGCTTTTATTATGGCCTACACTGCAAACTCTGATCTTGTCTTACATAACAGTGTGCTGGTCATGGAGGATGCTTTTATTATGGCCTACACTGCAAACTCTGATCTTGTCTTACATAATAGTGTGCTGGTCATGGAGGATGCTTTTATTATGGCCTACACGGCAAACTCTGATCTTGTCTTACATAATAGTGTGCTGGTCATGGAGGATGCTTTTATTATGGCCTACACTGCAAACTCTGATCTTGTCTTACATAATAGTGTGCTGGTCATGGAGGATGCTTTTATTATGGAAACTCTGATCTTGTCTTACATAATAGTGTGCTGGTCATGGAGGATGGTTTTATTATGGCCTACACGGCAAACTCTGATCTTGTCTTACATAATAGTGTGCTGGTCATGGAGGATGCTTTTATTATGGCCTACACGGCAAACTCTGATCTTGTCTTACATAATAGTGTGCTGGTCATGGAGGATGGTTTTATTATGGTCTACACGGCAAACTCTGATCTTGTCTTACATAATAGTGTGCTGGTCATGGAGGATTCTCAATCTGATTCTCAATCTGAGTCTGGTTCCGACTCAGACTCATAATAGTGTGCTGGTCATGGAGGATGCTTTTATTATGGCCTACACTGCAAACTCTGATCTTGTCTTACATAATAGTGTGCTGGTCATGGAGGATGCTTTTATTATGGAAACTCTGATCTTGTCTTACATAATAGTGTGCTGGTCATGGAGGATGGTTTTATTATGGCCTACACGGCAAACTCTGATCTTGTCTTACATAATAGTGTGCTGGTCATGGAGGATGCTTTTATTATGGCCTACACGGCAAACTCTGGACTTGTCTTACATAATAGTGTGCTGGTCATGGAGGATGCTTTTATTATGGCCTACACGGCAAACTCTGATCTTGTCTTACATAATAGTGTGCTGGTCATGGAGGATGGTTTTATTATGGTCTACACGGCAAACTCTGATCTTGTCTTACATAATAGTGTGCTGGTCATGGAGGATGCTTTTATTATGGTCTACACGGCAAACTCTGAACTTGTCTTACATAATAGTGTGCTGGTCATGGAGGATGGTTTTATTATGGCCTACACTGCAAACTCTGAACTTGTCTTACATAATAGTGTACTGGTCATGGAGGATGGTTTTATTATGGCCTACACAGTAAACTCTGATCTTGTCTTACATAAATAGCGCAAGACAGTTAATTTAGTTGATCTTTCCTGGACACCAAACACTTGGAACTGTGTGTGGTAAAGCTGTGTGAGCGCCACATTAAAGTCCTCTATGCTGTCATAGACATTAGGCTCTGCTGTACCGTCTCCTGTCATCTCTAGTATGTAGCTCACTGACACACATGGAATCTGATTCTCATTCTGACTCTCAATCTGATTCTCAATCTGATTCTCAATCTGAGTCTGGTTCCGATTCCGAATCCGACTCTAGTTCTTTCTCACACAGCTGAGAGTGGACCAGTAGTAGCTGGGGATGTTTGCTTTATGCCCATAATAAACTCTTATTATGGGCATAAAGCAAACTCTGATCTTGTCTTACATAATAGTGTGCTGGTCATGGAGGATGCTTTTATTATGGCCTACACTGCAAACTCTGATCTTGTCTTACATAATAGTGTGCTGGTCATGGAGGATGGTTTTATTATGGGCATAAAGCAAACTCTGATCTTGTCTTACATAATAGTGTGCTGGTCATGGAGGATGGTTTTATTATGGCCTACACTGCAAACTCTGATCTTGTCTTACATAACAGTGTCCTGGTCATGGAGGATGCTTTTATTATGGCCTACACTGCAAACTCTGATCTTGTCTTACATAATAGTGTGCTGGTCATGGAGGATGCTTTTATTATGGCCTACACTGCAAACTCTGATCTTGTCTTACATAACAGTGTCCTGGTCATGGAGGATGCTTTTATTATGGCCTACACGGCAAACTCTGATCTTGTCTTACATAACAGTGTGCTGGTCATGGAGGATGCTTTTATTATGGCCTACACTGCAAACTCTGATCTTGTCTTACATAATAGTGTGCTGGTCATGGAGGATGCTTTTATTATGGCCTACACGGCAAACTCTGATCTTGTCTTACATAATAGTGTGCTGGTCATGGAGGATGCTTTTATTATGGCCTACACTGCAAACTCTGATCTTGTCTTACATAATAGTGTGCTGGTCATGGAGGATGCTTTTATTATGGAAACTCTGATCTTGTCTTACATAATAGTGTGCTGGTCATGGAGGATGGTTTTATTATGGCCTACACGGCAAACTCTGATCTTGTCTTACATAATAGTGTGCTGGTCATGGAGGATGGTTTTATTATGGCCTACACGGCAAACTCTGATCTTGTCTTACATAATAGTGTGCTGGTCATGGAGGATGGTTTTATTATGGTCTACACGGCAAACTCTGATCTTGTCTTACATAATAGTGTGCTGGTCATGGAGGATTCTCAATCTGATTCTCAATCTGAGTCTGGTTCCGACTCAGACTCATAATAGTGTGCTGGTCATGGAGGATGCTTTTATTATGGCCTACACTGCAAACTCTGATCTTGTCTTACATAATAGTGTGCTGGTCATGGAGGATGCTTTTATTATGGAAACTCTGATCTTGTCTTACATAATAGTGTGCTGGTCATGGAGGATGGTTTTATTATGGCCTACACGGCAAACTCTGATCTTGTCTTACATAATAGTGTGCTGGTCATGGAGGATGCTTTTATTATGGCCTACACGGCAAACTCTGGACTTGTCTTACATAATAGTGTGCTGGTCATGGAGGATGGTTTTATTATGGCCTACACGGCAAACTCTGATCTTGTCTTACATAATAGTGTGCTGGTCATGGAGGATGGTTTTATTATGGTCTACACGGCAAACTCTGATCTTGTCTTACATAATAGTGTGCTGGTCATGGAGGATGCTTTTATTATGGTCTACACGGCAAACTCTGAACTTGTCTTACATAATAGTGTGCTGGTCATGGAGGATGGTTTTATTATGGCCTACACTGCAAACTCTGAACTTGTCTTACATAATAGTGTACTGGTCATGGAGGATGGTTTTATTATGGCCTACACAGTAAACTCTGATCTTGTCTTACATAAATAGCGCAAGACAGTTAATTTAGTTGATCTTTCCTGGACACCAAACACTTGGAACTGTGTGTGGTAAAGCTGTGTGAGCGCCACATTAAAGTCCTCTATGCTGTCATAGACATTAGGCTCTGCTGTACCGTCTCCTGTCATCTCTAGTATGTAGCTCACTGACACACATGGAATCTGATTCTCATTCTGACTCTCAATCTGATTCTCAATCTGATTCTCAATCTGAGTCTGGTTCCGATTCCGAATCCGACTCTAGTTCTTTCTCACACAGCTGAGAGTGGACCAGTAGTAGCTGGGGATGTTTGCTTTATGCCCATAATAAACTCTTATTATGGGCATAAAGCAAACTCTGATCTTGTCTTACATAACAGTGTGCTGGTCATGGAGGATGCTTTTATTATGGCCTACACTGCAAACTCTGATCTTGTCTTACATAATAGTGTGCTGGTCATGGAGGATGGTTTTATTATGGGCATAAAGCAAACTCTGATCTTGTCTTACATAATAGTGTGCTGGTCATGGAGGATGGTTTTATTATGGCCTACACTGCAAACTCTGATCTTGTCTTACATAACAGTGTCCTGGTCATGGAGGATGCTTTTATTATGGCCTACACTGCAAACTCTGATCTTGTCTTACATAATAGTGTGCTGGTCATGGAGGATGCTTTTATTATGGCCTACACTGCAAACTCTGATCTTGTCTTACATAACAGTGTCCTGGTCATGGAGGATGCTTTTATTATGGCCTACACGGCAAACTCTGATCTTGTCTTACATAACAGTGTGCTGGTCATGGAGGATGCTTTTATTATGGCCTACACTGCAAACTCTGATCTTGTCTTACATAATAGTGTGCTGGTCATGGAGGATGCTTTTATTATGGCCTACACGGCAAACTCTGATCTTGTCTTACATAATAGTGTGCTGGTCATGGAGGATGCTTTTATTATGGCCTACACTGCAAACTCTGATCTTGTCTTACATAATAGTGTGCTGGTCATGGAGGATGCTTTTATTATGGAAACTCTGATCTTGTCTTACATAATAGTGTGCTGGTCATGGAGGATGGTTTTATTATGGCCTACACGGCAAACTCTGATCTTGTCTTACATAATAGTGTGCTGGTCATGGAGGATGGTTTTATTATGGCCTACACGGCAAACTCTGATCTTGTCTTACATAATAGTGTGCTGGTCATGGAGGATGGTTTTATTATGGTCTACACGGCAAACTCTGATCTTGTCTTACATAATAGTGTGCTGGTCATGGAGGATTCTCAATCTGATTCTCAATCTGAGTCTGGTTCCGACTCAGACTCATAATAGTGTGCTGGTCATGGAGGATGCTTTTATTATGGCCTACACTGCAAACTCTGATCTTGTCTTACATAATAGTGTGCTGGTCATGGAGGATGCTTTTATTATGGAAACTCTGATCTTGTCTTACATAATAGTGTGCTGGTCATGGAGGATGGTTTTATTATGGCCTACACGGCAAACTCTGATCTTGTCTTACATAATAGTGTGCTGGTCATGGAGGATGCTTTTATTATGGCCTACACGGCAAACTCTGGACTTGTCTTACATAATAGTGTGCTGGTCATGGAGGATGGTTTTATTATGGCCTACACGGCAAACTCTGATCTTGTCTTACATAATAGTGTGCTGGTCATGGAGGATGGTTTTATTATGGTCTACACGGCAAACTCTGATCTTGTCTTACATAATAGTGTGCTGGTCATGGAGGATGCTTTTATTATGGTCTACACGGCAAACTCTGAACTTGTCTTACATAATAGTGTGCTGGTCATGGAGGATGGTTTTATTATGGCCTACACTGCAAACTCTGAACTTGTCTTACATAATAGTGTACTGGTCATGGAGGATGGTTTTATTATGGCCTACACAGTAAACTCTGATCTTGTCTTACATAAATAGCGCAAGACAGTTAATTTAGTTGATCTTTCCTGGACACCAAACACTTGGAACTGTGTGTGGTAAAGCTGTGTGAGCGCCACATTAAAGTCCTCTATGCTGTCATAGACATTAGGCTCTGCTGTACCGTCTCCTGTCATCTCTAGTATGTAGCTCACTGACACACATGGAATCTGATTCTCATTCTGACTCTCAATCTGATTCTCAATCTGATTCTCAATCTGAGTCTGGTTCCGATTCCGAATCCGACTCTAGTTCTTTCTCACACAGCTGAGAGTGGACCAGTAGTAGCTGGGGATGTTTGCTTTATGCCCATAATAAACTCTTATTATGGGCATAAAGCAAACTCTGATCTTGTCTTACATAACAGTGTGCTGGTCATGGAGGATGCTTTTATTATGGCCTACACTGCAAACTCTGATCTTGTCTTACATAATAGTGTGCTGGTCATGGAGGATGGTTTTATTATGGGCATAAAGCAAACTCTGATCTTGTCTTACATAATAGTGTGCTGGTCATGGAGGATGGTTTTATTATGGCCTACACTGCAAACTCTGATCTTGTCTTACATAACAGTGTCCTGGTCATGGAGGATGCTTTTATTATGGCCTACACTGCAAACTCTGATCTTGTCTTACATAATAGTGTGCTGGTCATGGAGGATGCTTTTATTATGGCCTACACTGCAAACTCTGATCTTGTCTTACATAACAGTGTGCTGGTCATGGAGGATGCTTTTATTATGGCCTACACGGCAAACTCTGATCTTGTCTTACATAACAGTGTGCTGGTCATGGAGGATGCTTTTATTATGGCCTACACTGCAAACTCTGATCTTGTCTTACATAATAGTGTGCTGGTCATGGAGGATGCTTTTATTATGGCCTACACGGCAAACTCTGATCTTGTCTTACATAATAGTGTGCTGGTCATGGAGGATGCTTTTATTATGGCCTACACTGCAAACTCTGATCTTGTCTTACATAATAGTGTGCTGGTCATGGAGGATGCTTTTATTATGGAAACTCTGATCTTGTCTTACATAATAGTGTGCTGGTCATGGAGGATGGTTTTATTATGGCCTACACGGCAAACTCTGATCTTGTCTTACATAATAGTGTGCTGGTCATGGAGGATGCTTTTATTATGGCCTACACGGCAAACTCTGATCTTGTCTTACATAATAGTGTGCTGGTCATGGAGGATGGTTTTATTATGGTCTACACGGCAAACTCTGATCTTGTCTTACATAATAGTGTGCTGGTCATGGAGGATTCTCAATCTGATTCTCAATCTGAGTCTGGTTCCGACTCAGACTCATAATAGTGTGCTGGTCATGGAGGATGCTTTTATTATGGCCTACACTGCAAACTCTGATCTTGTCTTACATAATAGTGTGCTGGTCATGGAGGATGCTTTTATTATGGAAACTCTGATCTTGTCTTACATAATAGTGTGCTGGTCATGGAGGATGGTTTTATTATGGCCTACACGGCAAACTCTGATCTTGTCTTACATAATAGTGTGCTGGTCATGGAGGATGCTTTTATTATGGCCTACACGGCAAACTCTGGACTTGTCTTACATAATAGTGTGCTGGTCATGGAGGATGGTTTTATTATGGCCTACACGGCAAACTCTGATCTTGTCTTACATAATAGTGTGCTGGTCATGGAGGATGGTTTTATTATGGTCTACACGGCAAACTCTGATCTTGTCTTACATAATAGTGTGCTGGTCATGGAGGATGCTTTTATTATGGTCTACACGGCAAACTCTGAACTTGTCTTACATAATAGTGTGCTGGTCATGGAGGATGGTTTTATTATGGCCTACACTGCAAACTCTGAACTTGTCTTACATAATAGTGTACTGGTCATGGAGGATGGTTTTATTATGGCCTACACAGTAAACTCTGATCTTGTCTTACATAAATAGCGCAAGACAGTTAATTTAGTTGATCTTTCCTGGACACCAAACACTTGGAACTGTGTGTGGTAAAGCTGTGTGAGCGCCACATTAAAGTCCTCTATGCTGTCATAGACATTAGGCTCTGCTGTACCGTCTCCTGTCATCTCTAGTATGTAGCTCACTGACACACATGGAATCTGATTCTCATTCTGACTCTCAATCTGATTCTCAATCTGATTCTCAATCTGAGTCTGGTTCCGATTCCGAATCCGACTCTAGTTCTTTCTCACACAGCTGAGAGTGGACCAGTAGTAGCTGGGGATGTTTGCTTTATGCCCATAATAAACTCTTATTATGGGCATGAAGCTAAACTCTGATCTTGTCTTACATAACAGTGTGCTGGTCATGGAGGATGCTTTTATTATGGCCTACACTGCAAACTCTGATCTTGTCTTACATAATAGTGTGCTGGTCATGGAGGATGGTTTTATTATGGGCATAAAGCAAACTCTGATCTTGTCTTACATAATAGTGTGCTGGTCATGGAGGATGGTTTTATTATGGCCTACACTGCAAACTCTGATCTTGTCTTACATAACAGTGTCCTGGTCATGGAGGATGCTTTTATTATGGCCTACACTGCAAACTCTGATCTTGTCTTACATAATAGTGTGCTGGTCATGGAGGATGCTTTTATTATGGCCTACACTGCAAACTCTGATCTTGTCTTACATAACAGTGTCCTGGTCATGGAGGATGCTTTTATTATGGCCTACACGGCAAACTCTGATCTTGTCTTACATAATAGTGTGCTGGTCATGGAGGATGCTTTTATTATGGCCTACACTGCAAACTCTGATCATGTCTTACATAATAGTGTGCTGGTCATGGAGGATGCTTTTATTATGGCCTACACGGCAAACTCTGATCTTGTCTTACATAATAGTGTGCTGGTCATGGAGGATGCTTTTATTATGGCCTACACTGCAAACTCTGATCTTGTCTTACATAATAGTGTGCTGGTCATGGAGGATGCTTTTATTATGGAAACTCTGATCTTGTCTTACATAATAGTGTGCTGGTCATGGAGGATGGTTTTATTATGGCCTACACGGCAAACTCTGATCTTGTCTTACATAATAGTGTGCTGGTCATGGAGGATGCTTTTATTATGGCCTACACGGCAAACTCTGATCTTGTCTTACATAATAGTGTGCTGGTCATGGAGGATGGTTTTATTATGGTCTACACGGCAAACTCTGATCTTGTCTTACATAATAGTGTGCTGGTCATGGAGGATGCTTTTATTATGGTCTACACGGCAAACTCTGAACTTGTCTTACATAATAGTGTGCTGGTCATGGAGGATGGTTTTATTATGGCCTACACTGCAAACTCTGAACTTGTCTTACATAATAGTGTACTGGTCATGGAGGATGGTTTTATTATGGCCTACACAGTAAACTCTGATCTTGTCTTACATAAATAGCGCAAGACAGTTAATTTAGTTGATCTTTCCTGGACACCAAACACTTGGAACTGTGTGTGGTAAAGCTGTGTGAGCGCCACATTAAAGTCCTCTATGCTGTCATAGACATTAGGCTCTGCTGTACCGTCTCCTGTCATCTCTAGTATGTAGCTCACTGACACACATGGAATCTGATTCTCATTCTGACTCTCAATCTGATTCTCAATCTGATTCTCAATCTGAGTCTGGTTCCGATTCCGAATCCGACTCTAGTTCTTTCTCACACAGCTGAGAGTGGACCAGTAGTAGCTGGGGATGTTCACTCTGTTCAGTTCCACAACATCTCCCACTGTCCTGTTTAGAAAGGTGTCCCCTGGAACAACCCCGGTCGGTCACTACAAAGGCCGTGTGGTGGCTGCTCTCTAAGTCACAGTCATCCCGCATCTTCTTTTGCAGCGGTTCCTCCACCGTGTCAAACCACCTCAGATTGTCTGTGTTTCTCTGTGGAGCCACGTTGGTGAGGGTGAATGTGGACTCGGCCTGGTCCTGCTCGTAATTGTAGCCGTTGGGGTAGACGTGACCTCTGTCGCAGCCTGAGCCCAGATAGTCCTCGTTTAAAGACTGCTTGGCCCCAAACACAGTCCTCTCATCAGCCATCAAAACACACACACACACACACACACACACACACACACACACACACACACACAGTCCTCTCATCAGCCATCTCTGACACATCGCCAAGCTGCAGGTCACATAACACACAGCAGAGGGCAGGAGAGAGTCAGAATAGGTCAAGAAACACACACACACACACACACACACACACACACACGCACACACACACACACACACACACACACACAGCACACTCAGCCAACATCATCCAGCTGCGTCTCATCTAAAACGCCCAGTCCTCACTAAACCGCCCTCACACAGTACTGCCCCTTACTTCGTCACTGTCAACGTGCTGCTTTGTTATTGAACATCCGGGTTCTCATGTGCTATCGCTAGCCTCGATAGATAGGAAAGTGAAAGCATTTGGCGACTCGTTTGTAGCCTATTTTGTACAGAGTAAAGTTCGTGAAAATGACTCTTATTCCGATTGTAAAAGGAGTATTTGCAATATTTAAGTCATGCAGATTGTTTGATGTCAAACGGAAAAAGAGTTAACAGGACACGTAGGCCTACATCAACCAAATATTTTTCGGTGTATCCCTACGTAATACCAGTGAATACACTCAATGAGGCCCCTTCCTTTACATTACAGATAGCCTACTGACTGAAACCGCAGAGCTCGTAAGTCACGCGGCACGTCCCTCTACGTTATAGTATGATAACGATAACACAAAAACAGTTTTATTCCGCCATTGAGACCATACAGAAAACTTGCACTTTCTAGGTTGCATGTTGAACGTCACTTACGAGCTGGGGTCACTTCTATGCCGCCCCCACCACCTTTAGCACACATTGGATGATTAAATAAAACAAAATTGTAACTCTCAAACAGTTTATTTCAAACAAACATGAACAGTGAAGTTTAGTTTATTGGTTTATTTGACAGGGGCCATGTACCAGTTAGCTACAAAGCTATTTTACATCTGTGGACATATTAAAACACATTTCAGACCGGCATAACAAATAAATAAATAAATAAGCAATAAATAAACAAAATCAAAAAAAATACCAAAAACACATTAGGTATAGACCAGAATAGCAAATAAATAAAAAACATGAATAAACAAAATAAGAAATAAAGAATGAATAAAACTGGATTAAAGCTGTGGCTCAAGGTCAGGAATCAGCTTAGCAGTGTTAAGTTTCTCTCCTTTTCCCTAGTTTCTCTTCTTTCTTTTTCAAACTGAACAAATAAAATCCTTAAACTTCAGATACTATTATATTATATTGCAAACATATCCCCCAATCCTCTCTCTCTCTCAAAAAAAAGAAGCATGTCTCAGAACACAAAACAAAAAAAGCCTGAGATATCCCTACCCCCAGTTTTAGAGATAAGAAATTAGAACTTACACCTTGCTCTGTTAAGGATATGGTATTATTAACTAATTTGCATTAACTTCAAGGATTTCAGGACAATTTGTGGTCAGATACATTAAAATGCTGTGCAGTGAGTTGGGAGACTGGCTGGACTGTGTGTGTTTTAGCAATCATCTTCATGATCACCCAATATGTATGAGTAGAGAGGAAATTATGGATACAGTATATAATTGGCTTAATATTAAGATATTTGTTGTTTTTGGTCCAAAGCCAACCACTTCGCACTGCTCTCACACATGCCATTAGCAAGACCTGTAGCAAATTGATGGTCAGTCAGATGAGTGGCTCAAGAGTTACACAGGGAGGCTACGCTGGATGCATGAAGTGAAAGTCACTTCTGCCGTAACAATTAACTTCCACTGTGATCAATGGAACTGGTTACACCACAGAAGGCAGTGCAGTGAACATCCTAAAAACAAAATAGACCACTTTTTCATGTGCTCATGATATAAATTGACTTAATGTCAATGTAAAGCATCCTGTGTCGTCCACGGGTTTTGCATGGAATAGACACACAGGGTAACAGACAGGCCTTCCATGCATTAATAGATAGATGTTGGCAAATGGCAAAGTACATTCTTTAATACCTTTCTCTGCTCAATGCTTCAAGGGTGGGACCAACATGCGTTAACGGCGAGGGCAAGAAAGCTGTTCCAGCTTGTTCTGTTGGGGTACAGAGAGAGAGAGAGAGAGGGTGAGGTTTAACTACCAGCTTCATGAGCATACAATATGAGCAGAGAGGAAAATACTCAATTTCTTTTGTATAACTTATTGCTATGTGGGCAAATGGTAAAGTACAATCTCTAATACTGTACCTCTCCATGCATGCGGCCTCCAGGGTTTGGCTGACAGGTGCCACAGATGTGCTACGTTGACCTGTAGGGCTACAGGAAAGGGGGGGGGGGGGGGGGGGGTAGTGGGAAAGGTATTGGGACCACCCAATATGTATGAGTAGTGAGGAAATTATGAATACAGTATATAATACTTCAGTAGGGATCCCTGCAGCAGCTGTTGGCACCACCACCTCCAAATAGACAACATATCAACCTGTACAGTAAAAAGATGAACTATGCATATGAATATTGCATATTCAATTTCTACGCCGAGAGGAGCTAGAGCGAGGCGAAGCGGTCATCAATCGACCTAAAAACTGTTGTACAATCACCACAATGACTCTTAAGCTGCTAAATAAAGGTAAATTGAACTAAAAATGTTAGTATAGTAGTGTAGCATAGTTGCCTTTTAAAGGTCTCCATAGCTTTTTACAAGGTTATAGTACCTGTACTGGCAATGTACAGAGATGTAGTCCTTTCCTTCAATAGCTAAGTGTATATGGTGAACGTTAACTGTAGGCTCCAAATAGGATGGCTGGAATATTAAAAAAACATATATTCCACTACATATTCTTTTAAGATTCAGAAAACTCACCTCCCCAAAATCACACGTCTTTTCCAGTGTGGCGTACATTGCATACTGAAAAAAACAAACAAACAAACAAACAAAAAACATCAGGACCTGTTAGTTGGTCTGCAAACGCAATATCAGTAATCATTTTGTAAAATATTGTAGGCTCTCTCACCATCAACATATATACCCCACAGCTGTTGCTTTGGTACTGGCAAGATGCACCCTGTAATTGAGAAAAAAGAACGCAATATCTTAACAATGATTATCATTAAATGATGGCTGTATACAGATCTCCATCCTCAATAGCTTTGATTATGTCATCAAATCACAGTTAACAATCAAGACTGTAGCAGTGTAAGCAACTTGACTAAATGCAAAGATTTGCAGGTACACATTTTACCTCATCAGCCAAACAATTCATAACGTTAGCATACTTTCACAGTTCAGGTTTAATATCTGTGCACAGGTCCATGGCGCCGTTGTGCTTAACCACGTTAACCTTGCTTCTCAATCGTATCGTATTTCATGATGACTGTATACAGATCTCCACCCTCAATAGCTTTGATTATGTCATCAAATCACAGTTAACAATCAAGACTGTAGCAGTATAAGCAACTTGACTAAATGCAAAGATTTGCAGGCACACATTTGACCTCATCAGCCAAACAATTCATAACGTTAGCATACTTTCACAGTTCAGGTTTAATATCTGTGCACAGGTCCATGGCGCTGTTGTGCTTAACCACGTTAACCTTGCTTCTCAATCGTATCGTATTTCAAATAACAGTTTTGTTTAGCACTTATATTATGGGGTACTTTCTTTTAGGTAGCGTTAGCTGCTAAGTGTACACCACATACAGTAGGACGAGAGAAGAGAACACGACCCTAACGTTAGCTGCTAACGTTAACGTTATATCTGTCTGTCGAATTCGAATGCAATTAAGATTACAAACTTAATGTCAGTAACCTGACTCCCGCGCAGATGAATGAATACACGAGTGTCTGCGAAAGCTAGGCTACAATGTCAGTGCATGTTGTCGAAATAAACAATATAGCCAACTTACCAACATCATTTTCCTAGCAAGATGTCACCATTGCTGACCACGAGTTAGAGCGGTGTGCACCATAGCTTTCAGAAATGGATTTGAGAATGACATCATACCCAGTGTCCCTTGCGAAATTCTTCACGATTGGCCAATCTGCAAATTCTTGGAACGCCCATGGGCGTGCTGGCATTAAGGCGGAACCGTCAATACTGCAGCTGGACCCTTCTCCACTCAGCAGCCATTCCTGAAAGATCATCAAGCTGCAGTTCACACAACACACACCAGAGGGCAGCACAGAGTCAGAGATAAATCAAGACACACACAAGCACACACACACACACACACACACACACACACACAAAGAACACTCAATAGTCATTCCTCACAGATTGTCACGCTGCTGTTCACACAGCACACAACAGAGGGCACAAGAGAGTCATATATAAGTCAAGACATGCCTCTCTTGCTTCTATGAACTTCTAAACGATTTGATCATGAAGTTCTTCTTATTCTCTCTCTCTCTCTCTCTCTCTCCACACACACACACAGACACACACACACAGCTTCTAGACCAACCTGGGGCTCGATCATGAAGTTATTCTTCCTCTCCACGTGCTTGTGAGCTTTAAACAGGAACGCTGATTAGACAGGGATCCTGTTGTGGGTGTCGTAGAGCGTGGCGAACCTGTAGATATTCTTGTACTTCTGACAGATCTGCTGGTACCTGTCTGGGTGATTCTGGTCTGTCAGCACAGTAGGAGGGATGTTGGCCATGAAGAACTGAGGACAAGACTTAGCAAAGGACTCAACCACCTCCCCCTCCACCAATGAGATGAGAGCCAGCAGCACCAGCGGACCAATCAGCTTCATGATGATGATGATGATGATGATGATGATGATGACTGACGAGGATCGTGGCGATGACCAGAGTTTTCTGCAAGAATTGTAAATTGCCTCCCTTTCAGTGCCAGGCCCTTAGAATAAGCTTAACCCCCCTAGCGGTGCACAGAAGATTACATGGAGGCCCTGATCTGATCAGTATGTGGCCTGTACAACCACACACACATCAGTGTTTCCTGCTGAAAATAAGTTAGTTGGGTTGTAGCACACGTGTACAGGGAGTTGGGGTATGTTAGTTGTTATCAGAGACTAGTGACTACTAGACTACCTCTGGAAAGGTTATGCTGTGCTGTTAAATATGATACATGAGAAAAGACAGAGACACAGAAGACCCTAGAATGCCCTATAATCAGAATGAGACCCAAGCAGACAGATACATGTGGATGATTCTGTAAGGGCAAAAAATATCATAGGGCGTTTAAAACAGGGTTGTCAAACATAACCTTTAACATCATTTCTGATTAAAATACTTGAAATTTCCTTGAGACACTTCCTGTGTCTCTTGTTGCTATATCAGGGCAGTCGACAAGTGAAATGTCCACACCCCCAGTCTTCAAACACACTCTCCTGTCTTCATTTACACACCCACACACCCCTGTCTTCACTTACAACCCCCCCCCACCACACACACACACACACCACTGTCTTCACCTCCATCCCCCCCCCCACACACACACACACCACCCACACACCACTGTCTTCACACACACACACCACTGTCTACACACACACACACACACACACACACACAGCTGTCACCACTGGTAACGGAAGTTCCAAGACAATCGGAGGAAGAAAAATGATTTTAAAAAAGTGGAAGTACTGAATGGTGAATAATAAAAAAAATAAATTCTGAATTCAAAAGCACTAGCACCACACTTGGTGTCAAGAGAGATTCAGTCGTAACGATGTTTCAATGTCTAGACAACATTTCAATGGACTACTGAATTGACACTCTGTGTCAGAAGGATTTCAGTCACAGGTTACAATATATTAACATAGAGAACATTTTTTATTAACAGAACTTTGAACTGAAACTCACTTTTAGGAGGTTGTATTTTTGCCAGCGTCTCTCTCTCTCTCTCTCTCTCTCTCTCTCTCTCTCTCTGTCTGTCTGTCTGTTTATCTGTTTTTAACATAACTCAAAAAGTAGGCTACTGCACCGATTTGGATGAAATTTTCGGACAATGTGCAGAACACCTTCTGTGACCACATTGTCTTGGCAGAGATCGATTTTGGTGGCAAGAACCCAAGTGTAACCGGTCGTTACCCTCTGCGTTGTGATTTGTAGGAATGACGCAACACAGCTGATTTGCCTTTTCAGTCTTTACTTGGAAACTGCAACAATGGGTCAGAATAAGATGCAAAACAAAGTAGATGTTAGATTGTGGGCCTGCATCTGCAGCATTGCAGAAACACTTCCTGCTTAACTAATCAATTTAATCAACACTTTCTGCTTAACTAAAGTTGTACAAACTGATTGTACATTAACCATTACATGTTCTAATGTTATGGAGTGTGTCAATAAAATGAATAAAATAAATTCCAAAAGGGAAAAATGTCTTATAAAATGTACAAAATGTGGTGTGAATGTGTGTTAATATCCTGAGGGAAACTAGTCTACTACCCATTTCTACCTCATATCAAATTCAATATGGATTCCCAAAAAGGAGATCATATAATGTACAGTAGAAACACAAAAATATACAGAGAGTAAAAATATACTGGAAACTAATCCAAAATAAAATAAATCTGACTTATAACGTCAAGAGAAAACACTGCTTCATCCATTCTCACTCAAACACACACACACTAGTCTCTGTAGAGAACAACACACACACCGAGGAGAGGAAGACAAGAACAGACACTTATACACACACGCGCATTAGTATTTGTAGAATACCACACACACACACACACACACACACACACACACACACACATTAGTCTCTGTAGAATACTACACACACACACTACTCTCTGTGGAATGCTATACAAGTACACACCTATATATACTGTGGTGGTTTTTTCCCCAATCACCATTGCTCAAGTGGTACCTAGGAAGGTTATAATATGTTCAGAATGTTGTTCATTCTAAGGCCTAGTGGGTCTGTGTGTATCTCTATGAAGGTTTGGTTCTAGGAATGGAGAAACTAGGCGATCACCTAGGGCCAGGGGCGGTCCTACCCTCTTTGGTGCCCTGGGCGAACACCTTATCTGCCCCCCCCCCCCCCCCCAAAAAAAAAAACACATAATAATAATAATAATAATAATCATCATCATTATTATTATAAAATATAATAAAAATGACGCAGCACACCTCATCATATTATCATGGCCTAGAACAAGAGGATAAAAATAATAAGACAAAGTTATATGGCCATTGCTGCCAATTTCCATTTTATTTTTTGCAAAACTCATATGGTACTTATGGTAGCTATTAGTTACTCTACTATATGCATGTCTAGCTTCTAAGGCAAAGGAGAAGATCTGAACCCCAAACCCCTCCCCTTTCTTGTGTGTGAGACTTCAGCACTGAAGTCTGAAAGCAGGCAGGGCCTTCGCAACAAGGCAGGCAAACCAGGCAATTGCCTGGGGCCCCAGGCTGAAAGGGGCCCCTAAGATTGACTGTTTAATCAATTTAGTAGTTATGTTGGTGGTGTTTTTCAACAAAAAATGACTTTAAACTGGAGTCAGACAACTGTTCAATACAGATAATTATATTGATGATGTTTGAAAATTATAACAATGTGGTTCATGTAAGTATTTACGGGGTGAAGGGCCCCCATGTCCTGTTTGCTTGGAACGGCCTTGAATGCAGGCAAACCTTAAGGGATTTGGGGTGTTCATTTTCTGCAAATGGGTGATAGAAAACTCTTCTGTTCAAATTATAGGTCTATATCATAATGTGTAGTGATTGTTTTGGTTTAGTTTTATTTTTTGAGCTCTTGGTATAAGATGGAACTCCAGCAGCTAAGTTTATAACACCAGATAAAGATATTATAAAATGGGGGGCGATCTTTACACTGAAATCGAACGCCCTAATTCTCAAGCAAATACATTACAGGTGGCACCAATGCATGCCCCTGGATGTCTACTTTAATTTGATACCAAATACTTCTATTGTAGGCGCAGATATACCAGTAACAAAGCTTCTGAAAGACAATGAAGCAAAACCGGATCACTCGCGATTGTAATTTTCGGCGCTCGCGTGCGCAATAATAATTTTAAAAAGTGTGCCCGTGATGCCGCCCTCACGACGATGCCGCCCTGGGCGACCGCCCACATGAAAACCGCTCCTGCCTAGGGCACCAAATATATATTGCTCAAGTGGTACCTAGGAATGTTATAGTATGTTCAGAATGTTGTTCATTCTAAGGCCTAGTGGGTCTGTGTGTATCTCTATGAAGGTTTGGTTCTAGGAATGGAGAAACTAGGCGATCACCTAGGGCACCACAATATCAGGGGGACATCACATCACATTACATTTATTACTTTATTTTCATTATTTAGTTTCTCACTTATGTTTCTAGAAAAGAGGC
>JAODXP020000033.1:31081946-31086946 GCA_027497455.2 Sardinella longiceps | reverse complement strand
GTTCTTTGAGTTCAGTTATGTTTGAGTTTGCTCTTTATATTTTGTTTGAGTTCTGTTCTGTTGACCTCACCTAGGCCTAGAACCCGTTTTGTTGATTTAAAATATTTTTCATTATGATTTTTGTTAAAAATAAATTTTTGCTTAAAATTTGAACTGCTTCTCTGTGCCTAACTGCTTGGTCCCTCACATGTGGTGTCAGAAGTGGGATCAGTAGTAGGAGAGCAGTTTCATTTTTTTTTCCTTTTCTTTTTTTTCTGATTTTTTTTTTTTTTTTTTTTTTTTCCTTCGGACTTCCACATTCCATCCATGCCATGATGATGACTGGAAGGGGAAGAGGAACCAGACGAGGCCAACTCCAGGATCCCAGAGTGTTACCTGATGAAGTAGAGGTCAGTGATGAAGAAGAGAAGCGGGGAGCTGTGAGTGGAACAAAAGACCCGGAAGTGAGCGGCAGCGGCCATGAACCGACGCTTACAGACCTAGTTGGCATTCTGCACGCTCATATGGCTGAGCAGAAGGAGCAAGAGGCCCAGAGGAGCAGAGAAGCCAACCAGCAGTGGAAAACAATCAAGGAACTCCAAGAACAGTTCAGCCACCTAAGCCAGACACTCCAGGACCAGTCTACCCCAACCTCGGGTGAGCTCGAGGAGCGACATCAAAGAGAGCCTGAACCAGTCAGACCAAAGTTGGGGTCCAAGCATCTGCAGTCCGTGTCATTAGCTTGCCCTGAAGGCCCTACAGAAGCCGGCCCCCGGGCATCACACCGGTTCAGGGGGGATGATGATGATGAAGATGATTATGGCCATGGCCACCACAGGTCAGATCGCTTCAGTCATTCTTTTCGTCCAAAGTTACAAAAATTGACAGATGAAGACGATATTGAACACTTTTTAATCACATTTGAAAGAATTGCTAAAGCCTGTCGGTGGCCCAGAGTCGATTGGTCTTTTCACCTTATCCCTCTCCTGACGGGGAAAGCCCGCGGTGCTTATGTGCACATGGATGTTGGTGACTCCGAAGACTACAATAAGGTAAAGGCAGCTATTCTAACAAAGTATGATGTCACCCCAGAGTCTTATAGGTTGAAGTTCCGCTGCCTGGACGTGGACCCTGGTGAAAGCCCTAAGGAGCTCTATGTGAGGCTGAAGGAGCTATACCAGAAGTGGATCCTGCCAGACGATAAGACTGTGGAAGAGGTGAGTGAGATGTTGATCCTGGAGCAGTATCTTCGCATGGTGTCCCCTGAGCTACAGGTCTGGTTGAAGGAGCATGACCCACAGTCAGCCTTGGAGGCTGCAACTCTGGCTTCCACCTATGTCTCTGCCAGGAGGAAAGACCAGCCCTGGAGCTACATGTCCTGGAAGACCGGCAGGGATGCCCGGAGACCAAACACCTACCATCAGCCTCAGAGGCCGCCTGTGAATGTGAGTAGACCATCTAATAGAGACTTCTCTAGTTCTGGTCCTAACAGGAGACCACCAGTCTGCTATCTGTGTGGCCAGGAAGGCCATACCAAACCGTTGTGCCCCAAGAATCCGGCAAAGCTGACCCAGGTGTGCTGTGTGCCCAAGAGAGAACCAGCTCTAACTAACCAGTCCAGGCAGCTTGTGTCGATTGAGGTAAACGGCAGAATGGCAGTGGCTCTCCTTGACACTGGCAGTGACCAGACGCTGATCCAGCCACAGTACGTCCAGCCCAGCGAGGTGAGCATGACTGAAACTGTGTCCATCCGTTGTGTTCACGGGGATGAGAAGCGCTTACCTACAGCAGATGTCTACATTAAGGTATGTGACCAGACTTACCTGTTGACCGTAGGAGTGGCAGCCAACTCACCTTTTGAGGCCATTCTGGGTCGTGACATCCCTATCTTACTTGACCTGTTGCAGTCCAGTGTGTCCTGTAACGTTGCCATCACACGTTCTCAAGCAAAGATAACTGAAGATGTCTCCCCTTCTCTTAGTACCCTACCCTTCTTTGACGCAGACATTGAGGCGGTTCCTGGAAAACAGCGCAAGTCGCGCCGACAGAGGAGGTGTGAGAAGTTCGCAGGGACGCCATTGAAGCCCATCGGGGAGGGCGTTCCAGAGCTGCCGTTGGGGTTCCAGGTGCCGGCTGACATCGGGAAGAAGCAGGGTGATGATCCTGGTCTCCGTAAACTATTCCAGCAGGTGGAGTCGAGTGAGGGCCAGGAGGAAGTTGTTCAAGGAAAGCGGTATGTGCTAAAGCAGGGGGTGCTGTATCGGCGTCAGGGGAGCCATGACCAGCTGGTGGTGCCTGAAGAAGCGCGCAACCTGGTGTTGAGCTTGGGTCATGATATACCCTGGGCTGGCCACTTGGGGAGACGGAAGACCAGGGCTCGCATCGGGAAGCACTTCTTCTGGCCCGGAATAAGAGCAAATGTTGACCAGTTCTGCAGAAGCTGTCCTGAATGCCAGAAGACCACCCTCAGAGCTCCATGCAAGGTACCGCTACAACCCCTACCTCTCATTTGCACACCGTTTGAACGTTTGGGGATGGATATAGTAGGCCCTGTGGAAAAAAGCAAGTCCGGCAACCGTTTCATGTTGGTGGTGACAGATTATGCTACCAGGTACCCGGTAGTGTTTCCACTAAAGTCAGTTAAGGCCAGACACGTTGCATCTTGCCTTGTCCAGTTGTTTGCACGTGTCGGGTTTCCCCGGGACATTTTAACCGATCAAGGTACTAATTTTATGTCCAAGTTGTTAAAACAAGTGTACCGGTTGCTGGGCATCAGGAGCCTACGTACCACCCCCTACCATCCGCAAACAGGTGGCCTCACCGAACGCTTCAATCAAACGCTGAAGCAGATGCTGCGGAAGTTTGTTGACGACACAGGGTCTGACTGGGACCAGTGGCTCCCCTTCCTCCTTTTTGCGTATAGGGAGGTACCCCAAGCCTCAACTGGCTTTTCACCCTTTGAGCTCTTGTATGGGTTTGAGGTAAGGGGGCCCCTATCGCTCCTTCGCGATATCTGGGAAGGGGGGGAGGGGAGGGACGTGCCTGTTAATGTTGCAGCTTATGTCCTACAGATGCGGGAGAGGCTCCAGAAGATGTCATCCTTGGCGCAAGAGCACATGGCCCAAGCCCAGAGAGGACAAAAGGCTTGGTACGACCGTTCAGCACGCCAACGTAACTTCGCACCAGGTCAAAAGGTCCTTGTCATGCTCCCTAGCCATGAGAGTAAGCTGTTGGCTAAATGGCAAGGCCCCTTTGAGGTCCAAGAGAAGATCGGGCCCACCACCTACCGCATCTCAGCCCCAGGTCAGCGTCGATCCAGCAGGGTCCTGCACGTTAACCTATTGAAAGAGTGGGTGTCTAGACCTGAAAAAGGGGCGGAGTCCATGCTGATCAGACGGGTCGTGGAAGAAGATGAAGACGAGGAACAATACTTACCAAAGATGGTGCCACTGGAACTTGAGTTTCAGCACTTATCCGCAGATCGACAGAAAGAGGTGAGAGCTCTCTGTGATCCTGAGATTTTTTCTGAACTGCCTGGACTAACCCATGTTGTGTCCCATGACATTGTCCTGAAAGAAGACGCGGCTGTGAGGCGCATGAGCTACCGTGTTCCTGAGCGGCTGTTGGGTCCCCTGAAGGAGGAAGTTGACCAAATGCTGTCCCTGGGCATCATAGAACCATCTAAGAGTGAATGGTGCCATCCGGTAGTATTGGTGCCGAAGAAAGATGGCTCCATCAGGTTTTGCATCGATTTTCGTTATCTTAACTCTGTTTCCAAATTCGATTCTTATCCCACACCCAGAATTGATGAGCTGATCGACCGCCTGGGAAAGGCCCGCTACCTGACGACCATTGATCTCTGCAAAGGGTATTGGCAGATAGCGTTGACTGAGAGATCCCGTGAGCTGACGGCGTTCCGAACACCTTGGGGTCTGTTTCAGTTTAGAGTTCTCCCGTTTGGCTTCCATGGGGCACCAGCGTCCTTCCAACGCTTGATGGACCAGGTGTTGGACGGGCTGTCGGAGTTCGCAGGGGCGTACCTTGATGATGTCGTAATCTACAGTACCTCCTGGGCCCAACATCTTGAACATCTGCAGGTGGTGTTCAGACGACTTCAAGAGGCAGGTTTGACGATCAACCCAGGCAAATGCGCCTTTGCTAAGGCTGAAATCGAATACCTGGGGTTTGTCATTGGGAATGGTGAGGTCAAGCCCCAGGTAGCAAAAGTGCAAGCCATTCAGAACTGTCCTCTGCCGAAAACCAGGAAGCAGTTAAGATCTTTCCTTGGGATGGCTGGGTTTTATAACCGTTTTATACCCAATTTCTCTTCCAGAGCGGCACTCCTCACAGATATGGTGGGCTCCAGGTGCCCCAGCCAGGTGCGATGGACCACAGAGGCGGAGACCGCATTCCGGGATTTGCAGCAGGCGTTAAGTAACAAGCCAGTATTGTTCAGCCCTGACTTTGAACAGGAGTTTGTCTTACAGACGGATGCTTCGGAAAGGGGGCTTGGCGCTGTTCTACTGCAGGGACCAGCAGATGACCGTCGACCCGTTGCATTCATCAGTAGGAAGCTCTTTCCACGTGAGTCACGCTATTCCACGATTGAAAAGGAATGCCTCGCTGTTAAATGGGCCCTAGACTCCCTCAGGTACTACTTGCTGGGACGCCAATTCACTCTGGAGACGGACCACAAGGCGTTGGCTTGGATGCAGAGGATGAAAGACACCAATAGTAGAGTGACTCGGTGGTACCTCGCAATGCAGCCATTCCACTTCACCATTCAGCATGTCCCGGGACGAGTGAACGTGACGGCGGACTACCTCTCCCGCTGTCCTAGTCCAGACCTGGAAGGGGGGGAGGATGTGACGACCGGCTCCGCGGCCGCACATTGAAACAGGTGGCAGAGCACCGTGCATTACACACACACCGCATTACACTCCCATACTTCATTTAATTCATATATTTAAGTTCGGTTTTCGTTGTTCATATCTTTAGCCATATTAAAACCCACTCATTAT
>JAODXP020000033.1:31061946-31074446 GCA_027497455.2 Sardinella longiceps | reverse complement strand
AGGATGATTATCAACTAAATGAGGCCATGAGAATCATAACAGGAGCAACAATATCAACACCCCCAGCATAGCTCATTTTAATGAGTGCCCCACCCCGCTGAAGAGCATAAAAACAATAAACACAAACAACTAATTTGAACCAAACAAGACTAGTGAGCAAATCTGCCAGGAGGAGGCCATTTTGTCCTCTGTACATATTAGAACTCTCTATCTCTCTTTCTCTTCAACACACACACACACACACACACACACACACACACACACACACACACACACACACACACACACACACACACACACACACACACAAATATCCAATAAAACCCATGGACACACCATACCATAGCAGATATTCAAAGTGATCATACAATCCAATAATGTCATTAGAATAAAAATACTGTTTTAACACTCACACTTCCTCAGTTCTGGTTTGATTCTGCCATTTTCTCCATGCTGATACCTTTAGAGGGGAGAGAGAAAGAGAACACAGGAGAACTCACTCTATGACTCACAACTACAGTATTCTATAGAACTCTGCTGGAAATGACATCTCAACATGTGCTTTATAATATGCTGCTGGTTGCGGTCTGATTTGAAGAGCTTTGAGTGTGTGTGTGTGTGTGTGTGTGTTTGTGTGTTTATGTGCGTGTGGGTGATGGTGGTACTTCTGCTGTTGCCAGTGTTGGTAATAACAGCGCTAGAGTATAACAGCATTACTAACGGCGTTACTTTTTCCGTAAGAAGTGAAGAAATTAATTACTGTTTCCTAGTCATAACACCATTACCGTCAATGGAATGCTTCATGTTACTATAGCCATATGCACACTGCATGCTGCCTTTTTCAGGCCAGTGCATGTGCATGTGTGCCGCACACTTTTCTTTTCTTCTATCACGCACATAAATCGTCCAAGATCACAGGTTTGCAATGCTGATGCTCACGTTTAGGTGTGTTAAACAGTTCGGTGTCTTTACATATAAAATAGTATGACACAGCTCCTGCCCCAAAGGACAAGCCTGTTGAGCTCTACTCAATATGCTCTACTCAATTTAAAATTGAGATCCTACCGATTCCAAAAGTGAAATCTTCAAACTTCTATTTTTGTCTTCAAGCTCCCCCAAGGTGTTCACAGGCCATTTGTGTCTATATCAAATATCAAACTTGTCCTTCTTGAATTTCAGCAATATATGGCCAACCCAGACACCAATGGCTGGGGTGGCAGCTTGACAAAACAGGACTCTGCAAATCTCGACAAGCAGACTAAACCTTCCAGTTCTGTGGTAGGCATGGAGCTAGACACCCTCGTAACCATGTCTGAAAAAGGACCCTAAACAAGCTGGTGGCCATCTTTGATGATACCAACTATCCACTACAGACAACGAAGCCAATTGTTTTTTTGTGTACCCCCATCTGGGCGCCCCGTAATACTAACCCAAAGAGTGTAAGGAAACTACCTTAACATCTGCAATTCACTGTTGCGCTTCTTTATCCCTGCATTCAGTAGATGAATTCTGCTGAGATCCAGGTGACCGTCACACAGGTCCAGCTCTGTCAGGGACGCCATGTGCTGCACTGCAGTGACTACGTCCTCAAAATGTTTCTCTGTTAGTTTACAGCCATCAAGCCTGCAAAAGATTGGAGAAGGAAGACACACAAAATAAATATTTACCTTAACTACTGCAATATAATTAAATACTTTCGTCCCAGCTCCACAAATCTGCAAAAGATTAGAGTGGAACATTACTCCTAATCATGACAATCCCGGAACTGTTCTAATTAGTACACACCATATGTTGTGAGAATATCACTAACCTCAGTTTCTCCTGTTGGCAGTTTGGGTTTCTAAGAGCAGAGAGCAGCTTCTCTTCTGATGTTAGCAGATCACAGCCACTCATATCCAACTCACTCAGTTGACAAATATATGACTGCAAAACTGAAGCCACAACCTCACAGGAGCTGGATTTGAGTCTACAGCTGATGAGTCTATAATAAGAGAGGAAAATATTATAAGCATCAGCTTTCATGAAATGGACAGATTTCTTTCCAGATCTGATGGGAAAAACTAGGCCCAGTGTACAATGCAAAAATATACCAACCTCAATTTACAGTCTTGATTGAGTGGATTTTGGATCAGTTCTTCTCCACTGTCCTGAAGTTCACTGTCACTAATGTCCAGCTCTCTTAGGTGGGAGTTTACACGCTGCAGAGTCAAGGCCAAAAATCTTCTTCCCAATTTACAGCTGATAAGTCTGTGAAAACAAATAGTAAATCATGAACCAAAGGATCATAAACAGATAGAAAGGTGAAACTGGGGGAGCCACACTGCACTGGCAGAGCCAGCATATTCCCAACCAAAAACAAGCCCAGTGCTCACAGGGAGCCATGGTTCAAGTACAGACTATGTTGAGAAAATAATATGCTCAAATGAGAACTGGGGCAAGAGGCAAAAGTAACGAGTCAAACTAGAGCTGTAAAGTTTGTTGATTATAATTTTCCCATCAAGTTACTGCAGACTGTATTTATTTTTGGTCTCTAGTCTAGTTGTGAAAATTCATTGACTGATTCATTTTCCTGCCATGTTACTACAAACTGTATTTATTTTTGGTCTCTAGTCTCAAACAGTTCATCTGAGATTAAGTCATTCACCTCCACAGCACAACGCTAGTTTTTACTGTGCTACCCTCTTTCATATCCTCTCCTCTATTTTTTGTATGAAAACAGCAGTGGCAGATGAGTTGGAATCAAGGACAGGGCTGACTTTGATTCCTAGAACAAGACCATAAGCCTAGAAAGTCTGGGAATACTTCAGGTCAGCTGGTGGGATTAAACACTCAATATGACTTCAATGGTTTATCAAAATGAAATGAACACAAAGGAAAAATTAAGCACTTGGTTATTTTGCTAATGAGTCGTTTAGATACTAAGTTGATCAATTGAAGAAGTAGTGGACAGATTAGTCACTAGATTAGTCTGCAGCAAGCTCCTCAGGATGTTACACCAGTCTGTTGTTGCCAGTGTCCTCTTTTATACTGTATTATGCTGGGGAGGAAGCACTAAGGAGAGGGAAGCTAGGCGACTAGACAATATAAGAAATAGGCAAGGCAATATAAGGCAAGGCGACTAGGCAATATAATTAAATACTTTTGTCTCAGTTCACAAATCACATTCCTCCTAATCATAACAACCTCAGGGACTGTTCTAAATAGTACACAGCATATGTTGTGAGAATATCACTAACCTCAGTTTCTTCAGTTGGCAGTCTGGGTTTCTAAGTGCAGAGAGTAGCTTCTCGTCTGATGTTAGCAGATCACAGCCACCCATGTCCAACTCACCCAGTTGACAAATATATGACTGCAACACTGAGGCCACAACCTCACAGGAGCTGGATTTGAGTCTACAGCTGATGAGTCTGTAATAAGAGAGAACATTATAATCATCAGCTTTTATAAACTGGCTAGATTTTTTTTTCCAGATCGTATGGACAAAACCAGGCCCAGTGTACAATGCAAAAATATACCGACCTCAATTTACAGTCTTGATTGAGTGGTTTTTGGATCAGTTCTCCTCCACAGCCCTGGAGTTCACTTTCACTGATGTCCAGCTCTTTTAGGTGGGAGTTTGCACACTGCAGTGTCAAGGCCAAAAGTCTTTCTCCCAATTTACAGCTGATAAGTCTGTGAAAACAAACAGTAAATTGTGTGCCAAAGAATCACAAACAGGTAGAAAGGTAACTGGGGGAGTGTGAGAAGGCGAACCTCCCCTCCTTCTCACTGTCTTCCAGAACTGAAAGACTTGAAGGAATAGCGCTAAATAAATAGCGTTTATAAGACGCTACCCGCGGTAGCGGGAGTGAGAGGGAGAGAGACTTTTGAACAGTCACACACGCACACACGCGCTCACACACACACCGGCACTCGTACATGACACTGACATGAAAGTGGACTCTTTGTATATATTATGCTTTGTGAATTAAGTGTGTTGATTGTATGTTTGTGAACATTTGGGCTGGAGGTTTGTCAACAGTGTTTGGCGCGTGGTCAGTGTCATAGCGCCTTTGTTTGACATGCGGTTTTGCCGCGGGTTAATGTATAACATTCACAACGCATTTCTCCCTGTTAAACATGTAGTGCGGTACCCACTATCTCATGTCGACCAAATGTCGACCATTTGCTGTCTAAATCTTTGGTTAACAAACACATACACATACTCACACTTCCTGCTTCTCTGACCCAGCACCCTGCTCCTATGTTGGTGTGGAAAACTGATATTAATGGAGTGTTATTTATGTGGCTTGTAGAGTAATTTTCTGAGTGTGACCTAAACATACTAATACTCGGGTAGAAGAAAGTCATCACAGTTCTGATATACCAATATGTGTATACTAATTAACTTTCATATTGTGTGTAATACCCTAAGTCTGTAATCATTGTTTCTAATATCACAATTTGTCTGAGTAGATAACACTCCACACAAGAAGTGTCATAAGAAGTTCAGAGAGGTTATTCGAGGGCATTAATGCAGGTGTGATGGCTGACCTCCAAGTGAACCAGACAAAAAAAACTACTCTGCTACTCCTTTGCTCATGCACTCCACAGACCTAACTCTCCACTCCATGGCCCCTACACACCGCTCCTCAGACCCAACACTCCTCTCCTTTGCCCCTGCACACCGCTCCACAGACCCAAAACTCCACTCCATTGCCCCTGCACGCTGCTCCACAGACCCAACGCTCCACTCCTTTGTCCCTGCACTCCACACTCCCTGCACCAAACGCTCCCCAGCTCCAGTGGTCAAACACTCCATTTTTTTATTTTTACCATTAATTGTGGGCTGTCAGAATATGTATAAAAGGCAGGCACTTTCTGTGTTCGGGAGCGGAATCTTCGGATCCTTGCTCCGGTTTATGATGTTGGTTCTCTGACAGAATAAACTGTACTTTTTGCACTCAACTTTGCCCGGACTCTTTTCCTTTTGGAAGAAGTTTGATTTCAACGCTTATAATGGTGTATTTTTATAACGTCGTGGGCAAGGTATACGACTCTCATTTCTGGCCCAGAGATCGTATATCTGACACGTCATTTGGCGAGCCAGCCAGGAGGGATGATTGACACCTGACGCCGGGGGACAAGCCTGCACTCCGACACAGAGCCAACCAAATTGACCCGTGAGTATGAAAAAATTGTTATCATTCAAAGACGGTGATGAATGTCTCGGCGTGCAGGACTCCCCTGGTCGACGGTAAGATATTCTCTCTCCTCAAAAGAACCTACTATAAATTTTTCCTTTTTTCTGATTGATTGCCAATTCTGATCGGGGTCACTGGCGGAGTTGAGTGCAAAATTTGTGTGTAATAGCTTTGCATGACTAATTTCTGCCTGCTAAGGGTACCCTACTAACATGCATGCTAAAGTAGGATATGGGTGAGGAATTATGGAAGTGCTTAGAAAATAGGATGGCAGTTTTGACTTTCATTTTATTGTTCTTGCAATTACCATTATTGTTATTTATCTTGGAGGATAAGGTGTTGGGAGAAGTAAAAAAAAATTTAAGGCTTGTTCCTAAGGTAAACTCGTAAAAGTGTTCGGCTGTAATCTCAAAGTGAAAATACTAAATTATAATTGGCCAGTATTATCAACTTGTTAGGGAACTAAATAATTTACTACCGTTTGAAGATAGTTTGAATCATTTGCACAGCTCTGATTTGTTCTAATTAATTGTTTAATTGTACAAGTGCCCAATATGAAAAATGGAAATTGCCAAAAAAATACGGACCAAAAGGCATAGAGAAATGAAAAACTGTGCTACGGCAAAAAAGCTATTATTAATCTTCTCACCAGCTTAGAACAGACTATGCGCGTCTCCTACCCAGTATGAGGAAAGGCAGCTGATTTATGGTTGCAAGTTCAAGAATGCAGCTTTAGTTCACCAGTCGTAAAATATATGCTTTCGGACCTAAAGCATAAGCCTTTTCTGAATCGCAAATCAAATTTTAGTTAAATTAAAAAGTACGCACGGTCAAGCGGGGATCAACCTATGAAAGCGACAATCCACATTTTGACAAATAAGTAAAGGAAAATATCAGAAGATTGGTCATATGCATTAGTGTAGATTCATTCTAATCAGTTTAAGATGATGTTAAGAAAATGATAATTAGGTTTAGGATTGTTACAACCTGACCCAGTATGATCTGTAGAAAGGAGAAAGGAAATAGGTTTCAAGTTTCAAGTAGTGGCCACACCTCCAGAGTAACGTAATGGAGTGTGGGAACTAGCTTTTAAAGTGACCATTACCCCAGTAGTAACTGTGTCTAGGCCTAGGGATAACTGACTTAACAGTATAGAGGTGGCTAAATTCGGATCTTTCCAATAGTAGAACAAATAAAATCAGTAGAAAAATAAATAATGTAAAATTCATACAACTCTAAAACCTAATGAGGGCAGAAAGGAAAGAATTAGGATGTCATTCTAGCCTTTTACATCTCACGAAACATCTCAATTTCTTAGTACAAACATGATTGGAAATGCATTGGACTTTTTTGTAATATTGTTACAAAACTAAAATAATATTTCATAAAATAGGCTAGAACTTTGGCCATAACTTTGGCCATTTGGATTTAGTAAAGCATGCTCAAAAGATATAAGGCACTATTGATGTTTTATGGGCCTATTCAAAATATTCTATGTTGAACTAGTTAAATTGATTGAACCAGACCTCATGCCAAAATGTAAAGATTACAAAGGAACAATGATGCATGTTTGCATGTGCTAAAAAACTAACCACAGCAGAGCTATTGCATAGAAACTTGGAATCTTTAAGGAAAGCAAATGAATGTCTCCTGTTAGAGGAAGTCAGTGGTAGCCCCCTGTATATGTCCGCTTCGAGCGCGGGACTCGCTTGAAGGACGAGAAGACGACAGGAACGTTATTAAGCGTCAGGTCCACTTGCAGGAGGGGCAAGGGTTAGGACGGCCCTGCAACAGTATGATTCATTTTCTTTTTTTCTTCGCTTTGTGATTTGCGAGGGAAAGAGGAGAAGGAAAACAGGACTGGAGTGGCAGGTAAATCGTGACAGGACCTTATGAGGCCCGGCGTCTGCGACGGTAACCGCCTTTTGGCGCTGGTATCGCTAAAAGGAACAGGACGGCAGTAATAATTGCGTTATCACTCTCGGGGAGAGAGGGGGAAACGCCCCGTAGCGCTCCACTCTTCACGCTAGTAGGTACCCTGGCAAGGTGAAGGGGGTCAGGAGGGCGGGTGGGTGAAGCTGTCAGAATAACAGGAGAAATAGTTGAGTGTGTACGAGGGGAAGATATCCAAAAACTAATATCAATTGTGGCAGCAACAAGCTTGTAGTACTATTAACATTAGTGCTATTATGTATTATGTTATATATATATTGTATTGCATTATAGTATTGTATATATTTATAATCTTATAAGTTAAAACATACACCGGTGCTAAACAAATATATAGATTACGGTAGGGCTACTGTAATTAATAATAAAGATGGGTAACAAATAGAAAAAAACAAAAAAAAAAAACAATGAAGAACTAACTAATAAAGAACATCAGGAGAGTAATGTGTGCATCAAGGGTGTAGCAAGATGAGGGCATTTTAAGTACATGGTAGCATAGGGCTAACATTTCTGTGTGTCTATGTTGCATGCACCTGTATGTCTGTTTTCCCAGTCCTTGAAATGTTTACTAATACAATTCAGAGGTTCCTGAGAGGCCTGACTCCATTTCTATAAACTGGAAAAGACTGTGCACAGCAAAACGCTAACCCCAGTGCCTTGATCAGATTTTTCGAATGATCAAGTGTATAAGCGGGGTATCCAGTTTGAGGTGGAGCCTGGACTACAATCACAAGGGACAGGGACTATGATTTAATTTCTATAATTTAATCTATTTGGAACTAAGAACTTTCATGTTGGTGTCATGATACCAGTTTTCTTCTGACATAAATATTGGAACAAAAAATTTATTGAAATTAGTGAAATAGTCAAAATATGACCAAAATCCACAGTCAATATTGAGATCACAATCATTAATGCGAAAACTCAGATTTCCGAAGTTTCCTATGAGTGGTTGTATAACTGAATTCATTAATACAACTCAAGATAATTTCAAAAAAAAAAAAAAAAAAAAAAAAAAGGAAGAAGAAAAGACAATGACAATGGGGAAGGGAATGCCAAAGATTAGAATACAAAAGAAGAAGCATATTAGAAGATAAGGGAATGTGGCGATGTTTCTAATGTATTTTCATTGGCGTTGTTTCTTTTGGTTTGTTTTGTTGTATTCAGAAAAGATAGATGCGTCTGTGATTTCACGTGAGTTGATCTGAAAACATGGGGATTCATTGAGATAAATGGGAATAATGTTATAAAAGTTGAGGGACAGAGACAGGGAAAGACAGTAACTGACTACTAACTAAACATTGAGTTCTGAGTCTGTCCATAGGCTGTGTGGCCTCAGAGTCTGGATCCAGGCCTCAACATCAGCCCATCACCGTCGTCTATACCAATGGGCCGGCAGCTCATGCACTGACACCCTAAGAGACTGGTGAAGACAGAGCACAGCGAATACATGTCAACACCCGATTTACACCTTGGAGAAGGAAGAAAGGATATGGCCATAAGGAAGTGAAAATCAGTCAAAAAATGAGACCAACTATGGCAACAATGGAGCCTCGAGCATGAGACATCTTGACAATAAAAGAAGAAAAAAAGGGGAAAGTCGCATCATCAGTGTGGTGGGGTCCATCGATGAAGCCCTAAATAACTTTGGGGTGACTGTTTGGCCTCACCTTCAGATTGTGACATACCAACGTGAAGAATTGTCAAAGCAGAAGACAACACAAGGTAACTGAATGAACTGAAAGAAGACGAGGGCAACTGAGAGGAAGGTCATCTTAAACGGGTGGTTGACTACTGTGAAGGAGGTGGTCAGTGTGAGGAGCTGAGGGGCCTGGACCGGACAGAGGAGACACACCAGCGGGACAGCGAGAGCAATAAGGTCATGACCAAATAACACATGTAGCTACTAACCCACACTACACATGATAAGGGACAGAACAATTAAGAGCATGTTCCACAACAACACTCAGCTTTGTGGCTCAAGCCAGATGTCTTAAAGGACCTGGCTCTAAATTCAAATCAATAATGATCCATGGTTCTGTTGGCTAGGCCAATCTAGAATCCGCTAAATTTGGGTTCATGGCTTTAGGATGTCATGGACACAGATCTATAGGAAGCAACAACTCAACAGAGCCTGTTCTGACATGTTTTTGAGGAGGATGCTCATCTAGGGATACAAACACTGAAGTTTACACACACTTATGATTAGGGAAATTGAGGGTCAAATATTGTAGGAGTGAAAGCCCTAAAAGTTAGATTTAACACTTAACGTAGATCAGTTATGTATGACATATTTATCTATTTAGAGTATGACTTAGTGGCCATTAAATCAATGATCCCCCATGATCGTAAAGACAGTGAAGACGGAATAGTGCAAAGACAATTAATTACGCAATGCAAAAATGCCATGGCTGGGATTTTATGGGAACAATTCAATAAGTAAATTATTAGGAGAGCATTAACTAAATGTAAGAATAGATCCAGAATGAAAGAAATAGTCACTGTAATTGTTATCTGACTAAAAGTAAAACTAGAAGTCCAGATAACTTAAGCTACTGTGGCTGTGGAATAACAGATTCCTCTAAAAACAGATTAAAAAAAGAAAAAAATAATAATAATAAAAAACTCAACTGATTATAAGGATATCCCATGTAGGTAATTGAAAAATAAAAAAACACTGATTATAGCTTGAAAATGTGCAAAGATCCTACTAAAATTAAATGGTAAGATTGTGATCTCCAAGTAGACCAAGATGTATAATGAACGCCGAAACAAAAAGCAAAAAAAAAACGAACTATTAAACTAAATAAAATATGAAAAATAAGTAAATAAAAATAGATCAATATACAACTTAAAAAGACGAGACTGACTGACCGACTTTAGCACTACATCCATCTGACGGTAAAGTGTGACACAATCCCAAGTAATTCTGTAGTCTTTGTTAGTATAAAGTATGAATGGTGAGTGAAAATGAGTGAAAGAGGTGAGACTGAACATGCTATGTATGAGTGGATCAATGTACCTGGAGTCATAGGAGTGAGATTGAGGAAAATATGTGACCTATCCTATTTTGTTGACAATTCCCAATTGTCAAAAGGGGGGAGGGATAGCAAATTAGAATTTTTTTGTAATTTTGAAGAATTGGATGGACAAAATACAATGTATTGGGTAAATAATGGAGGGCAAGTAATGGAATTTGTCATGTATTTTCACAAAATTGATAGTTGTACCTTATTTGCAGGAAAATATTGACCAAGTGAACTACTAGTAGCCTGCTCATAAACCTACTTACAGAATAGAACAATTAACCTTTCTAGCCATTTTGGATAGCAGGTGATATACTGACTGGACAACAGGACAATTTTTAAATTATATGTAAGTATAAAACTATGCTGAAATAATGTCATCTGTTCAGGTGGCATTATGTTGCATGAATCAAATTAGTTGTTGAGGTTTAGGTTGGGACCTAATGTCTTAAACTGTAATCAAAAGATAGTTGAAGAGTAATAAGCAAATGTGATTATTCTGGTAGGCTAATGAGTAACTGAAAATATATGGAAATTATTTTAGCATGACTTTATATGGGAATAGACATCTAGACCAGAACAAATCTATTGCCTTGGATATTGTTAGCATAGCTGACGAGTGAAATTAGCTTGTTGTCTTTCCCCTGAAACATGCTATAGTTTAATGTTTATTAGATTGGATGATAAATACATCCAAAGTGACCACAAAATGTAGGCAAGAAATCACAAGTCACATTTACTTAGAATAGTGACCCCTAAATTGAGATAAAGTTTATGCCTCAATTAAATACTGCTTGTTATTTCATACTATCTTATACTATCCAGAGATTGTTTTCGCTTTTGTGTTGTCGTGTGGATTTGTTGCTTTGTTTCTTTTTGTTTTGCTTTTCCTTCTGTTCTACTATCTCTATTAACCTGACCAGGAGTGATGCATAGATTGAGGAGTTGGATGGAACTCAGCTGTAGCAGTAACAGTCTGGACCATGGTACCAAACTTCAGCCACCCATAAGCTAGCTGTTTATCGACAACCAAAACTTACCACAGAAGAATGGCAAGCCAAAGATCCTGGGACCACAACTTCGACGATACCACCTGACAGAAACCGCTATAAAATACTATAACCACGAAACAGTTACATCAAATGTGTAGCTACTGCTCTATATGAATGACCAGAACTGCCAAACCAAACCAATTGCCCCAGTTCCAAGACAAACATCCAAAGGGACTGGAGTCATTTGATCAAGTATATTAACTGGACATAGTAGTAGATCCAAGGGACTAGCATTGCTAGGATCCTATACGTGATTGAAAACCAACCCCCAGCATGAATAACCAAGACTTTGACTTTGACATTATCTATTCAGTACCCAATGCCCAGACAGCAATGCCTCATATCAGTGTTTCCACTGAGATGGAACATGGTTATGTTGACACTATTTTTATGTTTGTTTATTTATTTGTTTCTTTGATTGTTTTCTTTAATCTACTTGCTTTTCATCTAGAAAGAAAGAGGGTTGTTAAAGGTGTCTTGTTGAAGGCTGAGAGTATACTTGGGTGAGACTTTCAAGTCTCAAAGCGGGGAAATGTAGAGTAATTTTCTGAGTGTGACCTAAACATACTAATACTCGGGTAGAAGAAAGTCATCACAGTTCTGATATACCAATATGTGTATACTAATTAACTTTCATATTGTGTGTAATACCCTAAGTCTGTAATCATTGTTTCTAATATCACAATTTGTCTGAGTAGATAACACTCCACACAAGAAGTGTCATAAGAAGTTCAGAGAGGTTATTCGAGGGCATTAATGCAGGTGTGATGGCTGACCTCCAAGTGAACCAGACAAAAAAACTACTCTGCTACTCCTTTGCTCATGCACTCCACAGACCTAACTCTCCACTCCATGGCCCCTACACACCGCTCCTCAGACCCAACACTCCTCTCCTTTGCCCCTGCACACCGCTCCACAGACCCAACACTCCACTCCATTGCCCCTGCACGCTGCTCCACAGACCCAACGCTCCACTCCTTTGTCCCTGCACTCCACACTCCCTGCACCAAACGCTCCCCAGCTCCAGTGGTCAAACACTCCATTTTTTTATTTTTACCATTAATTGTGGGCTGTCAGAATATGTATAAAAGGCAGGCACTTTCTGTGTTCGGGAGCGGAATCTTCGGATCCTTGCTCCGGTTTATGATGTTGGTTCTCTGACAGAATAAACTGTACTTTTTGCACTCAACTTTGCCCGGACTCTTTTCCTTTTGGAAGAAGTTTGATTTCAACGCTTATAATGGTGTATTTTTATAACGTCGTGGGCAAGGTATACGACTCTCACTTCT